>CM072820.1:18317772-18968480 GCA_036937905.1 Salvia rosmarinus
TTATATTTATACATAAATTAATTCATAAACATTTATTCATTCCACTATAGAACAAATGTCGACATACCCATTTATTACCGAAATTGATTCGTGATTGTATTAGACTTATTTAACTCAGTAGTTAAGATATCGCCACGTCCATTAATTATTTATACCCTCTAACAATTTAAAATAATTAATCTCATTAATTCTTTAAGTAGTACCACTCAAGTTTATTATTGTACTGGAGTTAACTCAACCTCGAAAGGTTTAGTACAATAAATATTTTGAGCTCCTGGGAGACATCATCATCTAAATGGATATGGTGACTGATACAGTAACAAAGATGACATACAAGACCGCCACTTACCCAAGAAGTTTGGAGAATATTGGTTTATCCCATGTAACCTCACCCATAACAAGTCGAAGTGATGATCAAGAACTCACTCACCTAAAATCTTATCGAAGTTAGATCAACATAAAGTCACCGAGATCTAGGTTATTCACGACCGAGATAGAAAAACTCATCTCATCTGTGATCCATCGACATACTAGTATAGACAAGCAACCAAGTCAAATTACTTTTTATCTATACTACAACTGTACTCAACAACTCGCCCTCATGTTGTTTCGATCGTGATCCTTTTTGTATCTCAACCACCTTTATCAATCATAAAGAATTTCGATATTCTACATACGTATGATCTAATATTTGATGAGATAAATGGACAACATATGCAATCAAGTAAACAATTCGGATAGAAGATCGTAATAGTGGTAAATGGAAACATCGAATACAAACTCAACCAATCATTAAGATACATGCCACACCCCAATTTCCTTAACCATAATTTAGTCATAATTAGGCCGTACGCAGTTAAGAAAGAAATTGATAATCGATAACAATATATAACATTAACTTTCATCATGAAGGAATCAAACATTTATGATCAAACGATGTAGAATAGTTTTGACAAATGATGTTTCTAAGTCCTCAAACCACAACGTAAGAATTTAATTGAAAAAGAACAACGATGAAGGACCAATAATCACAACGGAATATTCAATACCAAGGATATATTTTATCAAGAGTAATCAAATTGGTGATTTACAAATCAACCAAATATCGAAAGTAACAACTTGAAGAATCATAAAACTCTTCAACCAACAAACATATGAAATCCTTGCTCACGTAACAAGTCTACATCGTAATAGAAATATCAAGATCATAACAACAATATAAAGATCGCCATCTAGATTTGATCGATTCAAAGATAAGAAAACAACAAAGTAGGTAAAGGCCAAAGCTCTAAGAATCGGGAAGTAGTAGCGTGAATTACGTATGATGACATAAAACTCGAGTAACAAAACATGTTAGCATCAAATGAACAACATGTTTGGTATGAATCAGTGTTGATTCTTGGTATTGTTTTGCATGTTGTCTTCATTAGTTTATCACATTTATGCCGTTAGTTCAATTATTATTTATCGCTTCGGACTTACTCGTTCGCTTCAATATTTTGCAGAAAATCGGCATTAAATAGGATGAAATCTATCTACCAAGGATCAGGTATAATGAAGAGCATCGCGATAGGAGTTCATAGCTAAAGCGGATCCTATTTCGGAGTTCGGACGGCGGAACCAACGAATTGTTGAAGTCGCGCATCACGGCCCGTCAGACGGGCCGAGTATCCGCCACAAGACGCACGCACGCACGCCGCCCGCGCCGCCCAGCCGCCTCCGCTCACTGCCAACATCGACGCCGGCTCACTCCCGCGCGTTTCCCATTCCCACTCGCGCTGAGTGAACGCCCGCCGCTCAGCGCGCCGCCAACTCACCCCGTGATTCAACGCCGCCACCCGAGCGCTGCTCCCAATTTACTCGCTCGGGCTGGAGCGCCACCTCGCCTCTCCGCCATGGCCGCCCGCCGGCCGCCTCGCCCGCCCGCGCCCACTCGCTCCGCCCGCCCGCCAAGACACCTCACAAGACGCCGCCTCTACGCCTGTTTTTTTCTTTTCCAATGGCCGCTTGCTTTCCTATATATAGCCTATTTTAGGTTATTTTGAGTAAGTTTACTTACGTTTTTCTGCTTTTCATTCGCCATTGCGCATGGTAGTCGTTCTTCGACTTGTTCCAATCCGCATATTAGTTCACATTGGTACTCTATTTGTTTATGAATTCTAGCAACGCCAGTAATTTTATTTACGATTCTCGCAATACATTGTGTAATTCTGGATTGGATTGAAAGTAATTGATCGCTTTTTGTTCCAATTGTTCTGATCATTCGCTTACATGTTGATTCGCTCGCTCGATTATTCTGCCTTGATTAGGTTCTTGATTAGTTCTTGTTTCGGGTTTAATAATCAATTTATGCAAGTGGTGTTGAACTTTAAATTCATGTTTAATCGTTTGTTCAATTTCATTGATCCTTGTTCAAGATCTAATTTAATTGTTTTGATTTATTTCGCCCGTGTTTGGTAGTTAATCATCTAGTGGTTTGACACACCTCAAGTTTAGATCTTTTGTTTTCGTAATTTAGCTCTTGATTGACAACCCTCGCCAGTTTGCCGCTTAATTCTCGTGTTTGATTCCTCGATGTTTCAAAATCCCTTATCGGTATTAGAGTGTTTAGGATTTAATCGTCGTGAGCAACACCAACATTAGTGCCCCTGTTAAGTTTTCCTCGAGACGACCTCAAGTTAGCTTTTCCTACTATAACACCCTCGTACGATTGCGAGTCAATTGAAAGTATACTTTGGTTGAACACAACATCAACAAGTGAACAATATCATCACGAGTCAAAACATCTAGAGAAGCTTCAGACAACATTCGATTCCAAAGATCCTTCGAGCTCAACCCGCACGCTTAGAAATACATGCATGGCGTGAGTACAAAATGCACCTCGGTGGGTACCAAAACATTTAAACATTTCCTTGTGGTTATAGGATCGACTTGCCATACATTTGCAACACATGGGTTTTAGTGTAATAATCAGTACGCATCATAAATAAACACTTACTTGCTTTCATATTCATAGCATCATAACAAATGCATATATATGTTCTAAGTATGCAAACAACTTTTCTTTCTCTTCCATATCCACAGCATTCTCTATGTGTTGAGAAGCAGTCTCTTTCTCAAACACGCCGACCAAGGTCACCACCGACGTCAAGAAATTTTTCTTTCTTTCTTTTCTTTCTTCTTCTTTCTTCCGTGGATAGGTAAATGCAATATGCTCATGCTCATGCTCAAAATTAGGCAAGTCAGTCAATTTTGCAAATAAATGCAAATCATATCATTTTGAAAATATCATATCATTTTTAGAAAATATTTTACCACCGGCAACAAATACCGGTGGACTGTAATTTTTGTCTTTTACTTCTTTCTTCTTCTCACTTGATCCTTTAATCAACATAGATCGGCATAAAAGCCTACCAAAAATCAAACAAGAAATAATTTTTAATCCAAGTCGTCAACACGACTATAACTTATTGATATACAAGACTTATGATCTATAAACCCTCGGTCATCAGATCCTCTAACATCTTAAACATATAACAACTTTAACTAAGCCTCATATGGTTAAACAAACATAGAAGACTCAACAACACGCGTAAACCATCTAATCTTATCCAATAGCCAACAATACCTTACAAACCAAGCTTATGTCCAACGTGAAAAATCGTAAGATGTCGCTCATCTTAGAAGAACCTCTATATATGCTCAACTATCATAAAAGATCACTAATTACATCAAACTTAAAGATCAAAGCTTTAGCATCAAAACCCAAATTTGACGTCAAACTAAAATTTTTCAACTTTTGAATACGTCGGTCGAAAAATCCGAATAAATCATTTTAAGCATTATTCATATCATAGAATCCAAAATATGAACTCAAATGATCAAATAAAATCAAAATCCAACATTATAAGTGGCTAGGTTCGCCACTTTAGGGTTTTCAGATATAGATTCGATTTCAAACGTTTTTCTTGCTCAAAATATGTTTATATCAAACCAACAATACATATATGAAGGAATATCAAGCATATAAACATCATTAATTCAAGATCAAGATCCTCAAAATTTTCAAAAATCATCACAATTTCAAGAATAAACATATGCTCAAAATTCAACGTTAAACAACTCGTCGGCGATTAATCTAACACAATATCAAAAGATAATCGAACATAAACATATTCCTTCACAAATCTTCAATATGACCGAAAACATAGCAAGCTCAAAAGTTCATGTTTTTCAATTTTTCAAACCGTAGATGTGTTCTAAGGATGAAAGTATTCCTGAATACGAAGACAGATCGTAAATTCAACGGTTAGATTTGGTAAAATTGGAGCTTGAAATTTTCAAAAATTTGTGTGTGTGTAGTGTGTGTTGGATGAAAATTTTGGGGAAAAATTAATGAAGATGATGAATAGTAATGTATATATATAAGCCACAAATTTTCTATTTTATTTTTTCTTTTCTTTAATAGGTGATTATTCACCACTTTCTAGATTATTCCTTTTTCTTTTTCCATTTTTCATTTTCTTTAATCATAATGAATAATCATATTCTAGAAAATGCATGCTTTCTAGAAATTAATACTAATGTTATAAATACATGCTATTAATTCATACCGTGTTGATTTCAAAACTCAATTTCTGATAAAACGTTCTCTGCTTGAAATTCTCTTTTAAAATACAAATAACATATTATAAACATTAAAAATTTGATTATAAAAACATTTTTGGTCTCAAAAACCATTTTGGGTATTCTGCCGATGATTCGGGTTTATACGGCTAACGCATATATATCAAAGAGCAAAACTCTGAAATTCAAAAACTCTGAGATCATGACTTCTATGAGTGCATACTATCATCTCAAGACTCTTGAAATCTAAATCTTCTTATTCTAGACAAGACTTAAGAATCTATTTCAGATTCTATCTTATCGACTCGAAGCTTAACATAAAAGCTTCTAGCTTAAACAACTCTTTCTTAAGGATGCAATGCCCTTCTTATATGCAATTAACATGAAATATTAACTTTAAACACCAACTAAATATTTATAATATGAACTAAATGCTTGTAATTTTTGGTCCTTACACATATATTTTACGTGTTCAAAAAATTTCCAACAAAGCAAAATAGATTCATATTATTTCCAAAAATCATATTTAATATTATTTTCAACAAATAAACTCAAAATAATGTTTAAAATATATGTATAAATTTCGTTCCTTTTTGAAAAACAGGAGTAGTGTTTCAATAATTTAAAGATTAATATATGGTATTCATATCATATATTAAACATTATACCTCAACTATTTTCCAACAAATAAAATCAAAATAATTCTAAAAATTATGAATATTATTCGACCTCTACAAGAAAATAGGAGAAGTGTTTCAATAATTTCAAGATTAATATATGATGTTCATATCATATATTAAACATTATATCTCAATTATTTTTCAACAAACAAAATCAAAATAATGGCTTAAAATTCCATCAAAGTTTCGGCCTTTTCAAAAAAAAAAAATATAAGAAATAATTCAAAAATTCTCATATTTATTCTATATGCTCCTAACACATCAAAAACCAACAATATGAAATAATATTCACAAAATCATGGTTTATCTTCTATAAAAAATAATCTAACAAAAATTTGAAAATAATAAAAATGCTCCAAAAATTCCCAAACTTTAAACACAACCTTAACACATTTATAAGAATATTTAATTCATGGCTTGAGATCATTTGATGGCTCAAAAGTTATGAGGAATATGAAGAATAAAAATTAGGGTTCTTCATGAAAGAATTTCAAAGAAAATCTAGAAAAAATTCTACTCTATTACAAATGAAGAGTATGATGATTGCTACATTTGTATGATCTTAGAAATTTATTTTAAGGGTTGGAATGGGTTGGAATGGAGGATTAAAGCTTAAGGAAAGTGAACAAAGTGAAGAAACAAAGAGAGAATTGTGTTCGAAAGAGAGAGAGAGAGAGAGAGAGAGAGAGAGAGAGAGAGAGAGAATGCATGAGATGATACTGTTAAATGAGCTGTTGGGCAGCCTATGTGGCTATCCTTTGTGGTGGTTGGGAGAGGACTAGTCAAAGTAACCCGATTTGGTATGTTAATACCGGTTCTTTAAGTTTTATCGCGTTTTTGATTGATTTCTCGGAACCTTAAGGTTACATTAGCTTAAATAGCCTTAAAATAGTTATTTCATAGTTTATAATAATTTTATGAAGTTTGGATTTGATCCGGTAAGTCAATTCTTAATTATAGCGGAAAAACGACGTCCGCCGATTAAATCATGTTTATTCAAAATTCTATTGAATTCTTGAGATTTCATTATTAATTGAGTCATATAAACCATTTCTTATTTATTTAGACCCTTGGTTCGAGTTTCGTTCGTTTCGATCGCTTTAGGTTTTTCCAAGATATTTTCCGGCTGCTCGTTAAGTTCTTCGAATTTCGCTCAAAATTGATTCTTATGAATTCTAAATTAATAATAATATATTTATCCATGAATTTGATTGTTATCATTAATTTTCATGATTAGCACTTGACTAGAAGTTGATCCGCCTGTGAATAGTACTTTGAGACCGACCAAAGCAAGCCGAAAATTAAAATTCTAATTGGTTTCTCATATGTTTTCATGAGGCGATTCTAGAAATAAAACTTTTGTCGAGATTCATTCTAGATCTTTCATTCTAGGTTAAGTCTATTCAGAAACCCTAATCTAGTAGGACTAGTCACTAGTTTTCGATTTCTAGTTTTCGATCTCCCGAATCAATTCTAATTGCTTCGCTGGTCTTCTTAAACATAATTAAGGTCTTAGAACTCTAAGTAATTGGTTTAAGCATCTCTAATTCTAATTCGTTTCGGGTTATTACATACCATCCCCCTTAAAATAAATTTCGTCCCGAAATTTGCTAACCTTGGAAAAGATCTGTGTATTTCTCTTTCATAGCTGATTCCAATTCCCAGGTTGCTTCTTCTTATCCATGGTGTCGTCATAGAACTTTCACTAACGATATCTCTTTGATCCTTAGCTTTCGGATACGTCGGTCCAAGATTTCCGTAGTAATTCTACATAACTCATATCATCATCGAGGACAATATCTGTCGGCGGTATCACATGGCTGGGGTCATGTATGTAATTCATTAGTTGTGAAAGATGGAACATATTGTGCACGTTTCCAAAACTTGGAGGCAATCCAAGTCTATAAGTCGTCGTCCTATTATTTCCAAAATTTCATGTGGTCCTATGAAATGTGGTCGCAACTTCCTTCGATTCCTAATCTCATGATTCCTTTGATGGAGAAATCAAGAAGACTTTATCTCTCACTTCAAAATGCAGCTCAGGCGATGTTTGTTTGCGCACGACTCTCGCTCTGCCTTGGGCCTCCTTGATCCATCATGGATCTCGCTCACAATCTCGATCATTTCTCCCACGTAGTCGTCCTAATACTCTTCTTTCTCCCACCACATCCCAAAGAAAGTGGTGATCAACATTTCTTTCCATAAAGCCGCCTACACGGGCCATTCCAATAGTCGCCGTAGTCGTTGTTGTAGGCTAATTCTACAAGTGGTAATACTTGTTCCCAACTTTTTCCTCTATCCAGACAACAGTCCTCAACATGTCTTATATAGGAAATCGATTTTAACCTCTCCCGAGGATCTATCTTCGATGTTTAATTCACCATACATTGATTATATACCCAGTATGCACCTATATAATTAATTGCAACACGCTGGTGTTTTCTCGATTTACCGGGAATTTGCTGTGCAAGGATGGATCAAGCACTCGTGCTTTGATCTTCGGATCAGGTCCCGATTGCCTAAACTCCAATGCCGAGTGAGGACAATCTATGGAGAGTGCTATAGAAATTCGCTTCTTCCTTACCCTAGAAGTTTTCGAAAATCTCACTATGTTGAATAGTAATTTCAAAATTTTCACTTGTGGATTAGTGGTTTGATTTTTCTCACCTTATATTTATAATGCAATCCTAAATCATATCAAGATAGAATTTATGCATATCTAATAAATATAATAATATCACTTAAGATAGAGAGATCAAGACAGAGTCCCGAGGGACTCTAAAGCGAGGGATGAAAATCTCATAGCTCCAGTTCTGGACGGGCCACCAGTGGATCAAATGCAAGGAATAAAGATGGGCCTCAAACAATTAATTATCTTATGTTCACCTGTAACATAAATTAATTCATAAACATTTATTCATGCCACTAGAGAATAAATGTCGACTTACCTCTTTATTTTCGAAGTTGAGTCGGCTTGCACTTAGACTTCACGAATCCTCGTATTTAAGATATCGACGTCCATTAATTATTTACAGTGTTCTGACTACTTAAAATAATTAATATCTTTAATTCCTTAAGTAGTACCACTCAACCTTATTATTGTACTTGAGATAACTCAACCTGCGTGGTTTAGTACAATAAACCTTTGAGTTCCTTATGGGACGCCATCATCCTAAACGGATACGGTGACTCGACCACGTGTAACTAGCATGACATACAAGCACCGCCACTACCTAAGATGCAGAGAATCTCGGGTTAACTCATGTAACCCTCACCCATAGCAAGTCAAAGTGATGGTCAGCAACTCATACTCACCTAATACCTTATCGAGGTTTAGATCAACATAAAGTCACCGAGATCTAAGTTCTTCATGACGGTCAGTTAGAAGAACTCATCTCACTATGATCCATCAATACGTCAGACGCATCAAAGATAGACAAGCAACCAAGTCAAGTTACTTTTATCTATACCGCAGCCTATACCCGACAACTCGTCCTCAAGTTATCTCACCAGATTCTTTTATATCTCATTAAGCTGACCAATCATATGACTTCGTGATCTACAACACATTGTATGATCTAACTTATATATGAGATAAAGGACATACATATGTAATCATAAACAATTCGTATAGAAGATCAGAATAGTGGTAACAGAAACATCAGATACAAGCTCAACCAAAACCGCTTCCAATATACAACCAACAATCTTCCACTTATACTAAAGCAAAACTTTAGTATACAATGTGTCTCTACTAGTTATTACAAACAACACCATCACTTTGCTTCTCCAACTTATACAAAAGTTTCCTTTCTAAGTGGTGCCATCTGCTGCAATCCAAGTCCTCGAATATGCTCTTCCTGACTTTTGCGGTAGTTCTTCGTGAATGGGTCAGCCAGGTTATCCGCAGCATCAATCTTTTCAATCAAGACGCCTCCCTCGCCTAACGATTTCTCGTATGACATGGTACTTTCTCTCTATGTGTTTGGTTGCCTTGTGGTCCGCTGGTCCTCTCGAAGTTTGCCATCGCACCGAAAGTTATCACAAAGAACTATGATACTGGACAAACCGGTACCACATCTAGATGTAGGGAAAACGTATGTTAACCTCGCCCGAGGATCCATCTTGGGTGTTTAATTCACCATACATTGATTATAAACCTAGCATGCCTATATAATTAATCGCAACACGCAGGGTTTTCTCGTGTTTACCTTCGATCCGCCGAGGTGGATCGAACGGGATGAACGGATAGAACGGATCGAGACTCGTGCTTTGATCTTCCGGACTGTATCCCGGCCGCCCAATCTCCAACGCCGAGTGAGGACGATCTATGGAGAATGCTTCTAAAATCACCCAACCACACTTATGGAATTTTCGAGAATCCTCACACTCTCAATACGTGATGCATTTAAAATTGTAGGTTTAATTATGTGACCATTAGCTCAGACATTATCTCATACCTTATATTTATAATGCACTACCTTAATCCTATATGGAATATTACCATAATCCTATATGGAATATTACCATACTTCTAGGATTATTTCCATACTCAAGATTATTACCATAATCTTATATGGAAAGGATCTATGCATATACCATAAATATAATTATATCCATATGGATAAAGAGAATAAAAATCTTGCCAATGGAAGCATATAGGCGCCCATTTTCTTCTAGCTATGGGTTCGGATGGGCCAAAGGATCAAATGCAAGGAATAAAGATGGGCCTCAAATAAATTAATTATCTTATGTTCAAATTTTAACATAAATTAATTTATAAACATTCGATCATGCCACTAGAGAAAGAATGTCGACTTACCCCTTTATTACCGAAGTTGAGTCGGGCTTGCACTTAGACATTACGAATCCTCGTATTTAAGATATCGAACGCCCATTAATCATTTATAGCAATCGACCGCTAAAACGACATAACTTCATTTCTTAAGTAGTACCACTCAACCTTATTATTGTATTTTGAGCTAACTCAACCCGCAGGTTTAGTACAATAAACCTTTTGAGCTCCTTAAGGGACGCCATCATCCTAAACGGATACGGTGACTGTCACAGATAACTAGCGTGACATACAATCATCGCCACCACCCAAGATGGAGAATTGGTTAGAACATATAACCCTCACTCATAACAAGTCAAAGTGATGGTCAAGAACTCATACTCACCTAATACCTTATCGAGGTTTAGATCATCGTAAGTCACCGAGATCTTGGTTCTTCACGACGTAAAGAAGAACTCATCTCACCGTGATCCTTCAATACGCCGAGACGCATCAAAGATAGACAAGCAACTAAGTCAAGTCACTTCTTATCTATATCGCAGCCTAAACCGACAACTCGCCCTTAAGTCGCCTCACTGTGAAACTTTTATATCTCATTAAGCTTGACCAATCATACGTACTTCGTGATCTTCACACATCGTATGATCTAACTTATATATGAGATAAGGGACACGATATATGCAATCAAGTATTCATTTCAGATAGGAGATTGTAATAGTGGTAACGAGGAAACATTGTATACAAGCTCAACCAAACCTGCCAAGATACAACCAACAATCTCCCACTTATACTAAAGCAAACTTTTAGTATACAATGTCTCTCTACTAGCTATTACAAACAACCATCACTTTGCTTCTCCCACTTATACAAAAGTTTCCTTTCTAAGTGGGTGCCATCGCTAATCCAAGTCCTCTAACGTGTCCATCGTAGACTTTTTGCGGCAGGCTCTTCGTGAATGGATCCGCTAGATTTTCCGTCGATCAATCTTTTCAATCAAGACGCCACCGCGCCGCGACGACTGTATGACATGGTACTTTCTCTCTATGTGTTTGGTCGCCTTGTGGGTCCGTGGTTCCTTGAGTTTCACATCGCACCGAAGTTATCACAAGAACTATGATACTTTGGGCAAACCAGTACCACATCTAGATCCACGAGGTAGTTCTTTGAACCATACGCCTCCTTAGAAGCCTCCGCGGCTACATATTCGGCTTCCATGGTAGAGTCCGCACGCATCGCCGCCAGACTCCGCCAGATACGGCTCCACCTCCCAAGGTAAACACATAGCCCGAGGTCGACTTTTTCTCATCACGGTCGCCTTGAAACCGAGTCTCAGATAACCCAAAGGCATTAGACTATCTCGCATGGTAAACCAGCCTATAATCTCGAGTCCTTTTCGTGTACTTCGAGTATATGCTTATCGCAAATTCAATGAGCTTGTCCAGGTTAGATCGATATCTAGCTACTATGCCTACCGCATAGCGATATCGGGCCTCGTGCATAGCATTGCGACATGAGACTTCCACGGCGAAGCGTAGGAACTTGTCTCATTTCCTCTATCTCCTTTGTAAATATAGGTGATCGCGTTTAGATAAAGGAACGCCATATCGAAAGGTAGCAATCCTTTTCGCGGTCGCATACTAAACGAGTAATCACAAGATCAATGTAAGACGCCCGAGATAAGCTCAACATTTTCTTCTTGCGATCTCGGTAAACCTTGATCCCAAGAATGTACGCTGCATCTCCTAAGTCTTTCATTTGGCGATCGGATAGCCAACTCTTTACGCCCGATAATGACTTCACGTTGTTGCCAACTAGAAGGATGTCATCTACATAAAGTGCAAGAAATACCACATCACTGTTGACATCTAACCGATACACACAACTCGCTAGGCAACCGGTAAATCCATAGGACTTTACTACCTCGTCAAAGCGTAAGTTCCATGATCGAGGTTCGCTTAAGTCCATAAATGGACTTCTTAAGCTTCCATACTAGATGCTCTTCACCCTTTACCACATAACCTTCAAAGTTGTCGCATATAGATGTCTCTACCTTCCTCAAGGTAACCGCTTAGAAAAGCGTTTTAACATCCATTTGCCAAACCTCTAGGTTCAAGTGGGGTGCTATGGCCGAAGAATTCGATGGACTTGAGCATTGCTACAGTGCTAAAAGGTCTCATCGAAATCGATGCCCTCAACTGAAAGTGTACCCTTTCGCCACAAGCCCGGCTTTAAAGTCGAAACCTCTCCATCGGAATCTCTCTTCCTCTCAGATATCCACTTACTACCTATGGCTTCCTTGCCATCCGGTAGAGGTGTTCTTTCATATACATCCATAGCCGTTATGGACTCCATTTCTAAGTCCATACGTGTGCCATGATCTTGCATCAATATCTCAGACGCCTCCTTGTATGTCCATGGGTCGATTATTGCATGTTCGTCTCACTGGGACTAAACCAAGATTCACCCACGAACATAAATCGCTCGGTCGACGAACAACCTCCCACTACGCCGAGGTTCTACAGCACAATGGCAACGGTGGGTGCAGATACTTGTGGTTCTCTAACTTGCACAACTTGTGTGTAGGTACCACTGCATTGCGGTCGGTATCTCCAAATGAACTCCCACCCACTTCAATTTCTTGAAGTATCCGTGTCGATCCTCCCACTATACTCGACATCTCGCACCTTTCGCCTAATCGGTGGTGGAATACGATCATCTTCTAATTCTTCAAGAATGATTTCAACTTTGGACTTATGATTTTTCATGTAGTCCTCTTCTAAGAATCCAGCATTAGTGCTAATAACGACCTTCCGATCCTTAGACTATAGAATAAACCACCTTCGCTCCTCTAGGATAGCCAATAAACAGATCTTGCGCCGATCTAGCCTCCAACTTGTCGCCTTTCTTGTTCAAGACGTGGTCGGATCGCCCATATCCTTATGTGGCTTAAACCGGCTTGGCGCCCAAACCACAACTCGAAGGGGTCTTTTCGATCGACTGACGGTATTAGATTTAGCAAGTATGCCGCCCCTCTAAGGCATACCCCGTAACGAAATAGGCAATGTAGCATAACTCATCATTGATCTAACCATTTCAAAAGAGTCCTATTTTTCGCCTCGACACACCATTTTGTGTGGTGTGCCCGGTGAAGTTGTACCGATGTAATCCCACATTTCACTAGGTAGTCCATAAACTCGTTATCGAGGTATTCGCCACCGCGATCAGACCGCAAATGACTTGATACTCTTACCTAGCTTCGCTCACTTCCGCCTTAAACTCTTTCGAATTTTCAAAGCATTCAAACTTGCGCGAAGCAGTATATGTATCCGCACCTTGAGTAATCACAATGAAAGTGACAAAATACTGCATTCTCCACTAGCTTGTGTGGACATCGGTCCACACAGTCCGAATGGACTAACTCCAACATTTCTCGGCTCTATAACCCTTCGCTGAAGGGTCTGGTCGACATCTTACCTTCTATATTGTGATTCGCAGATCGGAACCGAGTAATCGTGAGATTACCCAACGCCCATTCTTAGCCGCTTTGATCCTATTTAGATTGATGTGACCTAATCTAAGATGCCGAGAAAAGTAGAGTCATCTTGCGAAGAAAACTTTCTTTAGGGTTTGATGAAGATGCAACATAGTTATAGGTATTATGTTTTGCGTAAATAGTATAAAGCTTAATTATATAACGTGCCAACACGTATAACTTCGTCATTTCTTATGATAGAAACACCACTATCAAAATAATGTAATATCCATGAGTAAATAATTTCAAACAGAACAAGGTTCCACCGAAAATCCGCACATATAAAACGCCTTTCAAAACTAAAACTGTTGTCCCAAAACATAAAGAAACATCTCCAACCGCAACAGCTTCGACTTTCGCCGTTGCCCATGGAGATCGTTATCTCGCCATCAAACAGCTCCTTGTCCGCAGAACCCCGCAAGGTGTAACAAACATGATCATTGGCCAGATCTACTACCCAAGAATGGGTAGAACAAGTCGCTAAACATGTTTCACATTAAAGCAAACGGCGTACCTCGAGCCTCGAGCATAGGGCACTTGCCTTCCAATGCCCGGCCCACCGCAGACTTGAAGCACTTGCCTTCTCCTTCGCTTCTTCTGCCTCCGGTGGCAACCATGTTCTTGCTCCCATTACTCCCACTATTTCCTCGCCTCTACCACCTTTGGTACCCCTTTTTCTATTTCCATTTTGCGATGAAAATTTTGGGCCCTTAGATGTGCTAGCAAGAGCATGTGCTCCTTTTCCCATAACTCCTTCCGCCGCAACGAGATCATTAAGCAACTGACTAAGTGTAAACTCGGTCTTGCTCATGATCGCATTCACGCGAAAGTTCTCAAAAGACTTTGGTGTATTGAGGATGATATCGACCTTGGCCGCCGTCAATACCTCCTCCCAACCCGATCAAGACTATCCATGAGACGAGTCATGTGGAGACATGTTCATGGACCGAACTTCCTTCTTCCATCTTACACGCCAAGATTTCTCTCATTGTGTGGAAGTCGATCGTCCGATCCGACCGCCCAAACTTACTCGAGACTCGACCAAATATCGGTCCGCTTACCATCGATCGATGTCAACTGCAAGCCTTTGGACATCGTAGTCATCATATAGCATTTAGCCATATTGTTTGACTTATTCCAAAGTCTCGCTTGACTCGCCGCTCATTAGTCGATCGTCACAGTGGCATCGAGTTTAGGAGTAGTGAGAACAAACATGTGTTCTTCAAATGATAAGAACATATTCCATGTTACGCTTCCACTGATAAAATTTGGACCGATAACGGATTTTGTGCGAGCATATTGATAATCTACAGAAGAGACATATCTGAAACGATAATGTAAACACATAAGCATACGATCGCGAATAATTCGTAATAATAATATTGTAACCTTTTGATAAAACAATATTAATTGAAACCTCCAATCGCCCAAGGAATTCCACATGCAAGCCACGCTGCGTGGATCGCTACACACGAACCCTCGACTGCACTAAAATATACCTTTTAGTCGCTTAATTTCAATCCATGTCAACTTATCCTTATGACAAATGAAATTAATGATCGACCTACTTGACCACATCACTATCACAAGAAGCGGACTTCATGGAAGTTGTACTTGAGGTGATGTCTAAGCAATGACCACAATTTTAACAATAGAAGATGAATTCTTAGAATTGGTATACTCACCGGACCATACCGCCCAATTCAAATTCTTTTGTTATCTCATTTTATATCTATCTCTAGAGAACTTATGAAAATCGCACATGCAAGCCACGCTGTGTGACGCCATACACGAAACTCCCACTTCTCAATAGATTTAAAAGTTTTATTTAGAAATCTCATCTAACAAACTTATGATAAATAGTGCAAGCAAGCCACGCGTGTGGATCGCCATCACGCTATGCCTCACTTTGTTTAGAGATCAAAAGTGGAGGTCTTGACATTTTAATTTGAAAATTAATTTGTCGGGTTACTTGCTTAGTCTTTTTATTCAAAAAGGTTTGTCCATGCATCACGTAATCCTAGCATGCTTTTCTATAGAACTCAACATGTAAACATGCTCGCAGTAATTCTAAAATATGCTGATAAACGCGATAAACCTAGCATGCTTACTATGCGCATCCAATTACGTAAAACACTTAAAGGTTTGTCAACGTAATATAAACATACATAGCATGCTTCTCGCATAATTTAAACATCCACGACATGCATATGAACGATAAAATAAAATAAAACGCTCATCGCGCCTGATCGTGAAACCCAGACATTTAAATCTAATCTATTACATAGATTTACAAAGTACGTAAATTAAACTTCAAAACGGGCCTCGCACGGGCACCGACCGATTCAACAACTGGGCCTCATGCGCACCCGCACGGGCCGAAAATCTGAAAACGGTCCGGGCCGTGGTCGGCCCAAAGAGTGCCGGGCCGCCGCTAGGGCAAAGCCCGCCGCCCACCCTCGCATGCCGCCACCCGCTGCTCGCGGGCTGCCTCGCGTCGCTAAGGCGATCGCGACCCATCGAAAGCACGCTGCGCGGATTTCCCCGAGCGCCGAACGCCTACCGAGACGCCGCCGCCCGCCGACGAACCGCGATCGCGAAGTTCCGCCGCTGGCCGCTGGTCGCCGCCAACGCGCGCCTGCCGCCCGCTAGCTCGCCGCCGCTGCCCGTGCCCTCGCGATCGCCGCCGCTCGCTCGGGCGCCAGGGTCTCGTGGCGCGAACGCACGCCTGCCGCCCGCGCCTCGCGACGCTTTCGCGATCGCAAGCTTGCTCGCGAGATACCGCCTGTGGATCGCCGAGCTACCGTTTTCCCGCCGCTTCGTTTCTTCGCTTTTTCGCTCGCTCTTCTTTTACGCATAAGATTTACATAATAAAATCTAATCTAACCACGGATTTTCTCGTGGTGTAAAACAAAACCAACAAAACAAACGAGCCACGATGAACGATAAATCCACAATTATAATAACGCACGAATAATCAAACGCGAATTAATCCAATGAGCCAAGATTCCGATCCCGTGCTCGATACCAATTGTAGGAAAACGATGTTAACCTCGCCCGAGGATCCATCTTGGGTGTTTAATTCACCATACATTGATTATAAACCTAGTATGCGCCTATATAATTAATCGCAACACGTAGGGTTTTTTCGTGTTTACCTCGATCCGCCGAGCGGATCGAACGGATGAATCTGATAGAACGGATCGAGACTCGTGCTTTGATCTTCCGGATCGTATCCCGGTTGCCCAATCTCCAACGCCGAGTGAGGACGATCTATGGAGAATGCTTCTAAAATCACCCAACCACACTTATGGAATTTTCGAGAATCCTCACACTCTCAATACGTGATGCACGAAAATTGTAGGTTTAATTATGTGACCATTAGCTCAGACATTATCTCATACCTTATATTTATAATGCACTACCTTAATCCTATATGGAATATTACCATAATCCTATATGGAATATTACCATAATCCTATATGGAATATTACCATACTCTTAGGATTATTTCCATACTTCAGATTATTTTATACTCAAGATTATTACCATAATCTTATATGGAAAGGATCTATGCATATACCATAAATATAATTATATCCATATGGATAAAGAGAATAAAATCTTGCCAATGGAAGATATAGGCGCCGATTTTCTTCTAGCTATGGGCCGGATGGGCCAGCCGAGGATCAAATGCAAGGAAAAAGATGGGCCTCAAATAAATTAATTATCTTATGTTCACTTTAACATAAATTAATTTATAAACATTCGATCATGCCACTAGAGAAAGAATGTCGACTTACCCTTTATTACCGAAGTTGAGTCGGGCTTGCACTTAGACATTACGAATCCTCGATTTAAGATATTGAACGTCCATTAATCATTTATAGCAACCGATCGCTTAAAACGATTAATAACTTCATTTCTTAAGTAGTACCACTCAACCTTATTATTGTACTTGAGCTAACTCAACCTCGCAGTGGTTTAGTACAATAAACCTTTTGAGCTCCTTAAGGACGCCATCATCCTAAACGGATACGTGACTCGACATGATAACTAGCGTGACATACAATCATCGCCACCACCCAAGATGCTGGAGAATCTGGTTAGAACATATAACCCTCACTCATAACAAGTCAAAGTGATGGTCAAGAACTCATACTCACCTAATACCTTATCGAGGTTTAGATCATCGTAAGTCACCGAGATCTTGGTTCTTCACGACGGTCGAAGAAGAACTCATCTCACTCGTGATCCTTCAATACGCCGAGACGCACCAAAGATAGACAAGCAACTAAGTCAAGTCACTTCTATCTATACCGCAGCCTAAACCGACAACTCGTCCTTAAGTCGCCTCGGTGTGAAACTTTTATATCTCATTAAGCTCGACCAATCATATGGACTTCGTGATCTTCACACAATCGTATGATCTAACTTATATATGAGATAAGGGACATGATATATGCAATCAAGTATTCATTTCAGATAGGAGATTGTAATAGTGGTAACAGAAACATTGTATACAAGCTCAACCAAACCGCTGCCAAGATACAAACCAACACTAGATCCACGAGGTAGTTCTTGAACCATACGCCTCTTTAGCGCCTCAAGCTGCTACATATTCGCTTCCATGGTGGAGTCCGCAATGCATCACTGCTTTGCACTCCGCCAGGATACGACTCCTCATCCCAAGGTAAACACATAGCCTGAGGTTGACTTTTTCTCATCACGGCCAGCTTGAAAATCCGAGTCTGAATAACCCAAAGACATTAGACTATTTGCATGGTAAACTAGCCTATAATCTCGAGTCATTTTCAGGTATTTAAGTATATGCTTTACCGCAGTCCAATGAGCTTGTCCAGGGTTAGATTGATATCTTGCTACTATGCCTACCGCATAGTAGATATCGGGTCTCGTACATAGCATTGCATACATGAGACTTCCTACGGCGAAAGCGTAAGGAACTTGTCTCATTTCCTCTATCTCCTTTGCAGTCATAGGTGACTGCTCCTTAGATAAAGGAACACCATGCTTGAAAGGTAGCAATCCTTTCTTGGCGGTCTGCATACTAAAATGAGTAATCACAGTATCAATGTAAGACGCCTGAGATAAGCTCAACATTTTCCTCTTGCGATCTCGGTAAACCTTGATCCAAAGAATGTACGCCGATCTCCTAAGCCTTCATTTGAAACCGATCGGATAACCAACTCTTTACGCCCCGATAACAACTTCACATTGTTGCTAAGTAGAAGGATGTCATCTACGAAGTGCAAGAAATACCACGTCACCATTGACATCCAAACGATACGCACAACTTTCGCTAGGCTACCGGGTAAATCCATAGGACTTTACCACCTCAAAAGCGTAAGTTCCATGATCGAGAAGCTTGCTAAGTCCATAAATGGACTTCTTAAGCTTCCATAATAGATGCTCTTCACCCTTCACCACATAACCTTCGGGTTCTTCGATATAGATGTCTCTACCTTCTTCAAGGTAACCATTTAGAAAAGCGGTTTTCACATTCATTTGCCAAACCTCAAGGTTTAAATGGGCTGCTATGGCCGGAGAATTACGATGGACTTGAGCATTGCTACGGTGAAAAGGTCTCATCGAAATCGATGCCCTCAACTGAGTGTACCCTTTCGCCACAAGACCGGGTTTAAAAGCCAAACCCTCCATCCGAATCTCTTCCTCTCAGATACCCACTTACTACATACGGCTTCCTTGCGGTGTGCCATGTATCGCCTCCTTGTATGTCCATGGGTCGATTATTGCCCACCTTTCTTTCACTGGGACTAAATTCAAGATTCACCCACTAACATAAATCGCTCGGGTCGACGAACAACCTCCCACTACGACGAGGCGCCATCGCACAATGGCAACGATGGGTGCAAAGAACTTGTGGTTCTCATCTTGCACAACTTGTCGGATAGGTGCCACTGCATCGCTTCGGTATCTCCAATGGAACTCGACCCACTTCAATTTCTTGAAGTATCGGTGTCGATCCTCCCACTGTAACACCACATCTCGCACTTTCGTTTAATCGGTGGCGAATACGATCATCTTCTAATTCTTAAAGAATGATTTCAACTTTGGATTTATGGTTTTTCATATAATCCTCTTCTAAGAATTGGGCATTAGTGCTAATAATGACCTTCTCGATCCTTAGGACTATAGAAATAACCACATTTCGCTCCCCTAGATAGCCAATAAACAGCCTTGCATCGATCTAGCTTCCAACTTGTCACCTTCTTGTTCACCACACGGCCGGATCGCCCATATCCTTATGTGGTTTAAACTAGTCATACCAAACCACAACTCGAACGGGTCTTTTCGATCGATTTGATGGTACTAGATGGAGCAAGTATGTCATTGTTTCTAAGGCATACCCCGTAACTAAATAGCAATGTTGCATAACTCATCATTGATCTAACCATTTCTAAAAGAGTCCTATTTCTTCGCCTCGACACACCATTTTGTTGTGGTATGCCGGTGTAGTGGTGGGAGGTAATCCCACACCGCATCAAATATTCCATAAACTCACATCGAGGTATTCGCCACCGTGATCGATCCGCAGTGACTTGATACTTTACCAAGCTTCGCCTCCACTTCGCCTTAAATTCTTTGAATTTCTCAAAGCATTCGACTTGCGGCGAAGCGGTATATGTATCCGCATTCTCGAGTAATCGTCAACGAAAGTGATAAAATACTGCATTCTCCACGAGCTTGTGTGGACATAGGTCCACACGTGTCGAATGGACTAGTTCCAACATTTCTTTGGCTCTATAACCCTTCGCTTTGAAGGGTCTTGTCGATATCTTTCCTTCTATACAGGATTCGCAAACTAGGAACGGAGTAACTGTGAGATCACCCAATGCTCCATTCTTAGCCAGTCTTTGGATCCTATTTAGATTAATGTGACCTAATCTAAGATGCCAGAGAAATGTGGTGTCATCTTGCGAAGAAAACTTTCTCTTCTCAAGGTTTGAAGTACATGCAACATAATTAAAGGTATTATGCTTGGTAGAAATAGTATAAAGCGAATTATATAATGAGCCACCACAGATAAATTCGTTATTTCTTATGATAGAAACACCACTATAAAAAACAACTGAATATCCATGTATAAATAGTTTCGAAACTGAAATAAGGTTTCACCGAAACTCCGGCACATATAAAACGTCTTTTAATACTAAAATTGTCCTATCAAAGCATAAAGTAACATCTCCGACTGCAACGGCCTCGACTTTCGTCGCGTTGCCCATGGAGATCGTTATCTCGCCATCATGCAGCTCCCTTGTCCACAGGAACCCCTGCAAGGTGTAACAAACATGATCAATCGAACCCGTATCTACTACCCATGAATGAGTAGAACAAGTCGCTAAACATGTTTTTGTTACTAAAGCAAATGGCGTACCTTGAGACTTGAGCTTGGGGCACTTAGCCTTCTAATGCCCAGTCTCACTGCACTTCAAACATTTGCCCTTCTCATTGGCTTTTTCAAAACTGGTAGAGCCCTTCAGATTACTCCCACTCTTTCTTTAGTCCTAGCATCTCTTGAATTCCACTTTCCTTTTCATCTCTCGACAGAGGTGGTTTTTTTT
The DNA here is from genome assembly GCA_036937905.1 of Salvia rosmarinus. NCBI lineage: Eukaryota > Viridiplantae > Streptophyta > Magnoliopsida > Lamiales > Lamiaceae > Salvia > Salvia rosmarinus. The sequence goes on from CM072820.1 coordinate 18,339,010, forward strand.
GAGGTGCGTATTAAAGATCGTGCATCTTTCCCCATTTTATGCTCTTCCGTTACTAGATCCTCTTGCAATGAATCTAGAGTATAACTCTTATCATAAAGGACTACTCCATAACGGAAGTCATCAAAAGACTTGGGCAAAGTGTTGAGGATCATATCGATTCTCGACTACGTCACAATATATCCTCCAACCAATTCGAGCTCTCCAAGAGATTGATCATTTGCTTACATGGTCATGCATCAATCGCTTTCCTTCATCGAACTTGACATTATTGATTTTGTCAAATTATGACAAGCGATTCTCTGTCCGACTCCTCATACGATTTCATGAGATTTAGCCATATAGTGGTGCATCTTCCATCTCTTGATCTTTGGAGTTGTGGACTCGCACATGGTGACCAAAAGAAGACACTTTGCCATTCTATTTGATTTGTCCCATTTCTCGTGCTCCTTGTGCTCCTCATCAGTAGATAAATCGTCCAGAGATTTGGGACGGGTGATCGCTATTATTCCTACCAAATAATATGATACTAAAACAACAAGTATATATATCGTATCCACAGGGACTGCGACTCGAGAACACAACAAATAATCAACACATAATCTTGATTATAATTCAGGCAACAATTTATCAAGAGAGAGATAATAATAAAACTAGACTAAAAAATAAATAATAGGTATAAAATCAGATATAAAAGACTGACCCTAGGGATGTACTTAACCTAACCAGATTCACACAATTAACATATTAATTTGTTTAGCAATTTAATCCACATTCTTATGAGGATCACTAATGTAACTATAGTTTCCGCCAGGACAGCCTATAGTAGTAGGTTAGCCTAAACTATATCTCCGTCGGGACTCAAGAGAAGTAAGCTAATTGCCAAAAGCACACAAAGATTTAACCTCCTACAGTTCACCTATGTCCGCCAGGTCTCAAGGCAAAAACTGTATTATGAATTCAAGATATCGATTATGCAATTAATTCCATCAAGACATCAATCACATAACTAGCATGCATTAATATTGGTCAGATACCAACACATGATAATTAAAGCCAAGAATCATAAATCATGAATGGAACGGTAAAACAGTATCAACAGATAAATTATATGAACCTAGTCAGACATACAAACCCTAGGATCAATACGAAATTTAGCTACGCATAATTAAATTACTAAAGCAATAAATATATAGAAAAAAACATAAACTGAAATAGATAGATAAAACCGTAAGATTCCACGATGAACAATTGGTGCGACTTGAATCCAGAAGTAAATCTTAACTTTGATAAACTACTACGAATACAGGATGTAAAAGAAACTGAAATAATAAACTGGAAGAAAAACTGAACTAAAATAATCTATGAAAAACAAAACGCAAAAGGAAAAGATGAAAGCTAAAGAGAAATAAATTATGCTCAGACAGAATGAAGAGCTCTGAAGTCTCATGTAAAAGTTCGTGTTCCCCTCTGCGCTGAATGCATTGATATACGCAACAAACCTACGCTTCGCGAAACACACTCGCGAGGAGAGCCGCGAAAGAAACTCGCGAAGAAACCAAACCTGCCGCACTCCACTCTTCCTCGCGAGCTTTGCTCGCGATATAAACACGCGAAGCAAAGTCGCGAGACATTAAAAAACGTGCGCACACTTCTTTGCCCCTCTCTAGCTTTTCTTGAGAGAGACTCCCGCGACGGAAAGTCGCGAGAACATTCAAATTTGCTGTTATTCTATTGATCCTTGCGAGTTTGTCTCGCGAGCACAACTCGCGAGGTGTGATTTTCCTCGGCTATGCATTGCGCGACTTCGCTGTTTCACTCCGTTCTCTCTCGTTCGGACTCCGAATTACGATCCGCTTGCGCCTATGGACTCCTATCGAGATACTATTTAACATAGTAAACTTTGCAAATCCATCCTTGTCAAATCCATTTCATCATATTCCACGCCGTTTTCAAACAGTTCTTCATCGCATGAGCTCGCGACTGGGCTAGTGATTCCTCTTTATCGTGATCCACCTTTTTGACATCAACACCTGTGCTAAATGACACGAAATACACACGGCATAATATCTTCCAAGATAAATGATAACTCTTGTAAAAGAGTTATTAAATGACCTTTTTGATCTAAATAACCTTGAGTGTTATATGTTCTGTTCGTATGTTTATGATGTTTTATATGTTTATGTCATGTTTTCGTGTGTGTGCATGTTAGGATTGAGTCAAGTGCTTTTAAGGGGTATTGTGTACATTTTATGCGTTATTTAATCATTCAACGATATGTAGCAGGAAAGAGAAAGAAGACAGACGATGCTGGAGTTCTACTAGAGCGAAGAAGCTCGCGCTTATGGAACGAAGTCGAGCTCGTAAGCGAGGGTGTAGCTAAAGGTGCAGAGTGAGAAAAAGTATTAAGCGAAGCTGCGTGATTTGAGTTCTACTGAGGCGAAGCCAAGCTCTGGAAAAAGAGAACGAACAGATGATGCCAGAGCGAAGTCTTGAAGTCGAGCTCCAGAAAAGAAAGAACGAGGCCGAACTCGTGAGCAAGGTTGAACTCGTGAGCGAGGTTGAACTCGTAAGCGAGGTTGAACTCGTGAGCAAGGTTGAGCTCGTAAGGCGAAGTCGAGCTTGTAATAGAAGTCGAGTTCTGAGGCGAAGTCGAGCTCGTAATAGAAGTCGAGTTCTGAAGCGAAGTCAAGTTCATAAACGTAGACGAGCCCGTGCTGGTGGATGACCAACGACGAAGTGTGGAAGGTTTATGCTGAAGACAAAGAGGAGATCTGCAGGACCACAACCACGTGGCAGCTAGCCACGCCAGCATAAAGGGGACGCACGATTTGTTATCTGTCAGAGACAACAGAAAAATGAATAAAAATCGAGGTGAAGAATTTGGCGGTGCGTGATGCACTCCCTAAAAAGAACCGTGAGGTCGTTATTAAAAGGAGACGAATTAGTTGGAGAAGATCATCTATTGGGGGGCTGGAGAAGAGAGAGACAATCATTCTGTTCTGGAAAGGAATCAAAGGAGTGATCTCTTGGAGAGAAAGCTATCGGAAGAGGCGACGATCCAAGAACGAGCACGCGATTCCGGCGATGATTTCTATTTTCTTTTTCTCGATTTCTTTTAGCTTGTTATGGCATTAGTTTTTTGAATTTTGTTGAACGACTCGCTATGAGCTAAACACGTATGGCTTGATCTCTGATGAACCCCATGCTCTTGGGTCAACTCATTACTACGCATATCTTGTTAAATTGCTATCGCCTCTTGGGAATTATTTGTCTTGCTTGTGCTTGATCACCATGGGTGAGATTTTAGTTCTATGATTTCTGGAAAGTTCTTGTAGAGTGGAAAACAAGAGAGTGACGTAAGAACATGATTTAAATATTATGTGTGTGAATAGCATAGGAATATGTGTTTACCTTGCATGGAAAATATGAATGGATTAGTAAATGTATTCTAAGAGTAGTTCGATATAGGAATATATTGAGTAGCTTTACAGAATATAATCTTAGATTTGGAAAAATATTAAGAATCGGAGAAGTTCATGTCATAGCGATGAGGCAACGATAATGCTGTAGCATTATTAGTACAGAGCATGGGTGGAATCGAGAGGTCAAGTCTGTTTCTCTTTCTTGCTATCAACTGTTTTTCTCGTCGTTGTGTTTGGTATTCTACCTCGCCTTGCCGTAGCTTTCTCTTAGCATAGGTTTCTAGTTGTGTTTTATATTAAAGAGCTACTGCCTGTTTAATTTCCCTTTATTGCTTTCCTATTAAACAAAGTTGTTGTCAACGTGACTTATATCGCGATCCTTGTGGATTCGATCTCGAATACTTTCGTGTATTACTTGTTGATTACGTGCACTTGCGTATCTCATATTGTATTTACATTATACAAGACAACGAGTTTTTGGCGTCGTTGCCGGGATCGCCAATTATAAATTACGTTGATATTGCAACTTTGTGTTTCTTTGTAATTAGTGGTTAACTCGCTTATTTTCTTTACGTGAAGCATGGGCTCGGGATTGTGGTATATGCGCAAGCGCAAAAGCACGTGTATTATACCCGTTAGATCCAGAGATTGAACGCACCTTTCGCAGAGGAAGGCGTCAGCAAAAAGCCAGCAGAGTGCACGCCAAAATGGCCACACCAGGAGGTGATGCAAATAATGGAGGAAATGCTATAGTTATTGCTTATGACTGGGAGAAGGGTATACATGATTATGCTAACCCCAGATTTAATGAGCTAAATCCGGGAATTACAAGACCCGAGGTTCAAGCAAATCAGTTCGAGCTGAAGTCGGTCATGTTTCAAATGCTTCAAACGGTGGGGCAGTTCAGTAGACAAGCCACAGAGGATCCACACCTTCATCTTCGGTCTTTCTTGGAGGTCAGTGATTCGCTCAATTTACGGGGTTTCGCCAAGCACTAAGGCTTCAATTTGCTTCCTTTCACTACGAGATCGTGTAAAGCATGGTTGAATGGTCTTCCATCGACACTATCACTGTGGAACCAGCTGGGGAAAAATTCTTGATGAAGTATTTTCCACCTACAAAGAATGCAAGATTCGAAACGACATCATGTCGCTTCAACAAAATGACGACGAGTCAGCGAGGTATGGGAACGTTATATGGAAATACTACGAAATGCCCTCACCATGGCATCCCGCATCGCATTCAACTTGAGACTTTCTATAATGGGTTAAAAGCGTCTACACGCTTGGTGCTTGATGCCTCCGCAAATGGGGCTATTCTCTCTAAATCCTACAATGAGGCATATGAGATCTTGGAAAGGATTGCAAATAACAATTGCCAATTCTCGTGCTCCAATGGGAAAGATATCTGTTGCCGGTGTTTTGGAGGTTGATGCCTTGACGGCATTAACCGCTCAAGTGGCGTCCATGAGCAATATGTTAAAGAGCCACTACTACAAAAATCAGTATAGACTACGCGTTATATGTGTAGTCTATGTGCGTTTCGGAGTGTAGAGAAAAGTGGTGTAGAGAAAAATAGGCGCGCATACACTACGCTTTTTATGCGTAGTCTATACCCACTATAGACTACACTTTTCGCACATAGACCACGCCACGCGCGTAGTCTATACCCCATGCACTCACAAAAAATTTCGCACATACACTACGCTTTCGAGCGTAGTCTATACCCACTATAGACCACGCCGCACATGACCACGCTTTTACGCCGTAGTCTATACCCATGCACACACAAAATTTCGCACATACACCACGCTTTTTATGCGTAGTCTATACCCACTATAGACTACGCCGCACATAGACTACGCTTTTACGCCGTAGTCTATACCCACTGCACACACAAAATTTCGCACATACACTATGCTTTCGAGCGTAGTCTATATGTATTAACTACGGTTTTGAGTTTATTTACTACGGTTTTAATGCCAAATTTACTACGCTTTTCTATTACAACCGTAGTAATTTAATAACAACTACGGTTTTTCAATTTCAACCGTAGTTAATTTCTTTATTTAAACCCCGCATAATTAATAACGCACAAGCAAACGAGATTAAAATATACTTATGTATACGCTCAAAATCACTATACAAAATATACAACTGCTTTCATTACTGACTACAAAATCACTATACAAAATATACAACTGCTTTTCATTATGACTACAAAATCACTATACAAAAATATACAACTGCTTTCATTACGACCTACAAAATCACTATACAAAATACTATGCACATCACATAACAAAACAATAAGACCGTATCCCCATATCACAAAGACAAAATAATTCAAAAGATCAATAACTTACAACTAAAACATCACAAGACTATATGTGAAGAAGCATGAAATTTGCCCATTCAACGCGAACTTCATCAATGTCCTCTTGAGAGTAAAACCGATTTTGAAACTATTAACAATTCAAAAATAGAATATTAGCACTCTTGTATGAAAAAATGATTATATTAAAGAAATGAAATGTTTATCTTACATGTAAACGTAAAGAAATGGAACCATTCTTCATTAATTGCAGATAAATAGTCTATGTGTCAAAGCTAGTGCATACCTTTGGTTAATTAGTGTTCTTAATCTTGAAGCCTTGAATGCAGGCAATGTGAGCTTGTCGTGGAACAATGGATTTTCCTCTATAAGCTTTTTTAGTTCAATTAGCATAATGTTCCAGTGCACTTTGTGTCCCCATATTTGGAGAGTCGCTCATTTCGCCTAGAAACATGTAAACTAATCATCATACAAAATAGTTGAAATAAAAATCAAATGAAAATTCTTCAATGAGGTTGAGAACTACATATGGCTAAAACCCAACTTACCTAAAATTGTCAAGAGTCAAAAGTCGGGTTATCTCTTTGAATGATCTTCATTAAAAGATGCAAACACCTTGAGATCTTTCACAAGGATCTCAACCGCTTTTGGTCGGTCATCTCTCGAAAATTTAGAGACAAGTTGCGAGAAAAGGATTATTAATTAAATGAAAAAATAATAAATCATCACACCATAATTCCGAAAGAAGTTGCACCTATCAAGAGCTTCAAGATATTTTGCTTTCTAATCTCAAAGAAAATTTTCATCAATACCGGTTATCCTCAACCTTTGTAAATTCACTTAAGTAGCATTCAACTTCATCCCATTCACCGCTTGAACTTGATCCTCAAGTACTTCATATGAAGAAGAAGCGATTCTTGTTCCAACCTAGAACAATCTGATCCCAAGACATACTAGAAATTAATGCGACATAAATTGAACCGACTTTTCAAAGAAAATAATGCATTAAACCTCCGGCAAGAGCTATTTCCATTTCCCATAATCAAATAAATTTTCTATCCATATTAGATGACCAGACATCGCCTCCAAAGCGAAGTCATTGCTCACCCTTTATGCTAAAATGAGTTAAAACCTTTCTCCTCATACAAATTGTCGATTTATTCTAAAAGCTTACCAATGAAGTGAACTTGAGCTAAATTGTACAAGACATAATAAATTTTATTTCCCGAGTTCACGCTTACGTAAACGTGCATAATCAACCACGAGCCGATGAATCCAAAATTGTAAATACATCGCTAACCTCATAAACTTACTTATGTACACTTTCCTTGAACTTCTTCGTCCAAGAACTGCAGATCAAGAACACCAGTTCTCGACTCAAGGACGACATTGTGACACTCCCGGCACGCCCAACCACTCCAAAGACAAATCTCCAATGGTGGTTAAATCACATATATAGACGTAAAACAAGCACCTCGGCTATGTTACCAACTCGGATAAACCACGCACCTTTTCGCCCCGAGATACACAACATTCTCTTCACTTCAAGAGTGTGATTCACAAACACCCAAAATATCCAACTTTTAGAAAACCTTAAGCGACATTAATCATAAAAGGAATAACACAATTTAAATTGCATTCGTAAAGTTCCTCACACTAACTAACGACCTCAAGCAACATGAATGTAAAACAATAAAAAGATGATCGATGAGAACTAATACATACGCAAAGTATAAGCAATATTTCGTGCTTTAGATATTTTGATTCATGTCAATCACCGATCTTATTTTATTTTAACTCACTAATGCTAGAAAATAAAATTCCAAGAGAACAAGAAGCATCTTTGCAAAACATTCTTACACAATTTAACCTAAAGATTCCCAACGTTGCTCAAGTATCTTAAAACTACAGTACAAGTTTGGTTAATGAGCTATCATGTCGAAAGTAACCGCCTTTACCTTCACTATGTTGTCGGCATATTTCATGACCATTGATACAAAGAATGCTAACGCATTAACATCGAGCCTTAATGGCGATTGGTGCTTCATAGCTTAGAACCCCGTGCATTGGTGCCTCGCTTGTCCGCTATGTATTTTCTGCGGTGAGCGAAGGTCGCTTCTTACTTAACTTCCTATTGTCTCAAGAATGTTGCGGGATCACCCAAAATACATATAGCACAAGTCGATCGCTAAATCTCGATTACCTACGGCTTTATTATGATCATTAATGATAGCACCGGTATCACATGTGTTGTTCAACCACTTCGTGTTTTCCTCGAAAACATTCGTTTGTCCAGCTTTTTATGTGAGAACAAAGTCACAAGCAACCAAAGATACGGAGTTGTCGGCCTCATAAGAACTACTATTCTTTGGTAGACTCTTGACTCTAGCATAAGAATTTTCGATCGAGTGATGGTTACCTAACTAATGTTCCTCGATGATTCGTAGTTCATAAAGGAGCACTCTAAACAACCAATTTTTTTACAAGGCTCAATTCTAGATAAAATGCTTTGGTAAAATAGTAAAATCAAAGATGTTGAGGACATGAAAATATGTGAAACTTCCTAAAACTCTATCGCCAGATCGTAGCCATCGATATAGTAAAACTCATGTCGAGGTCCAAGAGGCATCCGCTCACTAGACTACTACTATCGCCTTGCTTGTCAATCATCATAATTTTAGAGTAACGCCACCCACGAAATCTACAAGGTTCAATACAAGATTCCAGCTCTATTGAATTTCAAAACCATGTACTGATTTACTCTATCAAAATCGACAAAATTGCCCATTAAACAAACAACAAGCGGTGTTCCATCACGTTACATCAACCAAACATAATTTTACAATTAGAACCTAAAACTGCAAGAGATGCAAACTACATAGGAAAACTTAGACACGATGATAAACATAAAATCAACTTCGCACAAACCCCGCCATGCTTAAGAAATTAAAATTTTGAAAATCTAGGCGATCAAGCATCAAAGAGACGCAAATAGACATATAAAAAGAATATTTCTAAAGACGAGGAAAAAGAAAAGAAAACTTAAAAAGAGCCTTACCTTCCTGCTTTCTCCGATAATAAAACAGCAAGCGCTACCGATTATCGGAACCAACGATTTCAGTTTCAACTCCTCAAGAATTATTCTCTCTACTTCTTCCGATCCGAAACTCAAAAGTGAAGATACTATTCCCTTGTTTAAATTAACTAATTTTCACTTGAACAAATATATTTAGAGAGAAAAAAATACAGGGACCGAAACAAATTGAAATTAAAAAAATTATACTCCATTTCACGAATTTTTTCCATAAAATCGTTGTTTTACAAGAGATCTATTGAAAAACAAGGTCTAAATTATTTGTTTTAACAATAAATCTTATCGTTAGTTTGCAGCCAATAAGTTATTGAATGATATCACCGATAATAAATTTATCGCTGAATTTCAATTTCAAAGAACTCCGTTTGCATGTCCGTCTTTTGCAACAACCGGATCTATCATAGGGTAATTGTGGGAAGTATATATGCCGCAAATATTCATCATTATATTATCTTTAACCTACCTAATTTCAACTCTACTGTTAGGTTGATCGGCATTTGAGATTAATTAGTCCGAATCATATACGATAAATAAAAATTAAAAAAATCAAATCGGAGAAAGACACACATATACATAATACATTATACATACATGAAAACAGAGAGTAAAAAGGGGTTGCTTATTAGGGCATTCAAAGGATTTGGCATTTGCGAGCTTGTGCGGAGGCGATGTAGGAGGGCGACTCGTGACTCCCATGCTCTTCACACGGCGTTGAGCTGTTGTAGCACCGCTCTATGATGTAGCGAGGCACGCTGGTCGCCGTTCTTCACTCCGTCACCGAAGTTACTGCATCCTTGCTCGCGCCGCGCCTTCTCCGTCACGGCGATGTGCACCTGCGTCACCTTCGAACTCCGTCGCACTTCTCACCGATCGCCTCCGCCTCCGCCACCGCCATCATCCCCACCACCGCCAAGCGGAGGACACCGCCGCCAACTTAGCTGCTTTCTTCGCCATTTTTTTTTTTTGTTTGTGAGTGAAAGTGTATGATGAGAGAGAGAGAGAGGACCGATGAGAGAAACGATGGAACGTGAGGAGAGGAGGGGAGGAGAACAAAACTGAAATGCCCTAGCTTCTTTAATTGTTCGAAACTTAAGGATGTAATTTTTTTTTTTTAAATTTATGCACATAGACTACGCTTTTTTAAAAACACGCACATAGACTACACTTTTTAAGCGTAGTTAATAGTTCATATAGACTACGCATTTAAGTATAGCGTAGTCTATATTTCAAAAAAAATTCGCACATAGACTATGCTTTTGATAAAAAAGCGTAGTCTATACCTATAGACTACGATTTTTACGAAAAAGCGTAGTCTATAAGGTGTAGAGAAAAGTGATATTTGTAGTAGTGAGCTTGCAAGTAGCCAATCCAGTTGTTCAACGACAAGTGTTCCAGTGGTTGCACCCACAATGCAAGTGAACGAGGTGTCATGCGTTTATTGTGGGGAAGGGCATACTTTTGATAGTTGCCCACCAAACCCAGCTTCGGTGTGTTACATAGGAAATCAGAATGGCTAGAGGAATAATCCTTATTCACAAACATACAATCCTGGATGGCGACAACATCCTAATTTCTCGTGGGGAGGCCAAGGGTCCGGAACAAATGGTGGGGGAAATTATGAGAAAAATACATACCAGCAAAATTTCCAACAGAAGCAGCAACAAGCTACTCCACAGGCCAAATCTATTGAAACCTTGATGAAGGAGTATATGGCTAAGACAGATGAAGTAATACAAGGGCAGTCCACTTCTCTAAGGAATTTGGAGGTCCAAATCGGACAGTTGGCCGACGAGATGAGGAATCGACCACTTGGTAATCTGCCAAGTGACACGGAAAACCCAAGGAAAGGCAAGGAACATGTCAAGGCTGTCACTCTAAGGAGTGGAAAGCAGATGCATGAAACAGAATTGTTGGACCGAGAAGAGAAGGATGAGTTAGCGAAAAGTGAAAGCAAAGTGTCAGCAACGGAAGCATCGAAGCAACCTCTTAATGCTGAGAAGCCTGCTACAGTAAATTCATTGCCAAAGCAACCGGACAAGGTGTATATCGTCCACCACCTCCTCTCCCCAAAAGGCTGAAAAAAAAAACAACAAGATACTTAGTTTCGGAGATTTCTAGATGTCTTAAAGCAATTGCACATTAATATTCCGTTGGTCGAAGCTGTGGAACATATGCCAAATTATGTGAAGTTCTCGAAAGACATCCTAACCAAGAAGAGACGTGCGGGTGGAGGTCAAACAAAGGGCACTAACAGAGAAAAGCGATACCATGTTAAAAGTAAAATCCCACCCAAGTTGAAAGATCCAGGAGCTTTACAATCCCATGCTCAATTGGAGGACGCGATGTTGGTCGTGCTCTATGTGATTTGGGAGCAAGTATAAATTTAATGCCGCCTCAATATTCGGAAGCTCGGGATAGGGAAGATCCACAACAAGGACCTTGCAATCGCGCACCGATCTATGGCTCATCCGTATGAAAAATTGAAGATGTGCTAGTAAAGGTGGATACGCTCATTTTTCCCGTAGATTTCATTATTTTGGATTATGAAGCGGATCACGAGGTGCCTATTATTTTGGGACATCCTTTCCTTGCAACTGGAAGGACTTTGATTGATGTCGAAAAAGACGAACTCACAATGAGAGTAAATGATCAGAAGGTTACTTTCAATGTATTCAATGCTATGAAGTATCCTGATGAAGTGGAAGAATGCTCGGTAATCCAAGTTCTGGAGCAGGTCATTGCGGATACAATGCTAGAGAACTCCTCTCAGTCTGAGAATAGTGATACGGAATATATCGATCTCATGGAGATAGAGCAAGGTAAGGAGTTTTCTAAGCATCCTTCTAACGAGAAGCATTCTGTTACACCACGTATCAGCCGACTCCCGGAGTCGCTGGGGCTTGCAGATCGTATCGTCCATGTATCCAAACCTTCAATCGACGAACCTCCAACATTATGTCTGAAAACCTTGCCTAACCATCTGAAATATGCATACTGGGCGAGGGAAAACTCTTCAGGTAATCATTTGATCGCCTCTCGAGCACGACAAGGAAGAATCCTTTCACGGTGTGCGGGGAATACAAGAGAGCAATTGGATGGTCAATTGCCGATATCAAAGGGATCAGCCTTTCTCTGTGCATGCATAAGATATTGCTGGAAGACTGCCACAACACTTCCATAGAGCAACAACGTCGTCTTAATCCAGCAATGAAAGAGGTGTTGAAGAAAGAAGTCATTAAATGGCTGGATGTTGGAATCATTTATCCAATCTCGGATAGTTCTTGGGTAAGCCCAGTGCAATGCGTTCCTAAGAAAGGGGGGATTACTGTGATTGCTAATGATCGAAAAGAATTGATTCCAACTCGGGTGATAACTGGATGGCGTGTTTGTGTTGACTATAGAAAACTGAACAAGGCAACCAGGAAGGATCATTTTCCTCTGCCATTCATAGATCAGATGCTTGACAAACTTGCCGGTAAGGAGTTCTTCTGTTTCTTAGATGTTATTCTGGTTATCATCAAATTGCTATTGCACCCGACGATCAACACAAAACCACCTTCACCTGTCCCTATGGCACTTTCGCTTTTAGAAGAATGCCTTTTGGACTCTGTAATGCCCCAGCAATGTTCCAGCATTGCATGATGGCCATATTTACGGATATGGTGGAGAAATTAGTAGAAATCTTCATGGATGATTTCTCCGTATTTGGAGATACTTTTGGGATATGCCTGAGTAATTTGGGGAAGGTCCTGGAGCGTTGTGAGGCGACGCACTTGGTTTTGAATTGGGAAAAATGGGACTTCATGGTGCAAGAGGGCATCTTGCTAGGCCATCACATATCCAAGGAAGGAATTGAAGTGGATAGAGCAAAGATCGAAGTGATAGATAAACTTCCACCACCCACTACTGTAAAAGGTATGCGGAGTTTCTTGGGATATGCAGGATTTTATAGGCGGTTTATAAAGGATTTTTCAAAAATTGCTAAGCCGTTATGTGCCTTGCTGGAGCAAAATCACCACTTTGAGTTTACTCCTGAATGTTTGAAGGCGTTTGATGTTTTGAAAAGAGCTCTAGTGACAGCCTTAGTGATTATTGGTCCAGACTAGTCATTGCCTTTCGAGGTGATGTGTGACGCAAGTGACTTTGCTGTGGGGGCCGTACTAGGTCAACGAAGGGAGAAGGTATTCCATTCCATCTATTATGCGAGCAAAACATTGGTGGAGGCTCAAATCAATTACACCACAACGGAGAAGGAGCTGCTTGCTGTAGTATTTGCATGTGAGAAGTTTAGAGCCTACCTCATAGGGTCGAGAGTGATTGTTTATACAGATCACGCAGCCATCAGGTATCTTGTCGCTAAGAAAGATGCCAAGCCACGGTTAATTCGGTGGATCTTGCTCTTGCAAGAATTTGATCTGGAAATCAGAGACATAAAGGGAACATAGAATCAAGTAGCTGATCATTTATCCCGACTGCCGACATCCGAGGGTGACGAAACTCATGTCCAAATTCAGGATGCATTTCCTGATGAGCATGCACCACAGTGGCACACCTTGGTATACGGACTTTGTTAACTTCCTGGTCAATGGAGTGTTGCCTCCTGAATTCTCATCACATCAGAAAAAGGTTATTTTCCGAGGTCAAACATTACTTTTGGGATGAACCATTCTTATATAAGCACTGTGCTGACGGGTTGATGAGGCGCTGCGTTCCGCATAAAGAAATGGAATCAATTTTAGAAGGATGTCACGCCACCCCATATGGTGGTCATTTTGCGGGATAAAGAACAACGGCTAAGGTACTTCAATCAGGTTATTTTTGGCCGATCTTGTTTAAAGATGCCCATGCTTTTGTGCACAAATGTGATCGATGTCAAAGAGTTGGAAATATATCTTCTCGGAATGAGATGCCAATGAACTTTATTTTGAAATTGAACTCTTTGACGTGTGGGGCCTCGATTTTATGGGTCCTTTTCCACCCTCATTTGGTAACCTCTACATCCTTGTGGCGGTCGATTACGTATCTAAATGGGTGGAGGCCATGGCAAGTTCCACTAATGACGCGAATGTTGTAATCAAGTTCTTGCAAAAGAACATATTCACACGATTCGGTACTCCTCATGCGATCATTAGTGATGAAGGCACACATTTTGTCAACAAGGCCGTGAGTGCTGTCCTAGCTAAGTATAACATTCGCCACAAGATTGCTACAACATATCATCCGCAAACGAATGGTCAAGCGGAACTCTCCAATAGAGAAATAAAAGGTATACTGGAGAAAGTGGTGAATCCGGGACGTAAAGATTGGTCCATGCGATTGGATGATGCAGTGTGGGCCTACAGAACAGCTTTCAAAACACCTTTAGGGATGTCACCTTACCGGTTGGTCTATGGGAAAGCTTGTCATCTTCCCCTGGAACTTGAGCATCGAGCCTATTGGGCGATAAAAATACTGAATTTTGATCATAAGGCTGCTGGAGAGGCTCGGTTGTTACAATTAAGTGAAATGGATGAATTCCGGTGGTTTGCTTATGAGAATGCAAAATTGTACAAGGAGAAAACGAAGAGATGACATGATAACAACATTTTGCGCCGAGAATTCTTGCCGGGTCAGCAGGTGTTATTGTTCAATTCGAGACTGAGGTTATTCCTTGGTAAGCTGAAATCACGATGGTCGGGTCCTTTCACAATTCTTCGTGTAGCGCCCCATGGTGCTATAACATTACAAGAAGAGACGTCGGGCCATGAATTTATGGTTAATGGGTAGCGTGTCAAGCACTATTGTGGTGGCGAGGTCATTCGCGAGGAGACCTCAACATCTTTGAAGGACGCCTGATCATGGGTATCATGGGTTGCAATGGCGATCAGGCGCGCGGCGGCCCTAGTGTTTCGTTTGTACATTTGTTTTATGCTCTTTGTCTTTTTGTTTTTGGCGTTGATAATAAATTGCTATAGCATTGTTAAGAAGGATGAGGGTTTTATTTTTTTTAAACTGATGTGTTAATGTTTGGATGCAAGTGTGGTACAGCGTACTTCTGGGCAAAAATTCTGAGTAATGTGTTAATTTTTGCTCCAGTATTGGACCTGCAGGGGGTGGAGAAAAGGTGAAATATTAGCTTGAAATTTTGGTCAAAAGGGCGGGAGAAATTTGGTTGACTTTTTGTCTAAAACGCCGCGCCCATTTCTTCATTTCCACCCCACGACCAGCCGCTTCTCCTATTTTCCCCTACCCGACTGCGATTTTGCCCTCGCTATCCATGTTTGCCATCTAATCTCTCACGCTCTTGTTCTGGTTCTAGCAAATTAGTCTCGTCTCCTTCATCCTATTCCCCGAAATTTTCGCTACCATGCCAAGAATTAGACGTTGGGTTCGGAAGACACCTCAAGCTGACGAGATGAGTCAGACAAACCAATGGCTGCTCCAAGCAGTGATGCTGGCACACCCATTATCATATCGGACGCCGAGCTACCGTTGGAAGCTCCGCCTGTCTCTTCGCCGATTGTTGCACCAACCTCGTCTAAAAGGAAGAATAGCCGGCGCGACAAAGGAAAAGCCAAGGTAATGGAGGAAGCTGAGCCCGAGGCTACCCTGGTCAAAAAGGCAAGGGTGGACAAACCCTCGACAATAAAGGCAAGTCGGTCAATTGATAGCATCCCTAAATTCTGGGCTCTTGGTGGTTTTGAAAGGTTTAAGCGTCTGAAAGCAAGGCATTTATGGATGGAAAAAGGATTCCAGAAAACTAAAGAAACTCTAGTGTTTGTAGTGGAATTGATATCATGCTGAATAGATGGGCAACGTTTGCAGAAATTCCCCCACCGCCCATTACGCCTTTGGTCAAGGAATTTTACGCGAATATCACACCTTTGACGGATAAGGAGGGTTTATCGGCCGTGGTTCGGGGTAAACTAGTGGTCATGTCTCGGAAGCTATTAATGATTTTTACAACCTAGATAATGATGTGGATGACGTTTTCTCGGTTATGAAGACAGCTCCCTCTGTTGATGACCTGGACGAGGCGTTGAGGCTGACGACAGTGGAGGGCATGGAGTGGACTATTTCCCCACAAGGGTGCCGCTCCATCAAAGATGCGGCATTACGGTTGGAAGCTCATGTGTGGCTTCATTTTATCAAAAGTCGTATTCTACCTACCACCCATGACACTACAGTCTCTGAAGAGCGTATGTTGCTGCTCCTTTGCATTTTTACCGGGAGGTCAGTCAATGTGGGCACCCAAATCTAGCGAGGTGGATGAATGCCGCAAGAAGTAGAAATGATGATTGTTCTTCCCCTCCTTGATAACTCAGCTGTGTATACAGGCCGGGGTCCCTTTTGAGGATAATGAAGACCGCCTAACTGAAAAAGCTTTTATTGATATCAAGACTTTGACACATCTTCATGGTCCGTCTGAAGATTTGTCCGCACATGGCGTTCCGGCTGGTTCATCTCACTCATTGCCGACCCCTTCTGATCCCACGGTTCTGGAAATGCAGAAGTTCCTCTGCCTGCAAATCAATGTCATCATGCTTCGGTCTACTGCGTTTGAGAATGATCTCAAGCATTATTGGGTGTACTGTCGTAAGCGTGATCGTGTACTGGAAAGTAGTCTGGGATCGTTATCTGCAGTGCCAATGCCAGCCTTCCCTGAATTTCCACAACGGTTGTTCCAGTCTTGACCTTTACCAGCGGATTATGATACTGACACCGGGGCAGAGATGGAGAATGAAGCGGGGCCTAACCGTGCTCAATTTTCAAAAGATGCTGGCCCTAGTCATGCTCAGCCACCTGAGTCTGACCCGACTGCCCCCACCGAGGCTCAGACACCATTGGTTCCATCTACCGAAGTGCCACTCGATGGTGCTTCCCCTGAGTCGGCTGCCACTGAAGTTCTTTCAGAAGGGGATGCTCCGGAAAAAGGCCAAGAGGATTTTGACAGCACCGAGGTTACCACGCCAGAAGGAAATTTCGAAGATGTCCTCGATGCCGCCCCAGTGATTACTTCGCTCGTATCCCATGATGCCGAGCTGGATGTTTCTCCTGCAGCTGAGGATGCTCTTCCTGCTACTACTCCATCTACCTCTGCTTCTCCTACTCCTTCGGGTCCTCCCGATGTGTAGGCCAGGGGCATTTTTCTGACTCAATCCTTTGTTTGTTTGCTGTTTGTGTGTTTCGTGTTTTTGTTTTTGTTTATGCTTTGCTTGTTCTCTGTTGAAGCATTGCTGGTTTGTTTGTGTTGTTTCTTGTCATGTTCCTATTTTGTTTGTGTGAGGAGCATGTTATTCTGTTTTCATTGACTGTTGAGGCTGATGCTTGATTGGCGATGGATGGCTTAATGATGTTAGTCTCTTTTTTTTACATCGTGATCTTCGGTCCTTCTCATTGCTTGTTTGGAATTGACCCTTATTTTGTGGGGGCGTGCCTCTAATATTTTGGGTTTTAGCATATTAGTTCCTATAGGGATTGACCATTGTGTTGGTAACCCTTTAGTTGACTTACACTTTTGTATGAGTGCCTGTCTTTCATATTTGGTTGGTACTCCCCCTTGAGACAACAAGCATGAGTGCGTTAATATGGATGGGACGCAGGCTATTTTTGGATCGTTTGTGCCTTTTCAAGCCTACCCTTATATCATGATCTCCCTAGGGTCCCCTTTTGAGCTTACAGCCTTTTCTTTCGTGCACCCACTAAATACTCTCCTTTATACCCCACGTATATAATTTTATCTCTTCTCACCCTTCACCATGGGCATGTTTACTTGTGGCTCGGCCTTTATCTTAACTATTGCCTTTGCCCGTGTGTTGTCTCAGCATTGAATTAAAAGTGCTTCATCCCCCATTTTTGTTATAAATTCCAACATTAGGATAATGTTGCGTTCTAAATTTGGGGGTGGCGAGGTAAGGTAACCTCTTGAGTGTGAAGCTTTTGGTGAAGCTTTTACAAAAATGTGGGTTAATTGTGGGTTATTTATGCTATATTAAAAAAAAGAAAAAGAAAAGAAAAGGAGGAAACAAGGAAGAAAAAGGGGTCAGCCTACTGTAAGAAAGAAGAAAGGTATTTATAAGGCGAGTTTTAAACCAAGAATTAGTAAAGGGCCCGGGTGTTTTGAGCTACATTATCCCAAACAATCCTACCGTCACCCAAGCCCAACATTATAAGCTTTTAAAGACCTACTGATCCAATATTGATGTTCACTCATGTTAGTGGAGAGGGGGTTGACTGAATTGAATTTGTGGAGACATTTGTGTACTTGATAATCAAAATATGGTCATATTAAGGAAAACCAAGTTATGGGAAGATTCATGTAGTTACGAATGTATTTTATACCTATGGATATTTGTAACACGACGTCCTTGCAATATGAGGTGATCGACTATATTTGCAACGAGAAAGACTGAAGGATTCGTATTCATTGAAAAAAAAATTGTGGCTGAAAGCACATCCTTAGTTGATTAGGCCATCATCTCAGCTGTCATCGAAGCGTTATGAACATCGCTTCTTTGTTTGGTGTGTGTGTTGTTGTGTGAGAGCATCACTCGAGGACGAGTAATGAGCTAAGTTTGGGGGTGTGATAACTCTTGTAAAAGAGTTATTATATGACCTTTTTGATCTAAATAGCCTTGTGTGTTATATGTTATGTTCGTATGTTTGTGATGTTTTATATGTTTATGTCATGTTTTCGTGTGTGCGCGTGTTAGGATTGAGTCAAGTGCTTTTAAGGGGTATTGTGTACATTTTATGCGTTATTTAATCATTCTATGGTATGTAGCAGGAAAGAGGAAGAAGGCGACGATCTTTGAGTTCATCGAGCGAAGACGAGCTCGCGCTTATGGAAGCAAGTCGAGCTCGTGGCGATGGTGTAGAAAGGTGCGGAGCGAGGAAAAGTATTAAGCGAAGCCACATGATTTGAGTTCTCACGAGGCTAAGCCAAGCTCCGTGAAAAAGAAGAATGAGCGATGATGAGCTAAGTCTCAAGTCGAAGTCGAGAGGCGAAGTCGAGCTCCAGAAAAGAAAGAAAGAGGTCGAACTCGTGAGCGAGGTTGAACTCGTGAGCGAGGTTGAGCTCGTAAGGTGAAGTCGAGTTCTGAGGCAAAGTCGAGCTCGTAATAGAAGTCGAGTTCTGAAGCGAAGTCAAGTTCATAAACATAGACGAGCTCGTGCTGGTGGATGACCAACGACGAAGTGTGGAAGGTTTTGGCTGAAGACAAAGAGGAGATCTGCAGGACCACAACCGCGTGGCAGCTGGCCACAGCAGCATAAAGGTGACGCGTGATTTGTTATCTGTCAGAGCCAACAGAAAAAAGGAATAAAATCGAGGTTGAAGGGGCAAAAGCGACTGCACCCCTAAAAAGAACCAGAGGCTGTTATTAAAAAGGAGACGAATTAGTTGGAGAAGATCATCTATTGGGGGGGCAGGAGAAGAGAGAAACAATCATTTTGTTCTGGAGAGGAATCAAAGGAGTGATCTCTTGGAGAGGAAGCCATCGGAAGAGGCGACGATCCAAGAACGAGCACGCGATTCCGACGACGATTTCTATTTTCTTTTTCTCGATTTCTTTTAGCTTGTTATGGCATTAGTTTTTCTGAATTTTGTTGAACAGCTCGCTATGAGCTAAACCTGTATGGCTTGATCTCTTGATGAACCCCATGCTCTTGGGTTGAACTCATTACTACGCATATCTTGTTAAATTGCTATCGCTCTCTTGGGAATTATTTGTCTTGCTTGTGCTTGATCACCATGGGTGAGATTTTAGCTCTATGATTTCTTGGAAGTTCTTGTAGAGTGGAAAACAAGAGAGTGACGTAAGAACATGATTTAAATATTATGTGTGTGAATAGCATAGGAATATGTGTTTACCTTGCGTGACAAATATGAATGGATTAGTAAAGGTATTCTAAGAGCAGTTCGATATAGGAATATATTGAGTGGCTTTACAGAATATAATCTTAGATTTGGAAAAATACTAAGAATCGGAGAAGTTAATGTCATAGCGATGAGGCAACGATAAAGCTGTAACATTATTAGTACAGAGCATGGGTGGAATCGAGAGGTCAAGTCTGTTTCTCTTTCTTGCTATCAACTGTTTTTCTTGTCGTTGTGTTTGGTATTCTACCTCGCCTTGCCGTAGTTTTCTCTTAGCATAGGTTTCTAGTTGTGTTTTATATTAAAGAGCTTCTGCCTGTTTAATTTCCCTTTATTGCTTTCCTATTAAACAAAGTTGTTGTCAACGTGACTTATATCGCGATCCCTGTGGATTCGATCTCGGAATACTTCCGTGTATTACTTGTTGATTACGTGCACTTGCGTATCTCATATTGTATTTACATTATACAAGACAATACTAAACATAAATATATCGAAAGACAGCTCAAAAGATCACTTATCAATTAGAAACGAAACGAATTTAGCCTTATAAATCAGGCAAAAATGAGGCTTATCAACTCCCCCAAACTTAACCTTTTGTCTGTCCTCAAACAAATCAGAACAAAGGAGAGACGACCAAATACAGGCAAAGAGTCGAACGACAAAAGCAATAAGCCTCAAAACAATGAGCAATAAATGTTTCACTCAAATGAATCAAATCACAGCATCTTTCGATAAACTCCACACATCATAATAATCATAAGCATAAGCCTTCTCAAACTTAAATCCTCACGACATGGATATATATATATATATAAGAAATCTCAAACACTCAAGTGTATCAAGGAGGATGTGTATACTTTCAAAGTTTAAAAACACATGGAATCTACCATAAGCTTGCAAATCGTCTAATTCTCCATTGCTCAAATATGTGCTCAAGAACTAAGATCAAAAAGGTCTTACAAAAGGTTGTAATGTAGGCTCTTTGGTAAGGTAGGATATATTTAGGCTAAATGACTCATAATCCCATAATGAAAAACACCATAAGTATCATAAGACATAATTCTCAAACTTTCACAATTTATTTCAATTCTCCATACCAAGAAGTCATTTTTCTTTAAGCACTCCATAATTATCATATAAGTGATATACTCATCTCAAGCGCTAGCTACGTATCCATTTACATTCTTTTCGCACACTTGTGCCAACACTTTTTTTTGAACTTATATGGGTAAGCAACTATTTTTAATAATCACTTTCTCATCATTTTTTTTCTTTTTTTTTTCTCAACCCTCAATTTCAAGCAATCAAAAATCACTCTAACTACATAACCCAATCCACGGCTATATGAAAGAATAAGGTAGGGTCAAACGGGCTCATCAAAGGATAATAAATAACAGGTTAATGTTTGGATAGTGTATAGGCTAAGAAAAGAATGCCTAATATCATTTCATAATTCTTAAGCACATCAATGCAACCTCGAAAAAGATCCAGAGCAAGTTCTAGAGAAACACATGCTATTTCAAACTATTCACACAAAAAGAAATAAGAATGAAAAGATATGACAGTCAAAAGCTCAAGTCTCACTGGTTTCAAAAGTGTGATCAAGTTCTCAAATGCTCAATACTCATAATAATCATAACATGCTTTGTCTCACAAAATCAGTTGCAATCAAATTTTCTAATAAAAATAATTCTCATCATCGGCTGCTCGTCATTCAACTCAACCCAAAACAGAAACAACACCCAAACACGAAAAACAAACCAAAAACAAACAAAAAGAAAACAAAATAAAAAAGAAAACAAACAAAACAACGGAAAACATTGGGTTACCTCCCAACAAGTGCTAAATTTAAATGTCTTTAGCTAGACCAATACTAACCTCGATCAATCTGGCGTTTTGGCAGCAAACTTCTTCCCAACTCTGTGCTTGCCTCCATACTTTGCATTGATCGCAGACCACCACTGAGTGTGGAAGTGGCTCCCCCCAAACTTGAATAAATCACTCGGAGTTCCATGCTGAGTCCATCTCTTCTTTGTAGCACCCTTGTCAACTGGTCGGTTGACATCCACGCTCGAGATTTGGCTAGTTGCAATAGTGGGGATTGAATGACACTCTTCATGCTCTGCACTATCGTGTTGCTTGATGGCATCATACTCATCATTGACACGAAATGTGAGATCATCTTCCTGCACATCAATTAAAGCACGACCAGTGGCTAGAAAAGGTCGACCTAAGATTAGTGGTTGATTTTTAAATTGTGGATGTCTAAAATAACAAAATCACTGGAAAACAAAATCCCAATTCTTACCAACACATCCTCAACTACTCCCTTAGGGTATGCGACTGACCTGTTAGCCATCAATAATGAAATTGAAGTTTTCTTCATTTTGCCCAGCTCCAAGCGGTTGAACACAGATAAAGGCATCAGGTTTATGCTCGCTCCCAAATCACACAACACGTTGGGAAATGTGTATTCTCCAATCTCTCACTCCAACATGAAGCAACCCGAATCTTTCTATTTCAGCGGCAGCTTCCTTTGCAAAATAGCACTGCATTCTTCAGAAAGGTTAATTTTTTCAAATTTACCTAACTTCTTCTTGCTTGCCACTGCATCTTTGAGAAATTTAA
Source organism: Salvia rosmarinus (assembly GCA_036937905.1). Classification (NCBI taxonomy): domain Eukaryota; kingdom Viridiplantae; phylum Streptophyta; class Magnoliopsida; order Lamiales; family Lamiaceae; genus Salvia; species Salvia rosmarinus. Next base: position 18,361,349 of record CM072820.1, read on the forward strand.
CGTATCCGGGCATGTTTCTGAGTGCATCAAAGAGAGGTATGGTGATGTTGACTTTTTGGAACATCTCTTTAAATCGGGCATACTCCTCATCATATTTCGTCTTCCCGATTCGTTGAGGAAATGGGGCTATAGGCTTTGGGAGCGTCTGGTCATTCGCGTCTTTAGTTCACGACTTGTCTTCTCTATCTATCTCTCGTGACTTCTCTTCTCCATTCTCTCTCGAGACGCTTTCTCCACCGGTCTTCGCGTCTTTAGTTTGCGATAGGAAGTCGCGAGAACAGTCCATGATGCCCTCTTTGTCGGTTGTCGCGAGTTTACTTTGCAACCCTTCCTCGCGAGGTAACGTTCTTTCTCTGACACGTCTGTCTTCGCGGGATTTCCTCACGACCTTTCCTCGCGATGGAATGTCACGAGTCCTGCTTCTGTTTCTGGACCATTTTTCCTCGTGAGACAACTTTACAACAGGAAGTCGTGAGAGTTGCTCGCGATGCGAGAATCTATCAGGACGTTTTCCTCGTCCTCCTCGACACGTCCACTGTATTAATTTTTCCCCTTATGCTCTAGGTGATTTGTATAAGATGCTCCGCTCCTCAAATATATTGCATTACACTGATTCGGAGGCATATGATTCTTAGGATTCTGTTCAGTGTTGCTTGGAAATTGTCCTTGCCTATGCAACCCCACCGTGTTGTTAATGGAATTGACTGTGCTCTCCAAAGCGTTCATCCTATTCCCAAGTTGCTGGATCTGAATATTTTGCTGAGCATTCTGCGCATTGGCATAGGAAAAATTTGGGTGATTCCTATTATTGGGATGATAGGGTGGGTTCCCACTCTGATTTCCTTGGACATTACTCCTTTGGTTGACATATTGAACCTCCTCCATATTCTGCGCCATAGTTACAATCATTTGCCCTTTCTTCTCGACTTCGTACTCCTTCTGCAGAGATTTAAATTTTTCTAACAGATCATCGATCATTGTCGAGTTCTCTGATGAAACTTTCACGATCGGCTATCTCTCCATCGGCCACTGATAACTGTTGGATGCCATCTCCTCAATTATTCTCAATGCTTAATCTATTCCTCGATTGAGAAGGCATCCTCCTACCGACGATCAACAATGCTCCGGTGTTAGCATTGAGTCCATCAGAAATTGGGTTACTTCTTCGCTCGGTGAAAACCCATCTTGTGGACACTTATGAGCGAGTGTTTCGAATCGCCCGGGCCTCAATAACGACTCATCTCCCAATTGTGAAAAATGGGAGATCTCGGCAATGATTTTCTGCGCCTTGGTAGGTGGGAAGTATTTGGACATGAACTTCTCATAGAGCTGCTACCACGTGGTAATTCTCGATCTGTCTAGACTCTTGAACCAGTCTTTCGCCTGTCTCTGCAGCGAAAATATAAACATCCGCATCCGGATGGCATCAGCTGGCTCCATTCAGCTTGATAGTATCACATATATCAAGGAATGCCTCTAAATGTGCGTTGGGGTCTTCAGTAACCCCTCCCCCAAACTGCTCCGCTTGTATCATGCTGATGAGGGTAGGTTTTAACTCGAAATTATTCGCGTTGACGTTCGACCCCCATCCTCCACCTTAGAACTGATCCGTCGGTTGCCTGTACATGTGGTTGAGCGGTATGGGTTGTGCTCGTCCACCCATCCGGCCCATCTGATTATTCAACGCCAGTTGGCGCTGCATCGCGGCTACCATCTCTTCCATCTCGGCCATTCTATCATGGCCTTGGGGTTGCCTTTCCGCCATTGCTTGTTGTCTTCTTTCTTGGCTCTCTCTCTTATGCGATCTTTCAATCTCAAGATCCAATGGAATAATTTCTTTCCTTTGAGATCTTGTAATCATGCACTGTGCGGAGAGATAAAAATCAAATCAGATCTAAGAAGCAACTCAGAAATAATAATAATATTTTTAATTTTTTTAAATTTTTTAAACGCCTGAATTAATAACTACAATCAAGAAAATTATCACTATGCAATCTAAACAGTCCCCGGCAACGGCGCCAAAATTTGATCGCTATTATTCCTACCAAATAATATGATAGTAAAACAGCAAGTATATATATCGTATCCACATGGACTGCGACTCGAGAACACAGCAAATAATCAACACATAATCTTGATTATTGTTCAGGCAACAATTTATCAAGAGAGAGATAATAATAAAACTAGACTAAAAAATAAATAATAGGGATAAAATCAGATATAAAAGACTGGCCCTAGGGATGTACTTAACCTAACCAGATTCACACAATTAACCTATTAATCTGTTTACCAATTTAATCCATATTCATATGAAGGATCACTAATGTAACTATAGTTTCCGCCAGGACAGCCTATAGTAGTAGGTTAGCCTAAACTCTATCTCCGTCGGGTCTTAAGAGAAGTAAGCTAATTACCAAAAGCACACAAAGATTTAACCTCCTACAGTTCACCTATCTCCGCTAGGTCTCAAGACAAAAATTGTATTATGAATTCAATATATCGATTATGCAATTAATTCCGTCAAGACATCAATCACATAACTAGCATGCATTAATATTGATCAGATACCAACACATGAGAATTAAAGCCAAGAATTATAAATCATGGATGGGACGGCAAAACAGTATCAACAGATAAATTATACGAATCTAGTCAAACATACAAACCCTAGGATCAATACGGAATTTAGCTACGCATAATTAAATTACTAAAATAATAAATAAATAAAAATAACATGAACCGAATTAAATAGATAAAACCGTAAGATTCCACGATGAACAATGTAACACTTAAATCGGAAGAAAATCTGAACTCCGACAAACTAAACTACGAATACTGAATGTAAAAGATACTGAAATATTAAATTGGAAAACATGCGAAAGAAATAACTAAACGAAGAGTGTTCTGTATTCTGGAATTTTAAAAGTTGAAGGTACATTTCTCATGGAATGTGTCAGTCTCCTCTCCATCGTCTCGTAGAATGTATTGATATACGCAACCCTAGGCTGCATCACTTTACGACCTATCATCGTGAGCGAGAGTCGCGAGCGAAAGTCGTGAACAACTCTACCTGCGTGCATTCTTTGCTTCCTCGTGAGTTTTGCTCGCGATATTGACTCGCGAACTCTTCTTGTACGTGCGCCATTCCTAGCTCGCGGGACTGGCTCGCGACATAGGGGCACGAGCAAGTCTCACGAAGTGTGTTATGCTGCGTACGAACTCCCGATTTTTGCTAATCAATTCCTCTTCATCGTGATCCACCTTTTTGACATCAAAACCTGTGCAAAAATGATACGAAATACACACGTCATAATATCTTCCAAGGTAAACATAAATATATCAAAAGATAGCCCAAAATATCACTTTATCCATTATAAACGAAACAAATATAGCCTTATAAAACAGGTAAAAATGAGGCTTATCGACTTTCCCAAACTTAACCTTTTGTTTGTTCTCAAACGAATCAGAACAAGAGAGACGACCAAAGACAGGCAAAGAGTCGAACGACAAAAGCAATAAGCCTCAGAGCAATGAGCAATAAAAGATTCATCAAATGAATCAAATCACAACATCTTTCGTTAAACTCCACATATCATAATAATCATAAGCACAAGCCTTCTTAAACTTGAATCCTCACAACATGGATGTATATATAAGAAATCTCAAACACTCAAGTGTATCAAGTAGGATGTGTATACTCTCAAAGTTTAAAAACACATGGAATCTACCATAAGCTTGCAAATCTTCTAATTCTTCATTGCTCAAATATGTGCTCAAGAACTAAGATCAAAAAGGTCTTATAAAAGTTTATAATGTAGGCTCTTTGGTAAGTTAGGATATATTTAGGCTAAGTGACTCATAATCCCATAATGAAAAGCACCATAAGTATCATAAGACACAATTCCTAAACTTTCACAATTTATTTCAATTCTCCATACCAAGAAGTCATTTTTCTTTGAGAACTCCATAATTATCTTATAAGTGATATACTCATCTCAAGCACTAGCTACTTACCCATTTATGTTCTTTTCGCACACTTGTGCTAACTCTTTTTTTTTTTTTTTGAACTTATATGGGTAAGCAACTATTTTTAATTATCATTTTCTCATCTTATATTTCCTTCTTTTTCTTCTTTTCTTCAACCCTCAATTCAAGCAACCAAATATCATACTAACTACATAACCCAACCCACGGCTATATGAAAGAATAAGGTAGGCTCAAACGGGCTCATCAAAGGATAATAAAATAACATGTTAGTGTTTGGATAGTGTATAGGCTAAGAAAAGAATGCCTAATATCATCTCATAATTCTTAAGCACATCAATGCAACCTCGAAAAAGATCCAGAGCAAGTTCTAGAGAAACACATACTATTTCAAACTATTCACACAGAAAGAAACAAGACTGAAAAGATATGACAGTCAAAAGCTCAAGTCTCACAGGTTTCAAAAGTGTGATCAAGTTCTAAAGGCCTAATACTCATAAAAATCATAACATGCTTCTTCTCACAAAATCAGTTGCAATCAAATTTTCTAATAAAAACAATTCTCATCATCGGCTGCTCGTCATTCAACTCAACCCAAAACAGACACAAAACCCAAACAAGAAAAACAAAGCCAAACAAAAACGAACAAAACGAAAGCAAAACAAAACAAAGACAAACAAAAACAAGAAACCAACACAAAAAGATAAAACAAGAGCAGCACGAAACAAAAGAAAACAAAGCTCACTGCGGATGTGGTAGTGGATGATATGGCCACAAGTTATGCATGTCCTGCAGGAGATTGAGATATTGCTCGTTGTATTGCACCTGCTCTGCCCATCGCCGCTCGTTTTGCTCTTGTTGACGTCGCTGCTCATCAAAGAACTGTGCCTGAGCAGCTGCACATTGACCCATGTCTCCTCGTAAGCCATCAAACTGATCATCATAATAGAGGCGATCCTCCGTGCGACTGTCATATATATACTCATGCAGCTCTTGATGCCTCGTGTCAATGTGGTCAAATATCCGTTCCTCCATGGCATATAGATCAAAGTCTGGTGCCCGCATATGGAATGGTTGATGACCCTGCTCGTGTTCTGACTGGTTAGGTTCCTCTCCTCCTTGCTCATAAGCGGCCTCCTCCTCTGCTCGAGCTCTATGCTGCTCCTGCCTTATTCCAGATCGAGCACATGGTACATCAGGCTGAAAGGCTGCTAGATGCTCGGGAGTCCTCATGATGATATTATGTAGCACTGGAACATCCCCGTGGCTCAATCGAGTAAGAGCTATATTTGGCAACTCAAGTACCATGTTTTCGTTTGTCTGAGTGACCTTCCACAACAACCTATCCTTTCTGGGCTTGAGGAACTGCATATGGTTAAGGGCTCGTCCGTCGAGATAGATCTCTCGAGTGATCGGCTCATTAGTAGGGAATACATTGAAGTACGTGGCGATCGGTAATATCATTCCCCCACAATAAATGCTAGCTCCATCAACTTGGGATTGAGCCTCAAAATGCTCTGCCAGGAAATACGCTACATTCATCGGTCGTGCTTCCAAAGCTGCCGCTAAAATATGCATATCTGCACTCTGGACTTTCCCGGTATTCTCCTGAGCTAAGACGCTGGAGGTGATCAATCTGTGAAAGTACCTCAACGCTGGATTTCGAATTGATGCAGCTGAGGACGTCTGTGGGTTATAGCCTTTAGATCTTTCAACTTCCATCCAATCTAACTGTGTCCAGAAGGCCCTGATATTCACCCCGCTCTCTCCCAGATATATACCCCGTGGGAATCCTTGCATAATTTCCTATAGATCTTCAAGAGATAGGTCTCATTCCTGATTTCCCAGCTGGAAACTCATTCGCAGAGGAACTCCATTCTAGTATCTATGGAGCTGATATGTGGACAGGAACTCCAAAGTCATAGTCCTGTGAGTAAACCAGTTCCCTGTGAATGCTCTATAAAATCCTACTCCCTGAGTGAGCCTCACCACATCGTCTAGAATACCCATCTCATGCAGTATTCGTTGATGCATAAATCTTGTCGGCCGCATCTCCAAACTAGATAATCTGTCCCATCGTTCATGGGCCTCTGATGAGTGCAAGGTGATATCCCCGTAGTATAGGATGATGCTCATGAATGATCTCGTGTTGAGTTGATGTGGACAACAATGCTCCATTCACTTTCTCTGCGGCTGTGGCCTTTCTACGAGGTGGCATTGTGATATCTGCAAAAATACATTAATTCAAACATAATCCAACAATATATTCCCTCAACTCAGAGTACTAAAATATTAGCTTTGATACATTCATCAACTTGGCCTAAGCAAAAACACTTTATCCACACACCTCGACCTCTCAACTCCCCCAAACTTATATTTATCAATACCTCAATATATCATCCTCACACTAAGCACCAATTTGAATTCTAGCATCACAACATGTTAATATTTCAACAATGACGAACAATAATGCTAAACTCACAATTTCTACAAGAATCCAACCAATATATCTCTAGAAATTCCACCAATATATTTTCCACAAAAATCATAATAATAAACTTTAAAAGTAATTAAATTCATGCTTCCATTACTAACATATAAAACATATGAGTGAGAATTTATACCAGGAACAAATTTGGAAAAAAAAAAAAAAAAAAAAATTGTGGAAAAATGAGGTTGTTCTTCGCGAGGCAAAACACACCAAAAAAATTGAAGACTGTAGTCGCGAACTATGCTTCGCGTGTGAAAGGGAAAAACTTCGCGAGAAATATCCGCGAGCAAGAGAAAAAAAAATGAGTAAATAGAGAGAGAGCTTAGGAACTTACCTCGCGAGGAGCAATGGAAGAAGAAAATCGCGACAGGGGGGTCTTTGCTCACGAAAAGACGGAACCATGGAGATAACTGAGGCGTCGCACAAAATAGAATAAAAAATTTAACCCTAACCTTACATCTGTTTGGGCTCGCGACACATACTCGCGACCTAAAGTCACGAAGAAAACTCGCGAAGCATAACTCTCTCTCGACTCCCGTTAGAGCTCGCGACCCTGTATCGCGACTTTTAATTGCGAGGTTAAGTCGCGAGGCATTGTAAATTCCTGTTCGCATGTCTGGCTCACGTGTTTTCTTCGCGTGTTTGACTTGCTTTACCGTCTCACGAGTCGTGATTAACCTTTTCTAGGAATTTTTTTTTCGACTCCACTCCTTGTCCGCCAAGCTTAAAATTCAAGCTACTAAAAAAAAAAACGAACAGAACCAACAGAAAACAAAAACAAAACAAAACAAAATGAAACAATTGGGTTACCTCCCAACCAGTGCTCAATTTAACGTCTTTAGCTAGACTACTACCTCAATCACTAGGGATCTTCAAATAGTGTAAGTTCACTCACTTCCTTCCCGTGAGGTCTAAAATAATATTTAAGACGATGCCCATTGACTGTAAATGTATTCCCATCCAATTTGAAAAGCTCAAATGTACCATTGTGATTGCTCTTTTCAACCGTATACGGACCAGACCACTTTGATTCTAATTTTCCTGGGAAAAGATGAATACGAGAATTATAAACAAGTACCTCATCCCCAGGAGCAAAGTCTTTCTTCTTGATGCTCAAGTCGTGAAATGTTTTAGCCCTCTCTTTGTAAATTCTGGAGTTCTCAAATGTTTGATTTCTCCACTCATCTAACTCCGGCAACCCCTCTCTTCGGGTATTTCAGCGGCTAAGAAATCTTTGTTTATCCTCCTTGTTGCCCAATATGCCTTGTGTTCTATCTCCACTGGTAAATGACATGATTTTCCGAACACAAGTTGGTAAGGAGACATACCAATGGGTGTTTTGTATGCTGTCCTATATGCCCACAGTGCATCGTCTAAGTGTTTCTCCCAATCTTTCTTGTTGACAATGGATTTCTCCAGAATCTGCTTGATTTCTCGATTTGACAACTCCGCTTGACCATTAGCTTGTGGGTGGTATGGTGTCGTGATCTTGTGTTTGACCCTGTACTTGGCTAGCAATGGACAACCACCTATTATTGAAGTGGCTCCCCCCATCACTGAGCAAAGCTCTCGGAGTTCCATACCAAGATAAAATATTCTTATGCAAGAACTTAATCACCACTTGAGAATCATTGGTGGTTGTAGGAATCGCTTCCACCCACCTCGATACATATTCTACTGCAAGCAAGATATAAGAAAAACCACAAAAAATCGGGAAAGGCCCCATAAAATCGATACCCCAAACATCAAATAATTCAACTTCAACCATGATATTTTGTGGCATCTCATCCCTTTTTGATATATTATCCATCCTTTGGCATCTATCACATTCTTTTACAAAGGTATGACAATCCTTGTAAATAGATGGCTAGTAAAATCCACTCTGGTTGATCTTCATGGCTCTTCTATTAGCTCCAAAGTGGCCTCCTGTGGGAGTGCTATGGCACTTGGCTATGATCATATTCCATTGGGATTGATGAACATAGGTATGGATAAAGCCATCCGTACACCGTCTATAAAGATGTGGATCTTCCCAATAGTAGAATTTGACATCATGTACAAACTTCTTCCTTTGATGGTAAGATAAAGCTTCCGAGACATGCTTGATCACCAAATAATTCACAATATCAGCATACCATGGCATATGATCAATAAGGGCTAATACCTGCTCATCTGGGAATTGCTCATTGATATGCACATGTGGATGATCGTCTTCCACCGGCTGCTCCAATCTAGACAAGTGATCAGCTACCACATTCTCGCATCCTTTCCTATCTCGGATCTCCATGTCGAATTCCTGGAGCTGTACAATCTAACGGACTAGACGTGGCTTCGAATCCTTCTTGTTAAAGAGGAATCGTATAGCTGCATGGTCGGTGTGCACAATGGTGTGGGAACCCACTAAATAATGACGAAATTTATCAAAAGCATATGCCACAGCCAATAACTCCTTTTCAGTAGTTGTATAGTTCATCTGGGCTGAGTCTAATTACTTGCTGGCGTAGTAGATGACTTTGAAAATTTTATCTCTCTTTTGGCCCAAAACAGCTCCAATTGCCCAATCACTGGCATCATACATTAACTCGAAGGGTGCACTACAATCTGGGGAAATAAGAACAGGTGTAGTAGTTAGAGCATTTTTTAAAATCTCAAAAGCTCCCAAGCAGTCTTTGGTGAAAGCAAATTTAACATCTTTTTCTAACAGTCCACACAAAGGCTTGGTGATCTTCGAGAAATTATGTATGAAACGACGGTAGAATCCAGCATGTCCTAGAAAACTCCGGACCGACTTCATAATTGTTGGTGGTGGTAATTTTTCAATGGCCACCACTTTGCCTCTATCTACCTCCAAGCCCTCTGCTGAGACTCTATGTCCTAACACGATACCTTCCTTTACCATAAAATGGCACTTCTCCCAATTCAACACAAGGCACGTCTCTTCGCATTGTTGCAACACCTGACTAAGATTATCAAGACAATTGTCAAAAGATGATCCAAAGACAGAAAAATCATCCATAAATACCTCCATGATATTTTCAATTAATCCATGAAAAATCGCCATCATACACCGCTGAAAAGTAGCGGGAGCATTGCATAGTCCAAATGGCATCCGTCTGTAAGAAAAAACACCGTAGGGGCAAGTGAATGCCGTCTTATGCTGATCTTCTGGAGCGATGGGAATCTGATTGTATCCCGAGTATCCATCCAACAAGCAGTAGAACTCATGACCTGGTAACCTGTCTAACATCTGATCAATAATGGTAAAGGAAAATGATCCTTGCGTGTGGCTGCATTTAATGCTCCATAATCGATGCACACCTTCCATCCGGTGACCAATCGCGTTGCTATTAGCTCATTGTTTTCATCCTTGATCACCGTCATTCCTCATTTCTTTGACACCACCTGTGTGGGACTCACCCACTCACTATCGGATATAGCATATATCATTCCGGCGTCTAAAAGTTTCAAGACCTCTTTTCTGACCACTTCCTGCATAGCTGGATTCAATCTACGCTGAGGTTGCAACTTTGGTCTGTTCTTGGATTCCAATAAGATTCGGTGCATGTAGAGCGACGGACTAATTCCCTTGATATCCGTGATGGTCCATCCTATAGCTTCCTTGTATCTTCTCAATACCCGCAGGAGCTTCTCCAATTCTGTAGGATTAAGCAAAGCAGAAACAATAACAGGGTAAGTCTCATTATCTCCCAAAAAGGAATACCTGAGATGATCCGATAATGGTTTAAGCTCGAGTTTGGGTGCGTCTGTTGTTTCCACGGCTGATTTCTTCTTTGTTGATGGACTTTTCCCTATGGACCCCCCATTAATTGGTCGATGAATGTCCAAGTATCAGACCTGTTTAGATATGGGAGTGGTATCAAGCACAGATAAATATTCTAAAATTTCATCACAAGCTTTATCTAAATATTATAAGAGAAAACATAGTTTCTGATGCAATGCTCTAGCTTATCATCTTTAACTGGCTCAAAGGACGTGAGAGTGGTAATGGAGCAACAATCCTTGGAATCTGAGCTGTCATGCCTCTTGATGGCATCATAAATAGATATTTTGAGCTCCTCCTTGTTCAAACGAAAAGTGAGGTCACCATCCTGCACATCAATTAAAGCTCGACCAGTAGCTAGAAAAGGTCGACCCAACATTAATGGCTGATTTTTATCTTCAGGCATATCCAAAATTACAAAATCAGCAGGAAAGATAAAGTCTTGAATTCTTACTAGAACATCTTCAACTACTCCCTTAGGGTAAGAAACTGACCTGTCAGCCATCAATAATGAGATTGTGGTTGGTTTCATCTCGCCAATCTCCAAACGGTTGAAAATAGATAGCGGCATCAAATTAATGCTTGCTCCCAAATCGCACAACACGTTGGGGAATGTATGCTCTCCAATCCTGCACACCAAAGTAAAACAACTTCCTCTGTATTATAGCACTACATTCTTCAGAGAGGTTGATTGTCTCAAATTTTCCTAGCTTCTTTTGCTTGCTACTTCCTCCTTGAGAAATTTGATATGTCCAGGCATATCTCTAAGCGCATCAAGGAGTGGTATGTTGATATTCACTTTCTGAAACATCTCCATAAAACGGGTGAGCTTCTCGTCATATTTTTGCTTCCCTAAGCGCTTCGGAAATGGAGCTGTAGGCGTTGGAAGCGGCCGATCATTCGTCTCTTTCAATCGTGAGTTTTGCTCTCCCTCTTTCCCTCGTGAATTATCCTCTCTGGACTCTCTCGAGACGCCACCTCCGTCAGTCTTCGCGTCTTTTGCTCGCGACCCATCATCGCGAGGTAAGGTCGCGATGCCTTCTCCGTCTGTCTTCGTGGGTTTACCTCGCGACTTTTGCTCGTGAAGTATGGTCGCGAGGCGAGATCCTTCATCTGGCGAGGCTTTTCTCGTGACTTGGTTTCGCAACAGATACTCGCGAGGTGAGATTCTTCGTCCGTCTATCCCTCTTCGTCTCTTTCATACTCCGGATGATTGATGTAGGATTTTTCGCTTCTCATCTGAATGGTATTGCATTGATTCTGAGGTACTTGGTTTTTCGGGTTTTGCTCTGTATTACTTGGAAATTGACCATGCCTGTGAATCCCGACTCTCTCATTGGCCATCTACCCTATTTGGTTTTCCACCATCTTAAGTTGTTTTCCAATAGATGTAACAGTATTATTGATGGAACTGACGGTGTTCTCCAAAGCATTTATTCTGTGTCCCGTCTGTTGTATCAGAGTATTTTGTTGAGCCATAATTTGTTGGTGGCTCGCTGCAATCTGCTGATTACTCATTAATAATTGTTGCATCATCTCTTCCAAACTGAGCTTCTTTGGCTCCACAATGACTCCATTATTTACGGTAAAACCAGGCGATGGTTGTTGTGCATTCTGAGCATTTGCATAAGACAAATTAAGATTATTCCTATTATTTGGATGATACGCTGGATTTGCACCCTGATTCCCTTGGAAGCCTCGATTCTGAAAATTACTTCGTTGATTCACAAAATTGGCCTCCTCAGTATCCTGTGTCATTAAAACAATTATCTTACCCTTTCTTTCTTCTTCACATTCCTTCTGCAATGCTGTGAACTTTTCCAAAAGATCATCATATCTACTATCCACCTCAGCAGCAACGACTCTTCTTATTGGCTGTCTCTCCATTGACCACTGATAACTGTTGGATACCATCTCCTCAATTATTCTCAATGCTTCATCTATACCTCGGTTGAGAAGACATCCTCCGGCTGAAGCATCCACAATACTACGGGTATTGACAGTAAGACCACTGTAGAATTGTGTCACCTGCTGTTCAGGAGAATAACCATGTTGTGGACATTTTTGCAGAAGACTTCTGAATCTTTCCTAGGCTTCAAATAATGACTCATCTCTCAATTGTGAAAAATGAGAAATCTCAGCAATAATCTTCTGAGCCTTGGCAGGTGGAAAGCATTTAGATAAAAACTTCTCACAGAGTTGCTCCCACGTAGTAATTCCTGATCTGTATAATCCCTTGAACCATTCTTTAGCTTGGCTCCTTGGCGAGAATACGAACATCCGCATCCGGATGGCATCAGTTGGCACTCCATTCTACTTGATAGTATCACATATATCAAGGAATGCCTCTAAGTGAGCGTTGGGGTCTTTGGTAACCCCTCCCCCAAACTGTTCTACTTGTATTATGCTGATGAGGGCAGGCTTTAACTCAAAATTATTCGCATTGACGTTCGGCCCCCCATCCTCCACCTTGGAACAGATCCGTCGGTGGCCTGTACATGTGGTTGAGCGGTATGGGCTGTGCTAAATCCTGTCTGCCCATTCGATTCTACAGCCGGTTGGCGTTGCATTGCGGCCAGCATCTCGTCCATCTCGGCCATCTGATCATGGCCTTGAGGTTGTCTATCTGCCATTGCTAGTTGTCTTCTTTCTCGGTTCTCTCTCTTATGTGATCTTTCAATCTCAAGATTCAATGGAATAATTTCTTTCTTTTGGGATCTTGTAATCATGCACATCACAGAGAGATAAAAACCAGATCAGATCTAAGAAGCAACACATAAATAATATTTTTTTTATTTTTATAAGCTTGAATTAACAACTACAATTCAGAAAATTATCACTATGCAATCTAAACAGTCACCGGCAACGGCGCCAAAATTTGATCGCTAGATTTCTACCAAAATAAATATGATAGTAAAACAGCAAGTATATATATCGTATCCACATGGACTGCGACTAGAGAACACAACAAATAATCAACACAGAATCTTGATTATTATTCAGGCAACAATTTATCAAGAGAGAGATAATAATACAACTAGACTTAAAATATAAATAGGAATAAAATCAGATATAAAAGACTGACCATAGGGATGTATTTAACCTAACCAGATTCACACAATTAAGTATTAATTTGTTTACCAATTTAATCCACATTCATATGAAGGATCACTAATGTAACTATAGTTTTCGTCAGGGCAACCTATAGTAGTAGGTTAGCCTAAACTCTATCTCCGTCGGGTCTCAAGAGAAGTAAGCTAATTACCAAAAGCACACAAATATTAACCTCCTACAGTTCACCTATCTCCGCCAGGTCTCAAAGTAAAAACTGTATTATATATTCAAGATATCGATTATGCAATTAATTAGCATGCATTAATATTGATCAGATACCAACACATGAGAATTAAAGCCAAGAATTATAAATCATGAATGGGACGGCAAAACAGTATCACCAGATAAATTATACGAATCTAGTCAAAACATACAAACCCTAGGATCAATACGGAATTTAGCTACGCATAATTAAATTACTAAAACAATAAATAAATAAAAATAACATGAACTGAATTAAATAGATAAAACCGTAAGATTCCACGACGAACAATGTAACACTTGAATCTGGAAGAAAATCTGAACTCCGATAAACTAAACTACGAATACTGAATGTAAAAGATACTGAAATATTAAATTGGAAAATGTGTGAAAGAAATAACTAAACGAAGAGTGTTCTGTATTCTGGAATTATAAAAGCTGAAGGTACGTCTCTCGTGGAATGGGTCAGTCTTCTCTCCCTTGTCTCGTAGAATGTATTGATATATGCAACCCTAGGTCGCGTCACTTCACGACCTATCATCGCGAGCGAAAGTCGCGAACAACTCTACCCGCGCGCATCCTTTGCTTCCTCGCGAGTTTTGCTCGCGATATTGACTCGCGAAGAAAACTCGCGAACTCTTCTTGTAATTGTGCCATTCTCTAGCTCGCGGGACTGGCTCGCGACATAGGGTCACCAGCAAGTCTCGCGAAGTGTGTTATGCTGCGTACGAACTCCCGATTTTTGCTAATCAATTCCTCTTCATCGTGATCCATCTTTTTTACATCAAAACCTGTGCTAAAATGATACGAAATACACACGGCATAATATCTTCCAAGGTAAACATAAATATATCAAAAGATAGCCCAAAAGATCACTTATCAATTATAAACGAAACAAATATAGCCTTATAAAACAGGTAAAAATGTGGCTTATCAGTCATATTCTATTTAAGTGCATGTCATGATATGAGATGTAGTCAAGTAATCATGTAGTTATATGCTTTTCAGTTAAGGCATGCTTCTCTAAGAATACCAGGTTCAGAGCTAAAATTATTCTACTACAAGCTATCCATAGAGTGGCATATTTGTGCAGTTCGTTTGTAAATACAATTATAAATAGTAAATGTTTTTATATAAATCTGAAAAATTACAGAAAGATTCTAAACACCCTAAATTGTGTTTCTGCAAAAGTTTATCATTTTTCCGCTAGCCGCTAGCCAAAGTCCAAGCGTAACCCAAAAACCGTAGGTACGGGACAGGGGAAAATTTCCAGTTTGGGTAGTGATTTTGTAAAAATCATTTAAAATAGTAAAACATATTGAATTGACTTGAAATTTGACACATACATACTAGACATACGTAATTCTACACCTTGAACATAAGATCATTAAAATCAACATGCATCCATAGTTGAGCACATATATGACGTCCGGTCTTTGCGAAGGCATTGTGCCTTCTCGCTGCTTTTCGGCGCTCGCACCTCTCGCCCGTATCACTCAGCGCCCACTGGTCCCCAAACCGGCGCTGCGCCTTCGTCCATTGAGCACCCTCCGTCCGGCGCTTGGCTCCGTCCGTATTTGGGTTCTTTGAGGCTGTTCCGATCGAAACTCCTCACGTCCGTATTGCGTGGGAAATTTCTTCTGATATAAATACTGAAACGCATGCTGTAAAACCTACTTCCTCTCTTTATTTTCTTTCGTCAGTTTCTTAGGCGAATTGTCTTCTTTTCCCTTTTCTTTTTCTTTCCCTTTTCCTTTTAATTCTTGTACTTGGATTAACATTTGGGATTGTACGATTCCGGATTTTGGAAGACGAATTTGTCTATGAATGGTTGTAAGTTTTTCTGGTTTTGATTATGTCTATGTAATTGGGATTGGATTAATTTCTATCATGAGATAAATTATCGAATTGTTGGGAAATATATGTTTAATTGTTCTTATCTTGAATCGTGATTGTTGGGTTGATGATTTGCGATTCCTCATCCGTATAAATTGTTTATTTTATGATCTTCATGCATGGTGTTCGAAAGAATAGTGTAGGTTGATTGTATGCTTATGTTTGATTATAAAGATATGCGAGAGCAGATTTATATCAAATATAAGTTTGACAATGAAAGTGATCGAGAGATTGGTTTGTTGTTGAATAAATGATATATGTGGTTAGGGTTTTTGCTATTGCATGCCTTGTAGTAAAATTTCCTTCGTAGTTGATGGTTGGTTGATTGAGAGATCCCCCATCATTAAGTTCGAGTCTAACGTTGACGTAATCGAGAGATTAGTTAGTGTTGACCGATTTGGTGAGAGGCGTGGGTGTTTTATGCATTGTGTACCGGTCCTTGATTCATTAATAGCGAGGATAGATTCGAACCCTAGAACACCGTCTCCAATTACATGTATCTATCAATTCCTATTGTTATCCAAGTGCATCCGTTTACTTGCTTTATTTATTTCCTGCTTTCATCCTTTCCGTGACAGATCCCTTATGTTAGGACGTTAGTTTTTCTTTTCTGTTTTCGTGTTTGACAGAAAACCGTAGCCCTGTTAAGTCTTCCTCGAGAGATTCGACTTGGGTCGACCTTACCACGCTATAGGGACCTCGTGCTATTGCGAGCGACTAAGTAGAACAATTTGGTAGTAACAGCTTGCATGTGGGATTCCTTGGGCGATTGAAGGTTTCAATTAATATTGTTCTATCAAAAGATTAAAATATTATTGTTACGAATAATGTGCGATCGTATGCTTATGTGTTTACATTACTTTTCAGATATGTCTCTTACACCGATTATCAATATGCTCGCACAAAATCCTCTATCCGGTCCAAATTTTATCGAGTGGAAACGAAACATGGAATATGTTCTTATCGCTGAAGAACACATGTTTGTTCTCACTACTCCCAAACCTGATGCCCTTACTGACGCATCGACGAATGAGTAGCGAGAGTCAACCAGACTTTGGCATAAATCAAAAAATATGGCCAAATGTTATATGATGACTACGATGTCCAAAGGCTTGCAGCTGCAGCATCAGTCGATGGTAGACGCGACTGAAATAAGGTCAAGTCTAGAGAGTAAGTTTGGGCAATCGGATCGGACAGTCCGCTTCCACACAATGAGAGAAATCTTGGCGTGTAGGATGGAAGAAGGAAGTTCGGTCCATGAACATGTCTCCCACATGACTAATCTCATAGATAGTCTTGATCATTTGGGATGAGGTATTGACGGCTAAGCCAAGGTCGATATCATCCTCAACACACTGCCCAAGTCTTTTGAGAATTTTAGCGTAAACGCGATCATGAGCAAGACCGAGTATACTTTTATTCAATTGCTAAATGATCTCGTGGCCGCGGAAGGTGTCATGGGAAAATGAGCACATGCCCTTGCTAGCACATCTAAGGGCCCAAATTTTCCGTTGAAAAATGGAAGAAGAAAAAGGGGTGCCAAAGGTGGTAGAGGCAAAGGAATAAGTTGGAGCAGTTGGAGCAAGAACATGACTACCACCGGAGGCTTGAAAAGGCCAAAGGAGAGGGGCAAGTGCTTCAAGTGCGGCAAGACTGTGCATTGGAAGGCCAAGTGCACTATGCTCAAGGCTCAAGGTATGCCATTTGCTTTAGTAACGAAAACATATTTAGCGACTTGTTCTACTCATTCATGGGTAGTAGATACGGGTGTGACTGATCATGTTTGTTACACCTTGCAGGGGTTCCTGCGGACAAGGGAGCTGCACGATGGCGAGATAACGATCTCCATGGGCAACAGCAGTGAAAGTCGAGGGTGCTGCAGGTTGGAGATGTTACTTTTGCTTTGATAGGACGGTTTAGTGTTAAAGGCGTTTTATATGAGCGGAGTTTAGTGGAACCTTATTCGGTTTGAAACTATTTATTCATGGATATTGATTGTTTTTATAGTGGCGTTTCTATCATAATAAATAACGAAGTTATCTGTGGTGGCTCATTATATAATTCGCTTTATACTATTTCTGCCAAGCATAATACCTTTAATTATGTTGCATCTACATCAAACCTTAAGAAGATGAAGTTTTCTACACAAGATGACACCATATTTCTTTGGCATCTTAGATTAGGTCACATCAATCTTAATAGGATCCAAAGACTGACTAAGAATGGAGCGTTGGGTGATCTTACAGTTACTCCGTTCCCAGTCTGCGAATCATGTATAGAAGGGAAGATGTCGACCAGACCTTTCAAAGCGAAGGGTTATAGAGCCAAAGAAGTGTTGGAGCTAGTCCATTCGACTGGTGGACCTATGTCTACACAAGCTCGTGGAGGTATGCAGTATTTTGTCACTTTCATTGATGATTACTCAAGGTACGGATACATATACCTGCTTCACCGCAAGTCTGAATGCTTTGAGAAATTCAA
Source organism: Salvia rosmarinus (assembly GCA_036937905.1). Taxonomy (NCBI): domain Eukaryota; kingdom Viridiplantae; phylum Streptophyta; class Magnoliopsida; order Lamiales; family Lamiaceae; genus Salvia; species Salvia rosmarinus. The sequence continues at coordinate 18,379,297 of CM072820.1, forward strand.
AGAATTTAAGGCGGAAGTGGAGACGAAGCTAGGTAAAAGTATCAAGTCACTGCGGTCTGATCGCGGTGGCGAATACCTCAGTAACGAGTTCATGGACTATTTGGTGCAGTGTAGGATTACCTCTCAGCTCACTACACCAGGCACACCACAACAAAATGGTGTGTCAGAGCGAAGAAATAGGACTATCTTAGAAATGGTTAGATCAATGATGAGTTATGCAATGTTGCCTATTTCGTTCTAGGGGTATGCCTTAGAAGCAGTGGCATACTTGCTCAATCTAGTACCATCCAAGTCAGTCGAAAAGACCCTTCCGAGTTGTGGTTTGGGCGCAAGCCTAGTTTAAACCACATAAGGATATGGAACAGTCCAGCACATGTGCTAAACAAGAAGGCTGACAAGTTGGAGGCTAGATCTGAAGCAAGGCTGTTTATTGGCTATCCTAGAGGATCGAAGGGTGGTTATTTCTATAGTCCTAAGGATCAGAATGTCATTATTAGCACTAATGCCCGATTCTTAGAAGAGGATTGTATGAGAAACCATAAATCCAAAGTTGAAATCATTCTTCAAGAACTAGAAGATGATCGTATTCCGCCAGCGATTATACCAAAGGTACGAGATGTCGTGTCTAGTTGGAGGGATCGACACCACATACTTCAAGAAATTGAAATGGGTCGAGTTCCACTGGAGATACCGATCGTACAAGTGGCACCTATCCAGCAAGTTGTGCAAGATAGAGAACCACAAGTTACTACACCCACCGTTACAATTGTGCCTGTAGCGCCTCGTCGTAGTGGGAGGATAGTTTGTCAACCCGAGCGATTTATGTTCGTGGATGAATCTTCGGATTTAGTCCCAGAAACGATGTCACGCCCCAGTTCCCGAGGGAAGGCACGGATGCCGGGGGGTGATTAGGAGTGGGGGTTAAGAAGCGGGGAAGAAGGGAGAGGATACATAAAGCATACATAATAAGAGGATACGACCATAAAATCGGCAAAGATCTCTCTATAACTGGGACATATCACGAAGGGGAGGGTGGCAAATAATCCACCAACAGAATTATATCGACACCATAACTTCAATGAACGAGATCTTGATTTATAATAAGTAATGCAAGAAAGCAAAATAGCATTACACCCTGTTGACTAGACCGGTCAACCACATAGCATGCTCTTATCGAGACGCACAACATAATAACATAATAGCAAATCTTGTTCCCAATCGTAGAGAAAAATAAAGGGACAAGAATACATCAACAACAGAATATATATATATATATATATATATATATATATAACACAACATCGTGGAAGCATAGCATGAAGAACCAGAAGCTCAACCCCTCAGCGTCGCCCGTCCATCCCTCCTCCACCTGTGAAAATATTTGAAAATAGTTTGGGGTGAGTACTAGCGCACTAAGTTGGGGTTTTTATCATGAATCAAAAATCATGATGCCGTGTTCAGAGCACTTACCTTAGAAGGTTTTAAAACGTAAATCCACTTCTAAGTAAGCTAAAATAGATTTTTCATTTTTCGATACCTGATCCGTTATTACTGTTACTTCCATCATAGAACCATAGAACCACGGCTCGAAACGTATCCCGCCAGCCCATCACATCTCATTCGGCCCGGAACATATCCAGTCAGCCCACAATATCTCGGCCCGGAACATATCCACCAAATTTCACGCCGGAATATATCCGGTGGGCTAACTTGGTGTGGACTTTAGGGCTCAAATCCCGTCGTCGAACCATAACCACCTCATTACCATTTACGTGGACTTAGGGGTCTATCCCCTTCAGAACCATAACCATGTGTTCGGGGTCTATCCCCTTACGATTAATACTCAAGATTGAGATCAACCCACCGAATAGAGATCCGTGCACAATCACAATAGAACCACATCTTAGATCAGAGAACAATAATAACTTCATCAAAACATTTTACGGTGCACATGTTTTATTTTTGAAATATCAGAGTAAATAACTCAAAATAAGCATATATAACCCAACCAGACGACGAAAACGTTAACTGGGAGATATCCACAAATCCGATGAATTCACCGATCGCACTGGTAGGTACCTGGTAATAAGACGGAACAACTTTTGGGGTCACATCCGACAAAGCAAAGCAACAACGTGATCCAAACGAAGATCGAAGCAAAACGGGGGTTTTCGACTTTCTGAACACATATTTGGCACTCTCTGGGTTTTCAAATCGACTCGATGCAGAAGGGAAATATATTCAGGGCATCAAGACCTATAATTGGGTACCTTCAAAATATGCATGCATGCAAGTTGACTTAAATCTTAGCAGCGAGAAGCTTCAAAAATCGATGCCTATCCTCAGATCTAGGATAAACCATCCAAAATCGATGCATGAAAATGGAAACATAAGCAATATGCATAACGAGGAACATGGAATGACAAACTATGTTGAAAATGGATAACCCGGGCATGTACTTCCTTTAACAAACTCAAAGCAACGGAAAACAAAACAAGAAAAGGACAAAATAAAAAATGGGCTACGGGGAGGATCGATCGGCGGTGGTGGCCGGCGGTCTGATGGCGCCGTCGCCGAGCCTCCCTGACTCGATCCCCACTCCTCCAAAGACTTCGCATCGTGCACGGAGTCTGCTCGACTCGTCCCTAAACACGAGAGGCTAAGAAAATGAACGTTGAAAATGAAGGCCCTAGCCTCTATTTATAGGAAAAGCGCTTGCAACATTGCATAAGCGGCCCTTTTCGAAAACGAAAAAGCGATGTAACTTTTACAAACGGACTCCACATTTAGCAAACTTGGTACCCATGGACTCGGAATAAAATACCGGACACAACGACTATAAACAAGATATGCTTTTAAAAGACCCATGAAAAGTCTATTTTTTCGATAACTTCCCCGGAGTGTCAAACCTTCGTGGGTGGTCGAAAACCTGCATACTAAGTGTCTATGAATTCATCATAAGACCCTCTTCACAACGCCTGAGGTTTCGTGATGGTCGCATCACCGAAACAAAAAGTCAACATTTTGACCTTTCTCAAAAAATGTTCCATGGAAACCTGAAGCTTAGGAAGGACGGGGTATTACATCCCTCCCTCCTTATAAAAATTTCATCCCCGAAATTTCAAACACATGGCGGAAGCAGCTCAGGGTACTGAGCCCTGAACTTGTCTTCCAACTCCCACGTAGCTTTCTCCTCGCCATGGTGATTCCACAACACCTTCACCAGCGGAATCTGCTTGTTCCTCAACTCCTTGATTTCTCGTTCCAAGATAGCCACTGGTCTCTCCTCGTAACTCAGATCCTAAGAAAGAACCACCTGATCATGCTTGATCACGTCTTTTGGCTCGTACACGTACTTTCTCAACTGAGAAACGTAAATCACAACTAGACATGGTAAGGAACATATTTTATGAAGAAACCTAAATTCAAATCAGACTACAAATGGCTCTAACATCTCTCGTAAAATTCAGATTTGTACAGTTTATTAAAATGGATTTTGGACTAAGACAGCTTGCCAAAAAATTCACTGAAATGCATTAACTTAGAAAATTCAATGAGGGCTTATTAAGAAGGAAATAAGGATGAGACTCATTATTTTGGAAATCCATTTGAATCTACTTTAGTGCAGAAAAAGCCTCATTCAAATATTCACACGAGGTTGAGAGTCAAAAATATTTTTCGACAAGCTATCCCTGCCGAGACACTGGTGCACAGTTAATTTGTAAATTCTGAAATAAATAGTAAATATTTTAGAAAAATCTGAAAAATTACAGAGAACTTATAGAAACCCTAAATTGTGTCTCTGAAAAGTTTGGACATGTTTCTAATAGCCAAAGTCGAAACGAAACCCGAAAACCGTGAATGCAGAACAGAGCAAATTTTACAGTTTGAGCAAAGATTTTGGAAAATCATTTTAAATAGTAAGACATCTTGGATTGAATTGAAATTTTTCATTGATGTACTAGACACACTTAATTTAAACATATTAAAATTTTGTGACCATCGGACCACTACAACTTAGGTAATAAATTTTATAAATGTACTGGTTTGGTAACCAACTCCAGTTTTATTAAAACATTTCATAGTCAACTTTATCACATAATTCTTTGCAAGCATTTCAGCAAACACTACATATTCAGATATACGAGTGCACGAAAACTTGGTATTTATCACCCCAATTCATCCAACTTTACCAAACTCAACCTTCAAACGGTTCCAACTAACATATCATGATCGAGAGTCACAATTCTACTTAACATGCAACCATACACAAACATATACCAACATATTCAAGCATATAAATGGTCATGCATGTATGTAGATCACCACAAGCTCAAGGTCTTAGGTTTTCACCTTCTTTGTGAAATTTAGTGAGGAATCAAAGGGCTTGGTGAGGAGAGGAGCTCGTGGCTGGAAGGCTTGGTCTTTGCCGTATCTTGGCCTCGGCCGAGAAAAGTGAGATGAGATATGAGAGACATGAGAAAAGAAGTTCTCTTGTGGGTGTGCTTGAAGAGAAAGAAATAGATGGAGGAAATGGTTGCGTAGTATAGGAGATAAGTCATGGTTAAGGTGGGGTGGTTTATAAGTGACAAGTGTCACTATTTTCTCCATGCATGACTACACACAAACATAATGCGCACACACACACACTACTCACATACACACATGCACTATTACTTCATATATATATATATATATATATATATATATATATATATAATATACATGTCTTGGTATTATATATATATTGGATCTTGATTTATTAAGTAAGGCATTCACATTTGTTCAAATTAGTAAAATTATTGGACTTAGAAAATTCATATCTCACTAGTTATTAATACATATAGTACAAATTGTAACAATTAGGACTACAATTGGTAAATAATTAACAAGAATTTAAATCACATAGATAATAGGTGTTCAATTATATAATATCATCTTCTTATTTAATAAGTAATAGCTTCGCATGACTATAGATACTTTCATATATAATTAGGTAATTACTTCATGTAGCTATATACACCTTATTTATTAATAAATTATATAAATGCATTAAACCCAATTAATCAGCAAATAAAATAATAATTCAAAATTCTTCACTAATCATGATAATGCATGCTAATGAGAAACGATTTGAACTCCTAATTGATTTTAAACAAAAGATTTCCTTGGAAAGAATATTATTATTATTAACATCTTTTATTAAGCGGGTTTTCAAGCGGTAGCTGCTCTGGGATATTACAGATTGCGAGTAAATTTGAGTGTGTTTTTAGCTCGATCAATAAGGCTGGGTGTTTTCGTGCCGATGATCTCAAAGAACCGGGCGATGAGGATGATCAAGAAGGGAAGCTGTCAAACTTTCTTGGTAAGTTTGACAGGGCACGAGGAAGAGCGCAAACAGTTGCAAGAGGAACCAGTGGTGTGTGAATATCCGAACGTATTTCCCGAGGACTTGTCAGGCTTGCCGCCTGATAGACAAGTGGAATTCACTATTGATCTAGAACTAGAGCAAAGACTAGTATCAAAGGCACCATCTGAGAATGGCACCTAAAGAATTGCAAGAACCGAAAGTGCGATTGCGGGAGTTGTTGGATCTAGGTTTTATCCGACCTAGCATGTCGTCATGGGGAGCGCCAATTATGTTCGTCAAGAAGAATGATGGATCAATGCGGATGTGCATTGACTATAGAGAGCTGAATAAGCTGATGATCAAGAACAGATACCCTCTTCCCAAGATCGACGATATGTTTGACCAGCTCAAAGGAGCGAGTGTCTTCTCTAAGATCGATTTGAGGTCAGGCTACCATCGGTGAAGATCGTGAAGGAAGGCGTTGTGAAGACCGCGATCGGGATGAGGTATGGGCACTACGAGTTCATCGTGATGCCGTTTGGTTTGACCAATGCGCCAGCAGTCTTCATGGATCTGATAAATCGAGTTTTTCATCAGTATCTGGATAGCTTCGTCTTGGTTTTTATCGATGACATTCTCGTCTATTCAAAGCATGCAGAGTTGCATGGAGAACACCTCTGTACCATTTTGGAAACGTTACGAGCAGAGAGGTTGTATGTCAAGTATAGTAAGTGCGAGGTTTGGCTTAAAGAAGTGATGTTCCTTGGATATATCGTGTCTATAGAAGGAATCAAAGTTGACCCAGCGAAGGTTGAAGCAGTAAGTAACTGGAAGGTTCCGACTAATGTCAATGAGGTTCGAATCTTTCTAGGCTTGGAAGGGTATTATAGAAGTTTCATCGAAGGGTTTTTGAAGTTGACGAGGTCGATGATGCAATAGCTCAAGAAATGAATCAAGTTCTCATGGTGGAAGCTTGTGAAGCAAGTTTCAAGAGTTGAAGAATAAGCTAACAAGCTGCTCAAAGTGTTAGTCGTGCTGAAAGAAACTATGGTTTTATGGTCTACAATCGATACATCTAAGCTTGGTTTGGGTTTTGTTCTTATGCGAGCGGAAGGTTATAGCCTACGCGTCTCGTCGGTTGAAACCACACGAGTTAAGCTACCTAACTCACGACACGGGTTAGCAAAGATGTTCATGCGTTGAAGATCTAGAGGCACTATCTCTCTGAGTCAAGTGTGAGATCTTCACGGATCACAAGACTAAAGTACTTCTTTGAACAAAGGAGTTGAATATGAGGCAAAGGAGATGGCTGGAGTTAGTGAAGGATTATGATTGCTCTATCGGCATCACCCGGAAAAGCGATGTCGTGGAAGATGCCCTCAGTCGCAAGTCGAGAGCAAAGTTGGGATATCTTCTTACGCAAGAGAAGGAGCTTATTCAAGATTTTGAGAAGCTCAGTCTGGAAGTGATTCATCCGTCGGAATCAGTACAAGGTTTCATCGTAGCTCTGACAGCTGAACCGAACCTGAGAGAAGCGATAGTGAGCACGCAGCGAGGAGACGAGTTCCTAGAAAAGATACGTTTGAAAGCGAGGCTAGAAGATAGCAATGGTTTCACGGAAGCGAAGGACAACGCGCTATTATTCTGAGGAATGTTATGTGTCACTCATTTGGGAATTGAGAGATAAGATCATCAGTGAAGCTCATGAGGTACCATATGCAGCTCATCCAGGAAGCACCAAAATGTCAGAGACCTTAAGAGGAACTTTTGGTGGAAAGGGATGAAAACGATGTAAGCGTTTGTGGAGCGTTGTTTGGCTTGTCGCCAAGTGAAAGGCGTGCATCAGCGTCCGTCGGGTTTGTTGCAACCACTACCAATCCCGAGTGGAAATGGGAGCATATCGGTATTGATTTTGTGGTGAGTTTTCCAAGGTCAGTGCGAGGAAACACCGTTATATGGGTTGTCGTCGATAGACTGACGAAGTCAGCTCATTTCTTACCGATTCGGGTGACGTACGGGTTAGATAAGCTTGCTCAGCTTTACGTCAGAGAGATCATACGGTTACGCGGTGTGTCGATATCGATTACGCTTGATCGTGACCGAGGTTCACGTCGAGGTTTTGGAAGAGTGCATGAGCCGTGGGATCAAGCTGAATCTCAGTACAACCTTCCATCCTCAAACAGACGGTCAATCGGAAATGACGATTCAGGTCTTGGAGGATATGTTGCGAGCCGTCGTGGCCGATAGAAGAGGAAATTCGGAAGAGATACTACCTTTGGTGGAGTTTGCCTATAACAATAGTTATCAGGCCACTATAGGAATGACTCTCTATGAAGCGTTGTATAGAAGAAAATGCCGATCGCCACTTTAGTGGGACGAAGTGGGCGAGAGGAAGATGTTAGGACCAGAGATGGTTCAGTAGACGGTTGAGATTATTGATCAGATCAAACACAGGATCAAGGAAGCTCAGGACAGGCAGAAGTCCTATGCGGACTAGCGTCACGGATCTTCAGTTCATGGTCGGAGATCGTGTCTTCCTTAAGGTTTCCCCAACGAGAGGAGTCGTTCGTTTTGGGAAGCGAGGAAAGTTACGACCGAAGTTCGTTGGACCTTTTGAAGTTCTCAAAAGGTTAGGGCCCATTACCGCCTAGCATCGGAGATGTGCACGACGTGTTTCACATTTCTCAATTGAGAAAGTACGTGTTCGACCCAAAACACGTGATCAAGCATGATCAGGTAGTCCTTGCTCAGGATTTGAGTTACGAGGAGAGACCAGTGGCTATCCCGGGCGGAAGTCAAGGAGTTGAGGAACAAGCAGATTTCTCTAGTGAAAGTGTTGCCGCGGTGAGGATGAAGGTACGTGGGAGTTGGAAGACAAGTTCGTGGCTCGGTGCCACGAGTTGTTTACATCGCGTGTTTGAAATTTCAGGGACGAAATTTTTCTAAGGAGGGAGATATGTAATACCCCGTCCTTCCTAAGCTTCAGGTTTGTCTAGCACATTTTTCGAGAAAGGTCAAAGGTTAACTTTTGTTTCGATGATCATTGTCACGAAACCTCGGGCATTGAGAAGAGTGTCTTATGACGAATTCATAGACACTAATCGGTTTTCAACCACCCCGAAGGTTTGGCACTCCGGAAGTTATCGAAAACCGGACTTTTCATGGGTCTTTTAAAAGCATATCTTGTTTATAGTTGTTGTGTCCGATATTTTATTTTGAGTCCATGGGTACCAAGTTTGCTGATTTTGAGTTTGTTTGCAAAAGATACATCGCTTTTGAGTTTTCGAAAAGGGACGATTGCAAGCAATTCTTGCAACCCCATGGTCTATGGCCTTCATTTTCAACGTTCATTTTCTTTGTCTCTGTTTTTATGGTCGAGGCAAGCGACAGTCTGTTGTTTAGTATGAATTTATTCTTATTCTTCATATTTTTATGCATCTTTGTTCCCATGGTTTGTCCTATTTATGCCGTTGTTTTGATCGGATTTATCGATTCGAGACTAATTTGGCTTGTTTCGATGTTTTGTAGAAAAGCGACGTTAAATATGATGAAAAGGATATGACAAGGATGGATTTGAAAAGTTTACAATGTTAAAGAGCATCTCGGTGGGATTCCATAGGAGCAAACAGATCGCAATTCGGAGTTCGGACGAGAGAGAACGGAGTGAAACAACGAAGTCGCGCATGCACGTGCGCGAGCGCGTCCGACGCTGGGCACGCCCCAGCGCGCGCTCCACGCACCCAACGCGCGTTCAGCGTCCCGTCCACCCGACGTTCAACTCCAACTCACCCGCACAGTGCCCGTTTCTCCATCAGCGCGCGCCTCTCCCCAGCGCCACTCCATCCGACGCTGGGTTTGGCCATCTCACCCCAAGCGTTCGGTGCTCCGCTTCCGTCCGGCGCTGGGCTCCTCTCATTATTCATTCCAGAGAGCGCTCGGGTTCGGCGCTAGGCGTGATTTTTGGGCCTGAATTTGACTGTTTTCGTGGGCTTTTTTGAGGGTTATATAAATTAGAATCCAGCCGCTATTCCAAACACAATTCCATAGACGCACGCAGTTTATTTCTCTTTTCGTTTTCTTTTCTTTTCCCATTTCCATTTAATTATTGTGCATTTGGATTAACAATTAGATTGTGCGATTAGGATATTTGGGAGGCAATTTATCTATGAATGGTTTGTAAGTTTTCTCGTTTCATTATGTTTATGTAATTGATATGGGATAATTTCTACTATGAGATGAATTATTGATTTGTTGGGAAATAAATATTGGATTGTTCATGTCTTGAATCGTGATTACTTGTGTTGATGATTTGTAATTTATTTATCCGTATAAATTGTTTATTTCATGATCTTCATACATGGTGTTCGAGAGAATAGTGTAGGTTGATTATGTGCTTATGTTTGACTATGAAATAATGCGAGAGCATATTTATGTTAGATATAAGTTTGACAACGAACGTGATCGAAAGATTGATTTGTTGTTAGGTAATTAATATATGTGGATAGGGTTTTGTTATCGTGTGCATTTGTAGTTAAATATCCTTAGTAGTTGATGACGGTTTGATTGAGAGATTCCATGACATTAAGTTCGAGTCTAACATTGACGTGGTCGAGAGATTAGTTATTGTTGTACGCTAGGTGAGAGTCGTGGGTGTTTTATGCATTGTTTACCGATCCTTTGCTCATTAATGGCGAGGATAGATTTGAACCCTAGAACACCGTCTCCAATTCTGTATATCTATCAATTCCTCTTGTTGTCCAAGTGCATCCTTTTTAACTGTTTTATTTTATTTTCGCTTTCATCCGTTCGTGACATATCCCATTATTTTTGGACTTTAGTATTTCTTTTACATTTTTGTTTATAGCATAGAACCGTAGCCTATTAAGCCTTCCGAGAGATTCGACTTGGGTCGACCTTACCGCTCTATAAGGACCTCGTACTATTGCAAGCGACTTAAAAGTACAATTTGGTCGGAACAAATTTTGGCGCCGTTCTTGGGGAAGGCTTTGTGCTTTTGGTTTTGTGTCGCTTTGTTTTTGTTTCCTTTTTTTTTTCATTTCTTCCCATGCTTCTTCTTTTATTTCTTTCTTTTCTTTTCTTTGTTACTATTTTCTCCAACAGGTGCGTGTGATCTTGTTTTTTTAGTTGGTGTTTGGTATGAATTTGTGCTTATTCTTAGTACTGTTTTACATGTCAATTTTAGTGGTTTGTCCTATTTATGCCGTTGGTTTGATTAATATTTATCGATTCGGACTTACTTCGTTGTTTCGATGTTTTGTAGAAAAACGGCATTAAAATATGATGAATTGGATGTGCCAAGGATCAGGTATATTGAAGAGCATTTCGATAGGAGTTCATAGGCGCAAACGGATCACAATTCGGAGTTCGAGCGCGAGAGAACGGAGCGAAACGTCAAAGTCGCGCACGACTCCCGTTGCACGCATCATCCTCACCGCGCACGCCCGCACGCCACGCCACCCGTGCGCGTCCCGCTCGGCCGCCCAGCGCTCGTCGCGTCTCGGTAGCAGGCGCGCGTGCCCTGCGTCTGGCGTTGGGAACCCAGCGTCGCGCCAACCTCGCCCAAGATCCGTTGCAGACGCCCGGTAGCGCCCATCGCTGCGGCATCCCAGCTCGCGAAGCCACCGGCGCTTCGTCCCGGTCTGCGTTGCCAATTCCTGGCACGTTCTTCATCAACCGGCTCTCCGTGCCGATCGCCCGCTTCGACTAGCGCCCACTCCAGCCAGATCGCGCGACCTCCGCAGCGTTGGCCTCCGGCGCCACCGAGCGCCCTGGCGCCTTCCGCCGTCGCGCCCGCCGCTCACCGGCGTTTCCCCAGACCCATCGGGCGTAGCCCGGCGCCGCCTACCGTACCACACACACTTGGCGCCTGCTCGCCGATGCTCACTTACGCCTGAGACTCTCGCACCCCGCAACCGGCGCTGGTCCACCATCCGGCGATGGGAAACCAGTGCCCCATCACCCAACACTCCCGGTGGCCCGAGCTCCAGCGCCGCTATCTTCCTCGCGTTCGGCTCAAGCGGCGCTCAATTGTGAGACTGAACTATTTATCAACCGGCGTTCACCTCGATCCAGCGTTCAGTCTCAATACAGAATGATTTTCCAACCGGAGCTCACTCCGCATCGTGCGCGCACTCTTTAATTTATATATATACGCGCTTAGGTTAAAAGAAAGAAGCTCCGAGTTTTATTTTCCTTAAGCGCAGCGACCCTTGTTGGCTCTGTTCTTCAAGTTTCTTCCGGGAGTTCTTCAGGCAACAAAACAGATACAATCTTAGTTCATTTTCTATTCTCTTTTAATCGATAGAATTATTTAGTTTGATTATTTGTTTTATGCTTTCGGATTTTTGTCGCTCGATTAATCGATTTATGTTATTGCATCTTCATTCCGTTGATTTATATTGCTTTGTGATTTCTTGTTTGAGATTAATTTACATTTCATGCAATTGGTATTTTTGTGGATTCAATTCCATAGTGACAATGGATTGTTTTCATGTTTCTTTAATTTATATTGCTTTTGTTTATTGCTTGATTTATCCTTCAGTAGTTCAACTAGGGATTGACAACCCTGGTTTAGATTTATCGCTTTATTAGTTTAGCTCGGAATTGACAACCCACTTAGGATTCTTGTTTATTTTCCGTATTTCTATTCCGTATGTTTCAAAACCCTTGTTGGAATTAGAATGTTTAGGATTTAATTGCTTTCTGTGTGCGACACGAACAATAGCCCTGTTAAGTTTTCCTTTAGAGACGACTTGGGTTAACTTATCACGCTACAATTGCCTCGTACGATTGCGAGTAAATTTGAGTGTGTTTTTAGCTCGATCGGTTTGTGTGCATAATGCGGGGTTACCGACGATACGAATATAGTCGAGGCGTGCCCTGGAGGAGGAAAGCTCGTCGTGTTGGCAAATTCTTCTTACGAAGAAGGAGCCCAATTCGACTATTTTGAGCGATTCCCGTCAGGCTATGAGCATCAAGCCTATGATCCCTACTAGAGGCATCCTCAGAGTTCTTCATATAGTCGGGACCTCTTATTCCGATAAGAATCGGTGCTGAAGTTTACATTGGAGGATACATTGCGGGCTTTCATTCGATCGAGTCGGTCGGTGAAGCCAACATTGAAGACACACCGATGTCTTTTATCTGACGAGTTAACAAGGTTCAAAATGTTGGAAGCATCTATCGAATGTGTAATGATCCAAGTCGGTCGATTAGCCAGGCGGTGGAAGAATTGGTTAACAACCAAAGTGTGGAGGAGATGTCGAGTCAACTGGAGCAGACTTCTTCTTTCATATTCTTTTAAGATGATGAAGTTGAGAAGAGAATCAGGACAGATGATGACAATGAAGAGTCAAGGTGTCATCAAGCTGAGACTAAGTATGGACAACCTGATCTCTTTCCAAACCAGTTGAAGGATGAGGAGAGGACAAAATTTGAGATAACATCTATAATATTTCAACATCCTAATTCACCAAAGTATTGTGCTCTAGGAGTTGAGGTTATCTATTTTTCTTTGAAGAATATGATGTTTGATTTAAGTTTAATTGATTTATTATTTCTTTGACCGTCCTTTATGCTTAGATTGTTACTCGATGCTTTGGTTGAGATAGTATTCCTGCGGTGAAGGACTATGGATAGTCCATTTTCATTGGTGGAGCTCGTGCCATTTAAACGAGCTGCGTGGAAGGCGACCCCGAGTTTATTTGGTTTTATCTTTTGTTTCATTTATTTCGTTTCTTTTCGTGGTTTTAAATAAGTGAGATGAGAATTATGGCGAGTGCATAGCATGAACACTCAAGCCAGCCGGGCGTCGTCACCGCCTTACCTAGTTCACATGCTCTCCCAATTTTAGGGAAGTTCACTTCTACATTTTACCTTTTTGGTTTTTGACTAAAATGTGGAGGCGTGCTTGTCGTCTTTATGTGTTTGCATGTGACTTGTGTTTGTTTGGGTGTATCGTCCTCTATTTTATACCTTTTGTTTGGATTTGAGTATGTTTTATCGTCTAGTATATGAGTAGAGTTGAGTGAGCATGATTTGATTGGGTATGCACCTCCGAACTAATTTCTAGTAATTCTTATTGATTTGTGACTTGGCTTGATAATTGTTGATAATTGATGTAGTTGTGGGGCACGTCGAAGTAAATTGTGATGAAGTGATATGTGTGGTCTATTGTCGTTGCTATTTATATGGCCCCCTTGCGTGTCTTATCTCGAAAAAAAATTATGAAAATATGAAAAAAAAATTGTTATAAAAATAAAAACAAAAATAAAGAGTTGGAATAAGTTGTTGATGGATTGAATAAGTGAGCTTAAGGTTGGAATAAGGGCTCTACTCTCTCGCTCCATGTTCTTCTCGAATGGAAGCTAAAAAGTGATAGTATGGAAAACCACATTAGGATACTCGGGTTTTCAACTCGAAGGTTTGACTTAATGAATATTGTACTATAATCCTCCTTGAGTCGTCACATCTGGTATTGGAAGTTGTGTGTTATGTTGAAAATGAGATGTGTTATGCAAGGATCTATATGAGTTAGCTATTCGATTATTATATGCATATAGATCAGATTTGGGATTTGCTTGGATTAAGCCGCATGCTCAATCAATTGCTAATTCATTACCATGCTAAAAAGTGTATCGGTTTAGAAATTCTAGGAAAACGTGAAGTTGTGGATAATCCACTTGAATATGTGTTTTCTCGATTTCTTTTCTTGTGTCGTGGTAATAATGTTTGCTTGAGGACAAGCAAAGGTTTAAGTGTGGAGGAGTTGTTTAGTATGATTTTGTTCTTATTCTTCATATTTTTATGCATGCCATTTCCCATGGTTTGTCCTATTTATGCCGTTATTTTGATTAGTATTTATCGATTCATACTAATTTGGTTTATTTCGATGTTTTGTAGAAAACGATGTTAAATAGGATGAAATGGATATTACAAGGATGGATTTGAAAATTTTAAAATGTTAAAGAGCATCTCGGTAGGAGTTCATAGGCGCAAGCGGATCGTGGTCGGAGTTCGGACGAGAGAAGCGGGCGAACAATGATCGCGACGACGCGTGCGAGCGCGTCGGCGGCGCGCGACGTCCACTGGCACGCCCAGCGCGCTCCATGCACCCAGCGTCAGCCTCCAGCTGTCTCCCAGCTCTTGTTCAGCCTCCTGTCCACCCGGCGCTGACTCAGCTCCCCTGGCGCCCGTTTCGCCATCGTTGCGCCTCACTGACCACACCGTCCGTATTGGATTACCGTCCGGCATAGGGTTGGGCCATCTCTTCCCACGCGTCCGGTGCTCCGCTTCCATCCGGCACTGGGCTCCTCTCGTGTCCGGCGCTTCGTCCCGTCCGGCGCTGGGCGTGATTTTTTGGCCCGAATTTGACAGTTTTCGTGGGCTTTTTTGAGGGTTATATAAATTAGAATTCACCCGCTATTCCAAACACAATTCCACAGACACACTTAGTTTATTTCTCTTTTCCTTTTCTTTTCTTTTCTTTTCTTTTCTTTTCCCCTTTCCATTTAATTATTGTGCATTTGGATTAACAATTGGATTGTGCGATTAGGATTTTGGAAGGCGAATTTATCAATGAATGGTTTATAAGTTTTTCTCGTTTCATTATGTCTATGTAATTGATATGGGGATAATTTCTACCATGAGATGAATTATTGATTTGTTGGAAATAAATATTGGATTGTTCTTGTCTTGAATCGTGATTAATTATGTTGATGATTTGCAATTTTCTTATCCGTATAAATTGTTTATTTCATGATCTTCATACATGGTGTTCGAGAGAATAGTGTAGGTTGATTATGTGCTTATGTTTGACTATGAAATAATGTGAGAGCATATTTATGTTAGATATAAGTTTGAAAACAAACGTGATCGAGAGATTGATTTGTTGTTGAGTAATTAATATATGTGGATAAGGTTTTTGTTATCGTGTGCATTTGTAGTTAAATATCCTTAGTAGTTGATGGCGGTTTGATTGAGAGATTCTCTGCCATTAAGTTCAAGTCTAACATTGACGTGGTAAAGAGATTAGTTATTGTTGTACGCTAGGTGAGAGGCGTGAGTGTTTTATGCATTATGTACTGGTCCGTGGGTCATTAATAGCGAGGATAGATTTGAACCCTAGAACACTGTCTCCAATTTCGTGTATCCGCCAATTCCTCTTGTTGTCCAAGTGCATCATTTTTACGTGCTTTATTTTATTTCCTGCTTTTGTCCGTTCGTGACGGATCCCATTATTTTAGGGCGTTAGTATTTCCTTTCCGTTTTGTGTTTAACATAGGCGTAGCTCTGTTAAGCCATCGCGAGAGATTCGACTTAGGTCGACCTTACCGTTCTATAAGGACCTCGTCTATATTGAGCGACTTAAAACAACAATTTGATCGAACATGGAGGTGTGGGGATCGGTAGGGAGGCTCGGCGGCATCATCATTACCGCTTGCCGCCACCACCGTCGATCGACCCTCCCGGCAATTCTTTTTTCGCGTTTTATCCTTTTCATGTTTTGGTTCCACCTTTTAGTAGATAGCATAGCATAGAACTCGGGTTTCTAAAGGGACGAGGCGAGAAAGCGGCAGAGGCTCACGAAAATCACCGCCAACCGCCATCGCCACTACTCTGGCTGCCGTGCGCCAAGTTGGCTGCCGATTTGGTGGCCGACGGCCACTTTTTAGCTATGGGCCCTTTAGGTTTTGAGTTCGGCTATCGTTCCACTAAAGTACCGATTTCATTTTCGTGTTTTGTATGTCGGGATGTTTTCGTCGTTTGAGTTTCTAAATGAAGTACATGCCGGGTTATCCATTTAACATAGTTTGTCATTCCATGTTCCTTGTTATGCATATTACTTATGTTTCCATTTTCATGTATCGGTTTTGGATGGTTTATCCTGGATTTGAGAATAGGCATCGATTTTTGAAGCTTCATCGCTCCTAAGATTTGCGTCAACTTGCATGCATGCATATTTTGAAGGTACCCATTATTGGTCTTGATGCCCTGAATATATTTTCCTTCTGCATCGAGTTGATTTGAAAACCCGGAGAGTGCCAAATGTGGGTTCAGAAAGTTGAAAACCCCTGTTTCGCTTTGATCTTCATTTGGATCACATTGTTTCTTTGCTTTGTGGGATGTGATTCCAAAAGTTGTTCCATCTTGTTACCAGGTACCTGCCAGTGCGATCGGTGAGGTCGTTGGATCTGTGGATATCTCCCAGTTGACGTTTTTTTACTGTTCATGTGGGGTTATATATGCTTATTTTGAGTTATTTACTCTGATATTTCAAAAATAAAATATGTGTGCCGTGAAAATGTTTTAAAGAAGTTATTACTGTTCTCTGCTCCGAGATATGGTTCTATTGTGATTGTGCACGGATATCTATTTGGTGGGTTGATTAACATCTTGAGTATTGATCGTAAGGGGAAAGACCCCGAACTCGTGGTTATGGTTCTGAAGGGGATAGACCCCGGAAGTCCACACGGAAATGATAATGAAGTGGTTAAGGTTCTGATGGGGATAGACCCACAAGTCCTGATGATTGGCTGTTTGGATATGTTCCGGGCGTGGGTTGACTAGATATGTTCCGGGCTGAGATATTGTGGGGTGACTGGATATGTTTCGGGCTGAGATGTGATGGGCTGGCGTGATACGTTCCGAGCCGTAGTTCTATGATGGGAGCAACAATAATAACGGGTCAAGTATCAAAAAGGAAAATCTCTTTTTGCTTACTTAGAAGTGGGTTTACTTTTTAAAACCTTCTAAGGTAAGTGCTCTGAACACGGTATCATGGATTTTATTTTAAGTTAAAAACCTCCAGCTGAGAGCGCTAGTACTCACCCCAAAATCTTTTCAAATATTTTTCACAGATGGAGGAAGAATTTTGGGCGGCGGCCGAGGGTTGGTGCGGTTTCTTTCATGCCTTCGCTTCCGCGATCTTGCGTTATATATGTATTACATTGTTGATGTATTCTTGTCCCTTTATTTTGCTCTCTGATTGGGAACAATGTTCGCTATAATGTTATTATGTTGTGAGTCTCGATAAGAGCATGCTATGTGGTTGACCGGTATAGTAAACAGGATATAATGCTATTTTGTTTCCATGCATTACTAGTATCTAATCAAAATCATGTTCATTGAAGTTATGTTGTCGATATAATTCTGTTGGTGGATTATTTGCTCACCCCTCCCCTTCAGGATATGTCCTAGTTATAGAGGAGATGCTGCCCGATTTTATGATCATATCTTCTTATTATGTATGCTTTATGTATCCCTTCTTCTAAAACTTAACCTCACCCCTAATCACACCCCAGCATTCGTGCCTTCCCTCGGGAATTGGGGTGTGACACTCATAAGGTAGACGAAATTCTTGGCAGCTCCAAGCCTTTATGGGCCAACCCATGGATCAAATGCAAGGAATAAAAATGGGCCTCAAATAAATTAATTATCTTATGTTCAGCCCAAAACATAAATTAATTTATAAATATTTATTCATGCCACTAGAGAATAAATGTTGACTTACCCCTTTATTTCCGAAGTTGACTCGGGCTTGCACTTAGACTTCACGATCCCCGTACTTAAGATATCGCACGTCCATTAATTATTTATAACGTTACATTGTTTAAAATAATTAATCTCTTTAATACGTAAGTAGTACCACTCGACCTTATTATTGTGCTTGAGATAACTCGACTGCGGGGTTAGTAAAATAAACCTTTTGAGTTCCTTAAGAGGGCGTCATCATCCTAAGCGGATCGGTGACTCGTCTGAGATAACTAGCATGACATACAAGCAATCGTCACCAACCAAGATCACGGAGAATATTGGGTTATCTCATGTAACCTACCCGTGACAAGTCAGTGATGGTCGGTAACTCATACTCACCTAATACCTTATCGAGGTTTAGAACAACATAAAGTCACCGAGATCTAGGTTCTTCACGACGGTCGATAGAAGAATTCATCTCATTGTGATCCATCAATACGTCGAGACATACCGGTATAGACAAGCAACCAAGTCGATTCACTTCTTATATATACCATGACTATATTGACAACTCATCCTAAAGTTGTCTCGTTTGTGATCCTTTTTATATCTCATTAAGCTTGACCAATCATACAGACTTCTGTGATCTTCTAAACACTGTATGATCTAACTTATATAGAAGATAAATAGACATACATATGCAATCAAGTAAACAATTCAGATAGGAGATTGTAATAGTGGTAATAGGAATCATTGTATACAAGCTCAACCAAAACTGCTTCTGTTTGGTGTCATTTTGTGCTTATTCTTGGTATTGTTTTGCATGTTGTCTTCATTAGTTTATCCCATTTATGCCGTTAGTTCGTTTATTATTTATCGTTTCGGACTTACTTGGTTTGTTTCAATGTTTTACAGAAAATCGGCATTAAATAGGATGAAATGAATCTACCAAGGATCAAGTATAATGAAGAGCATCGCGATAGGAGTTCATAGGTGGCGGATCCTAATTCGGAGTTCGGACGAAGGAGAGCGAGATGAATTGTTGAAGTCGCGCCGCGGCCCGTCGCATGGCCGAACATCCGCGCAGCACGCCGCGCCGCCCCAGCGCCCAGCGCCTCCGTCGCGCCGCCCGCACGCTGAACGCCGGCTCACTTCGAGCGCGCATTCCCAATTTCCCTCGCGTGCTCGGGTGAACGCCGGCTCGCCGCGCACCTCGCCCGCTCATCGTCCGCGCGAACGCCGGCTCACCCGAGCGCGTTCCCAATTTCCCTCGCGCTCGGAGTGAGCGCGGTTCACCCCCGCACCTCCGCCGTCGCCCGCCCGCGCGCCCGCGCCACGCCCTCCCATCAGTCCCACGGCGACGCTTTCGGTGGTCTTAGGGCTCATTTGATTCCGTTTGGCGGCCAGTGAGCCACTTCACAGCAATTGGGGACTTTAGCTCCTCCGGAATCGAGCTTTGGGAATATAGGCGGTGATGGGTCGACAATTCCACGATCTTAATCAATCAATGACCTGGGGTTTTGGAGAGTTCCGTGATGAGGTATTTCAACGTCTTGACACCCAATCTCGCTTGATTCGGCGATTTCGATCAATCTTCACGGCGTTTGGGGATTTCCGTCAAGATGTTTACCGACGACTAGACACCCATGGCAGCATTTGGCCGACCTTGAAGCCCGGTGGGGCGCCTGGTCCCTATCCCACACCGCTTATCCACCGCCATTGCCGCGCGGACCAGCGGTGATGCTTCTTTGTTGGAAAGTATGTTTTATTTCCTTATTTCTTCTACTCGTCCTTTTTCGGTGGTTATTTGTTTTCCTTTTGTGGTTTGTGTGTTTTCCTTGTCTTTTGTGGTGTTTCTTTGCAGCTATCCTTGGAGCTCGTTATCTCATCGACCTCCTTTTCTACCACCTATTATCAGGGCAGTCTCGTTCTCTTTTGGCTTTCTTTTGCTGTTCATGTTTAGAGCTCTGAGGACAGTGCTTCTTTATGTGTGTGGGGGGAGTTGTTGATGATATGTTGTATATGTTGTGCTCGGGGTATGTGCATGATTGACACCATGGATCTATCTTATTTTGTCATCTTGTACTCAAGTTTTTGTCTATCTTGAATAAGTTAGGATTATAATTTATGCACCTGAACTCTGTGGTATTGGTCAAACCTTGATGTGTTCTCTTTTATCGTGATGTTACGTTATTGAAGTGCAATGTGAATGAAAGAGGTTGTGTGAATAAATCTTAAATCGGGGGTTATTGATGTGATTTGTCCGGCTAATGTTAGGGGGAGTGTTAACAGTTTGGTTACCTATATACTTGTTTGAAAAAAAAAAGTGAATAAGAAAGAAAAGAAGGAGAATGAAAACTCGATAATTTGTTGAGATTGTATAAATGGAGGATGGGATTACGCCTCTTCTCGTAAATTGAGAAATGGGCATGGAAAACCACGATAGGAGACTCGAATTCATCGAGACTTCACCTTTCGAACATTGTTCCAAAATTTGTTTATACTTTCTTTGTGTTCTCAAAAGAAACTTGTTGCTAAAGGTAATCATTTTAGTTAATTAGCCTAACGGAGAGTTGGGTGCGAGCAAAATAATCTTCTTGTTTATTTGACATTCTCACAATCTTAGATTTGTTTCACATTAACCTTGATTTTTACTCATCATATGCGGGGAATTGCAAAAGAGGTTTGATTGATTAGATTAAAGGTTTAGTTGCATGAGCTATTCTTCTATTCTTGCTTGTATAGACTTTGCTTGAGGACAAGCAAATGAATAAGTGTGGGGAGTTGTTTGGTGTCATTTGTGCTTATTATTGGTATTGTTTTGCATGTTGTCTTCATTAGTTTATCCCATTTATGCCGTTAGTTAGTTTATTATTTATCGTTTCGGACTTACTTGGTTCGTTTCAATGTTTTACAGAAAATCAGCATTAAATAGGATGAAATGAATCTACCAAGGATCAAGTATAATGAAGAGCATCGCGATAGGGTTCATAAGCGGCGGATCCTAGTCGGAGTTCGGACGAAGGAGAGCGAGGCAATTGTTGAAGTCGCGCATGGCCCCGTCGCATGGCCGAACATCCGCGCACACACGCTGCGCCGCCCGCGCGCCGGGGCCCTCCGTCCGCGCCGCCCGCCGCTGAACACGGCTCACTCCGAGCGCGTTCCCAATTTCCTCGTGCGCTCGGGTGAGCGCCGGCTCGCCCGCGACTCTGCCCGCCGCGCCGCCCGCTCGTCCCAGCGGCTGACGCCGGCTCGCTCCGAGCGTGTTCCCAATTTCCCTCGCGCGCGGAGTGACGCCGGTTCGCCTGCGCGCCCACCCGCGCTCCTTGCGCCGCCTCGCCCTCGGTAGCACGCTTCGCTTTCAGCCGGTGCTCTGGTGCCTTAATATATATACGTTATTTTAGGTTATTTCCTCAGTTCGGAATTTACGTATTTTTCTGGTTTTCTCTAAAACGCGCCGCTGGAGCTCAAGTTCATCTGTTATTCAATTTTCTACAATTCAGACATTGATTCACGTTCTGTAATCGGTACTCTATCTCTTTATGAATTCTAGCAACGTCAGTTATTTGATTTACATTTTCTAGTAATATCAGTGTGTTATTTTGGGATTGGATTGAAAGTAATTTCTCGGTTATTTGTTCCATTGTTCTTGATCGTTTCGTTTACGTTTTGATTTATCCTGCTTCGTTTAATTCTTGTTCTTGTTGGGTTCTTGATTAGTTCTTGCTTTCCGGCTTTAATAATCTGAATTCTATGCAAGTGGTGTTGAACCTTAATTTCATGATTGAATCGTTCTATGCTGAATTACATCGTTTCCTGTTTGGAGATCTTGTTTAATTGCTTTTTGATTTGTTTCCGGTTTCCATGCTTAGTAGTTCATCATCTATGGTTTGACAACCTCTAGTTTAGATCTATTGCTTTCGTAGTTTAGCTCGGGATTGACAAACCCTGGCTTAGGTTTGCTGCTTGATTCTCGTTTTTGATTTCTCATTTGTTTCAAAATCTCATGTTGGTATTAGAGTGTTTAGGTTTTAATCGTTTTCTGTGAGCAACACGAACATTAGGCCCTGTTAAGTTTTCCTTGAGAGACGACTAGGGTTGACTTTCCCTACTATAACACCTCGTGCGATTGCGAGTCGATTGAGAGTATACTTTTGGTTGAGCGACCAAAGTATACAAATCCAACACTTTTCGACAAGAGGTGAAGATAAGTTATAAGACTTTGAAAATGGTGCCACAAGAAGTGAAAGACATTATTTGGGAGCATGTGAATGTAAGTATGCTTGTTTAAAGTATTTATAATGTGTTTTATTATTTATCAACAACATATTATTATATTATTTTTTCACGATTTTTATTGAATAACTTGACCAAATTCTCTTTTTGTTTATTAGGTGGCATATGTAGTTCAAACGACTTGGAGGGCAGGATGTGAAGAATCTGCAAACATAAAGTAGCGACAGTGGAAATCTAAATTATATAAAAATACATTGTTCCCAACAAAGACAATCCTCGAAAACTGAATGATCCACCCCCATCCAGTGGTATTCTAGGTGAAGATTTGAGTGAAATTGTGCTCTCTAGAGTAATAGAAGGTTTTAAGGTAAACTATACACTTCACAAGTTTATCATAAGTTGTCTGATGTTTTCAATTATTTTAATTATGAATTCACTTCATATTGTAGAAATGGAATGAAGAGCAAACAAAGAGTAAAGAAGAACATATACCCACATACTTTCATGAAGAGGCTATGCGGGTTTAATTTGAAACAATGGTAGTTTTCCTTACTAATTTCATTTCTTACTTATTTTCTTGAGCACCGGATGATCGTTCTCCTTTATGCTTCATATCATATGTACATATTTTTTTGTTATTGTAGAAGGATGAGTTATGTGGCGACGATGATATAGATAGGGTTATCATGTGGAAAAAACCATGAGTTCCTAAGAATGACGATATAGAAGATGAGAAATTAAAGCAAACCGTGCAAAGGATTGTAAGATAAACAAATGCATTTTTTTTATAATACATGCATTATAAAAGCATTTAGCTAATATGAAATTTTCTTGCTAACTAAAGGATGATTATATACGGCTAAAGGAAGAAGGTGAGTTCAAGGCTAACACTTTGGGAGAAGATTTGCTTACATATGCACTACTGGCGCTAGCATACAGGCATGTTCAAGGAGTAGGTAGTTATGTTACTCCTTCTATTTTCTTCAAACAGTCTAAGGAGATGAGACAACATATGAATAACGAATAGTCAGGTAACTTGAAGGAGGCAAATAAGAAAATTGAGGATCAACAAGAAATGATATGTCACCTACATGATATAGTTAGAAAACTTGAAATGGATTTATAGAATCTCAAAGACCTTAAAGATAATGAAGAAAAGAGAAGTTGTTCTGTTAAACAATTGAATTTTGAGGTGGATGAAAACCTCAAGGAGAAGGTGAAGGAGAATGAGAAGGAGGATGATCGCGAAGTGCTCTTCATTAAGAAAGTTGATACCTTACTGGTATTATTTTTAGTTTAATATAATCATTTGTTATCATTATTACTTGATAAACTTCAAGTTACATTTATGCTTATGTAAATTAGGATGTCTTTTCTACTAAGAAAACAAAAGTACGACACAAAGCTGTTAAGGAGAGGAGTGTGAAGTGTTTTGACACTTTGCATTCGTCATTGAAAGTATTGTATTTGCATGTTGAAAAAACTTTGACGAACGGGGAAGAGATATTAATTCCATATCAAGATGAAATCATTGGTAAGCCCATTGAGATTTTCGTACATCTTGAAGACATCATCAATTTTGTGATTTACAACCAATTCGTGAAATTGCGATGTGGTTTACATGTGGTAAGAATTTACTCTTTCAAAACTTATTTTGCAATGTCAGTATATGTTTATTTAATACATTTTATTTATTTGTTAGTCACTTATTCCAAGAGTTGAAGGAAGTCTTGGTGCACATGATCGACTAGGATTTGTGAATCCATTTAACATATCATATGTTCCCAAGGGTGATCAAGATGCACGAACACGTGCTTTGGCTGATATAGATTTGAGGGTTTATCTCAAAATCAATTAGTGATAGCACCGTGCAATGTAGGGTAAGTCTTAAATCTTAGTTTATCATCAATATGTTCTTTTTTCTCAACATATCTAATATATATGTTTTCCATGGATTATGGAACATCGAATTCTTATAGTAGTTGATCCTCATGGAGAAACAATTTATCTTATTGACCCTCTTAGTCATCGAATTCGTGATGATAACTGGAAAAATATTGTCAACACGTAAGATTTTAATTTTTCTAGTTGCATATAAATTTTAATATTCTATAGAGTGAAACACTAACTATACTATTAATTTTTTGAAGGGTAATTTTTATGTTTAATGTAAAATTGGAGAAAAGAGAGAAGAAACAACCAGCTTGGAAACTCATAAAGGTATTTTTATTTACCAAATCACGCTTGTTTTCTTTTTTATGTTGGATTTAATATACATGTCTTCTTGCTAATATTTGATATTTTAAAAAGTATCCAAGACAACCCGATTCCAAGCAATGCGAGTTCTTTGTACTATATTTCATGAAAGATATTATTAAAGAAGTTATGAAGAGTGGTTCTATTTTTTTACGTTCACATGTAAGATAAGTATTTTATTTATGTTCTTATTCACTAAAAACTCTTTAATATAATCATTTTTCATATAAGAATGTTAATATTCTATTTTGAATTGTTAATAGTTTCAAAATCGGACTTAGTCTCAGGAGGACATTGATAAAGTTCATGTTGAATAGGCTAATTTCATGTTTCTTCACATATAGTATTGTGATGTTTTAGTTGTAAGAACATGATCTTTTGGATTGTTTTGTATTGTTGTATGGGGATATGTTCTTGTTGTTTTGTTATGTGATGTGGCCAATATTTGTGTACAAGTGATCTTGTGCCCATAATGAAAAGCAGTTGGATGTTGTGGTGAGGAAATTCTTGTTATTTTATCATGTGATGTGGCCGATATTCTTGTATAGTGATTTTGTGGCCGTAATGAAAATAGATTGGATTATAGATTGGATTAATATTTTATATTTGATCTGGGAAATATTTTGATTTTGAATGTAATGAAAGCAATTATATATTAATCTCTTTTGCTATTATCTTTAGCGTTATTAATTGTATAGATTTTAAATAAAGAAATTAACTACAAGCTGAAATTGAAAAATCATAGTACAAAGATATAATAACTACGATTTGAAAAGTCAATCATAGTCTTTATGCTAAATTGACTACGAAGTTGTAATAGAAAAAGCTTAGTATAAAAAATATAATAACTACGATTTAATAATTCACCCATAGTCTTAATACCAAATTTACTGTGGTAAAAAATCGTAGTAAATTTGGCATTAAGACTATGTTGTTTCCCTAAAAACATAGTCTAAGCTGTACAAAATAGACTACGGTTGTAATCGTAGCATATTTCCAAAATTATATGTAGTCTATAGTTGATATAGACTATGGTTATAATCGTAGTCTATTTGCAAATTATATGTAGTCTATAGTTGATATAGACTATACTTATTATGGATAGTGTATGTGCGTTATTATGTGTAGTCTATAGTGCGTGGTGTATGTGCACCTATCTTTCTCACACCACTCTCTCTAAGGTCCGGAGCGCACATACACTATGATTTTTATCGTAGTTAAAGCTTATATATGTAGTAGTGAGATCTCGATGAATTTATATTGATCTAAACCTCGATAAAGTTTTAGTTGAGTATAAGTTAATGACCATAACTTTAACTTGTTATGGTGAGGATTACATGAGATAACCCAAGATTGTCCATATCTTGTGTGATGGCAATGCTTGTATGTTATCTTTGGCACCATGTCAGTCAAAGTATCCATATGGAATGATGACATCCCTTAAGGAGCTCAAAGTTTTATTGTACTAAACACGGTAGGTTGAGTTGGTTCAAGTACAATAATAAGGTTGAGTGATACTACTTAAAGAATTAAAGAGATTAATTATTTTAAGTATTGAGTAATGTAAATAATTAATGAACATGTGATATCTTAAATACGGGATTCATAAGTCTAAGTACAAGTCCGACTTAACCCGGTAATAAAAGAGTAAGTCGACATTTGTTCTCTAGTGGAATGAATAAATATTTATGAATTAATTTATATTCGATTTGTATATAAGATAATTAATTCATTTGTGGCTCATCTTTATTCCTTATATTTGACCCTTGGGCTAGTCCATCAAAACCTATTACCACTATAATTTTCGACCACCCTATATGATCCCACTAGATTCTATTACGATTAATGTATTATTTATTTAATATATCTCATAGTCTATATAGATATTATCTGATATTATTAGATATCAAGAGATAATTATTCTAGAAATAAATTGTCTTTAGGGAATAGGATAATTGTTGTATTTATTAGATATGCTAGAATCATATCACAATAGGATTATAGGGAGAGCACTATAAATACAAAGTGGAAGATAGATAATACATTTCTCACAGTGTGATTTTCGAAAATCACAGATTACGTGTGGTGTTCTCCATATGTGGTGTTCTCCATAGATTACTCTCACTCAATATTGAAGATAAGGCATTCATGACACAGTCCAGAAGATCAAGAGTCGACCATTAATCAATTGTGTCGAAATTCATAGGTAAATATGAGTAAACCCTATGTGATGCAACTAATTATATAAGAGCATGCTAGGAATATAATCAATTTATGGTGAATTAAACATTGAGATACATGATCGACAAAGACGCATAAATTACGATTTCCCATCAAATGCATATTATCATACCTCCCGCACGGACACTGACTTTGTCCCCATCTATTAACATTGGCGACTCTAATAAATTAAGGATTGAAAGTTCTATCGATTGAAACCACCTACACATTCACTCACGATTCACATTCATCTCTACAATTCTTAATAAGAATATTATAACTAGTCGAATCAAATTAATTCTTCAATTAATGAAAACCAATAGCTTAGATATTAGAAGCATACATAATCCGAAGATAAAAAGTTATGCTTGATAACTTTCGGTTTTGCATAGTTTTTCAATAGCTTTGATATCGGTTTTCACTCGTTATTATAAGTCGATCTCATATTTTCTGTATTATTTCAATATTTGTGAAGATATCATGCTTGTGTATTGTTTTGAGTGTTTTGTGCTATTTCGATGTGTTTTGGAAGCTAAAATAAGCGCGAGACTGAAGCCCGGCCCGCCACTAATCGAAATGAAGTGAAACTAACACGAAAACTAGTTAGGTGCTAAAGTCGGCGTTGATTCCCCAAAGTCATTGTTGGCTCCCCAAAGTCAAAGCCGACATGAAGAAATCAAAGTTGGCAACTCATGCTGATACCCATCAAACTGATACCCAGCCAAACTAATAGTCAACTGAAGAAGCAAACTGATACTCATACATACTGCATATTAGCATGACCAAGCAAACTGAATAGTCACACTAACTATCAGCATGAGAACCCATATCGACTACAAGCGAAGATATGAAGATTCTCCACGGTGAAGAGTCATCTTGAGTGTCGTATGGTGACCAAACTTATACTCGGTCAGTGAGAGACAACATGATGGTGATCGAAGAGTCGACATGACCGCCCAAACCGAATGAAGACCAAAGCGAGAGAGCTTGTCGACTATCAATATCAACCTAACTTCTTGAAAAATGACGGACTTTGAAATCGACTAAGTGTTGAAGCTATCACAGATCGAATGGATGATGATGAGCGATAAGAAATCTATTGAGAAAAGATGGAATTTAAAGAGAAGTATTTGACTTTTAGACTCGGACCTTTGTAAAGACGACAAGAAACACATGTTCACCTCTTGTTCGTCCCTGCAAAAGCAAAGTCTAGATTGTTGGCCATGACTTGTTTCTCATTAGGTAGTATATATTTTCCCAAATAAAGCCAAAAGTCCGTAGATTTTACCCAAGATCTTCATCTCTCTGAAGTGAAAGTCGTTGCTAGAGGATAAAGCAAATATAAAGGATAAATTTACCCTTAGTGTTGAAGCATTGCGAAGGTGAATTGACGAAAATGACTTGCAGCCCTAGCAACCTTAAAAGACCAGTTTACCCTTCTCCATCACATCATGTAAATTTGCAAATGTTCCCTTGTAAATTATGTTCGAATTAGTCTTAGATCACGTAGAGAATAACTTAGATTTACTTTCTAGTTTTTATTGCTTTCGTTTACATTATTGTTCTTTACATTCAAGTTTTATTTCAAGTTCATCTTTACAATTCCCGTATCTTTACCTTCCTTGTTCTTTATGCTTTCCTTTATGTTTTTCTTATCCTTTATTTTTAGTATGAGTAGCTAGAATCTAGCGATTCTAGGGATTGTGTGTTTGGTGATTTTGTGTGTTATCGTGCTTGATACCATGTGCGCCTCTTTGCATGTTTATGACTCTTAGTGCTTTTATCATGCCGATTGTCGATCACCTTTGATGCATGTGCGTTGTTTCCTGATGACCGAGAGGGTTTGAGGGAATAATGGAAAATCGAGTTCATGATATAAAAATGCTAGATGATCGAGAGGGTTTAGTAAATTTGTAGGAAGTATAATCTTTATAGACTTCTAGGAGTTAGTACAAACTCTAGTAACCTAAGGGTGATAGAGAATCGAAGCTAATCAACTTTCATAGGACTTATCGAGATAGAGACTATGAATAAATGAGTGATCTTCCACATGTCTTGGATTAAAATTGGTAGCAGGATCAACACAACATTCGCATAATCTAAAGCTAAGTATACATGCATCCCTAGGATCAATATCTTTTATTCTTATCTTTATCTTATTTGTGTTTTTATTCTTTCTTTTGTTTTGCTTATTTTTCTTTCCCCTTGACTGAAAAGTCAACCTTGTTTGCAACCCCTTTTCAAGCTTATGTTTTGCCTAAACAACAACAATGTGTCTACGTGAGATTACTTGTTGTGTCTCGCCAAACACAATTTCTGAGGAATCGACAACCCCGACTTCTCAAATCTGCTGCAATTACATCGTGTCATTGCGGTGATATATTTATGATGATCATATATTTTGTAGTGCGAAAAAGTAAACACACCCAAAATACATCATCACCAATTCTCAATATCGAGCACTAAGCACTACACGTATTTTGACAAAAGATGCTCGATTGCAAATTCTAATCTTTTTTTTCTTGTAATAAATCACTATGTCCTCATCTAATTCTAATATAATCCATGTCCTTACAAATTATTAGTTGCATAGTGAAAGGGATGCTAGCATGAGATGATAGTAGATATAAAATCCTATGTCAGTATGTCATAACTAACGCGTGAAAAATCATTTCGTATTTATGATTTATAGCACATATCGTATATCTCATGTAAAAGTAATGTTTTAATAAATAAATTATAATATGTGCATTTAACAATTCATTTCAGGTTTATTGTGATAGTTATAAAACTAAGTCTATTAGACATACACCCATGCTCTAACATGTAATTACTTGCCTAATGAAGCTTGTTATGTCAAACTAATTCACATGAAATTTCAGCAAAATTGATAAACATATCCACATTACATATATATACACACTACAAGAATTTTGTTCATAGACCACACGCGTAATGGCATGGCATTAATCTTAAAAGTGATTACATTATGGCATAAACAGCGTGGGTGGTGAAACGCGTGGTCTATAATAGTATTTTAACGGTTATATCACGGCTGTGAGAACCGCGTGGTCTATTAGCGTGGTTTTTATATTATATAGCGGGGTTCGTTCCGCGTGATGCCTATTAGCATAAAAATTTCATAGACGAGGGAACTTTAACCCACGCCGTCTTTCTCTCGTGTTGATTAAATATTACGGTCATTAACCGCGTGGTCATCATCTCATTAGCCACGAAAGGAATGAAAGAAAAAAAACTCTTTCTCACTCTCAAACTCTCGGTACCCTCCCCAGAACCCAATCTCTCCTCTCTCTTTTTCCCTTTGTTTTCCCCCCTCCTTTGTTTTCTCCCCTCCCAAACGCCGCCGCTGCTGCCGCTTCCATCGGACGAGCACTGTCGTCGAGTCACTCGAAATCAACAAAACGGCTCTGATGCCATTCCTATAGTTTCAAACTACACCAAAACTCTGTTAATTTAACCCTACCCTTTCATTTTCAACCTACGAATTTCACCCAAATTCAACCTGCAAAACACCTTTTCCTCGCCTCGAATTTCTCTTGTTCAATTTCTTCAGAGGGGTGTTGAATCCTGATTTTGACCGATTGAATAACGAATTGATTGCGTGAGGAGCGTTTGAGCTGCGTCTTGATGATTATTAAAGCTTACGTTTTCCAGAGGGTGCAGCTGACGGAATAGAGAGGCATGAGCCGAAAATTCTTCGCGGCGAATAGCTCTAACAACGGCATTTCCGATTCCTCGTCGTGAGAATCGTACCATTTTGTTTCCGTCGCTGCAATCTAGTGGCCGCCACTGGTCGGATCCATGAAGCGTGAGTTCGTCTCAGGAGACGAGGCGATTTTCGCTCTCAAGGACGAACGGGGATCGAGAAGGTGGTTTTAAGAATTCGAAGAAAGTGGAGGTGATTGATGTCGATTCGGAGCCATATGGTTCATGCTCGGCACAAGGTTCACAGGGGCTTGAGGTTTTTGATTAAGATATGGATTTCCAGAAACCGAAGGAGCTCACGGTAGAGGATTTTGATCCTTTCGAGTATAATTCACCGGAGGAGTTGGAGGGAACTGTGGTTCCACCGCAGAGAAGGGGCAGGGAGAGTGGGGTTTTTGATTTTTCAAAAGATGTGGATTTCCAAAAATCGAAGAAGCTCAAGATAGCGGATTTTGATCCTTTCGAATATAATTCATCAGAGGAGTTGAAGGGAATTGTGGTTCCACCGCAGAGAAGAAAGGGCAGGAAGACTGAGTTTTTGGATTTTTCAGAGGATGTGGATTTCCAGAAATCAAAGAATCTCAAGAAAGCCGATTACGATCCTTATGAGTACAATTCATCAGATGAGTTGGAGGGAATTATGGCTGTGCAGCAAAGAAATGGCACGGACATTGGCGTGTTTGATTTTTCTGAAGATGTGGGTTTTTAGAAATCGAAGAAGTGCAAGACTGTTGGTTCTGATACATTTGGGCGACGTTCATCTCAAGATTTGGGGATTCCACAGTCAAGAAAGCATGTGTGGAATGGGCTGAGCGTGAATCTTGCTGAAGTTTCTGTGAAATCACAGAAGAAAGATAGGGGGAAAAATGGGGCTCTAGAGAAGAAGAAGAAGAAGAAGAAGAAGAAGAGGGAATCAAGGGAGCCTGGCCCAGGTTATATAGAGCTCACCGATACATCCATGGAGACTCAAGAGTTTGGCGAGACAACAGAGCAGATTGATGTGTTGAACTTTGTATTAGATGGATTAAAGATGGGACAACCGGGGAGAACTAGGAGGGAAAGTCTTGTTTCATTGCTATCAATTTGCGGAACATTGCAACCGAGGCAGCTTTTGTGGGCTCATGGGTATTATTTTTAATCTTCCGATTTTAGTCATTGTTGTCTTTACAAAGCTACATGTATAGTAGTACATAGTTTTAACTTTTCTCTTCGCCTAATTTT
The DNA here is from genome assembly GCA_036937905.1 of Salvia rosmarinus. Taxonomy (NCBI): domain Eukaryota; kingdom Viridiplantae; phylum Streptophyta; class Magnoliopsida; order Lamiales; family Lamiaceae; genus Salvia; species Salvia rosmarinus. The sequence continues at coordinate 18,410,801 of CM072820.1, forward strand.
TTGTTGTATGATCTTGTAATAACCCGAAAAATTTAAAACTTTTATTAGTGATGTTTGAATCACTTGGTTGTGGTTCTTAGACCTTAATTATGTTTAAGGAAACCAATGAAGCAATTAGAATCGATTCGAGATCGAATACTAAAGAAATCAAAAGCGATAACTAGTCCCAGGATTAGGGTTTTTCGAGTAGCGCGAACATAGAATGAAAGATCGAGAATGAATCTCACGAGCGGTTTCATTTTAGAATCCTCACACGAAAACATGTGAGAATGCAAAGGATGAGAATTTTGGGCATCTTGCGGTCGGTCTTAAAACACTATTTACGAGCTTAACAACCTCCAGGTCCGTGCTAATCATAATAAATAGTGATAACAACCAAAATCATGAAGGAATGATTTATTATGAATTTAGAAATTATAAGAATCAATTTCAAGGAATTCTGAAGAACTTAACCGAACAGCAGGGTAAAATATCTGGGAAAACCCTAATTTGATCCGAACGACCAAACTCGAACCGAGGGTCTAAATCAATAAAATATGCTTTATAAGACTCAAATTATTTATGAAAGCTCAAAATTCAAGAGAATTTTGAATGGGCATATTTTTAATCATGGGACCTAGCTTTTTCGCGATAACTCGGAATTGACTTATCAAGCGGCGTCGAACGTCGTGAAATTTTATGAACACTAAAATAAGTCTTTTAAAGGCTATTTAATAAGATAGAACCTTAAGGTTCCAAGAAATCGATCGAAAGTGCGTTAAAACTTAAAGAGTCGGTCAGATGACATAGAAGCGGGTAATTTGACCAATCCACCTCTCAACTACCACCAAGACCTTACCAAAATGGGAAATGACAGCTCTAAGGTCTGCAATAACAAGGAAAAACGTGCGAGGGCAGACCTCATTCATCCTCTCACTTTTTCTCTCGTTTCAAATTCTCTACACTTTTCAAACCCCAACACTAAATCCTCCTCCCCAACCTCTCCCACACTCAAATAATCCTTTTAAGACCATAGGAAGGTATTATTCATCATCCTCTTCCATCCTAATGGAGTGGAATATTTATTTTGAATTTTTGGGTTTAAAAACCCTAGTTTGCTCCCCATTTATTTTCGTGACTTTAGAGCCTCCAAATTCTCTTGAGTCGTGAATGAAAAATGCTTAGAATGATGTTCTAAGGCTACTGTAAAAATTTCATAATTTTTGGAGCATGTTTATATTTTTTTGATTTATGCTTTATTTATTTTTAAATATGTTAAAGCATGATTTTGTGAATATTATTTGATATTGTTGCTTGCTAATGTATTATAAGCATTTAGTATAAATATCATAATTTTCAGAATACTTTTAAAAAAAGCGTGAGTGTTGAGGCTTATTTAGGCCATGGTTTGATTTTTATTTTTGAAAATAGTTGAGATATGGTGTTTAGGGTATGATATGAACATCATACATTAACCTTGAATTTATTCAAACACCTCTCCTATTTTTTTTATAAGAACCGTGGCTTATATATATATATATGTAGTCTTTTATTTGATTTTTATTGTTGAAAATAATAGGATGTGTAATATTATGAATATTGGTAAATGTTGGTGTTAATATTACATGCTATTACATATACAACCATATTGTGAAGGATTGGAAATTTTGAATATGTATATATATATATATATGTGAATACCGAAAATTAATGATGATGAAAAGCATGGGTTTAAATTTTTAATGCATGATCACAGTGATATTTCATGTTTAGTATATAGTATAAGCATAAAATAATTTTTGTGGAATTTATTGAACACCAAAGCTTGTTGATTTGAAATTGCCGAAAATTACAAAGATTTTAACCTATGGTTTAAAATTTTATATGATGATATTGAGTTGATAATTAAATTCTATAGTATGATAGGAGTAAAACATGATTTTATTGGAATTTATTGGATCGTATGCTAATTGTTGCTAATTATCGAAAACGAACGAAATGGCTAAGTATGAGTTCGTTTCTAATGTTAAATAATGCTATGATGGTTAATTATAAACTTAGAATGAATGGTTGTGATTAGAGTGGATGAATGAAACAACTTATGCACACTTACACAATGATTGTGTATTGCGTTAGAAATTAGGGTTTTCTAATGCTTAGCATAGTTTATGTTGTGTATGGTTTTGTCGATGTTGAATGTTTATGTTTATGTTGAACCGACAAACCAAAACCCCGAACGTAAACAACATAATACTATATGAGCGAGAATCCAAAAGAAATCGACCAATTTCGATAACTTAAGATGAAATAAACAAGAATCGAAGTTAGATACGAATTATGGTTTTATTAATGAAAGGATACTCAAGCGTGAGTTCCTACGTTAGAAAACCAAAAGTCGAGCTACAACGTTAATATTCCATAACGACAACTCAATACGATATTAGTTGGGCGTAAACACTGACTCGATAATGAATAACGATTATCGACATATGTAACCTCCAAATGAGTTAAGTTAAATAGACAATGTCGTAATGTGTAAGCAACGATTCGAACACATGATGTCGATCCTTATGTCTCAAAAGCCGAGTTAATATTCTCTGAGTACTCCATTTAGTCTTAAGTACTAATTACTTACATGATGGCATATGTCCACTGATTTGTAAGTCGATATTCCTCTTTAATTATCATGCTAATACGACAAGTCGTCGAGCATAACCTACTAGACGTAACTATAATTGTTAAGTCTAGTTAGTGGCTTGAGAATATCCTAATTTACCAATCATAATTTGATTACCGATAACCTATAACGTAATAACGTTAAAACAAAACTAAGGTTAAGAGTCACGGATAGACTCGGATTATGTAATTCATAATTGAAGTTCACCTATGGACGATGAGGTAATATAGCCTCGAAATTGGGAATGTAAGATAATAGAAATTATCTTAAAACAATCACATAAAATCATAAAGAAACCCTAATTGGGAACTTTAAAGTCGTAATTTATAAGCGACCATCGATCGATAGAAAGAACCTAAGAACGGCTATTTTCTTATGAAGGGTTCGATCGGGCGAGTTCTTTGAGGAAGGATACTACCCCGCTCATTTAGAACCACTAAGCTTTGGATTAGCGGTGGGCTTTCTTGAAACAAAATGATATGCATATCTCAAGCATGATTTACAAAAGCTTTATGAAATATTATCACATGAATCGTTATCGATCGCCAAATGTTTATGTTTTGTTGTGATCTATCCGAGATTGGTATATCAATGTGGTATGTGAATGTGTTGGTCCCAGCGTTAAAAAAGGTATGATCGGATCCGACTTAGTTGAGGACTAACTCGGATTGTGTACACGTGTTGTGTGTTAGGTTAGCTACCTCGATCGGTCACGGCGACTATGTGTAGGTGGCCACCTCCATAGTGCGCGAATGGAATGAATGAATGAATGATCGACATGGAAACAACGTGAATGAAATAGTCGGGCCCGACACATTTGGAAAACGATAAAATATTTGATAGGCGTGAGTCTTTTAACCAAAATCCTCATGCGCTATTGTGGGCGATTAATAACCTTTGACAAAGAAAGTGTTTTCGACAACGAGTCCACCGAGTACTTTTGTACTTAGCCCTGCGTCTCGTTTTTGATGTGCGGGTTGAGCAGAGATCGATGATGGGTGCGGTGGTGCGAGTAGCGACTATTTTGATGCTTAATTAGAAAGGTTTCTAGAACTTGGGCATGCATCGTCATATGCATGTCCACACGCTTAATTCCGCCTAACTCGATATTATTAATGTTTTGATTATAGCGCTTATTCCGTATTGAATTGGAGGTCGTACCTCGTACTTTAAATTGCCTTACGATTGGGTTATGTTGAACCTTGAACCCTTTCGACAAGTCCTTCAGGACTTGAGTTGGTATCGATTGTTTATCCCTTTTTAACCTATCGTTATTAAGTAGTTGATTGGTTGATTGCCTTGATTAGCTATGTTTATTTCACGCTTTATCATACCGGTGACGATCCATATGATCGTACTTCATTGGAAAGTCGGGTCGTCACAGATCTATTAGTTGGGGATGATTATGTGTGATGTGTCGTTCTCGGCACGAAAAAATATGGAAAGGGAGTATGCATTTTAGTGATTAATTTAAATCTTGAAGTATTCAATATTTCGATTTTCTATAGTGATGCCAATAATTTCTTAGAGATTGAGGCAATTGTAATTGATTTCATAATTATGCATGTGGATTTCATCCGTAATATTTGTATTTGCATCTTAATTTTTTCACCACTCATTTTCTTATAAAATGAAAATATTATTGCGGTGTATTTTTCTTTTGAATAATGATTACGAATGGAACTCATTTGTTGCTAATCTCCTTTAGATGGAAATTATGTATACTCTATATCGACATGGATAATGGGGATGAGAGACAATTATTTTTGGGTCGATTAGGTGATTTGAATGAGACAAGGAACTTCGCGAATCATTGAATGTTTTGCTCTGCATGTGATGGTATTCCTTTCGCACACGAGTTTTAATTACATAGTAACAAAATGCCCCACACATGTAGTCATATGTTATATGTTTCTTGAACAAGGAACGAAGCATGCATATTTGCAATTTCAGGTTGAGGATAAGAGGTCGAATTGCTTTAGAACAATAAGATGCTTGTAAATTTATTTCTTTGGTCTATTGCATACCCAATTGAAGGGGATATTAAGTAGGTTAGAGTTCGAATATTTCTCTTGTTTGGAAGTTAATTGGTAATATCCATCGTAGTTGTTTCACTCAGAATCGGTGATATCTTTTATAGGATTGCGGAAAATGATTGATGCTATTCTCGGAATCGGTGTTGATGATACACAAGCAACCTTGTCACGCTTGCTCTATTTTACCTTTTGACTAGTGATGTGAGTGATCTCAACTATGCTTATGCTACTCTACGAACTTATTGTTCTTTACCTTCCTTCTTTCTTTCTTTTTCTTCATTGTTCTTATTGTTATTTTTAAATTTTGTAAGTCATATCGCATGCTCTTGACTCCCTCATAAATGTAATTTTTAAATTCTCCTTGTTTGAGGTCGAGATGAGCATCTTTGTATTCACCAAGTAGCATTCGCTTTGTAATAAAATTGTTGAGACCACTTCCATCCTGCTTCCGAGGAAAATTCACGACCCGTTCAATAAAGAAGCTTCTGAGCTTGTGCAAGAATCTTTGGTTACTCACAAAATTGACCAAGCAAGCAGATTCCACCTCTCCGAGATTATGCTCATGGTCGGGAGATCCTTGTTGATTGCAAGGAAATGAAGCGATGAGATAATATTGATGGAGAAAAGCAAGAGCCTGGTGAACCCTAAATGGATTAGTTTGCTTACAATTGAAAAAGCTTGCTCGTTCAGTATAACTATTGAAGGTTAGCTCTTTTATTACTATAATAATAATAATAAAAATAATAATAACATGACAATTTAATAGTTTATTGTTCGGATAACACCATTGCACTTCCTTTTCTGATAATTATAACGTGACAATTTAATCCAAAATTTTCTAAATACTTATTCTTTAATATTTTTTAGTAATGAAATATGTCTATTTTGTTTATTTAATAGTTTTCCGAAGGCTTTTACTCGAAAAGAAATCGATGAATTCCGTATAGAGTGGGCCGAGTTAGTCGCTGATTCTATGGTTGTTGATGATGGTAAGTTTGATACCTTAATTGAATTGAATATTTTTGAGGTATTAAATTTTATTTCTGCACATATTGTATCTTATTTTGATCATGTAGATGGAGATGATTGATGTTGGAGCAGAGATGGTGAAATGAAAGGTTCAAGATGGTGAAATTGATGTTTTGTGGACGAATATAATTAGCTAGGTAGACAATATTTGTTGTGCTACAATTGTTGATTGAGGATTTTCCCGGTATATAACGTTTATGTATTGTACCTTGATTTCTCTATTTATGAGACAATATATATTTTATATCTATTTTGTATTATTGTTTTTTAATGGCAGAAACATGTATTTTGAATTATATAACAAATAAATAAATAAATAAATAAATTTATTTCGTTGACTGATGAATAGACAACGGGCTTCTCCCCGTTGCCTATTAATATAAAGACAACGGGGATGTCCGTGTGGTCTAAAACACAATAGACAACGGGTTTAACCATTGTATAAAGTTAGAACACGTTGTCTCATAACAACATAGACAACGGGTAAACTCACTTTGTACATGATGTTATGAACAACGGGAATATCCATTGTATATTACTGAGCCCCGCCGTCTATAACATGATAGACCACGGGATTTACCCGCTGTCTATATTATAATAGACACACGGATTTCCCGTGGTCTATATCCGCCCTAATAGACATGCCTTGATAGACCACGGGGTTTTACGTAGTAGACCACGGGTTCCCGTGGTCTATAACCAAAATTCTTGTAGTGACAAATGAAAATTAGATATATCCACATTACATACATACACAAATCAAAATCAAATATATCCACATTACATATATACACAAAAAATCAAATAAATTTTCTACAACATCAAATCACATTCAAAGATATAAATCATAAACAACCATAATTAATCTCCCTCCTCTGATAAAAAAATTAAAAATAAAATAGAAATGAAAAGAAAAAATTATAGAAGGACTTACATGTTGATAGGATACGGCCCAACTCTCAGGCCCAAGCATCAGGCCCAATATAAATAAGCCTGACATGAAGCTCGGCCCAAACAAGTCCAGCCCAAGAAGGCTCCTAAACCAGTGGGAATGCAGAAGATTCGGTCATATCTAAGAGAATCCTAATTAGAGAAGAGATAGGATTCAAATCCTATCTTAGAATGATCTCGGATTCGAGATCTAGGTCATTATAATTGTGTATAAATAGAGGCTAGATTAAAGGGAAAAGGATCATCTACACTTCTTGTAATCACTCCTCATATTATCAATACACGAATACTCTCTCTCACCCCATGGACGTAGATCTTATTCATAGATCGAACCACGTAAATCCTTGGTGTTCTTGCGTATTTATTTCCCTTATGAAATTAAGATCGATCACTGGCGCCGTCTGTGGCTCGTCATTCCTTCCTCGAGCGTGTGCTTCTTTCGACGATCGAGCCTTCTACTGCCGCGACTTCTTCGATGCGCTGGGGCCTCTGCTTTTGTCCCGGATCTTTCTTCTCGGGTGGCAAGCTCGAGAGACGCTTCATTGCCCAAGAGAGACGTAGGCCTCCAGAGCCGAGGGTCGGGCGTCGTCGGCGGCCGAGGTCGTCTCATGGCCCTAGAGGTCGATCTGGCGGTCTCTTAGCGAGATCGAGGATAAGGTAGAGGTAGGATTAGTATAAACGCTCTGTTGAATCCCGATTTTTTAGGGATTGGCTCGACTTCTCCCGCCTCCGTGGCCCTCTTCGTCCTCGTAATGTATTAATTATATACTTTGAAATAAGAATTATTTTTCTTTGTTTCGTGTTGACTCTTGAGAACACCGTCTTTTTTATTACCGTAACCAATAAGAAGGTAGGTGGGTCCTCGTTTAAACGAAGGTGGCTCGTCCTCTTACGAAGGTGGTCCGTCCTCGAAATAAGCGAAGGTGGTTAGGTCCTCAAATGAAGGTGGTCAGGTCCTCGAGGTATTCATCCTTGAAATAAGCGAGGTGGCTCGTCGCAAATGCGCAGGTGGTTCGTCCTCGAAATAAGCGAAGGTAGTTAGTCTTGATGCGAAGGTATTCATCCTCGAAATAAGCGAAGGTAGCTCGTCTCAAATGCGAAGGTGGTTAGTCCTCGAAATAAGCGAAGGTAGTTATAACCCGCACGAAGGTATTCATCCTCGAAATAAAAGGTAGGGGTTCCTATTTTGGCGAAGTATTGCTAGGGGTGGTCCTCTTCCCCAAGTGAACGGAGGTATAGGTTCATTTTTGGCAAGTTTTATCACTAGGGGTGGTCCCTCGCGCGTTGAGTTCGTCCTCGTTAAGCGAAGGTAGTCGTCTCCGTCGGGGTATAGTTCATCCTCCAAGAGGGTATAGTATAATGGAAAGAGATAGTATACATAAGTGACAAACAAAGCATGCAAGAAAAAGATTTTATTGATAGAGACCGACGTAATAACAAAACAAGACTCAAAGATGCAACTGAATAGACTTGATGACACGACCAAACAGACTCAACCTTTGACACTTATGCAAAATATTTCTTCAGATGAATGATGTGCCACGTACTGGGTATTTGCTGCCCGGATATATGAGCGAGCTTGTATGACCCTTTTCCGAGGACTTCAGTGACCTGGTACGGTCCTTCCCATGTGGCTTCCAGTTTATCGAGTTTTGCGGCTTTATTGATTTCATTATTTCGAAGCATGAGGTCGCCTATTTGGAATTGTCGGGACTTGACACGCTGGTTGTAATACCGAGCTACTTGTTGCTTATACCGAGCTTCCTTGATGTAGGCGAGGTCTCTCTTTTCTTCGGCGAGATCTAGATCGGTTCGTAGATTTTTCTCGCTTGCTTGATCGAGAAGTGAATGGTGCAGGGCTCGGCATACCGATCTGCGCAGGATCATCGCCGGTTCCGTACACCAAACTATAGGGTGTTTCTCCGTTCGATGTCCGGGTGTAGTTCGATCGACCATAGGACTTGTGGTAAATTTTCCACCCAATTCCCTTTACTCGATCGGCGAGTCTTGAGTCCTTTCACGATTGTCTTGTTGGTGACTTGGTTTGACCATTTGCTTGAGGATGAGCCACCGAGGTGAATTTTCTTTGGATCCAAGCTCTTGGCACCATTCTTTGAACACTTTATCCGTGGTGTGTCCCATTATCCAAAACAATGATATGAGGGATGCCGAACCGACACACGATGTTCTTCGAGACGAAGTTGAGGCGTTTTGCTTGTGATTTTCACGAGGTTCGCTTCCACCCACTTCGTGAAGTAGTCAATCGCGACAATCAAGAATGAAGCGCCACGGAGCTTTGCGAAAGGACCCACGATGTCGATCCCCATTGCATAAATGGCGAGGGCTTTGCATCTTTGGCGAGGTCGGTTTGAGGTAGCCTCGGCACGTTTCCAAGGATTTGGCACTTCGGACATTTCTTCACGAGATCGATTGAGTCCTGGAACATCGTCGACCAATAGTATCCCCATCGCATGACTTTCTTCGATAGGACGCGGGGTCCGATGTGACTTTCACACGATCCTTCATGTACTTCTCGTAGTATGTAGTCAGCTCGGTTTGGACCCAGGCACCTTAGGAGAGGTTGGAGGTATGATTTTCTATAGAGAATTCCCTGCTCAAGCGTATATCGCAGAGATTTGCTCAAGATCTTCCTAGCCTCGAGCTTGTCGTGGGGTAGCTCGCCCTTTTCCAGGTATGCTTGAATGGGAGTCATCCAATTGGGTTCGTCGTCACATACTATGTTGACCTCGGCTCCAAAGGTCGTCATCGCTATGCTTTTGTTTGAACTTCTTCTCTTGGCGAGTTAGTCGACGACGAGGCTAGTTTGCTTAAGACGTCACTCGGCTATTTTGCTCCCTGGGATGCGAACTAGCGGAAGTGTGAGAAAGCTTGTTGTAGGCTTTTGGCTTTTCAAGGTATTTCTTCATCCTGTTGCCTTTTGCCTCGTACTTTCCTAACATGTGACTCACTATGACTTGAGAGTCCTTGTGAACTTCTGCACGGCTCGTGCACGAAGGCTTTGAGCTAGGCGAAGTCCATAATTAAGGCTTCGTATTCTACATCGTTGTTCGTATTTTGAACGCGAACCGAAGTGCATAGGTGATCTCTTGGCCATCGGTCCTAAAGCGGGATACCCGCTCCGCTACTGCTTTTCCCAAGCCCGTCAACATAGACTTGCCGGCAATCCTCCGGGTTTTATCTATTGGTTCGGCCGGCATAGTTTGATCTGGACTCGGTGAGTTTCGGTTTTCGGTGAAGTTAGCCTCGACAAGGAAGTGCGCTAAGGTTTGACCCTTGATGGCTTGATGGGGCAAAAGATATGTCGTGTTCGCCCAATTCAATTGCCCACTTCAGCGATTCTCCACGAGGCTTACGGCCCGTCAATACTTGCCAAGTGGGTGATCGATGAGGACTTGTATGGGATGTGCATGGAAGTATGGCCGTAATCTCCTTGCAGCATTTACTAATGCCAGCGTGAGCTTCTCCAAAGGTTGGTACCTTGTTTCCGGTCCTTTCAATGCTCGGCTGATGAAATATACGGGAAGCTGACGTCCTTCCTCTTGTACCAGCGCACTTATGGTTTCGTCCGAAGCGGTGAGGTATAAGGAAAGGACCTCTCCTTCTTTCGGGACGGATAGAGTAGGGAGTTTGGCAAGGTAGTTTTTGAGATCTTCAAAGGCGGACTTGTGTATGTCCTTCCAGGAGAACTCAGAGCCTTTTGAGTATTTTGAAGAAGGGAGCCGCTTATCATGACTTTCGAAAGAAAACGGCCGAGCGGCAATGCGACTGTCAACTTGTGTACGTCGTGGATTGTCTTCGGCATCTTCATCTCCACAATGGTTTGAACCTTGGACGGATTGGCTTTTAAACCTTCTTGTGAAACCCAACACCCCAGAAATTTTTGGACCGAGCTATGAACGTGCATTTACGGGGTTCACTTTAGGTTGACCTTTACGAGTAGGTGAGGATGATCACGAGGTCGGCAACACATGCGGCTTCCTCAATGCTCTTGACGACGATGTCATCTACGTACACTTCCACATTCCTTCCTATGTAGGGCTGGAATATTTTGTCTACCATCCTTTGATAGGTGGCCCCTGCATTCTTGAGTCCGAATGGCATCTTCTCGTATGCGAAGACTCCGAAGTCTGTAATGAAGGCCGTTTTGGCCGCGTCTTCGTCATCCATCAAGACCTGGTGATATCCCTTGTATAGGTCAAGGAAGCTGAAGACTTCGTACTCGACCAACGCGTCAACCTTCTTGTCGATGTTAGGAAGGGGGTAACAGTCTTTAGGGCAATTTTTGTTGAGATCGGTATAATCGATGCACATTCGCCACCCTCCTCCACCTTTCTTCACCATTACCGAGTTGGCTATCCAGGTCGGATACTTGACTTCGAGCAGTATGCGTGCCTTTAATAATTACTTCACCTCGTCATGGATGACTTGATTCCGTTAAATTGCAAAAATCCGTTGCTTTTGAACCGGTTTTATTGTTGTCAATGTTGAGGCGGTGTGTGATGATAGTTGGTGAGACCCGGTCATGTCGAGGCGACCAGCGGTAACACGTCTCGAATTCCCTAGGAGTTGGATGATCTGTTTCCTTAGTTGAGGTACACGGTGAGAGCCGACTTTACGACCTTGAATGGTTCATCTTCATACAATGCGACCTCCTCGATCGAGTTCTCTGGGGTCGACGACGTCTTCTCCGGTTCCAACTCCTCGGGTTTCTTTGGTTGCTATGCTTGCGGTTCTTTGGACGAAGTGCTCGCACTCTCTCGTGGCGACTGCATGCATTCCTTAGCCCGCTCGGTCTCCCGGATCACGGCTATCCCTCCTTTGTAGGATTTTCATTGTCGGTGGTAGGTTGAGCACACCGCCTCACTACGCTTAGCTTGATCTCACCCAAGTATGGCGTTGTATGGCGAGAGGCGCGACCACGAAGAACTGTACCACTTTGGTAGAGCTCGTCGGTGCCGCTTCCTCTTGTGGACGGGCGGTCGATCACCCCGTCTGGCGTGTCTCTTCTGTCGACGGAGCTTCGAGTGGTAGCGGTGCTGCGGTGGCGCTTCCTCTACTCCTAATTTGTCAAAGCATTCTTTGAAGAGGATGCTCACCGACGCGCCACCGCCGATATATCGCGTCTTACCAATTTGTTGGCGATCCTTTTTGGATCACCAACGCAGCGTCTGATCCGGGGTACCACCGTAGGTACGGGTCGTCCTCGGAGAAGGTAATAGCCTCGTCCTCCCGAACATCTTGTTGACAGCTCATTGGTATGGGGACTTGGGCCTCGGCCTTGGGGAGGACTTCGTAACTCCACGTGGGAGACGTGATGGTGGAGATGACCCCGTCGTACTAGGGTTCGTCATCTCCCTCCTTGTCTTCACCACGCTTCGTCTTCTTGTGAGGGGCAATTCCCTTCTCACTGCTGTTCTTTTTCTCGACCTCGATGAGGGGCCTCAGATCGCCACTCGTCGGTCCCGCTTTGTATTTTTAAGGACCCGTCTTGTACTAGCATCTCGATGTCTCCCATGAGATCTCGGCACTCCTACGTGTCATGCCCGTAGTCCTCGTGAAAAGAGCAAGACTTGTCCTTGGTTCGACGTTTGACCCCCGTCATTGGTCGAGGCTTCTCAAACTTGTCCATGTGGGTTTGTAGATTTACGCCTTGGCCGTCGAAGGTGTATTGAGGTCGCCCGAGGCACCGCGTGCCCGAGCCTGGATTTTATAGGGCGGCGTATCCTCTCCAAGGCACTTTGGCGGCCTGGCTTCGGTCTCCTCGTCCTTCATCCCTTCTTCCTTTTTCCGAGGGCTCGCCTTTCTACGTCTCGCTCTTTCTATCGGCCTCGTCGCCTTGGCGAACCGATCGGCTATGCGCCATAGCTCTATAGTAGTGCGGGCTCGTGCTTGACGATTTCTTTGTCAGGGGCCCCCGCGATGCCGATTGGGCCGAGATGATGAGAAGGTCATTCACGTCTTCGACTTTCGTGCACTCCTTGTTGAACACAGTCATAAAGTCGCTCACGGACTCGTCTCGGCTTTGCCTCACGGTGAGGAGGTGTGCCGACGACATCTTTGACTCCATACGGAAGAACCCGATGGAAGGTGCGTCAGTCGCTATATGATCCAATGCTCCCGGGAGGTAGGCTGTCGAACCACCGACGGGCGTTGTCGACTAGCAACTCCGGGAAGAGCTTGCACATATGAACTGTGCTGAGGCATTGGTTGATCATATTGTACTGGAACTGCGAGAGGAAGTTCTGCGGGTCCCTTAGTCCGTCGTAGGGGACGATGCTCGGCACCCGGTATTTGTCAGGGAGCGGGATGTCAAGTATTTCGTTTGAGAAGCCACCCTCCGGAGAGTGGGGCGGAGTTCGTTGACCGAACTCGTTATGATTTTTAGGACCGACCTCACGTCGGTCACTACGTCCTTTCCCGCGTTGTTCGTCCCTCGCGCGGTTGGTTTGGGCCCCGGCTCGTGCCGAGGTATTAGCGCCCATGACCTGGATGCTGGGGGATCTACCTCGCTGCGGTGCCTCGTGTTTAGACGAGGCTTCGGTGTTCCTTTCTTTGAGATGCAGCCGACCTTGTGCTTCGCTGAGGTATTGGAGAAAACTCTCCTTATTCTTCTCAAGAAACCCCTTGACGGCGTCGTCAAGGTTCAACTGCCGAGCTGGAGGTTCTCCTTGGTTACTGTTGCGATCTCCATCGCTTTGGTATCCTGCTTCTTCATGCAAGATGGGATTGCCTCGCTCGTCAAGGCTCTGGACGTGCCCTTCGGGGGTCGATTCTCTAACCGGGTCTTTCCCGAGCTGAGCTCGGCGTGTTTCGTCGCCGTTGTTGCGGTTGTTGCCGGCAGCGGCCCTGGATGCAAGACTTCTTGTTCTCATTGTCATGATTGATTAAGGTCGGCATATTGCTCTTGATATTGCCAAGAATCTGAGCCGTACTCGTTCCTATACCTCCAACAGCGGGCTGCGAGCTCTTCGACTTTTGCTTCAGCCTCGGAGATGGTCATCCCTCCACCTCGGCGTGCAATTTCTTCGTACTCTGCATGTTCCTCGGCAACCCGTTTAGCCGTCGCCTCAGCGATCTCGAGCTTATCCTCCGATTCCAAAAGCGGGCACAAGCTCATCACAGCTCTCTGGGCGACCCTAAGCTTAACCGGCCTCATGCCGTACATGACCGAGCTTGTTCTCCAAGCGCCAAGGATTTCGACCTCCTTAACCCGAGGCCCGCCAAAGTTTCGATTTGACCCAACCAAGTGGAAGATCGGGCATATCGGGAGAAGGCGAACACAAAAGACAAGTTCCTTCGGATGAACACACATTTTATTAAGGCCTTTAAGGCAAGTCAAAAGAGCGACATCATCGATGGCGATTTACAAATGGCCTACAAAAAAAAAAAAGAAGGGGATCAATGACCCCTCGGAAGCTCCGCCCGGCCCGGTTAGCTCGGCCGCGTCTTGGGGGCGTCGACCTCCTCCTCCTCGACCTCGACTTGGTGGCCACCTCGGGACCCGAGCTTCACCTCCTCCACGAGTTCGAGAAGCTTGACTTCCCGGGGACTCCGGAGCCTCGGTGCCCTCCGCCTTAGCCGCCACCTCCAGGATCCCTTAGCAAGGTCGGCCATCAAGGCTTCGATCATGGGATCGCGATCCACCGGGCAAGCACGACGAGACTCAGCTCAATCAGTAACCAAGACGAAGTCAAGCTCAGAGCAGGCAAGTCCTTCAAACCGCGACCGAGGACCTCGGCATATGCTCGTAGCAAGGCACCATCCTCTATCGCCTCATACTCATACTTGGACTTATCCAACTCTGGGTAGTCCTCGGTGACTTCATCAATGACGTCCAAGACCGCTACTGCTCAAGACCCCGGCCCGCGCCGCGGCCAACCCAGAAGCCCCGGTAATAACCTCTCCGAAAAGCGCGAGCATTTCTCGCTGAGGTCGCCGGCTCGACCTCGGCGACGAGCTCCTCTCGCTTGGTGTCCGACAACCAACTTCACCTCCGCCGCCTCGGCCTCGCCGCCCGCCTCGGCCGCCCTCGCCACGACCGCCACCGACGCCGCCTCGCTCTTGGCGGGTCCGAGCCCGCCTCGGCCTCGGACACCTCCTCGAACGAGGAGGTCTTTCTCCTCCATCTCCCGAGTGAGACGGCCACTGGTTGAACCGGGTCACGGCGCGCCGGATACTCCGTCACAAGGACGGACATTTTGGCGAGCTCGGCCGACACGCCACCAGACAACTTGGCCACCTCTGCCGACACGCTATCAGCTCCCTGTCCAATAACAAATCAGGTCAGAAAAACACAATAATACACATATCCGCAATTTTACAATACAAACAGATACGCTACCTCGGGGAAAGTGCGAGGTGCAGGTTGAAGACCAATGATCTCGACCTCGGGATCGGCAGCAACCGAGGCCTCAGGGATCGCCAGCAACCGAGGCCTCAGGGATCGCGCGCTTTAGCCTCTTCAGGCGTTTCAAAGGCTGAGGCGAGGGGGACTTATCGGCATCTCCACCCCTCTCGAGGTTTCCTCGACGACATCCTTCGGTGTCAAGGCGGGCATCCCAGATCGAGCTCGGTCCCTTCCTCTTCTTCTTCTCTGCGATCAAATTCACTACAGCGAAGCAAACAACACATAAATACATCAACGCAAAAACATCCAAGCAATGAAAAGAGAAGAGAAAGAGGGGCCTCACCCCTCGCCGACTCCACTGCAGCAGTAGGGTCATAAGGGCTCAGCCCCGCAGCCGCAAGCTCGGCCTCGGAAAAGACTTCGTCTACCAGGCCGATCCTGTCTAAGGATTGCTCCAAGCTGCCGAAGTCATAATCCGTGGCCATATCCGACAGCTTCTCACGGTTCCAGGCGAACTGGAGTGACCCAGGAAAACGACAAAAGAAAAATTTTTGGTGCCAGTTGGAAATTTTTGACTTCGTCTTTAATTTAAAATTGCGAAGAGGTGTCAAGTAATACCACCCCCGCTAGATTTGAACTGAAAGAACCTAAGGACGAGTCCTAAGGTCGAGGAAACTATGACGATGGCGAAGACACTAGGTTCGTCAAATGCCGAAAGGAGTTCGGCGTCAATTGAGCTAAAGGGATGGCGAATAGCTGCGCAATTCGACATATATGGAAGGGTAAGGAAGGCGAAGGCCATTTTTCAGGCTATCCTCGTACACCGTGACAAAACCGTCCGGAGGAGCGCTAGCCCTATCCTTCGGCCGGGGAGCAATAAACCCAAAAGGTTTCGGAATATGGAATGTAGAGGCAAGCTCTAATCTAACGGAGGCTTCTAAAATAGAAGGAATCGAAGCGACCCTACCAACATCAATAACAAAAGGAAAGCAAACTCTACGTGTGAAAGGAGGGAGAGCATCAAAAGTGTACACTTCCATATCCACAGAATCATGCGAAGAATACTCAGTTAAAACGCGGCCACCCTGGCCGTGAGATTCATCAGAGGAGGAATAAGCAGAGGAAGCCATACATTACTGGTTTTAGAATCGAGGAAGATGGCGTTGGACCTTGCGAAAACGATAATGGCGACAGTTGAACTTTTCAGACGACAAAGAGTTTCTGAAGATTTGAATTTAGGAATGAGCAAAAGTGATAGGCGAAAAGGCGTATCATGGAAGTTATTCCCCCAATATGCGCTTTATCGGGAATCCAACCGCTGCCACATTAAATGCGCATTAAATGCTAATAAGACATCCCGTGTTCGGCCTCGGCATAACGTCTCGTCAGGTGAAGCCAGTCAGAAGAGCTCGGCATAACGCCTCGTCAGGTGAAGTCGATCGGAAGAGCTCAAAGATAACGCCGTCGGTGAAGTCAGTCAGAAGAGCTCGGCATAACGCCTCGTCAGGTGAAGCCAGTCAGAAGACCTCGGCATAACGCCTAGTCAGGTGAAGCCAGTCAGAAGACCTCGGCATAACGCCTCGTCAGGTGAAGCGGTCAAAGACCTCGGCATAACGCCTAGTCAGGTGAAGCTAGTCAGAAGACCTCGGCATAACGCCTCGTCAGGTGAAGCCAGTCAAAAGACCTCGGCATAACACCTCGTCAGGAGAAGCCAGTCAGAAGACCTCGGCATAACGCCTCGTCAGGTGAAGCCAGTCAGAAGACCTCGGTATAATGCCTCGTCAGGCGAAGCCAGTCAGAAGACCTCGGAAAACCCTCGTCAGGTGAAGCCAACCCGAAGACCTCGGCAAAACCCCTCGTCAGGTGAAGCTAACCCAAAGACCTCGGCATAACGCCTCATCAGGTGAAGCCGGCGACATACGAAGTCAAGATAGAAGGATAACTACTAGATCGATCGCCCACGCCGTCATGAACACGTCTACGGTGAAATCGACCCCAAACCCATCACGACCTCACTGCGTTTTTGGGGGATATGATAGATACGCCCAACTCGAGGCCCAAGCATCGGGCCCAATATAAATAAGCTCGACATGAGCTCGGCCCAAACAAGTCCAGCCCAAGAAGGCTCCTAAACCCGGAGGAGCAGCAGAAGATTCGGTCATATCTAAGAGAATCCTAATTAGAGAAGAGATAGGATTCAAATCCTATCTTAGAATAGATCTCGGATTCGAGATCTAGGTCATTATAATTGTGTATAAATAGAGGCTAGATTAAAGGGAAAATGATTATCTACACTTCTTGTAATCACTCCTCATATTATCAATATACGAATACTCTCTCTCTCCCCGTGGACGTAGATCTTATTCATAGATCGAACCACGTAAATCCTTGGTGTTCTTGCGTATTTATTTCCCTTACGAAATTAAGATCGATCACATGTGTTATCGGACAACAGCGAGATAGCTTAGGCGGCAGGGCAACGACGGCACGTTCAGATCCAATCTACAAATTAGTGTGAGAAAAAGAGAGAGAGAGATCGACGACGATGGTAGCACCCGACGACGGCACGTTCAGATCCAATCTAATATAATCCATGTTACCGCCGGAGATGTCTATCGTTGATTTTTTATTTTATTTTTTACGTTTGCCGATGACCTCTTGTCCGTCATAAGCTCGGACGTCGGTAGTCTGTCGACAAATGCGCCAACGAGCAACTTCAGTCCAATGACAGTACTTTCTTGCGTACTTCGATCAGTGTTTGTCGATGGATATATGTCCTCCGGAGGATCCATCGGTATCTGACCACTTTTTCATAGTGAACTGGGTTTTCAAATCGAAGAGATAATCAACCTCTAGAATAAATAATTTCTAGTTTATTATGTGTAATGCCCTAGTTTTTTTTTTTATCAATTAATACATAAATTTTAAAGGCTGCGTCACGGTGGACTCGAACCCGAGACCTTTGGCCTCGGGCATTACCACTCTACCACTAGACCAACACACACACACATGTAATGCCCTAGTTTTTGTTTCTTTAAGTAAATAAAGGAATAATTGCTAAAAAAAGGAACTTCGATCGACTTGATTTTTTGATATATGATTATTATAATTATAATACAAGTTCTAATTTGTAGCAAAATAAACATGTCAAATAAAATTTTTTTATGACCAAAAAAGTTTTGCAGTATGGTAGTTTGCATCTTGGCAGAAAATATGATATGTGCTCGCCACAAATACTCCTAAAACCACATCATACGTACTAAGTTGAAATAACATTATCAAAAAAATGTAAATGTTTTGCTACAAATAAAAATTAATGTTATTAATATTGTAATATTTTACAAAAGGTGTCAAAAACCAAGATGATGTCAAAATTTGTAAACTTTTTAATAATTAACATAGAAATAAAAGACGTCAACAGTCAACTTTAACAATACCATGTTAGAGTAAGTTGTCATAGAAGAGGGATATTAATACTCTTTCAACGTTAATGGAAAGTTTACAGACTACAACTGGAAATTGGTAACCCAATCACGCCGTGCAAATACGAGAAAGAAAATAGACAGAATCCTGGGAAATGAAGTCGCGTTTCAGTTGGGAATAGCTTCCTTTTGTTGAACGCGTTTCTGATCATAGTAATAATGGTAAGTTGCCGCCCCTGAAAGTACTGCCAACGTCAAGGCTTGTGCATGCATCCTGTTATACACACACGGGATTATTATTAACCACTGTTATGATATTGCTCCGTCTCAATATGTAGGTTTATTTTTTTTAAATGTCTCAAATATATAGATTTATTTTCATAAAAATTAGTATATTTTGTAACTTATTTACTAATATACTTTTATTTAATTCTTCGATTTACTTATACATTAATTAATCATCAAAGAGTAAATATAGGTATATTAAGAATTTTATTGTATAGTTTTCTTCCAATGATTTTCTTAATCTTTGTGAAAATTCTAATCAATTTATATAATTGGGACGTCCGGGGTATAATATAAATTAATGTATTGAATAATACGATCAATAAAAATAACTATTGATATGAAGAAATTAATTAGGATGGAGCTCGACTTTTTTGGATTCAAGGCTGACTGACGACTACAACAATTATTTCGTTAACACTTAATTACGAAATATATTGTGTGTGTGTGTGTGTTTAATTTAGTACTAGAAATAATTATTTTATTAACACTTAATTCAGAAATATATTTAACAATATAATAACAAATTAGATCTAATACTTATCGGCCATATATTAATTAAGTTTTTTTATCGAAGGAAAACATATTTCAAAAGAAGTTTGTTCCTAAGTTTATTAATGTTAAAAATTTACCTCAAAAAAACTTATAAAATTTGAATGCAGTAAAGGGAGTTATTGTTTTCATTAAAAGAAGGACAAAGGCTCTCACCAGTATAGTTACATCAAATAGTTTTATTTTTAAAATAAATAAAAATCTAATACCAAAAAAAAAAGCCCTCCTAGATAAAACTCATTTTTTTGTGTAATAACTTGTGGGTAAATTATATTTATAAAATCAGATGTAATAAATTCAAATTTATAAAAGAAATTCAAACCACGACACAGTTTATCACTAGAACTGTCCCCAAGGATTATAGTACATTTTATATATATATGTACGTGTAGGTACCTGGCATGAATGAGCCTCAGGCTTGGCCTAAGAGGGGTTCTACCACGTGAGCTATAAGCCACTGAAGCACCAATTGATGCAGCCCACATTGTGCCTGCACTCCACAAAAAAAATATTTAATTAATAATATAATAATTCAAAATGAACAAGATTTTCAAATGTCAATTCGTGTAGTACGTACGTGTGTGCATGTCTTCTACATATATAACAACTGATTCTATTTTGATCCAATCAGTAAGCATACCCAAGTCTCAGGCTCATGAGAATGTAAGGGGGTAAATATCGATGATTCAACGAGTAAAAAAATAAGATGACTTTACCTAGTGTCCATAAAGAGCCACCTTAAAAATGATGAAAAGTCCCACCTACAATTGCTAGAATTCGATATTTGATCCTTGTTTCAAATCTACTAGTTATTTGTATGCAAGTTTATTTCACACAAAGCATTATTTCAATTACTTTATATATTGAAAGTTAGAATATATATGCAGCAATACTAATACTTATAGATTTGTGTGCAAGTTTACTGACCAATGCTGGTGAGCTTGTGTTCAGAAATCCATGATTGCACAGCCTCCATATCCTTTGTTTGTTGACTTGTGCTGAAATCTGTAATAATATGTTGTGACGAACAAACTAAATCAAAAGAGAAAAAATATGAGAAGTATGTGTGTAGTGTGGAAGAAGAGATGAGCAGACTTATTTATAGATGAGAGAGAAGTGGTGTTTGGTAAATAATTGTAGCAGCCCCCAGTTATTCTGAAACCACTGGCCAATATTTGTGTCT
Source organism: Salvia rosmarinus (assembly GCA_036937905.1). Classification (NCBI taxonomy): domain Eukaryota; kingdom Viridiplantae; phylum Streptophyta; class Magnoliopsida; order Lamiales; family Lamiaceae; genus Salvia; species Salvia rosmarinus. The sequence continues at coordinate 18,431,283 of CM072820.1, forward strand.
TAGTTTGCTTTTTTGGTAGACTGGGCCTCAGATTCTGTATGTAGATTGTTACTGAGTTTATTTGACTATTTTTACCATATTAAAGTGGGCTGCACTTTGGAGAGCCCTTGGTTTTTAAAATATATACCATGGGGGGCATGAATCTACGCTTTTCTTTGGGATTTTCTCCTACAACGATAGCCGCTCATGTTGGGATAAGAGTCTTCTTATAATTAATTGTTTCTGTCCGATGAATATATTTAGCTCATTGGTTTAAAATTTAACATATTTGTATATTAATTGTCATATCAATTTACAAAAGAAAGTACTCCCCCGGTCCATGATATATGGATTTAGTTTTTATAGGCATGAGTTTTAATAAATATAATGAGTGTGAAGTGAGTGGAAAATAGAACCTAAAAAATAAAATAATGTTATGTGAATAGAAAATGTGGGTCATGTGTGGTTTTTTGTAAATAAGTGCATTGAGTATGGATAAAAGTGTTGATTTTTGGATATGGTCCATGTCTATAAAAGAAAAGTGAAAGAATTTTATGGACATATCAAAAATGGAAATTAAATAAACAAATATGGTGGATAGAAGAAATATCATTTTATACAAAATCATATTTACTGTTTAACCGTTGTACCATAATGTTCTACAAGTAATTTATGAAAAAAAAGTTTTCATAAACTAGCTGCCATCTTCTTCAAACTTGGGTAATAGGTCCCTCTGTGGGAGAAGATGCTCATTCGAATCATAGTGAGAGTGAGAAAAGGAAACGAAAGAAAAATAAAATAGAGAAGAGATACAAATGCCTAGAAGAAGATGAAGAGATGCTTTTACTTGGGAAACTAGAAAGTTGGGCTACTATTTGATTTAAAAATAGAAATTGGGCTTGTGCTTGGGTTACTATTTAAAGATAGAATTGGGCTTTAGAACAAAAATGGGGCATTTGCTTGGGTTTTTATTAAGAACATAGAATTGACTATTTTATTTTATATGTTTATGGATTATCTAAAATATTTTATTTTTCTTTTGCATATTTTAGGCAAATAATTTGGTGTATTTATTCATGGAATCATGATATTTGTTTCTAATTGCATCTAGCAACGAAATTTGTTGGAGCGATGACAGCGATCAATAATTGTATTGGAAAAAAATTATCTTAATTGTGTATTTTGATTAGATCTCAAAACCTTTGATGATTACTCTGTTGATGTAAGTTCTGGAATTATGTGTTTTTGTGACAGATTCCAATAGTAGAACTAACGGGTTGGACATGCCCAATAATGAATAAGTTCAAGAAGTATTGAAGACAGCCATACTGATAGAAGTATCAATACCAGCACAACTGATAGAAGCTCAAATGATGGATCACGTGCTAAAGACTGAAGATTGAAGTCAAGCCAACTGATGTCTGAAGATTGAAGTATAGCGATGTTGATGAACAAAGCTACTGGAGTAAAGTCGAAGATTGAAGACTGACTGAAGATCGAAGACTGAAGACTCGACGTTGCTGGAAACAAAGGAGTTTGGATATGATTAAGTGTCATACCAGTAGCTGACTGCCCATGCTAGGAAGTAAAAGTTGGCTACCATAAGTCAAAGCTGGCTAGCGGAAGTCAAAGTTTGCGATGATTGGAAGTCAAAGCTGTTGATCAATAGTCAAAGCGGGTGATAAGTAGTCAAAGCTAACTATTTCTACGTCAAGTTGAAAGCATCAAACTAACTCGGGTTCTCAAACTGATAAAAGATATGAGTCTAATCTGCTGATAAAAGATGGAGCAGTCTCGACTGGCCCATCCTAAAGTCAACGCACTGACAAACCACGAGTCAACTCAACTGGAAAAATAAGGAGATATTTAAGCCTTGAGTGTTTGACTTGTCACGTGTCGCAGCATATCTGCAAAAGATCCTGACATGCCAGAAGACCTTTTCAGAGTTGCAGAGCTACAGTATACGACGATGCAGACCCTGACAGTGATGTATGAGAATTCAAATGGAAAGAATTCAAATGACAATTAGAAAGATATGAAAGGTGCTCCCTCCAATAGCACTATTCATCATCTTCTCTATAAATTATTGGATTTGTATACTGAAAGCAATTTGGTTGAGCTTGTATACAATGTTTTCTTTTACCACTATTACAATCTCCTATCTGAATTGTTTACTTGATTGCATATGTTTGTCCCTTTATCTCAAACATAAGTTAGATCATACAGTGTGTAGTAGATCACAGAAGTCTGTATGATTGGTCAAGCTTAATGAGATATAAAAAGAATCACAGCTGAGATAACTTGAGGACGAGTTATTGGTATAGGCTGCAGTATAGATAAGAAGTGACTTGATTTGGTTGCTTGTCTATACTGGTACGTCTCTGACGTATTGATGGATCACAGTGAGATTAGTTATTCTATCTGACCGTCATGAAGAACCTAGATCTCGGTAACTTCATGTTGATCTAAACCTCGATAAGGTCTTAGATGAGTATGAGTTGTTGACCATGACTTTGACTTGTTATGGGTGAGGGTTACATGAGATAACCCAATATTCTTCGCATCTTGGGTGGTGGCAGTGCTTGTATGTCATGTTATTTTCCTGTATCGAGTCACCGTATCCGTTTAGGATGATGACGTCTCCTTAAGGAGCTCAAAAGGTTTATTGTACTAAACCCTGCAGGTTGAGTTATCTCAAGTACAATAATAAGGTTGAGTGGTACTGCTTAAGGAATTAAAGAGATTAATTATTTTAAGCAGTCAGAACGCTGTAAAGAATTAATTGACGTGCAATATCTTACATACGGGGATTCGTGAAGTCTAAGTGCAAGTCTGACTCACCTTCGGAAATAAATGGGTAAGTCAGCATTTATTCTCTAGTGGCATGAATAAATGTTTATGAATTAATTTATGTTCTGGGCAGAACATAAGATAATTAATTTATTTAAGGCACATCTTTATTCCTTGCATTTGATCCCTGGGCTGGCCCATCAAGGCCTGGAGTTGCATAATTTCGTCCACCTCATAAGGTTCCCAAATGGATTCTGTTCTGATCCTCTCTATTTGAAAAGATATCATTATATTTATTAGATATGCAAAGATCCTATCCAAATAGGATCTAGGGTTCCATTATAAATATAAGGTGAGAGAAAATCATAAAGAGACTATTTTTCATATATTTCGAAATTCTCGAAAATTGTAAAGGATGAAGAAAGAAGAATTTTTGCAGTATTCTCCATAGATTGCTCTCACTCAGCATTGGAGTTTTGGCAATCGGGATACAGTCCAGAAGATCAAACAACGAGTCTTAATCCAATTCCTTGCCCGACAAATTCGCAGGTAAACACGAGAAAACACCAACGTGTTGCAATTAATTATAAGATGCATGCTAGGTATATAATTCATGTATGGTGAACTAAACATCCAAGATAGATCCTTGTGAGAGGGTTAAAATCAGATTTTCCATCATAAATAAGTGCAGAATCCAATTTTTGAAGGTTACCGAAACACTGTGCATTCAAAGTATCTAAAGCATTCAACGCTCAATACTCAAGTTTATCAAACAACGATTTTGAAAAAGTAAGTTTACAGTGCTATCAGTAAATCTTCAGGCTCAAATATAATTATCAGTTCAAGGTTTCAGTAAACACTTCCTTAAGTCTAGGTTATTACTCTTTGTATATCTTAATCCTAGAGACAGTGAGTTTGTCGCCTATGATAGCTCAGAATTTTAGTTGGAAAACCCGCTACAAAAATATCTCTGTTTAAGAATATGTTTGGGCAAGTAGGCAATGAAGTGTAAGTTGTTGAAAGCTTGGTTAGCTTGCACCTATAAGCAAGAGGTTTAGGTCGATTATACCCATAAGCAATCAAAGGTTTCCTAGCACCCGCAGGCGTAAGAAGAACGCTCAATTAGGTGAGATACAGTAAGATGAACTCTATATCTAGGTTTATTCTTGTATTCGTAAACAAGATCAAATCCCAAGTTAGTGGGATTAACTGAGCAACCAGTCCATGGACGTAGAAGCTGATCTCTCCAAACCATGTAAAACTCTAAGTGTGATTTACTTTCAGTTATTACATTCAGTTTCGTATTTTACATTGCATATTATTGAACTGACATCATCACCACACAAGTAGCACAACATAGTTTTAAAACACTCTATCAGTATCAGTTTGTTACTGGTGAGATAAAATGAAAATTGAAATTGAATAAGCAATATTTGACTAAGAGTTTTAAGTCAGTTTATGTTTTCAATAAGGTAAATACAATAACCAACACATTCTGCACGTATACCAGTGATGTCTCCGAACAACGTAAAACTCTATATATGATTTGCTTTCAGATCTTACTTTCAGTTTCGTATTTGATAGTGCATATTATTGAACTGACATCAACAGCACACAAGTAGCACAACATAGTTTTAAAACACTTTATTAGTATCAGATTGATATTGGTGAGATAAACTGAAAACTGACCAAACAATATTCAACTAAGTGTTTTTAAGTTAGTTTATGTTTTCAGTAAGGCAAATACATTAATCACCACATTATGCACTGTAATACCCGCATTTCATGTAGCAGAGATTAGCTCCTGATTAAGAGCTTATAAGAAGGCAATTGCATCCTTAAGAAAGAGTTGTTCATGCTTTGAGTCGAGGAGATAGAATTTGAGATAGATTCGAGATAGAACTTGAGATAAGATTCTTAGGTCTTGTTGAGAATAAGAAGATTTAGATTTCAAGAGTCTTGAGATGATAAATATGTGCTCAAAGAGATCTTGATTTCATAAATTTTAGAATTTCATAAAATATATGCTTTTTGTGATATCGCCGTTTGCCGAATAAGCTCGAATTAAAAGCGGAATATTTAAAATGGTTTTTAAGGTCAAAAATATTTTTAATAAGTATATTTTGATGTTTATGATCTATTATTTAGTTTCAAAAATATAAATTCAAGCAGAGATTATTTTATTAGATATCGAGTTTCGAATTCTTGTTATAAAAATGCTATACATTATTTTACAATATTTATATTTAATTTCTAAAGAAAATTGATTATTCTTCTCTATTAAAGAAAATGAAAATTTGAAGAAAGAAAATAGTTTCTAGAAATTGTGAATAATCACCTATTTAAAGAAAATCAAAAATAAAATAGAAATTAGTTATTAAATACATACATAGATTTTGGAAACAACTATTCACCTTCATTTTTCCTCCTACATTTCGTCCAACACACACTCACACACACACACACACACATATTTTTGAAAATTATAAGCCAAAAATTGAAAGATCCAACCGTTGAATTTTCGATCTGTCTTCGTATTCAGGTATAACTCTACATCTAGAACACATCTACGGTTTGAAAATTTTTAAATTATGAACCTATGTATATTTCATACTTTCGGTCATTTGGAGAATGCATGAAGGGGATATGTTTTGCTCGATTAATTCTTGGTATTATGATGGATTCGTCGTCTACGTATTGTTTAACGTTGAATTTGTGGAGCATAGCTTCATCTTTGGAATGTTGTGAAATTTTTGAAAATATGAAGGGCTTTGATCTTGAATTTATGATGTTGATATGATTGAATTGCTTTCATATATGTGTTGTTGGATAGATATAAACATGTTTTGAGCAAGAAAAACGTTTGAAATCGAAGCCGTTGGAAAACCCCTATGTTGGCCGAAAACCCTAGCCTTCATATTGTTGGATTTTTGATTTTATTTGATCATTTTGACTTCATATTTGGATTCATATGTTGGCCAAAAACCCTAGCCTTCATATTTGTTGATTAATTAATGATCTTTGATGATAGTTGAGCATGTATAGAAGTTTATTTATGATGGATGACGTCTCACGTGATTTTTAACGTCGGACATAAGCTATATCTTAAGGGGTTGTTAGGTTTTTGGCTCAGATTAGATGATTCAAGCTTGTTGTTGAGTTTTCTATGCTCGTTTAGACATATGAGGCTTCGTGATGTCTTGTTATATGTAAGATGTTAGAGGATGCAATGACCCAAGTGTTTATAGACCATAGTAACTTGATATCGAGAAAATATAGTCGTATCGACGACTAAGATAAAAGTTATGTTCTTGTTTGGTTCTTGATAGGCTTATATGTCGCTTTATGTGGATTGATGGACCAAATAAGAAGAAGAAAGGAGTGAAAGACAGAAGGTACAGTCCCGAGTGACTGTCGTCAGGTGGGTATAAATATTTTCTAAAATGATATGATATGCTTCTATATATGTTCAATATGATATGATATGCTTTTATATATGTTCAAAATGATATAATATGCATTTATTTGAAAAATTGACTGACTTGCATGTTTTTGAGCATGACATGCATGATGCATTACCTATCAACGAAAGAGAAAGAAAGAAAGAATTTACCGACGTCGGGTAGTGACCTTCGGGTCAAGGTGTTTGAGAAGGAGACCTACTTCTCAACACGCAGAAAGAATCTGTGGATATGGGAAGAGAAATAGAAAGTTGTTTGCAGACATAGACATGCATATGCATTTATTATGATGCTATGAATATGAAAGCAAGTAAGTATTTATTTATGAAAAGTATGCACAGGTTTTTACTTCAACCCCTGTGCGTTGAAAATGTTATGGCAAGTCAATCATATAGCCCTAAGGGCAATGTTTTAATGTTTTCGGCGTATACCCACTGAGTGTATTTTTGTACTCACACCCTGCATATATTTCTAAATATGCAGGTTGAGCTCGAGAGAATGCGGGAATCGAATGATGTGCAAAGGAACTTCTCTAGAGATATTTTATTCCATGATAATATTGTTTAATCGTTGTTATCGTTGTTTTGTTGCCCAGAGATTTATGTCTTCATACATAATTCTCAGCCACACTTTTGTTGCCGAGTTTTGGTCTTTATCTGCTTATATGTTTCGCTATGACGAAGTAATCATTTATCTGATGAAAGTCATTATTTGGTTGTATAATCTCAATATCTCCAACTCTTCATTATGATGTTGACTTGCTTCTGTGAACAAAGATTTACTTGAATATTCAGAATTATTTTGTTGGACCAAATATTATATGAAAGCAATTTTGAGGTTATTGATGAATCATGCTTTCAACCCTAACCAACCATAAATATTATTCTGGTGAAAGCATGATTGAATCCTTATATTCTTTATCAGAATGTTTTAACTTATGATATTAGATCAATGTTGTACTTGATAATGAGTCTTAATGTAATTATTCGTCCTCGACTGTTGTTTTCTTTGTTAAATTCTTCTTGTGGTTTGAGGACCTAGAATCATCCTTTGCCAGACTCCATTTTACCTCTTTTGATCATAAATGTTCAACTTCATTTTAATAGAAGTTGATGACCTACAATATTATTGATATATTATTGATCACAGTTGTTGCTATTAATTATTAGAATTTCCTTCTTAACCCCACGTCACAGCCTAATTACCTAACTAAGTTATGGTTAGGAAATTGGGCTGTGACATGCACGCACATCAGTTATCAGTCCAACTGATCAACTGCCTTAGCAGTCCATAGGTTTGCTAACTAATATCGCTCAGTACATGACTCTCCTTATCTGAACTGACCAGCAGTACTGAACTACTAGTTACCTGACCAGCTACTAATCCAGTAGCCAGTCAGTCTTGTGAAAAGAAAAAAGTTTTAAATTCTTCTAACTGGTAATACTCCCCCAATAAACTTGGACGCACTCACTGTCCAGATTCACTATAACTGTCGGTAACTTCCCGATATAATGGCTCCACGGGAAACGTGGGTGCAACTCCCATCTTATCTCCAGAAACCACCGCGTAACCCCCTCTGCACTCAATGGGGTAACTTTGTAACACCCGACATCAATGCGGGTGTTGACTCCAGTAGGCTCCCCATGAGGGGATGATGCCTATAAATAGGACATGTCTCCCCTGCATTAGCCACCTACTGTTAATCTTCATTCCATCATACTCATAGCACTCTCTGCATACATAGCTTGTATCCAAGTTTTGTCCTGGATTCGTCCAGTTCGTCGGAGCTCGTTGGTCTACGACACTGCCACCTTCAAGATACTACCGTTTTATCTTTAGGGACGATACGATAGAACCAAGAGCGCTACTAGAGAGTATCTCGTCTTGCTGAAATAGGCCTCTCGACTTGGCATTAGAATACAATTTTGAATTCATTTATATTTTTCTGTTTAAGTCATTTGTAGTTTGATATGCCTTCTACATTATGTTCTATGTTTTAATCATCAGACAAGTTTTGTGCTATTCTGTATGCATCAATTCCAACAAAACACTCAAAATTAGAAGAATTTTTCAAGTGTTTCAACTCAGTGAAATCATACTTCTATATATCCAAGTTCACAAAGATATTTATAAACTTAGAAAATAAACCCAACTCTTCCTTAAGTTCTTCATCTTAAGGTTTTAGTCACCTAGTTGGAAGGAACTAAACCCAACCCAACCCTTGAACCAGGAGAGAGGCGAGCCAGTTAGTGTTATGAATCAAGACGAAAGTACGTTAAATGGTTGTAGTGGACTACAACTCATCAATTCTAGGGTCCGGGATTTCTCATGTGAGGAAATTATGGTCAGTGAACTTTAGTACTCTAAAACAAGTGGATTCCTAAGGAGAAATAGATTATCATGCATTATGAGGGCGATAACTACAAATAGTGTGTCATTTATTTCTATACTCATTACTTTATTTATCATTTGCATATGTAATTTATGAAAATACATAAGTATTAATCGGTTTTGACCAACCAACCAACCTGGCTTTACATTAACCAGACGCATTACACTGAAAAAAATAAAGTATTATTGATAAACTAAAACCAAGTATAAACATTTAGGGTTCACAATTTACGCATAAGGCTAGTCTAGATAGTTATCCAAATGATAAGCTTATTCATTGAATTTGTTAGAATTACGAAAAAGATTTGTTAGAGGTGTATTTTTCCATATACTTGATGTAGACTCGTTTCAGAACCAATACACATTATATATTTCCTCCGTTCATCAAAAGCTTGCATTAAAATTTTTTTTTTGGAACGTCCACTAAAAGCTTAGATTTTTCATTTTTGAAAACATCAACTACCATCAATCTACCATTTATTTATAGAAAAACCACAAATGACCCACATTTTTACTCCCACTATCCATTAATATATTCATTTATTAACTTCATTCACTTTATATTTATTACAATTTATTAAAACTCATGCCACCAAAAGCAAGGCAAGCTTTTGGTGGACGGAGGGAAATATAAGGTTATTGACATAAAAATATACGAACTTTGCATATATTTTGGTTTTGCACACAAACCTTCAAAAAATATATAAATGTACAAACTTATATGTTCTAATAATTTTACCATGATTTTTTTCCTCCAAATTGAAACAGACTTCGCAAGCCGGAATATTGATGTGAAAAACTCAGACGTTTAAAAAAATAATATAGTACATATCATCTTAAGACATCATCGCTTCCAATCGAATTATATACAATTAAAATCAAGTTTGAAATAGTTGAGAAATGGTTAATTGCGACACACTACATTTCAAAGTAGTATCACATATTCGAATGTAGTGTGTTGCATTAATTAACCATTTCTCAACTATTTCAAGAATTCCGGATTTTAATTGTCAACAATTCGAATAAAACGATGATGTATTAATATGATATGTACGATATATTTTTTTAAATATCCGATTTGTTCACAAGTTCATGTATTTATATGCTCTTTTTAAAGTTCGTGTGCAAAATCAAAATGTAGATAAAGTTGGTATATTTATATATCAATAATCCTATATATAATAATGTTTGTTTATGCATATTATTATGCTTAATTATATGTATAACAAAGCTTTTTTTATGATACCTCTTATTTATATATACGATATTATTATTTTTATACTAATAGTAAATTATATAAAAGTGAACCGCAACTTTGATCAAAACTATCAGCCTGACCGTAGAACACATATGAGATTTTGTAAAGGTCAAAAGTAGACTGTGTTTGCAGTAACGTAATTAAGTCAATCCCTTCATTTTCACCAAATATATAGGAGGAAAAAGGATTACTTTCTAATAGATATGGATACCTTTGATAGTACTGATTATCTTCGAAAATATGCGGTTGCTATTTTTGGTATGCAATATATAAATTCACATTTCAATATAATAGCTTGAAAATTATATAAAATGGATAAACCATACTTAAAAAACTATCCACATTCTAGTGCAATTTCCTGGAATTACCACACAGAACATATAAGAACTAGATGCGAGAGATTGAGACCTAGAGAGATATTAATGAGATTCAAACTTGTGCCATTTGGCACCAGAAAACCCACTTTGCTATTATGCCATCGTCCGTACAACATCTCTTAGGGTTTTATCTTTTTCTTTTCCAGTGTCTGAATATAATGATCGATCAGCATAGATAAACATGTTTCTAGTAATTCTATGTCTACATGGAAGTGTCTCAAAGATCAGCCATTGGGAAGTTATTTTAAAAATAAATTATATAAAATTTATTAATTGTAGACAAAAATCCATGGGTAATTGTGTGAGGACAAGGAGGATGCTACAATTACAAGCAATCTGGACTTTGGACCAAACTCAGTCACCATCTCCATGTGAGAGATGTTTAAATTAGTCTTTACACATACATATGTAATAAAAAATCAATACATTAATTATTCACAAAATATATGTATAGTGGGAAGGGAAATGAAAGTCCCAATAAGCTATTCCATAAGTCATAATTATTTAATTATATATGTTCCTTTTCCTCCCCTACTGGCTACTACACAGGTTGATGATTTCTGCACGCCAAGAGAAAGCAGATTAAAGAAGAAAATACAAGTACATCTACATGGTTAAATTTAGCTGTCAAGAAAGGGATTAATTACATCTACTATCATGTTGGTTGTAGCGAAATCATACCTCGTTTTCACCCTCTATTCCAATTAGTACGAGTTTTTATCACTTATAATAGACACTACATGTGAAGATTAATTAAATTAAATTACATAACAAACTTTTATTTTATACTGAAAATTTAATTCGTTGCAAGTTATGGAATATCGTCTGATATGACGAACTTGACTGTCCAAAAATTTGATGACTATAGTCGTAATATCTATATATATATGGCAAAATTGGTGTATATCTGAATATCGATGTATAGTGTATTCACTGTAATTAAATTCAATTTAAATCTATTAATTCTCAGTTTCAATTTTTAATCATAATTGAGATTTAATTAGAATAGATGCATCGTGCATCCGAATATATCGATCGAAGTGTGCCTCTTTATACGTATAACTTAGATTTAATTCATTTTGATTTGAGATAGGAATTATTTTCATCTATTTTCAAAATCATGAGAAATTGTAACATTTGAATACTATAACAAGCATTAGAATATTCGAACAATATTTGCTTGAAATACAAAATTTCAGAATTAAGAAAACGTGTAAAAAGAGAAGTTATGTGAGTAATTATTGATTTCACTGTCATTTAAGAGAACAAGAATTTTAATGTGAGAGAGAAGCAAATAAAGGTTGCTGAAAATACAATTAATTCTTGAATGCAGGCCATCGTTGTTAGAATAAATTGATCCAGACTAATTTTCATTCTCCAACAATGCTCTAGCATCTATACTATACGCGTAAATATTCTTATTTTACCCTCAACTGAAACTGATGTGGTATCCCCTCTTCGATACAGCGATAGGAAAGAAATCTATCACTAACAAATATACAATTCGAATGGAGAACAAAAGTAATCTTCAGTGACATACATATTTTTATCAAAAGTAAAATTCAGTGACATACATAATTTTATTATTTTACAATCGCTTGCTACAGTCTTGAAACTGAACGATATCATCCATAATATCATGATAACTGGATTTCTAGTAGGGATATAGCAGCATATTATAATCTATATATAGTTGAGATAAAAACTATATTGAAGTATGAACGTAAGAACCAAATGAATTCGCTATGAAAATTGATGAATCTGCAAGGAAAGTTACTGAATCTACAACATTAGAATTTCGTCTGGGTACGAATCCTACGAGGGGCAAAAATTCTAATTTTTTAGATTTAGTAATTTTTCCGGCGAATTCATCAACATTCACAGTGAATTCATCATTTTTTGGTTATCACATTCACACTTTAAAACTCGTTCGCACGTTAACCTCTTCTTATATATATACATATATATAGAGTATGCTTCAAATAAGAATCATTTTTAACGTGAGAACTAAGAAACACGAAAATTCACTATGAACAAAATGAATTAGTTATAAAAGTTAATGCATCCGTTTGGTTACTGAATCCATAACTTCGAAAATTCCACCCATGTTTAAATCCCATGAGGGGCGAAAATTTTATTTTTTGGATTCAATAACTTTGCTAGCGAATTCGTCATTATTTGGTTCTCACGAGAAAAATAGTTTTTATGTTAATCCTACACACACACACACACACACACACACACATATATATATATATAGGAATTGGATCAGATACAAACCGATCTTAAAGTATAAAATAAAAATTATTTTCATCCCTTGATACGTGAAGATCTACGGTGCATTCATCAAATAACCTTACTTGATGAATTCAAACACCCCGGTTTCAATCCCATGAGGGATAAATTTTATATTTTTTTAAATTCAAACACTTTCACGGAGAATTCAGACAATATCATAAGTTCGTAATTTATACATTAAGGACAATTTTTATTATAACCACTACCTCTATATATATATGTGTGTGTGTATTTCCTTCCTTCTACCGTAATATGCTCCAAATAAAATGAATTATATTTATCTATATATAAGAGATGATTAAATAAAAAATTTTATAGGAATTAAAATTAACTCGGATCATTGATCTTTGTATGATCTACAATTATTATAAAAGAAAATTATCTTAATAAATAAATATAAGAATTATTTGTATACATAAGGAAATATCATCGTGAAAAACATTATTTTATATATAAAGAAGCGGGTTCTTATTCCAATAGGAAAATGTTTCTACCCAATCTTATGCCTATGTCTATAGGAAGTGAATCATATAAAATCTTTTATTAATATATAAATTAGAATTAATATGAACCATTAATTTATGAAAATATAATGTTGTCATGTAAATATAAAACATGATTGTAATACATAAAAATATCATATATAAGCATTAATATTATATATATATATATATATATAGTAGACATTCCTCCGACACCAAAAACGCATCGATTTTGTGGTACGGGTTTTAAGAAAACCAGAATGAGTGTAAAGTAAATGTGTATAAAAGGTGTGTCATTAGGATAATAAATGAATATATTAATGGATTGTGAGTGTAAAAGGTGGACCATGAGTGTTTTTTTGTAAATAAGTGGATAAGTTGAGGTAAAATGTAAAGTTGGTGTTTCTAAAAAGGAAAGTGCACATTTTTGGTGACTGAAAAAGGAATTAAACGACGCTTATAGTGGACGGATGGAGATTATTTATATAGAAAAGTAAATTTTCTAATTTCCAAGGGGAAAAAAGCAGAAGATTCTCTAAGAATCCATCCCTTTATTTATATTTATTTTTGTTCCGTAGATTGAAGAGGCATGAAATCTGAAAGGCTTACCAATATTTAATATCCTCAACTCCGAGGGTGTTTAGTTGGGCTTATAAGTTGTTACAAAGTGTTTGGTAAATAAGTTTCTAAACAGCTTATAAGCTGTGAAAATAAACTCCAATAGCTTATAAGCTCCCCTAAAAATAAGTTGTTCAACCCAATTATTTTTTCATAAGCTTATGAGCACCATGAATTTACCAAAATAACCTTATTATTGTTCGTTATTTCCTATATACTACCAACTTCACCTCTCGTCAATTTTATGTCTCTAACTCACGATTCTTTCTCTAGCTTATAAGATCAATTATCCAAACACTTTAATAACTTATAAGCTCTTGAAACATCTTATAAGCTCTTTAAAATAAGCTTAGCCAAACACCCCCTTCATCTTATGAACCAAGTTAAGCTTTATATAACTTACCTGTAATGTCGCTTCCCCATAGTTGGTGTTGCCTTATGAAACTTCAACTGTTTCGCTCCAAGTAATTTCATTTTGCTGTACCAAATACGTTATTTAGTTTCATATCTTCTTCAACTATCAAACTCAGAGATTACTTACCTGACCAGAAGAGACTAATTGATACAGGGGGAAAAAACAACAATATCAAAGAACTAAGCTATTAGTATATAATAATGACATGTGTATAGATATAGCAACAGTAAGACTAAAAATGCACCAATAATCTGTTTATTGTTCGCCTCCCTTCACTATTGGATAATGCGAGGTAAAATATAATGGAAGGCCAGATAATTCAACCAAAGTATACTATATTTTCAGTAGAGATGGTGCTAAAGTCAGCAGCACTACTAGATGTAACCGAGGTGTACAAGGAGGAGGATGTGAGAGGAATCGGCGGCGGCGGTGGAGGCGGCGGTGCAGCAACCGAAACGGCCCCGGTTGACAGCAGGGATATATGAGGAGATGGAAGCATATTAGATTCTTTGTATTTGTATTTAAAGATCTCATTCCTCACAGCATTTAGCTCCGCTTGCAAGACTTGTACCTGCTGCTGCAACGCTGAGATTGCTCCCATGCACCCATACACTGGATCTCGTAGCCTTACATTCGCCTCATAAACAAGGCTGTTTGCTGCATCTGCTCTTTGACTCTCAGGCACCTCCTATTTAAAATTGAAAATAGATATGCAAACAAAATAAATACTTGTGGTTTTTTCATCTCAACGAATTGTGGCAACAAAGACACTAATTAATAAAGTAGGGTTTACCATGAGCATCTTGGAGACATTGCTAGCGCCGAAGACTTTGTGAACGGAGGCAAATTTGTGGGGTTCGTGGGGGGAGAAGTATGGAGAAAACGGGCATTCTTGAGCGCAGCGCCGCCTCAGGAGCTTGCAGGCGGCGCAGGGAGTGATCGTGTTTAGGGTTCCGGAATGCCCCAACATGTGCCTCCTTCCTCCCATGATCTGATGATGATGTTGATGACCCGCGCCATCCAATTCTCTCTTGATCTTCTTCCCTATCTCCTCAAATCTCTCCCTGCAACACAAGTTTTAGGATATCAACATAACAATGAGATTCATGTGTTTTTTAATTTTAACTATTTACTACTTAATTCATCACCACCGTAGCTCTATTTCTTAATCTTTTCATAAACTCAGTTATGTATGATTCTGAGAGCTTTTAGTGCTGTGTGTGTGTGTGTGATAGGTTGATCACCTTTCTGTGGACATTCAGGCATGCTATCTGCTAATTGAGCCAGAAAGAAGATCTGAGAGAGAGAGAGAGAGAGAAAGGGTGATGAAGGGTTGAAAGAATTTAAAGGGGGGGATAGTTAAGAGTGCTTAAAAGGCAAGACAGAGAGGAAAAAGATGGTCCATAGCTCATTATACAAACTGCCAAAACAATGTGATAATTAGGAAAATGAAAATCGGATTAAGCTTCTTTGTAGATTAGCACTTAATAGTAGTGCCGTGACCCTTCCTCTCTGATGCGTATACGAGGATTTAACGTCACACATATTGATCGTCTGCAGCAAAAATAAATAAATAAAATTGATGAGAACAAGATTATTTGTCACACAACAAAATATAAGAGGAGAAACGAATGTCAGTGACTCCACGGACTTAGCTCAGTTGGTTAAGAGTTAATAGATTTGGAACAAGGATCGAGTCCCAAGAATCGCGCAGATAGAGTTTTACCTTTTTGCGCGACTTTGCAGACACTGACAAAGTCTTCCTAACTTCTTTATCACTAAGTCACTCCTTATTTACCCTCTCATATTCCCATTGGATTGGGCCATGGGGCTCTCCGGGACAAGAAAGGAATGCCAGCTTTTGTCATGCACTCCTTGCACGTGCGAGTCTTTCAAGTGTTGACTTTTGCAGCATGTTCGACAGCATATACATTCCTTCCAATTCTTTCCCATGTGAGCTTTTTGCTTCTTTCCCATGAGCGCAAACTTTATAGTTTTTGTCAAATTAATAAACATTGATCTCGTGCAGTCATTTAATCCATGAAATGTTGCAGTTTCACTTGCTAATAATGAAGTGATTAGTTCACTAACTATTTGTCTTGTTTTAAGATATTAAAGTGAAGCATAGGCCACACTTTCAGTAATTGTCAGAAAATGATGGAACACCTTCAAGATAAACCGACTTAATTTTTTTACATAAATGTTGGCTTAGTTTGTGGCTACATATAGCACCTAGTTAATAAAAATTTGACATCTCACCTACACTATTCCAAATGACAAGTTTCGAAAATAAGAATATCACAAATCTTCTCCTAATTTTAAAATTTCGACCTTTTCATATTTCAATATATATGAGAGGATCAAATAATTTTTTTTATCCATATAAGAATTAGGAATCAATCTAAATCGTTGATTTTTGTGTGGTTTATGATTGTTATAAATGGATGAATTAGTATGCATTATCATGATCGTTACATTATTCATCTCTTTGGGGTTGACCTAGTGTGGAGTGAGGATTCCAAATACCAAATGTTTCAAGTTTGAATCCTATCAATACTTGTATAGATTTGAGCTTGTCATGTTTGATATTTCAAGTGTAGTTTAATCATATATAATTTGAAGACTATTGCATACGAAAGTTTACCCAGTGAGCACCGAATGTAGCGAGAGCAAGTTCCCATATAAAAAAATTATATTATTAAGTCAATGTCAAAATCAATCTTCACTATCCATTTAATCAAGATCTACATACCAATTTGGTTCATAATTCATATTATAGGGATTGTCACTAAAGTAGGAACATACAAACCATGCTATTTTATGTATATAAAAATATTTTTATTATGATAATATTTTATAAAAATATTTTTATTATGATACAAACAATGTTATTTTATTATTATTATTATTATTATACTTTTTATATATTTTTTTGGTAACAATTTTAAATCATACAAAGATTAATGACTTAAATTGATTTCTTTCATATACTAAAAAAAGTTCTCATACGATCCACTTCATATACATGCTATGCATATTTTACAAGATTATGTTTTGATTAGTAAATGCAAAGCCCATAATCTTATCCAACCGTATCACACATACATATATATATATATATATATATATATATATATATATATATATATATACATATATATATAGGGGTGGTTCCTGTGAGAATGGAAATAAATGTAAGAAATAAGAATAAATCTAATCCATTGATTTTAGTAAATGAATGGACAAGATTTATTTTTCGTTGTGTGCTATAAATAATAACTATATGTGCAATGAATTTTTATATGCATTTTCAGTCAATGTTATATAAGTAATTTAATCTTATAAGAATCATTTTTTCCCTTAATTTAAGGTAACACATGGTTTTATCCTTATTTTTAAGGATTTCTTGTAATATATCCTTTAACTTATTATCTACAATATTAGTTTAGTTTCAATACTTAATATATCTAAAATTATTTGTGATTCAAGCTAGCAAATCTAGGGGTGGAAATCGGTTCGATTTGGTTAATCGAATCAATATTCGGTTAACCAAAACCGAAAAGTGTACATATGTGCTTACCGATAACTGAACCGATTGGATATTCGGTTATCCAAATAACCGATCGGTTCGGTTATCGGTTATTTGGATAAACCGAATTTTCCCCATTTTTTAGCTAAAACTAGATAAATATATACATCTTCCACTTTCAACAACAAGCATGTATACTGACAGCAAGCCTTCGAATATTGCAAGAAAAGATTAATACATTGTACTCAAAACCATATAAATGATTCAAGAAGGCTATGAGAGCGGCGAGGTGGGCGGTTGAAGGCACACGATGTTTCATTACTTCTTTTGAGTTTTGGGGAAAAAATATAATATTAAATAATTATAAAACTAATATATATATATATATATATAATTAATATAATATAATATAATATAATATAATTATTTCGGTTATCAGTATACCCATTCGGTTATTCAGGTATACCGATAACCGAAATTTTTAGATTTTCATGACCGAATACCCAACCGATTTTATCAAAATCAGTTATTCGGGTAACCGAACTCTATAAATTCGGTTTGGTTTGGATACTAACCGATTTTCCAGTTCCAAATTTCCACCCCTAAACAAATCCATGGAAGACATAGGTAAAAATAATATATATATATATATAGGGGTTGGTTATAGGGAGAACCACCACTAAGATGAGAACTAAGAACTAATCATCACCCTAGATTTCATCTGATCTGATGGATTATATTTAATCATGCTTAAAAATGAGTTTGACTATTTTTATAACTGTTTTTATGGTTGTAAACGCGTTAGGGGCACTAAGGTCATTTTAAAGATTCACCATATCCCTAATTTTTCGTATTTTCTCCCTATAATTCGATTTTCCTTCTAAAAATAGTAGTTGTGCATAGGATTGTAATGATTGTGCATAAAATTATTAGTACTTATGCGAAACGAAACAAAGACTAATTAAGAATCAAACTTATAACATTGAGAATTATTGTTTGAACAATAATTAATGGGAAAATAAAATTTATAAAATTATCTAAAAATAAAGATCACATATAAGAATTTGGCACTACAAATCCCTCAATTCGTGAGTGAGAAAAAATGATAGATATACAACTATGGTTATTCATGTGATTTGGGTAATACGCATAAATATATAGTAATTGTGCATAAGATAATATTTGTGCAAATAAATGGATTAATATGCATACTGTTTAGTAGAGTGTGCACAAACAGAGTGATTTAAAGCATAAACATAAACTCGAAAAATGCAGATAAAAAAAGATATACAAAATCAAAATATCATAAATATAAAAGGAAATCCCTTAAAACACTCAAAAAATCGGTTACATAAAAACATAAAATTACAATAATATCCTTAATAATAAAATCTAAAAATCAAATACTAACAAATCTAAAAAATCGTGACCATTAGATTACACAAAATAAACGCACCAGATTAGTTCTTAGTTCTCAAAACATATATGGTTCTCATTTGATCCATCCCCTATATATATATATATATATATATATATGTGTGTGTGGATTTGTAATTGTGGTTCTATATATCACTTGTATAATAGTTTCATAGCATTTTTTTACTTATTCATTGCACATACCACTAAAATTTTAAAAATTATTATCATGATGAGATTAAACCTTATGTGCAAACTAATAAGTACAAAAGTGCTACAAAGATATTCACCAAGGCAATAAGATCGAAATGACATATGAATGAATACATAATTTTTTTACGTGTATGTGCCCAATTGAATAAGCTAAAATGCTACAAAATATTCCACTACCGCAACAACATATGTATAGAATAAAAACAAAATAATCACAACATATGTACGTAACAACATATAAAATCGACAAATTTTTTGAAATTTTAGTGGTATGTACAACTAATAATTTAAAAATGTTATAAAACCATATACCAATGCTACATAGAATCTACGATGAATCATATATATATATATATATATATATATATTATTTTACCTAAGTTTTAATGGATTTTCTAGCTTGAATCACAAATAATTTTGTATATATTAAGTATTGAAACCGGTAATAATACGTATAATTAATCATAGGATAAGTTACAACAAATCCCTAAAATAAGTATAAAACTACGCTTTCTCTTAAATTAAGGGAAAAACTATTTCCTAAAAGATATAATTACTTATTTAACCTTTATGTAAACATAGATAAAAAATTGTAGTACATATAGTTATAATTTTATAGCACAACTAAAATAGTCTTGTCCATTGATTTATCAAATCAATGGTTTAGATTTATTCTTATTTCTTACAAAAAAATCATTCCTGCTCCATCCTATATATATATATATATACATCTTGTGTTTTCGTTTCTTCAAATGGAACATGTAAAGGTAAAAGAAAGAATTTCAAGAACACATAGTCTAATTAACATAAATACAAGAAGCATTTTTTCTCTAGGACAACCTAGTAGTTAAGTGAGTTCTTGTGGATAAATGTCATAGGTTCGAACCTCACTAATGCTTTTATAGGTCTGATGATATTGTCACACCTGATTTTTCAAGTGTAGTTTACTCGTCATGTGTGGTTTGCAGACTATTATACATAAAAATGAATTTTACCAGTACAATTTGTGTGTTATTGCACATAAAATTGGGGTTTACTTAGTGCGCACAAGGTAGCGCTTGCAAGTTTTCCATGATCTTCTATTATACTTTATATTTATTAAATATATTAACTCAGATACTATTGTTTGAAAAGTACTTTTTTGTTTGAATTGTGGAAAACTCTCAATCTGCTACATTTTTACGCACTAGGTAAAATTCATTTTCCGTACTATTGTTTGGTTGAAAATAGATTTTACTTGGGTTTGAATTTGTGGAACGTGTTTCCAAGGTGGGTGGTAATGTAGGGGAAATTATAAAAGGGTACATGTATGGAGTAGATATTGAATTTATGAATAATTTTTGCTTAAACTTTAAGGAAATGACACCATGTAATCTCGTTTGACCCGTAATTTAAGGCAATTAACCCGCCCCACTGTTCACCCAAAACTCATCTAATCTCACTTGCAGCCTGCAATTTGATCAGTCATGGTTTCGCCCCAATCAAATTGAATCATGTATATAAATATAAAAATGCTTGGATTATTTAGTTTTTTTTTCTCTGATCTGGAATCCCTAAATTGAATTCTTGGATTTCAATAACATAGTCTTGGAAGTCTAAGTCTTAGCTGTTTCTTGAAAGTATGTATATACTTTTTACTGTACAATTTGGTCTCTCTATTATAAAATGGGAAATATATTTTATTATTAATTTTCATACTAGACTATTTATTAATCATCATAATAGGTTCATGTATGTTGCACTCATGTCTATTTTCCGTACTTAATTAATCCGCAATGTATAAATAAAACACTTGTTCATACTGTCACTCGATGAAATTTTAAGTACGATTGACAGAATATAATCATGTGAATATATCCTTTCTAGTAGGTATAAGATTTGCAATAAATTATGTTAACACTTAGGAATAGTAGTGTTCTTTTAATTAACCAATGATCGATCTTATTTTCGTAAGGGAATTAAATGCACAAGAACACCAAAGATTTACGTGGTTCGATCTATGAATAAGATCTACGTCCACGGAGAGAGAGAGAGTATTCGTGTATTGATAATGTGAGGAGCGATTACAAAAAGTATAGATGATCTTTCTCGTCCAATCTAGCCTCTATTTATACACAAATATATTGACCTAGATCCTCAATCCGAGATCTCCTCTAGATCGGATCTTCCTCCTATCTCTTCAAATTAGGATTCTTTATATATGGCCAATCTTCTGCTCACATTGATTTAGGAGTCTTCGGCCGAACTTGCTCGGGCCGAGCTTGATGTCGCTTACTTGTATTGGGCCTGTTGTTGGGCCCGTAGTTGGTCAGATCCTATCACATCCCCCAAAAGACGCAGGCGAGGTCGAACGGGTTTGGGGTTGTGGTTTGCCGATGTACGTGTGTGATGAATCGGGCCCTTTCGTGCCGACTTCGCATTCGGACGGCCTTCCGAGACAATGTTCCGAGGTCGCACGTCGAGTGGCTCGCCGAGGTGTTGTGTAGGGTCGCGCATCGTTGGGTTCACTTTATCGTAATGCCGAGGTCGAGCGCCGCCGCTTCGCCTTACCGGGCGTTATGTCGGGTCGCCGCTGTCGACATCATCTTACCGAGGCTTCATGCCGAGGTTGTACATCGTTGGCTTACCTCTCCGAGGTGTTGCGACAAGTTCGTGGCGCCGTTTGTATCTCTTGCCGGTGTTTTGCAAGTTCGTCACTGCTTCGCGGCCGACGAGGCGTTATCAAGTATTTCGGGATGGCTTCACCGGCGAGGCGTTATGTCAAGTCGCTTATGCAATTCATGGTCGAGGTCGGATATACCGCGTTTTATCTTGAATGCGAACGCCCCGCCGAGGCCGAACACGGATTTTCTCGCCGATGTCATGCACAAGATACGGATATGCATTTAATGTGCATTTAATGCGGCAAAGGGTCGATTCCCGATAAAGCGCATATTGGGAATAACTTCCCGACACGTTGTTTCGCATATCACTTTTGCCATTTTCAAATTTCTCGACTTAATCTCCGATTTTTCGAAAAAAGTGCTTAATCGTCGCCATTGTCGCCTCGGAGTTTAGCGCCATCTCCTTCGATTTATAAACCAAGAAGTTACGGCTTCTCCTTCTTCTTCATGCTCGAGATTCTCACGCCGAAGGCCGATTGTGTCTGTGTCCCCATCGAATGATTCGTGGATGTACAAGTATATACTGATGCCTCCTCATTTTTTTTGCGTAGAGTTTGTTATCCGTCCATGATGGATGTTGGTAGGTTTCTTCTATTCCTTCGATTTTAGGAGCATCCGCTAGGTTAGAGCTTGCTTCAATTTTTATATCTCAAATCTTTTAGTACATTGCTCCTCGTCCGGAGGATAGGGCTAACGCCTCCGCTTGGTTTCGCTACTGTTTATGAGGATAGCTCAAAATGGCCTTCGCCTTCCTATCCTTCCATATACGCCGAATCGCAGCAGCTTGTTCGGCATCCCTTTAGCCCAATTAACGCCGAACTCCTTTCGCATTTGACGGCCTAGGTGTCTTTGCTTATCGCCATAATTTCCTTCGACCTTAGACCTCGCCCTTAGGTTCTTTCAATTCAAATTCAGCATGGGTGGTATTACTTGTCACCCGTCGCAATTTTAAATTAAAGCGAAGTCAAAATTCCCAACCGCACGAGAAATTTTTCTTTTGTCATTTTCCTGGGCACCCCAGTCACTGAATCTTGAGAAGTCAAGGACATGGCTACAAATAACGACTTGCAGCTTGGAGCAATCCTTAGACAGATTGGCTTGGTGGACTAAGTATTTTCCGAGGCCGAGCTTGTAGTCATGGGCCGAGCCCTCAGGATCCCGCCACCGCGGTGGAGACGGTGAAGGTGAGCCCCTCCCACCCCCTTTCTCTTTTCATTCTCTCATTTCTTTAAACGAGTTCGCTTCTTTTCAAAGGATTTCACAGAGGAAAGAGGAGGAGGCCGGGTCGAGCTCCGTGTCGAGCCTTCTAGCTTAACACTAAAGGAGGTGCCTGGGCCTCTTCCGAACGAATCAAGATGTCCCGAAGTCCCTTCGCCCAACCTCCAACGCTTCAAGAGGTTAAAGCGCGATCCCCAAGCCCCGTGTTGAGAACGATCCGTAACGCGAGATCGCTTCTCAATCCGCACCTCGTGCTTTTCCCGAGGTAATATATCGCCATACATTATAGGAAATATAATTATTATGTACTCGACCTTGTTTGTCATTACATTGCGGGTCGAGGGTGTGGTGGCCGAGTTGGAGGGAATACCGTTGCGCGTCCACACCGTGAAGGAAGATTTAGCCGGGTCATGCCCGCCTCGACTGAGTGGCTCGATACTCCCGGGAGTTGGAACAGGAGAAGACTCTCCTTGAGAGCGAGGTTGCCGAGGCCGAGGATAAAGCTCGGGACGCGGCTAGGAGGGAGAAAGCGGCCGTGGCGGCTGCCGAGATAGAGAAGGCGGCCGAAGCGGCGAAGGCGAGGGCGGCCGAGGCCGAGGTCGCCGTATTGAGGGCCGAGGTGGATTTGGCGACGTCGGGAGGCCGATTGGCGGCCTCTCAAGGAGAGATGATTCGTGCCTTTGCCGTGAAGTTGTTCCCGCCAAGGAAATTCTCCGGATTTGTCGGCATATGGCCGAGCTCCTTAGTAAGCGATGGTCATGACACCCTCGGCGAAGTCATCGAGGATTACCCGCAGCTGGAGAAGTCCAAATACGGGTATGAGGTGATGGAGGCCAAGACATGCTACGGGAGTATGCCAAGGTCCTGCCGACGGCCCAGGAGCTTGCCTGTGTCGGGGCCCCGCCTTCCTCGCCGACGCTGTTGACCGCGAGTCGGTTAGTGCTCGCTCATGGATCGTGACCCCACGATCGAGGCTATAATGGCCGATCCGTAAGCGGACAAGGACGACGCACCGCCGAGGTCATGGAGACGGCATAGGTGGAGCACTGGGCCGGCAAGGAGGCCGAGGCTGGAGCTCGGGGAGGAGGTTGGAGCCGCCGGCCGAGGAGGGCGCCAAGTGGTCAAGTCCAAGAGAGGAAGTCGCTTCCCAAGTCCAAAGTGGGCCGAATGGCCGGGCTTGATGGCGAAGCTTCCGGAGGGTCGCTGATCCTCAGACTTTTTTTTTTTAATGTAAATATGTCGCCCAAAGACGCTGCTTCGATTCGCCGAGGCTTAATAAAACCATTGTTCATAACAACTTGCCTTTTGTTCGCTCTTCTCCGAATGCCCGATGCTTCCCTCGGCCGAATCGATCAAGCCTCGACACGGCTCTTGAAACCAAGGAGGCCGAGGTTTATCATTTGAAAACCGCTTGGCCATGTGATGAGGAGGTCAAGTCAAGCTCAGGTGTCGCAAGAGAAATTGGACGAGCTTCATGCTCAAATTTTGGAAATCGGAGGAAGCTCGAGATTGTGAGGATAAGGCCAAACCGATCGCTGAGGAAGACGCCGAGTATGAGGCATTTATTCGCCGACAAGGTGGAATGACCATCTCCGAGGCCGAGGCTAAGGTTTTAGACCTCAAACCGCGGTGTTCGGAGTATAAAAGAAGGTATGGCCAGGACTCCTGGCAATTTCGAGAGCAATATGACGATTTGAAGAAGATCGGCGGTTTATACGAGATTGTAGCGGCACGTCATCCTTCCTCGACGCTGCTTCGCTCGCCATCGCGCCTTCTTCCGCCGCAAGCTTCTTCATCTGCTAGGACGACTTTTTCTTTCCCGGATATATCTTCCCCGGATTGGATAGCTCAAGAGAGACGCTTCCGTGCTCAAGAGAGACGTGGGCCTTCAAGGAGCCGAAGTCGTGCTTCATCAAGCCGTGGAGGTCGTCTTGCGGGCCCGAGAGGTCGATCTGGCAGGGCTCTTAGTGGAGATCGAGGACGGGGTAGGCTTAGCATAGATGCTCTGTTGAATCCGGACTTTTCTAGGGATTGGCTTAGCTTTTCCCGCCCTCCGAGGCCCTCTTCGTCCTCGTAATGTATGAATTTGTAATGTACGAAATAAGAATTTTCCCTTGCTTCGTATTGTCTTTTCTTGGACATTACTTCTTTATTACCCCAACAAATAATAGGGTGTGTCATCCTCGAAGGTATTTTCATCTTCGTATGAAGGTATCCGTCCTCGAAATAAACGAAGGTATTCCGTCCTCGTACGAAGCTTCCTCGAAATAAACGAGGGTAGTTCATCCTCGTACGAAGGTATCCGTCCTCGAAATAAACGAAGGTATCCATCCTCATACGAAGCTTCCTCAAAATAAACGAGGGTATTTCGTCCTCGTACGAAGGTATCCGTCCTCGAAATACATGAAGGTATCCATCCTCATACGAAGCTTCCTCGAAATAAACGAGGGTATTTCGTCCTCGTACGAAGGTATCCATCCTCGAAATAAACGAAGGTATCCGCCCTCGCACGAAGGTATGGGTTCCTGCTTTGCCAAGTTTTATCGGGAGGGTGGTCCCCTTACGCTGCTTGAAGTTCTTCTTCGATTAAACGAAGGTAGTCCGTCTCCGTCGAGGGTATAGTTCGCCTCCAAGAGGTATAGTAAAATTTTTAGAAGAATCATATGCATAAGTGACAAATGAAACATGCAAGACAAAAAATAGATAGAGAAAAGAAAAGATTTTATTGATAAAAGATAACGGAACAAGACGACAAGACTCTGACTCGACCTAACGGACTCAAAGACTAACAAGACTCAACTTTGACACTTATGCAAAATATCTTTCAAATGAATGATGTGCCATGTGTTGGGTATTTGCTCACCGAATAAATGGGCGAGCTTATAGCCCCTTTTCCGAGGACTTCTTCGACCCTGTAAGGTCCTTCCCATGTGGCTTCCATTTTGCCGACCTTTGCGGCTTTATCGACTTCATTATTTCGAGCACGAGGTCGCCCACTTAACCGCCGGGACTGACACGCTGGTTGTAATACCGATCTACTTGTTGCTTCAGACCGAGCTTCCTCGATGTAGGCGAGGTCTCTTTCTTCGAGCGATCTAGATCGGTTCATAGATTTTCCCCATTTGCTTCATGGCGGAGAAGTGAATAGTGCGGGGCTCGGTATTCGATTTCGCAGGATCACCGCTCGGTTCCTATACACCGCATCGTAGGCGCTTTCTCCGCTCGTCATCCGAGGTGTCGTTCTATATGACCATAAGACTTGCGGTAAATTCTCCACCCAAAGACCCTTAGCTCGGTCAAGACGGGTTTTGAGACCCTTCACGATCGTCTCCTGCTGGTGACCTCGGTCCCGACCATTTGCTTGAGGACGGGCCACCGAGGTGAACTTTTGTCGATCCAAGCTCGACACCGCTCAATATCTTATCGCGAACTGCGCCCCATTATCCGAAAGAAGGATATGAGGGATGCCGAATCGACACACTATGTTCTTCCGCACGGTTGAGGGCGTTTTGCTTGTGATCTTTGCCAAGGGCTCGCCCACCCACTTCGTGAAGTAGTCAACCGCGACAATCGTGAATTGAGTTGCCCTGCTTTGCGTAGCGGCCTACGATGTCGATCCCCATCGCATAAATGGCCAAGGGCTTCAGACGGAGGCGAGGTTGGTCTCATGGTAGCCTTGCACGCCCCGTGAATTTGACACTCTGACACCCTTCGTAAGGTTAATGAGTTGAATATTGTCGCCAACAGTATCCCCATCGCACGACCTTTTTAACAAGGCTCGGGTCCGACGTGACTTCCGCACGATCCTTCGTGCACTTCCCGTAGTACATAATCAGCTGCTCGCCCAAGCACCTTAGGAGAGGCTGGAGGTATGACTTTCAGAGAATACCGCCAAGTATATATCGCAATGATTTGCTCAAGATCCTCCGGCCTCGAGCTTGTCCGGGCAGTCGCTTTCTCCGATAATCTCGAATGGGAGTCATCCACCTGCTCTTCATCCGAGACCACGCTGACCTCGGCCTTCATCAAGATCATCTATGCTTCGTGTTCGATTTCATCGTGGGCTTGTTGACGACGAGGCCAATTTGCTTAAGATGTCACCGCCATTTTGCTCCTCGATGCGAATTATCCGGGGAGAAAGTTTGTTGTAGGCTTTGGCTTTCTCGAGGTATTTCTTCATCCTACTACCTTTTGCCTGCACTTCCCCAACATGTGGCTTACGGCGACTTGAGAGTCACTATGAAATTTTATCGTCAGATCTCAAGACTTTGAGTCAGCGAAGTCCTCGCGATCAAGGCCTCAGACTCCACTTCATTGTTTGTATTTTGAAGATAAAGTGAAGTGCGAGGTGATCTCTTGTCCATCCGGTCCGAGGAGTAAGATACCAGCCCGCATTCGCTTTTCCCGAAGCCTCGCCAACGAGATCACAAAGAATCCTCCGATGTTTTCTCCACCGGTTCGCCTTCGCTTTATCCGACACGGACTGGGGCTTCGGTTTCTCGGCAAGTGAGCCTCGGCAAGAAAGTCCGCGAGGCTTGACCTTTGATGGCTTGACGGGCGTAAAGATATGTCATGTTCGCCAGTTCAATTGCCCACTCGCAATTCTCCCGAGCTTCCGCGTCACAACACCAAGTGGATGGTCAGTGAGGACTTGTATGGGATGGCATGGAAGATGGACGTAGCCTCCTTGCAAGATTTACTAATGCTAGGGCGAGCCCAAAGGTTGATACCTCGCTTCGGGCCTTTAATGCTCGGCCGATGAAATATACCGAGTCGACGCCCTTCCTCTCGCACTCAAGATCAGACTTATGGTTTCGTCCGAGGCGGCGAGGTATAGGAAAGGACCCTCCTTCTTTCTGAACGGATAGAGTGGGAGTTTGGCGAGGTAGTTCTTGAGATCTTCAAAGGCGGACTTGTGTGTATCATTCCGTGAGAATTCCGAGCCTTTTGAGTACCTTGAAGCAGGGTAGTCGCTTGTCGCGCCTTTGAAAGAAAGCCGCTTAGTGCGGCTATGTAGCCCGCCGCTTGTGTACGCCGTGAATGGTCTTCGCATCTTCATTTCTAGAATGGTTTGAACTTTGACGGTTGGCTTTAACCCTTCTTGTGAAACCCAAAGACCCTAAGAATTTTCCTGACCGAATCGCGAACGCACTGGGATTCGCTTTGAGATCGACTTTTCAAGTAAGTCGAGGACGATCCGAGGTTGGCGACACATGCTTCCTCATTGCTTTGACTACGATGTCGCCGACGATACCTCCACATTCCGCCTATGTAGGGTCAAATATTTTGTCTACCATTCTTTGATAGGTAGCTCCCGCGATTCTTAAGTCCGAATGGCATCTTCCTATATGCGAAGACCAAGTCTCAGAATGAAGGCTGTCTTGGCCGCTGCCTTCACCGTCCATCAAGACTTGGTGATACCCTTTATACAAGTCCAAGAAATCAAGACTTCAGACCACCAATGCGTCGACCTTCTTATCGATGTTGGGAAGGGATAGCAATCTTTCGGCAATGTTTGTTGAGGTCGCAGTAGTCAATGCACATTCGCCATCCCCTCCTCCTTTCTTCACCATCACGGTGTGGCTATCTAGGTCGGATATTTGACTTCAACAATATGCGAGCTTTAACAATCGATTTACTCGCCATGGATGACTTGGTTCCGCTCACCGCAAAAATTGCTGTTTCGCCGAACCGGTTTTATGCTTGGGTCGATGTTAAGTTGTGGTGATGATACTTGGGAGACCCTGCCATGTCGAGGGCGACCAAACAAACACGCCTCGAATTCCTCGTGAGTCGATAACCTGCTCCTTAATCTAGGTGCCTCGTAAAGCCAATCTTGACAACCTTGAGTGGCCTGCCTTTGTATAGCGTGACCTCCTCCACCGGGCTGCTGCCAGGTAGGCGATGTCTCTTTACTTAACTCCTCGGTTTCTTTAATTGCTATGCCCTGGGTGCCGGGTTGGAGCCCCCGCACCGTAGGGCGACTGTAAGCATTCTTTCGCCCGCCTCGATCTCCCTGATCACGGCTATCCCCCTTGTGGGGATCTTCATCGTTAGGTGGTATGTTGAGCATACCGCCTCACAGCTGCTCAGCCAATCTCGCCCAAGATGATGTTATACGGTGAGTAGCCTTCACCACGAAGAAGTGTACCACCTTGGTGGAGCTCGCTTGAGCTTTTCCCACCGCGATGTAGCTCGATTATCCCTTCCGGCGTGTCTCTTCCCAGACGAAGCTTCGAGCGGCGGCGGTGCTCGTGCAGGCGCCGCCTCTACTCCTAACTTATCAAAGCATTCCTGAAAATGATGCTTACCGACGCCATCGTCCAATGTATACGCTTCACCAACTTGTTCGCGACCATCGCCCGGATTACCAACAGATCCCGCGGGCACCATCGCAGTACGTGGTCGCCTCGGAGAAGGTGATCGCCTCGTCCCTTCGAGCCTCTTGTTGGTCGGTTCGCAGATGTGGACTTCGGCTTCGGCCAGGAGGACTCATGACTCACCGTGAGCCCCAGAATAGTGGAGATGACCGTATTGCGGTTCGTCGCCTTCTTCTTCATCGGTGTTGCGCCTTGCTTTCTTGTGGGCGTAATTTCCTTTCTTCTCTTGCTTCCTCTTCTTTGGCCCTGCTGGGAGCTTCATGTCGGGTGCCTCGGCCCTACCTCGGCATTTCCTTAAGGTTCCATCCCGAACCAATATCTCAATTTCTCCCATTAGGTCCCCGCAATCCTCTACAGACCCGTAATCCTCATGGAATGAGCAGATTTATCCTTGAATCGCTTTGCCCCTCCCCGTCATTGGTCGAGGCTTCTCGAACATGTTCGTGTGGAGCGAGATCTCCGCCCTGGTTTCGCTAATGGGGTGTATTGAGATCGCCCGAGGTGTCACGCGGTCCGAGCTCGGACTCTATGGGGCGACTTTGTTGGGAAAACATATGTTAACCCTCGCCCGAGGATCTATCTTGGATATTTAATTCACCATACATTGATTATGATCTAGCACGCGCCTATTTAATTAATTGCAACACGTAGGGTTTTCCGTGTTTACCTTTCGATCCGCCGAGGTGGATCGGGATGAACGGATCGAACGGATCGAGCGGATCGAGACTCGTGCTTTGACCTTCTCGACTGTATCCCGATTGCCCAATCTCCAACGTCGAGTGAGGACGATCTATGGAGAATGCTTCGGAAAATCACCCAACTCCCTCTTGGCACAATTTTTGAAAACCCTCTTGAAAGCTCTAGGGTTGGATGAAAATATGTGTTAATTATGTGAGCATTAACCTAGACTTTATCTCATACCTTATATTTATAATGCACTACCTTAATCCCATATGGAAATTACCATAATCCTATATGGAAATTACCATAATCCTATATGGAAAATACCATAATCTCGTGATTATTTCCATACTCGTGATTATTTCCATACTCGGGATTATTACCATAATCTTATATGGAAAGGATCTATCATATACCATAAATATAATAATATCCTCAGGGATAAAGAGAATAAAATCTTGCCAAATGAGCAATAGGGGCCGATTTCCAAGAGCTTACGAACTGGATGGGCCGGCCAGGGGATCAAATGCAAGGAATAAAGATGGGCCTCAAATAAATTAATTATCTTATGTTCACCTGAACATAAATTAATTTATAAACATTCGATCATGCCACTAGAGAAAGAATGTTGACTTACCCTTTATTACCGGGTTGAGTCGGGCTTGCACTTAGACATTACGAATCCTCGTATTTAAGTTATCGAACGTCCATTAATCATTTATAGCAATCATCGCTTAAAACGATTAATAACTTCATTTCTTAAGTAGTACCACTCAACCTTATTATTGTACTTGAGCTAACTCAACTGCGGGGTTTAGTACAATAAACCTTTGAGCTCCTTAAGGGACGCCATCATCCTTAACGGATACGGTGACTCGACATGATAACTAGCGTGACATACAAGACCGCCACCACCCAATACGGAGAATCTGGGTTAGAACATATAACCCTCACTCATAACAAGTCAAAGTGATGGTCAAGAACTCATACTCACCTAATACCTTATCGAGGTTTAGATCATCGAAGTCACCGAGATCTTGGTTCTTCACGACGGTCGAGAAGAAGAACACATCTCATCGTGATCCTTCAATACGTCGTAGACGTACCAGCATAGACAAGCAACTAAGTCAAGTCACTTATCTATATGCGGCCTAAACCGACAACTCGTCCTTGTTGTCTCACCAGAAACTTTTATATCTCATTAAGCTTGACCAATCATATGGACTTCGTGATCTTCTACACCGTATGATCTAACTTATATATGAGATAAGGGACACAGATATATGCAATCAAGTATTCAATTCAGATAGGAGATTGTAATAGTGGTAACAGGAAACATTGTATACAAGCTTAACCAAACCGCTTTCAAGATAAAAATCCACCGACTTATTCTCTCAGGCGCTTGATCGCCTCGCCTTCGGCCTCCTCGCCCTCGCCTCTCTTCTCCCTTTTCGGAGGGCTCGCCTTTCTCCGCCTCGCTCTTCTTCGTCGTCCGCTTTGGCGAACCGTCACTATGCGCCATAGATCCATTGCGAAGACGGGTTCGTGCGACCATCTCTTTATATAAGGCCCGTGCAGGATGCCGCTCGAAGATCGAGATGATGAGGATCGCTCACATCCGCGACCTTCGTGCTCTCCTTATTGAACCCGGTCATAAAGTCGCCGATGGACTCGCTCCGCCTCGCCAGTGAGAAGATGTGCAAGTCATCTTCGACTCGCCTTCGGAAGAACCTTCATGGAAGGCCTTCATCGATCGCGGTAGGAACCAATGCTCCCGGAGGTAGACCGTCGAACCACCGGCGGGCGTTGTCGTGATTGATTCCTCAAACGATGGTTGATCGAAACACAAAATTTCGCTTCCCATGCAGACGGCGCCAAGGATCGATCTTATTTTCGTAAGGAATTAAATGCACAAGAACACCAAAGATTTACGTGGTTCGATCTATGAATAAGATCTACGTCCACGGAGAGAGAGAATATTCGTATTGATAATGCGGAGCGATTACAAAAAGTATAGATGATCTTTCTCGTCCAATTTAGCCTCTATTTATACACAAATATATCGACCTAGATCCTCAATCCGAGATCTCCTCTAGATCGGATCTTCCTCTATCTCTCTTCAAATTATGATTCTTTATATATGGTGAATCTTCGTGTTCACATTGATTTAGGAGTCTTCGGGCCGAACTTTTCCTGGGCCGAGCTTGATGTCAGGCTTACTTGTATTGGGCCTGTTGCTTGGGTCCGGTAGTTGGGCCGTATCCTATCAACCAACTTCTTTTACATTTTTCACCGTGAGTCTCAAAGCACCGTTCAAGAAAAAGAAAAGAAAATCTATCTCGAAATCAACTTTTACTAACTACTAGTAATTAGTAGTAAACTACTAAAACATTCTTGTATTTGAAGGTGAAAATACTATTCGACAGGTATAAACCCTACCACCATGAACTTGAGAATTGATAGAAAATTGAATAGAATCATAATGCAAAGAATGTATTAATATTATGTTCCAAACACAATTAAAATTGTTTTTTTTTGTTAATTAAATACATAAATTTTAAAGGTTGCGTCATGATGGACTCAAACAAAAGACCTTTGGGCTCGGACATTAACCACAATTGCAATTGTTATTATCTCTATAAGATAAATAAGATTGATAAGATAAAATATGATGTGATTATTTAGATTATTTAGTCTTATGTTTTGATTGATTAATTGTGATATATGATAATTTGAAGGATTATGACTAAAATATAATATAATACAAAAATTTCCCTTTTGATAGTACTCTTTTTCAATTTGCACCCACATGAGAACATAATAATAATAATGATAATAATAATAATAATAATAATAATAATAATAATAATAATAATTATTATTATTATTATTATTATTATTACTATTACTGAATAATTTAATTAAACCTAAATTAATCAAACCCACGGTTTGAAGGTAAAATTAAAAGCCCATTTTCCAAAAAAATTCAAATTAATTATGGGCCCAAAATAAAACAAAAAGTAAAATAAAATTGGCCCATCTTCTTCCATCTCTCTTTATACATGTATGATGTATCTCTTGCGCTCCCCCCCTCCCTAAATCTCTCAATTCTCTCTCTCTCTCAGACCCTAATACAAAAGCTCTCCCCTTCCCCGTCTCTCCTCATGCCGTCGCTACCGTCTTTACCCTCCGTCATCACCATCTGCGATGACAGCAGTGGTAGAGTAAACCCTACTCTACAGTCTCTGTCACAACCCAAAACTCGAATAAATAAATAAAAGGGGAAATGACGAGGAACATACTTGTCATGAAGAAATAGGATAATAAATCCCTATAATTTGGCAAAACCATATTCCCAAGAAAGTAAAACAATAGGTGATATCAATTCAGATAATGACGTAACTTGTTCTCAAAGATCATAAGTTTAGTTCCGTACTCTGATAACAACCCAACAAAAGGACATCAAACTACAAAGAAAAGAAGAATTAGGAGTTCAAACTCGACATAGAACGACATTAGATAATATAACATAGTCTTAAATTTTGGACGATTTAAAAGACGAGATAGTGGCTAGTCATTCAGCGGAAGTCAAGATTGTGGAGTAGAACACTAGCCTCAGCTCTGCCCCGTTAGCACCAGTCAGTTAACCTGAAAAATATTTGAAAAGATTTTTGGGTTGAGTACTGAGGCACTCAGTGGGCATTGCATTTTATAAACAGTTTGCAAAATTTTCGAAACATATTATCCATGCTCAACAGTATGACTCAGAAAGTTTTAAAACCATAAGCCACTTCTAAGCATACAAAAAATTCCTTTATTTCGTGCGCACGCTTTACACGGTCTACTATTACTCTTTATGATCTCGGACCTCTAGCCACTGTCTGATCCATTTTCTCCCATTATTTGACCCTAACTTAATCTCACAGCCGACCCTAACACTATCCAACAGTCACGAATTGAAACCATGAAACCGTGCTTTGGAACACATCCAGCCAAGCACCCTTATAACTCCTCTTTCTTTAGTTAGCACGCCATGGTGATCAACCCATCGCACTACCAACAACATGTACACAATCCTCAAACAATGTTTTAGGTCAGTTTGAGAATCTCGATCGATCTTCAAAGAGCATTAAACAGATAGAGACGTGCATAAAAATATTTTCATGGATAATAAGCAGTTCATAAAGCATTTAAGAGTTTATATAACTCGAAGTACATTTCTGAAAATAAAGCCCACCTCGATAGGCCAAAGCTTGAAGAATCAACTGTTAAAATTCTTCTTGGAAAATCAACGCTAATCCCCTTGGTCAACAATGCCTACAAGACAAACTAATCTTAATAGGTCTCATAAATCTAACCTTAAGTCTAAGGTAACGTAAGACTATTATTTCTTGATCACTAGCTCGGGTTTTCAAAGTTTCAAAAATATTGAAAAAAAATCTTAACTAAAGGCACCAACAATAACCTTACTTGACTTTTAGTTTGAAAAGTTAATTTGATTTTTGAAAATAAATTATCCAAAAATACTTTTATTGTAAAAGTATATAAACTTTAGTTTATTTCAAATAAACTACTCTCATACCGTAAACATATAAACAAGTAATACATAAACGTAATAATACTTATTATGCAAATCATAAATCATGAAATTTTATTCATCGAGAGTTTATTAATTTCTAAAATAATTAACCCAAATGAATTTAACGTTCTCATTAGTCGACAAACAATATAGTCACTTTAATAAAATTGAAAAGTTAATTAAAACAAGAATTTAAGGTTCAAGTTAACAACTTATCATAATTAAATAATTCCAAATTAACTAAATCCAACATAAGACATTAAACAAGCATATGAATTTAACTAATTCAAGTTCATAGGTTAATTAATTCGAGCCAACATTAGATTAAATTAGGCCCATAGAACAAAACAAGCTTAAGCCCAAACCTCAACAAATAAATAAATAAATGAATAAAAAAGAAAAAGAAAAAGAAAAACAAAAACAAAAAGAAAACCTATCAAAATCTCTCTCCTAAACTCTTACTCCCTCTACCCCTTACTCTCGAAAAAAAATTCCAGAACAACCCTCCCCACCCCCAATTTCTCTCATATTCTCTCTCTCAAAACTCACGCACACACATCACAGAGAATATATACAACTTCATTCTCTTTCTCTCCCTAAACTCGCGCGCGCGCACACACACACACACATATCACATAGAACATACACAAACTTTACTCTCTCTCTCCCTAAACTCACGCATACACACACATCACATAGAACACATACAATTTCATTCTTCTTCCCCCATCTTATTGGCACTCTCTCTCTAAGACTCCAAAATAAAATTCTCCCTCTCTCCCAACTACCGCCGCCTTTCATCTCCAATTTCCGACGATGACTCGCCAGAAATCGCCACCTTGTTCTCATCTCTCTATCTATCTATTCTCTCCACCCCCTTGGTTCTCTATCTCTCTCTCCCCCAAATCAGGACCTCACCATTCTCTCTTTCTTTCTTGCCTCTGTCGTCCGCATGTCGCCGGCGACGGCGACGACTCCCCTCTCTTCACTCTCACCACAGATCTCTCCTCTCTTTCAGCCCAACAATGCGTCGGCTCACTCCCAACAAAACTCAAGCATAACAGGAGGAAAAACAAGTTGTAAAAAATATACACATATATATATCTAAGTATATATACATTAATATATATATATATACATACATGTATATATATATATTGTTAGTCATGGTTGTAGCTACTGTATTTAATACAGGGTATCCATCTTCAATTTCCCCATTTTCTTTTTGTTTCCATTTCTTTTGCATAAATTGTAAAAAATTCCATTATTGTTCTGTTCTTTAATTTAGAAATCTAGATATGTTATAATGTATGTTTGTGTGCTTACAGTCAAGAATGCATCATATGGTTATAATGTTTGAGTAGGGAAATGAAGTTTCACCTCTGAAAATGAAATCTGATGTTGTTTGTCTACTGCAGAAAATAAATATAGATGTATTATCTTATTTGTTAAAGCTTAATGTTGTAAAAAATATGATAAACGCAAGATTTTACACGCTTATAGTTGATATTTGAAGATGAGTTTAGCTCGCTTAATGTGCGTTTACGTATCGATTCTTAATGTTTTATCTATTTCTAGAAGATAACGCTTGGGTATTCTTTTGGTGTGTGTAGGTCCATATGTTGAAAATCAAGCAAGGAACCACGCACGCAGCCAAAATGCACATCGACTGTTTTAGCGACCAGCCTAGCGGTCGCTAGGCGGGCCGCTAGGCAACCCGTGAGAACCCAAATGAAATCGCGATCAGCGACTCGTGCCCGCGAGCGAAGCCCGCCACGAGAAAGCTATCGGACGATTTTCGCGACCGTGGCTAGCGACCGCTAGTTAGGTCGCGAGGTAACCATGCAAGTGCATGAGGCGGCGCGAGCGAGAAGAGCGCCACGCGACGACCTAGCGATCAACCTAGCGATCGCGAGGAGTGGTCGCGAGTCCGAGCTGCGTAAGGAGAATTAGGGTTTGGGGTGTGCCTATATACGGCAACACCCTCGCGCCTCAACCGCCCACACGATTCCGCAGCCTCTTTTACTCGCTTTTTCATAAGTTTTCAGATTTTAACTTTAGCTTCCATCTATTTTCATTCTAGAGTTGATTTGATCATTGTTCTTCATTAGTTTTACGTTTGTCTACGATCCGCAACGTTTCGTCCGGACAATCTTTGCAATTTTCCGCTTTACCGAGGTTGGGATTCAAGCCCAACGATTGTTCATCCAACGCTCATCACGGTTTTATATATATAATTTCCGTTTTATGGTTAAATCGTATTTTATTCCGCTTATTATGTCTCGCTAGTTTTTCGCTCTAATCCTGGGTTTGCATGATTCGATCCTATATGTTGTGATTCCGCTATCTCTATTTACCGTCTGCATTGATTCATGATTCGATTGTGCTTATTTATATGTGTTGATTTCGATCAATCTTGATGCATATCTAGTTGTCGGTTAATTACGTAATTGTATTAATTGTCAATCGATCTCGAATGCATGATACGAATGAGCCTCGAGTCGAGTGAGATAGGATATTCGTAGGAAGCATATTCTTTATGATCCGTTTGGAGTTGCTTGTTTTCACCTAGAGACGTAATAAGCGAATAGGGAAAACTAGTAATCTACCGCTTTTATCGTAATGTAAATCGCTTGTTATATATGTGATCTTCCATCTTGTCGGATTAAAATTGGTTAATAGGAACAGGATAAACATACGTTGTGGATAGGATTAATGCATCCCTGTGGTTAGTCGTCCTTTCTCTGCTTTTAACATCCCAGTGTTTATTGTTTTATTTTATTTCTGCTTTGTTACCTCTCGCTGGATTGAAGTTCAAGCCCTAAAATCTTACCAAACCATTTATGTTGATTGGATAATGATGAATCCTTGTCGAGTTAGCTTCAGATTTTTGGCATAACCTCGTGGATACGATACTCTTCTTACCTTCTATATACGCCTTTTACGTGTGAAAAGGAATGATCAAATTTTGCGCCGTTCGGGATTGTTAAGATCATATATGAATAACTTGACAATTTGAAATTATTAATTCAAGTTGTACTTTTATTTTATTATTTTATTCCTTCGCTAACTGATTTCTTCTTTTCTCCAGTAGTTTATGTTCACAAGGTCCCGAGGACCTCCCGAACTACACTTTGATCCGAAATCGAAAATTCACAAAGGAGAAGGAGACGGGCAAGAAGAAAGGAAGCAATGGCAAATCGTAACAATCGAACAACGGGCGTTCTCCCAATTAGCCGCACTGTTAGCGGATTTTACACAAATGCAGCGCTAATTGGCGACTATGGGACTCGTTGTCCCCGCCCCGAGGCAAGACCGTTGAATTATATGTATGCACCTCCCACCGAGCAATTTCAAGGAGGCGGATGGGGCCCGTAAGTAAACGCTAACAATTTTGAGTCAAGCCGCCCTAATCAAAGATGGTTCAAGGGGAACAGTTCGGGAGAGGAGTCACAGAGGATCCGAATGCCCATCTCGAGACCTATCTCGACATTTGTGACACCATCAAATGAATGGGGTGCCACAAGACACAATCCGGATGCGCATGTTCGGATTTTCTCTCGAAATCAAGCAAAGGACTGGTTCAAGACCTTAGATCGTCACGGCATCAACGGTTGGGCAATGCTATGTGAGAAATTTCTTTGAAGTACTTTCCTCCCGCTAAGGCACGTAAGATCATAGCCGAGATTTCCCACTTCTCCCGCTTAGGAGATGAATCTTTATTCGAGTCGTGGGAAAGATTCAGGCCTATTGAGAAGGTGCCCACAGCATGGATTCTCGAGGAGCAAAGCAGATTATACGCTTTACAATGGTGACACCTCACACAAGGAGTATTGTTGACGATCAGCGGGGCTGCCTATTGAATAGACGTAGACGAGGCCACCGCATCATAGAAGAGATGGCGGCCAACAGTTATCGATGGTCGATGGAGAGGACACCGGTGGTGATACGCTGCATCGTCGAAGGTGATTCAAGTACGATAATATTATGAGCATTCACCTTGTTGAGAAGCCAATTTGAGAAAGAAAGGAAAGGAAAAGGCGTGGCTCGGATAAATCTTTGCAGAGTCGAAATGAACGAGGCCGAGGACGTGAATTACATCAATCGAGGAACAACCGTCCCGGGGAAATCCGGACAATCCAAACAATGTAAATCACCCAAATTTCGACGCCAACCCCAATAATTTTCAATGACCTCCACCAAAGTTTCTCGCTCGTAGAATGGAGTGATTCAAGAAACGAAGAAGCCGAGTCTAGAGGACATGATGCAGCAGTTGGTTGTAAGCAATCAACAATTCGCAACGAATCGCATTCGCTTATAAGCAACACCGCGTAAGATTAATCATTTGGAGTCCACCGTGACGGCTATGGGAAAGCATATGAAGATGATGGAGAATCAAATAAGTCAGATAGCCGCACAACAGAATGGGCAGCACAAGTCGGGCCAATTTCCGAGTAATACGGAGGTAAACCCTAAAAATCACTGTAATGCCATTCAATTGAGGAGTGGACGAGCCTATAGAAATCACGAGGAGACGAACGGAGAAAACGGGCAAAAGAGAGAGGATCTCGCGACCAAGCTCGCGATCGCGAGCCCGTCCGCGAGGAATCCTACAGTGGAGTTTGCGAGCGGTTCAGCGGGCGTGACAAGTCAAAAAGCGCCCACGACAAGTCAGTCAGAGGGCCTAGCGAGCGACCTAGCGGTCATGAAATTCAAGCAACCGCATGAAATCGTGATGAAGCTTCAGACGCAAACCTAGCGCCCGAGAAAGAGGCCGCGCGCGCGTCCGCGAAGACGAAGGAAGATTGTGTTCAGTTGCCTAGCGACCGCACACGCGGTCGCGAGGCTGATCGCAAGAGCTACCGGTGAAGAAATTTCCACGACGTGCCTCCAATTCGCATTTCCAAGCCGCTTAGCCAAGCCCAAGCACGGCGAGAAGTTAACCAGTTCATGGAGATGTTTCAATGGTGCACATCAATATTCCTTTACTTGATGCACTTCGAGATATGCGGGTTACGTTAAGTTTTGAAGGATGCCGTTGCCAATAAAAAAGCTTGGGAAGTTCGAGACGATAAACTGTCTCAAGAGTGCGATCTTTGCATCGCAAAGAAGTTGCCGCTTCAGCGTAAAGATCCCATAGCCTTCACCATAGCATGTGTCATCGGAGGACAGACATTCTCCAAGGTTCTGTGTGATTTGGGGGCAAGCATCAATCTGATGCCGTTGTCCATTTTTAACAGATTGGAGATTGGGGAGATCAAGCCGACCACCATAGCTCTTCAGATGGCAGACACATCGGTGACTTATCCGAAAGGGATAGTGGAGGACGTGCTCGTGAAAGTTCGAGATTTCATCTTCCCAGCTGATTTCGTTGTTCTCGATATGCCAGAGGATGGGAATACACCTCTTATTCTCGGGCGACCATTCCTAGCTACCGGTAGAGCACTGATAGACGTGCAAGATGGAGATCTCACCTTCAGAGTCAACGACGAGGAGATGAAAATCTCTATATACGATGCTATGAAGCACCGACGAAGACCATGGAAGATCGTCGAGTTATAGAGCGCTTGTCGCCCACTCACTTTCAATCAGTTGATCCGTGGAGTTTTGTATGCAGAACTCGATTTTCTCACCCGAGCACCTTGATGAGGCGTGATGAGATTTTAGAGTATCTTGAATCCATCGATGAGTCTTATTTAGACGTGGAGGAAGCCTAGATTTAGCAAGGCATGCCGTCTCTAAGGAGGACGCATAACTCCATAGATCTAACCATTTCCAAAGAGTGAACACACCATTTCTTTGTGGTGTGCCGGTGAAATCTTGTTGGGAGACTACACGTTCCACAGCGATCGACATGATGACTTGATACTCTTACCAGCTTACGTCTCCACTTGCCTTAAACTCTTTGAATTTCTTATTTAGATGGACTAACTCAACGCGAGGCTCCATTCTTAGCCGATGAAAGCGAGAAACAAGGTTCGCGAAAAT
Organism: Salvia rosmarinus; assembly: GCA_036937905.1. Classification (NCBI taxonomy): domain Eukaryota; kingdom Viridiplantae; phylum Streptophyta; class Magnoliopsida; order Lamiales; family Lamiaceae; genus Salvia; species Salvia rosmarinus. The sequence goes on from CM072820.1 coordinate 18,472,019, forward strand.
CCGGCACATATAAAACGAGTAACATCTGAGCCCATGGAGATCGTTATCTCGCCATCAAACGACTCCCTTGTCGCGGGAACCCACGCAGGTGTAACAAACATGATCGGACCCAGAATGGGTAGAACAAGTCGCTAAACATGTTTCCGTTACTAAAACAAGCGGCGTAGAGGTGCCTTCCAATGCCCGATCTTACCGCACTTGAAGCACTTGCCTCTCTTTGGCTTCTTCACCTCAGGTGGCAACCATGTTCTTGTTCCCATAATTTCCATTTGCAGCGAAAATTTTGGGCCCTTAGATGTGCTAGCAAGAGCATGTGCTCCTTTTCCCAAGAGACTACACCATGTTCATGGACGAACTTCCTTCTTCCATCTTACACGCATGAGATTTCTCTCATTGTGTGGGCGGATTGTCGATCCATCTAGAGACTTGAGTTACGCAAAAACCTTTGGACATAGTAGTCATCATATAGCATTTAAGAGTTCGATGAGGGCATCGGTTTAGAATAGTGAGAACCATGTGTTCTTCAAATGATAAGAACATATTCCATGTTTCGTTTCCACTCGATAAAATTTGGACGGATAGCAGTTTTTGTGCGAGCATATTGATAATCGGCGTAAGAGACATATGCATTCTTAGGCGAAACCTCAATCGTTAGAATCCCACATGCGAAGCCCACAGCGTGTGGGCGTTTACATGAACCCCGACAAGACTAAAATATACCTTTTACGTGTTATACATGAAACTCCCACTTCTCAATAGATTTAAAGTTTTATTTAGAAATCTCATCTAACAAACTTATGATAAGCTTGCAAGCCACGCGGTGGGCGTTTACTCACGCAAGCGTTGATGAATATCTTCGGAGAATTCTAAAATATGCTTGATAAGCGCGATAAACCACCTTATGGCATATACCATAAATATAATAATATCCTTGTGGGATAAAGAGAATAAAATCTTGATGGGCCGGCCAGGGGATCAAATCGGATACGAACCGATGGTCAAGGTTAAGTACACTTGTATGATCTAACTTATATATGAGATAAGGGGACACGATATATGCAATCAAGCGAGATAGGAGATTGTAATAGATATACAAACACCGGTGATAATATCTTGGCTTTGACGGATGAGAACCGTAAAGCGATGGTTGTCTTGAGCGGTACAAGTCTGCGATTGGGTGGACGATTTCTGATATCAAGGTGGTCAGCCCCTCGATTTGCATGCATCGAATCCTGTTAGTGAATGAATATAAGCCAAAGGTGCAACCTCAACGCCGACTAAATCCGCAATGCAAGAGGTCGTCATAAAAGAAGTGTTGAAGCTTTTAGACGGGCATGATCTATGCCATATCCGACGGTGAGTGGGTTAGCCCAACTCAAGTGGTATCCAAGGGGTATCACGGTGATCGAGCGAGACAAACGAGCTTGTGGCAACAAGACTCAGTAACAGATGGCAAGTGCGATCGACTATCGTGCTCGAACACAGCCACGAGGAAGGACCATTTTCCCCTGGCCTTTATTGATCAGATGTTGGACAGACTAGCGGGGTATGAGTTCTACTATTTTCTCGATGGATATTCGGGGTACAATCAGATTGCCATCGCCCCCGAAGATCAGCACAAGACGGCGTTTACGTGTCCGTATGGAGTTTTCGCTTATAGGCGAATGCCGTTTAGATTGTGCAATGCTCCAGCCACCTTCCAACGATGTATGATGTCCATCTTCCATGGGTTGATCGAGAATATTATGGAAGTCTTTATGGACGACTTTTCCGTGTTTGGCTCTTCATTCGACCATTGTCTCCATAATTTGTCACAAGTGCTGCAAAGATGTGAGGAGACGAATCTTGTTCTCAATTGGGAGAAGTGCCATTTCATGGTGAAGGAAGGTATCGTGCTTGGTCACAAAGTCTCGGCCAAGGGTTTGGAAGTGGATCGAGCAAAGATAGTAGCTATCGTGAAACTACCTCCGCCCACAAATATCAAATCGGTGAGGAGTTTTCTCGGTCATGCGGGTTTTATAGAAGGTTCATCATGATTTCGGCAATCACGAAGCCATTGTGTGGATTGCTCGAGAAAATATGAAGTTCGTGTTCACAAATGAGTGTTTGGAAGCATTCGAGAAATTGAAGTTAGCCCCGATCTCGACTCCGCTTTGGTCTCCGATTGGAGTCAACCGCTCGGTGATATGTGATGCGAGTGATTGGGCGATCGGTCTTGTATTAGGCGTAAAGCGAGACAAGCTTTTCGAGTCATTTATTATGCAAGTAAGACTCTCGACTCGCCCAAATGAACTACACCACCACGGAGAAGGAACTACTTGTCGTGGTCTATGCTTTTGATAAGTTTAGACCTTATTTGGTGGGCACCCACACCATCGCACACTGTGACCATGCCGCCATTCGTCATTTGTTCGCCAAGAAAGATTCAAAGCCCGCATGGTGAGATGGATCCTCCTTCTTCAAGAATTGACATGGAAATTAAAGATGAAGCGGCTACGAAAATGTGGTTGCCGACCACTTATCGCGATTGGAGAAGCCATCGAAGGAGAGGATAAGAAGATTGGGATCAAGGAGAACTTCCTGCACGAGCACATCTTGGCGTCATTGATCGCACACCATGGTATGCTGATTTTGTCAATTATTTGGTGATTGGAGTTTTACCTCCATCGCAAAGGTCATTTGAAAAAGTTTCTCCATGATGTCAAGTTCTATTATTGGGACGATCCTCACCTATACCGCCGATGTGCCGATGGTGCGACACGTCGCTGCGTCCCCAAGGAGAATGGGAGAACATAATCCACGAGTGCCATAGTTCGTTGTTGGAGGCCATTTTGCGTGACGAGACAACGGCAAAGATTTGCCACGATGGATTCTTTTGGCCTTCGATCTTCAAAGATTGCCAATCTTTTATCAAGAGTTGTGATCGTTGTCAAAGAGTGGGAATGTCACTAAGAAAGGCGAGATACCACGAAAACCATCATGGAGGTGGAACTATTTCGACGATGGGATCGACTTCATGGGTCCGCTCTCATGTCTTGTGGTTACACGTACATTCTTCTTGTTGTGAGACGTTTCCCGTTGGGTAGGCGATTCCCACCGTCACGAAGCGACTCAAGGTAGTGATCAAGTTCCTCCACAAGAACATTCTGACTCGATTTGGAGTTCCGAGGGCGTTGATCAGTGATGGGGGGTCGCATTTTAATAATAAGTGGCTAGGCAACGTTCTAGCCAAATATGGTGTGAAGCATCGAGTCACCTCCCCCTACCACCCACAAGCAAACGGGCAAGCTGAGCTCGCCAACCGAGAGATCAAATAGATTTTAGAGAAATCGGTTGTTCATCACAAGGATTGGGCCAAGCAGTTGGATGATGCTCTTTGGGCCTACCGGACTGCATACAAAGCCCCCATCGGGCTATCTCCATATCAAATGGTATTTGGTAAATCTTGCCATTTACAGGTTGAATTGGAGCACAAAGCATATTGGGCCACGAGGAGAATCAACATGGATTTCAAGGAGACCTGTATGATGAGAAGTGACCAACTGTTAGAGCTTGACGAGTGGAGGAATGAAGCTTTTGAGAATTCTCGGATATACAAGGAAAGAGCTCAGAAATTCCACGATCTCCACATTTGTGCCAAAGGATTTTCGCCGGGAAATGAAGTCTTGCTTTACAATGCTCGACTCCGTCTATTCCCGGGAAAGCTCAAGTCAAGATGGTCGGGGCCGTATACCATTTACCGTGCACTTGCCAATGGGAGTTACGAACTCCTAGACTCGGGGGGAAACATTTTTAAAGTGAACGACCAGTACCTCAAATCCTACTTCAAGTCACACTTCGACCGAGAAGTCAAGGTGACCAAGCTCAACGAACCATGATAAAAGGTACCGTCGAGCTAGCGACGATAATTCTAGCACTGGTTGGGAGGTAACCCAACAGTTTTACATGTTTTTTGTGTTTGTTGTTTTCGTTTTTGTTTTTGGTTGTGTTTCTTTGTTTGTGTCGTGTCTCGTTGTTTTGTGAGATCCCAAAGTTTTAATAGCTTTCTTTTGTGAGATCCCAAAGTACCTAGCGACCACACTAGCGACCGCGAGGTCGCGCGGTATGGTCGCGAGAATTTGGGCGTAACGTTTTTGTACGAGCGACGAGCTCATGCCAAGCTTCGCGATCGCGAGCTCGACCGCGAGATCCATCGTGACCCGCGTCCTGACCCGCGCCCGCTTCGTAACCCGTGTTTTAACACTTATTTTTCCCCATTCTTGTAACCTACACACACACACACATTTTCTGAAAAATAGCAGCAGCCATTCCCCTCTCAAAGCACCCAAAGCACCTCTCTCCCCCAATTTTCTTGCATTTCTCCATCAAATCCACTCAAGGTATGCTATATTTGTGTCATTCTTCATGGGTTTACGTTTATTGAGCATGATTTGAAAGGATTTGTTCCATTTATCCTATTGAAGTGGGTTTAATTAAATTTGAGCGACTAAGGCTTATTTTGTTAGATTTGTTTGGTGTTTGAGCATGATTTGTCCAATGATAGGTTTATTAACGTTTATACACGTATATTGTTCGTCTAATGTGCCTACATTGTTAATTTGGGTTAAAAATTTAAGAAATAGGTTTGAAAACTTCGCCACTACGTGTTCGTGCCGACAAGATTCGCGGTCACCGGTCTGGCGTTGCTGCGCGCAAGGCGCGCCTGCCTGCCGTCGAGCTGTCACTGACCTTGTTGCGACCACCCTCGCGACCGCGAGGTGTGGTCGCGAGAATTCGCCCAGAACGTCCAATTTTGCAAATTTTTTGCTGTGTGTGTTTTTCCCATTTTTTGTTATCTTGCAAGATCATATGAAAATATGGGGGAAATAATTGGATTAAATTGAAATTTGGGGGATCTATATTGAGCATTTTGGGTTGACGTTGTTTTGATAGTTTCATTCATACACGCGTTGACTTTGAAATTCTTTTTGGGTACAATATGCCGTACTCACGGTCACAAGCGCAAGTGGCAAGAGCATTATCTCCACTTCCCACGACGAGACACAAGATGAGCTCCACGACGAGCTACACGATGAGCATCATGATGAACCTCACGACGAGCCACGCATGGCACCACAAGATGAATTGATCCCGAAAATTTTGGAGTCAGACTGCCGAATGACTCGTCGAGAAGCCGTTGGGATCGATTGGTGAGATTACGACATAGGCATTCACGGTTCATGTGCATCAATACGTGTCAAGAGATGGGTATAGGCAATGATGTGACGTGGTTGGCCGAGAGATCCGGCCGTACTCGATTATCACGGCCAATTATCTTACATATCGGATCGACTTTCGAATTCTTGTCGACTCTCCATGTCCACAAGAAAAGCGGAATGCCGGATTACCTCATGTTCCAACTGACAACGAGCCCGTCAACTATCCGTGGACGAACTTAATGGAATAATCAATGGAGATCCGGAGGGCAACTACATAGGGGACGTCGAGTACACGGTCCAAAGCGTATGGCCAAAGTTCATGGACTCCCGACTCGAGCACACTCCATACTATGATGCCTCGAGATCGAAGGCTAGCTCGATACGGAATCTAGTGGTCCGTTACTTCCACCGGCTCATCACGTTCACCTTATATGGCCGTTCGAACGCCGGCACTGTCCTCTCACAAGATATGAGCATACTGATTGGAGCCATGTTCAACCAGAAGATGTATGCCGGCATGTTCCTAGCTCAGCACTTCCACATGCAGTCCACGGTTTCGGGTAATTCGAAGATATGCATAGGGGGATTCGTTACCCCCATTGCTGATTTTTTTGGGATTACGATTCGAGAGAGTCCGATCTCTCACGATATCTTCCTGGATAAGCCGTGCCTATACGTCCAGACGTTCCTGAAGAGGCACCCCAGACGTTACTTGTGGCTGTTATATGATCAAAACGGCCAATCAGTCTTCCGCCTACCCAATCCCGAGCTCACCAGTATAAGCCGCTACTTTACCGCAAATGCCAACTGGAATTTGAGCTCCTCTACGCACTATGCATGGACGCAGCGCGTGAACGCGCAAGGCGAGGTTGAGGGCGAGCAACCGCATGAGAAGCAAGCCGAGCCGGAAGTGGCTCCTGAGACAGGCGGCATATTGCACCCGCCACCCGTTCGAGACGACCCCGGGATTTATGATCGATTAGATCAAATAGATGGTCGCCTAAACCATATTGACGGGAACCCGACCTCGATTATGGAGCAAGAACAAGCCCTCTACGCCCAACACCGTGCACATCTCGAGCAACAACGTAAGATGATGGAGATGATGCGAGAATGGAATCGATGGCGTGGATTTTATCCACCACCGAGAGTAGCGGCATTGAGGTAAGTTTTCTCCCAACTACTTTTTTTCGCAAACCTTATTGCTTCCACATGTTCACAATAAGTTTGGGGAGTAGACGAGTTTGGTTGGTTGAGAATCTCATTTATGTTTTCGTGCTTTATGGTTTAGTTGTTATGCTTTGGGGTCTTTTGTCGTGTTTTTGTTTTGTTTTTGTTTTGTGTCTCGTCGATCAACGAGTTAAGTGAAGTGTGTTAATCCATGTGGCCAATGACGATAGAAATTTTTGGTGAAATTTAATGATAGTGCGCATGATATGTTAGAAAATGACGCATGAATGACGTGAGACGGCTTAGCTTGTTGTTTTCACCAATTGCTTATCCTGTGAGACTTGAGCTTCTTTGTATACATATCTTGATCTGATTTCATTAATTGTGTGATATCTTGCATGTGATTATCTTCTAGAACTTGCCGTGTTTCTGTGTCGAGACTGCAATATGTGTGTCGAATTTGGAAAGGATAAAAGGCCATCTTTGTTAACCACATATTAACCCAAACACTAACCCGATGATATATACCATTTGTCACCTTCTTTGAGCCTTTATTAGACTTTTTCTTTCGATTAACCGGATGATAGGAGGTGAGGATGGATATGGGAATCAAAAGGGGTTGAAATTTTGATGTAGTTATGATGAGAAAAGTTTCTTGCTTGCATAAAAAACAAATATGTGGTGAAGAATAGTACCTTTGTTGTAAAAGATAAACCCTATAAGCTCTAGAAAAGAAAAGAAAAAGAAAAATGTTAAGTTCACTATGAGTGTTGAGCATAAAGGGTCTTTAATCAAAGTATAGGTACCTTCTGTGGCATTAAACGTTGATTTAGCACGTTGGGGAAGAAGAGGAAAATGGACAAAGTCCATATGTGTTGAAAAGTATAAATGGGGGTACTTGGAATATTCTTGAGTCACTTAGCCATATTTTATCCTACCCTAACCAATGTGCCTACATTACAACCTATGAAAAGACCTCTTTGATCCTAATTTGAACACAATGACGCGGTGGAGATATTAGAGAAACGGCAAGCCTATGGTAAGATATTGCATTGCATTGATCGTTGAGTGTATACACGCCCTACATTTCTTTATGAGTTGAGTGTATCCTATATTTTACACACATGCCGTTGTGAGGGTGAATTAAATGAGTTTTGCCGTAAATTGTTGTTTGTGTTGAGTGGACTAACGCCGTCATGTGCGCTAATGTTTTGAGCGTTGATATGTTTTCGAGGCTAGAATGGTTATCATCTTTGCTACGCTCGTTGATCTTTTCGTTGTGTCTTTATGTTTTGGTTTTGTTTGAGGACAAACAATGATTTAAGTTTGGGGGGTTTGATAAACGCGCATTTTACACGCTTATAGTTGATATTTGAAGATGAGTTTAGCTCGTTTAATGTGCGTTTACGTATCGATTCTTAATGTTTTATCTATTTCTAGAAGACACTGCTCTTGGGTGTTCTTTTGGTGTTGTGTAGGTCCATATGTTGAAAATCGAAGCAAGGAGCGGACGCACGAGCCAAAATGCACATCCGACTGCTTTAGCGACCAGACTAGCGGTCGCTAGGCAACCCGCTGAGAACCCAGCCGAGATCGCGACCGCGACCTCGTGCCCAGCGAAGCCAGCCCACGAGAAAGCTACTGGACGATTTCTCGCGACCGTGGCTAGCGACCGCTAGTAAGGTCGCGAGGTAACCATGCGAGCGCAAGGAGGCGAGCGCGAGCGAGAAGAGCGCGCGCGAGACGTACCTAGCGATCGACCTAGCGATCGCGAGGAGTGGTCGCGAGTCCGAGCGACAGAAGGAGAAATTAGGGTTTGGGGTGTGCCTATATATATGGCAACACCCCCTCGCGCCCCCAACTTCGCCCACACGATTCCAGAGCCTCTTTTACTCAGTTTTTCATAAGTTTTTCAGATTTTTAGCTTTAGCTTCCATCTATTTTCATTCTAGAGTTGATTTGATCATTGTTCTTCATTAGTTTTACGTTTTGTCTATGATCCGGAACGTTTCGTCCGGACAATCTTTGCAATTTTCCGTTTTACGCTGAGGTTGGGATTCAAGCCCAACGATTGTTCATCCAACGCTTCATCACGGGTTTTATATATATAATTTCCGTTTTTATGGTTAAATCGTATTTTATTCCGTTTATTATGTCTCGGCTAGTTTTCGCTCTAATCCTGGGTTTGCATGATTCGATCCTATATGTTGTGATTCTGTTATCTCTATTTACCGTCTGCATTGATTCATGATTCGATTGTGCTTATTTATATGTGTTGATTTCGATCAATCTTGATGCATATCTAGTTGTCGGTTAATTACGTAATTGTATTAATTGTCAATCGATCTCGAATGCATGATCTGAATGAGCCTCGAGTCGAGGTGAGATAGGATATTCGTAGGAAGCATATTCTTTATGATCCGTTTGAGTTGCTTGTTTTCACCTAGAGGCGAATAATGAATAGGGAAAACTAGTAATCTCAAACGCTTTTGTCGTAATGTAAATTATCGGTTATATATGTGATCTTCCATCTTGTCTCGGATTAAAATTGGTTAATAGGAACAGGATAAACATACGTTGTGGATAGGATTAATGCATCCCTAGGGTTAGTCGTCCTTCTCTGTTTTTAACATCCGAGTGTTTATTGTTTTATTTTATTTCCTGTTTTGTTACCTCTGCTTTGGATTGAAGTTCGAAGCCCTAAAATCTTACCAAACCATTTATGTTGCTTGGATAATGATGAATCCTTGTTGAGTTAGCTTCTGTATTTTCGCGTTACAATACTTGTGGATACGATACTCTGCTTACCTTCTATATACGCCTTTTACGTGTGAAAAAGGGAGCGATCAAAATACATAGGGAAAGATGATATATGTTGAAGGGAGAAAACCTTGGGAAATTGATGAATTATGATATTGCTGTTTTTGCGGAGATAATATGGAGCATCTCTGATGTTTATTTTCTATTGGAGCATTGAATAGAGATTTGATAGAGCAGGTACTGATTGTTGTATTTGATAGAAGATTGAAATTTGGATGATATGAAAATTTTACTTCTGTGAGTTCTTGATGTGGTGCAAAATAAACTAAGGCCCGATAGTAAAATTTATAGAGGAATCCTGGAGACGTGGAAGAAGCTGAGGCCTCACAAATTTTTAATCTAGTTTTTTCTTTAATAATTAATTTATCATTAAGAAAATATTTGAATGTTAACAATTGGGCCTTTCTTGTTCAATCTGGCCCAGATAATAAGAATTATAACAAAGTTTATCCAACTAAAGTCTAAACAAAAATAATTAAGCCCAAATTATTATAGAATCTCAAAAGCTCAACTGAAAATAAAAGGATGAGCCCAAATAACAAAATTATAACTAAGGGTAAATCCTTGTTTAATTTATCACAAAATATTGTAAGACTATGATTTTAGTCTTATGCAAAATTTAAGTATAGAAATAATTCACGTTGTCACAATATGATACTTATTTTAATATGCAACCATAAAAATTAGATAAAAGAAATTTTTCGTGAACTTAAAATCTTTTGTTGGAGAAAGAAAAAAATAAGTTCTCAAATTTTCTTCGGGCGACAATCGACTTAGTAAAATTCCTCGTAAAATTCTAACGAGGAAAACCGGGTATTACAGTCTCTCTTTCCCTTCTCGATACAGCAACCCTAATCTCCCTAAAACTCGCCTCAGTTTGCCCCATCTCCAGACCAGGAGAGGCTGCTGCCCTCGGTAGCCATCGCCGAGCGCTACTACTTTCTCCATTTTCCCCTCTGATTTGTCTCTCCCTCAGCACATAGAACCCTCTCCATTTCCCTTCTTCCTCACGCTAAATTTTTCGGCGAGGAAGCTCCCCTTATAACCATTGATGTCGATAGGGCATCGCCAGCGGTGACATACGCCCCACCGTCGCGGCCATCTCCAGTCCAAACGAGCGTCGCCGTCTCCACCGACTTCTCCTCATCCATCTCCACTCTCTCTCTCAACAGACTCTCTGATCACCTTATTTCGGCGACGACCAACGGCAAAAAGCCATAGTCGTGGCTGCCGCTGTCCTTTCTCATCCCCTACGCAACTGCTCTGTCTTCAGGGTCACAACAATACATGAACAAAATGGTTATTTGGGGCATTTTGACTTTGGACTGCAGATGATTAAATAGTCATCTCATATTTGGGTTGATTAATTATCATCCATTTGGATGATAAGATTACGGGCCAATTAATCAATCAAGGGTCGAATCATATATATCAAACATTTGATTAAGATTGATTATTTTATCTATCATCCATAATCATTTAAAGCAAACGCTTACTAATTATAGAAATGCAGCAAAGCAGTTCAACTAGTACGAATTGAACAAGATGCTAACATGTTACATGTGTCTAGAGATGAATTATCTTGAAGCCAACGACTCGACATCACTTATCCAGAGTTTTTCTCATTTTCAGTAATGGTGTGATGTGGAAAGTTAATGGAAATCAAACTTATACCTATTGAAGGTAGTCCTGTTCCAAAAAGGGGAAGCTCTCCCTCTGGGAGCCCCTATACCCAGTCCTATAAGAATGTGAGAGGGTAATCATGGTGACTCAATGGTTAAGAAGCTATGAGGGCTTGCCTAGTGTCTACAAGGAGTCATCCTAAAGAGGGTGAAACTCCCATACTACGACTGGTAGGATTCGATTCTTGGTCTTTGTTCCAAATCTGTCAACTCTTAACCAACTGAGCTCAATGGTTAAGAAGCTATGAGGGCTTTGCCTGGTGTCCACAAGGAGCCATCCTAAAGAGGGTGAAACTCCCATACTACGAATGGTAGGATTCGATTCTTGGTCTTTGTTCCAAATCATCGCCTCTAACCAACCGGAGCCTGCTCGTGGGAACATATTGAAGGTAGTCTTGTATTTGCAACAAGTGGCGTACGTAGAAGATTTAGGCGGAGATTAAAGAATTTTCCGAGATAATGATTGATGGGTAGTAAAATAAAATAAAAAAACTCTAAATATAACATTGATAATATAATTTTTTTTACAAGACTGAGGGGTGCTGGAGCTCCTCCAAGCACCGCTTGGATTCGCCATTGGCAAGTATGTAGAAATATAATTTTTTTTTTGGGTGGGGGGGTGGGGGAGGGGGGTCGCTGGACGATAGACAGCCGAATTCTACTACATAAAAAAATCCAGTTGAGAGGGAGAGGGCCCAAGCCCCCACGTTTTTGAGGATGTGTTCATATAACAATTTATATTTGTTTGAGCATTTGATAGTTTCTAATGACGACAGAAGGGAAGACCGAGTTGACTTTTCCTTCAGTTTGATGTGTTTTTTCTTTATTTTTTTTAATGAAAATTTTAGGGACAGGATAGAAATATGCCTTATGTTGTACAATATGGATGGGCTCAAGGTTGGGCTTTTTTGGGCCAATGATCATTCGGAGTTCACAGTTGGGTTGAATAATTGAGGAATTTTGCTTGCGTGATTCTAAATATAGCTTTTAATTTTTCCACTATAACTCTCTAATTCAAATAATAATAATAAATATACTATTATACTTTTATAGCCTCCAATTTATATTTAAAATAATAACAAATTAGACTCTAAAAATATAACCAGTATAGCCTCCCATAAAAAATATAATTAGAATCAGATAAATATAACAGTTACGTTCTGGGATTTCCGTCTAGCTACCTATCTTCAAAATCTACCCCTCCTTCAAATCATAGTCGGACGACAATGAGCTTTTCTTGCTATCACCTTAAATGGATAAATTATAATACCCCACATCTCTAAATATTATTATATCGATGAATTAGGCCTATTAATTAAGTCGATAGAGTCGTGTTTTTTCGAATAGTTAATTTATCATGATCGTATGTTAATCGAGAACCGAGAATCGAATTAAATGATCAATGAAGACAATCGAAGAATAATATAGAAATGTTAAGGAGCCAGATGAATTTTATCGCGTCACACCTATTTATATTGTATATTATGGAACCAACATCACCAACAAATAGCAACATAACATTGTTTTGAAACACTCTATCAGTATCAGTTTGATACTGAAGAGATAAAACTGAAAACTGACTAAGTCATATTCGACTAAGTGTTTTTTGCAATTTAAGTTTTCAGTAAAGGCAAACAGTAATCACCATATTCTGCAAGCACATCATTTATCAGTCCAACTAACTAGCTACCTCAACAGTCAGTCACTATAACAAAATAGACTTATTGCGACATACACACATGCGACATTACATGTATGTGCCGTAAAATTACCATACTTATGCTTATAATGTCGCATATTTATGGCATTTGTACGTCATTTAAATATTGTGTAGTAGTTTAGTGACAAATGCAACACTCGTTTTGATGTCTCAAAATTACGATAATTTATCTACGACATCTCAATAAAATGTCATAATTACATCACTATTTAGAATAGTGTTGCATCTAGTGTTGTATATTTACGTCAATTGTGCGTCATCTACATATTGTGTCATAATTTAGTGACACATATGCGACACTCATTTTGATGTCTTAAAATTACGACAATTTATTTGCGACACCTCAATAAAATGTCATAATTATATCACATATTTAGAATATTGTTGCATTCAATTTTGTATATTTATGTCGGTTATGTGCCCATCTATATATTGTGTCATAGTTTAGTGAGACATATGCGACGCGACACTCATTTTTATGTCTCAAAATTTGCTATTGTTTATTTAAACACTTGCTAATTATTCACTCAAAAATATTTAAATAATCAAATATGAGCTATTATAATATTATATACACGTTCAATAAAAATTCAAAGGTTACAAATAATAATAATAATAATAATAATAATAATAATAATAATAATAATAATAATAATAACAATAAAAATAATAATTTAACACAAGAAATTGTGTCAGTCTGTATTATTAGTTTAATATACAATATATTTGTCACAAAAAAAGAAAAATGTGACATTAACCATGTGACGCTTTGACTAGAAGTACGGAGTGATCGTCGGTGCGGAGGCATGGACAAGGAGCGACTTCGATTAAGACTTCAAAGCGGAGGGGTACATGAATGAATCGAAACTCATCGGAATGAGAGGGATTTCGACAATATGTAGGTATGAGACTGCATATTTGAGGAGAGCTTAAAGGATTTGATATGTGCTACTCATACCAACAAGATGCATCTTCTTTTCGGGAGTCCATCTCATAAAAACTTTAAAGTTAAGCGTGCTTGGCTTGGAGCAATTGTGGGATGGGTGAACCATTGGGAAGTTTTCTTAGGGGATGTGTGAGTGATGATAAAGCACACTGAAAAGACTCGTGTTGGTCTGTGAGGTCAGCCGTCAATCCGAAAGTCGAGTCGTTACAGATGGTATCAAAGCCGAACCTCTCCTAGTACAATGTGGTTCAAGGACGAACCAAGCGGAAGATGGTGGGCAAGTGATGCCGGGGCAGAAGTACGGAGTGATCGCGGTGCGGAGGCATGGACAAGGACCGACTCTGATTAAGACTTCAAAGCGGAGGGGTACATGAATGAATCGAAACGCACCGGAATGAAAGGGATTTCGATAATATGTAGGTATGGGACTGCATATTTGAGGAGAGCTTAAATAATTTGATATGTGCTACTCATACCAACAAGATGCATCTTCTTTTCGGGAGTCCATCTCATAAAAACTCTAAAGTTAAGCGTGCTTGGCTTAGAGAAATTGTGGGATGGGTGATCCCCTGTGAAGTTTTCTCAAGGAGTGTGTGAGTGAGGACAAAGCACACTGAAAAGACTCGTGTTGGTATGTGGGGTCAGCTGTTAATCCGGAAGCCGATCGTTACAAATCATCTAATTAAAATGTGTCGTAAAGAAATACAATAATAAAATTGTTTACATTTATGTATCATGTAATCTGACATAAACTAACATATGCCACTTTCACGGATGACGCGTAATATGTCGTAAATTTCAGATGACAATTAATTTAGTGATGCACAAAATGATGTATATGTTGCAACATTAATGGAAACAATGTCGTAAAAATTATACTACAATTGATCATAATGTCACAAGCTAGTGTCACAAATTAGGATGCATCAATTCGGCTAATGTCATTAAATATAACACATACTAACATGCGTCACTACAACTAAAGTCGCATAATATGTCGTGAATTTTATACGACAATTAGGTTAGCGATGCACAAAGTGTCGTATATGTTGCAACATAAATATAAAAAAAGTGTAGTAAAAATGCTACACGATCTTTTGCTACATAATATAAAGTGACGCAAAAAATGTCGCAAGTTAGTTTTTGCGACATTAAAACAAATGTTAGCGACACATTTTTCATGTCGCAAAAAGTCAACTTTCTTGTAGTGAGTAGGTTTGCTAACTGGTATCACTCTGAACAAGACTCTCCTTATCTAAACTGGCCAGCAGTACTGATATAGTACTGAATTACCATCAGTTAACTGACAACTATTATCGTAGTAGCCAATCCAGTCTTGTAAAAAGAAAAATTTTAAATTTTCTAACTGGTGTATATTGCCTCCCCCTCCAATACACTAATACATACCCTAGGGACTATCATTAACTTATAACTCATAATATTTTTTTTTCTAATACTAGATGTTTGACTAGAACAATAACACAATTTGAGGTAGATTTTTATTTCCACCCGAGCATTAGAAATGACGTCTTGATCCAACTATTAAAAATAAATAAATAATAGGAATGAACTTTCCCCTTCTCTCTTCGGTTCTTCACCCATTGTCTACCTTTCTTTTTCTTTTTCTTCACTCTCCAACTTGATGCTCAATCTCTCAATCTTCTCCATATAGTCATTATCTTGGACTGTTTAATACTCCTTTCGTCCAATCAAAGACTGTCAATTTTTTTTTTTGACATAGTTATTTAGGATGGTCAATTTCTTTTCGATACGGTTATTTAGAAGAAGGGTATAAAGTGATTAAATTGATAAAAAAAGTAGGTAAGTCCCACAACTTTTGAAGAGATAATTATTTTCTAAAAAGAAATAGTTCATCTTTGATGTGACGGTTCGAAAAGGAAAATAGATCACCTTAGATGTGATGGGGAGAGTATCTCTTTCTTTCACCTTTTTCCTCCACTACATTCAGCAAAACAAAGAAACACACTTTATTGGTAATGGGAAAGTAATGTAGGTTTTGTAAAGAGAACAATCCTGGATAATCAATCATATTTAGTGGTAATAAATCCAACGGAATAAAGCAGCAGAAAGAGAAATACAGAGTGAGAGATGGCGAGGCTTCTACTTTGCAACTCCTGCCGATCATCGCTCTCCCCACCACCGCCGTCCAAACCCATATGCTTCATTCCTCCGATCAGAAACTCTATCTCGACAAGCAAATCAAGTTACTCACAAAAATTCTGTCAAATTCGTAGGCATTAAGTTCGACTTTAATCTTCTTAGTTATGAGATATAATTAGCGCATGGGAAAGTTTTGGGTGTTTTTTTTATTTTGGCTACAGAAAAGATGTGGAGATTGAGCATGTAGTTGGAGAGTATTAAGTTTCTCATTTGTAGCTCAACGTTTGAATGTTAAATGACGTGGCTCAAAGTAGTTATTGTGTATTCTGTTAGTTTGTTCATCTTTTCTTTGATTCTATTAATTAGTTAATTTTACGTTAGTCTGTTGAAGCAGTTAAGAGTTTGTTGTGTGATAACTCTTGTAAAAGAGTTATTATGTGACCCTTTTTGATGATAATAGCCTTGATTGTTGTGTGTTCTGTTCACATGTTTGTGTTGTTTTGTATGTTTATGTTATGTTTCCGTGTGTGTGCGTGTAGGATTGAGTCTGGTGCTTTTAAGGGGTTTTATGTTCTTTTTTAAGCTTTATTTAATCAATCTATGCATGTAGCAGGAAGAGCGGCAGAAAAGCCGAGGCCGAAGTCTGCTGAGGTGAAGCCAAGATCCAGGTCGAACTCGGGAGCAAGCTCGAGCTCGAAAGGTGAAATCAAAGCTCAAAGGTAAAGTGGAAAGAAGCGGCGACTTTGGGCGAAGTCTCGGCCGAGCTGAAGAGAGAACTAACTTGAAGTCGAGCTCGCATCTGAGGCAGGAGCTCGTAAAGTTGAGCTCGTTCTTGAAAAGCCGCAGCGGAAGAGCTCTGTTCGTGGAGCGAAGAAGACAAATTCGAGAATAGAACTTATGATCTTTGGGTGAGGTCGAACTTCATAGCGGTCGAGCTCGAGCGTCACGAGATCGAGCTCGTGAGAGGTCGGACTAGTGAGCAGGCCGTGCTCTGTTGGTTGTATCCGGTTTGGTTGAGCTTGTCAATGTTTCTGAATCTCTATCGATTTGAATACTTGATTGCTCGTGTCCCCTTATCTCATATATAAGTTAGATCATCGGTGTGTAGAAGATCACGCGTATGATTGGTCTGCTAATGAGATATAAAAACGAAGACGACTTAAGGACGAGTTGTCGGTTTAGAACGGTATAGATATGACTTGTCTTGGTTGCTTGTCTATCTTTGATGCGTCTCGAACGTATTGAAGGATCACGTGAGATGTGTTCTTCTTTCGACCGTCGTGAAGAACCGAGATCTCGGTCGAGATCTAAACCTCGATAAGGTATTAAGTATCGCGACGACCATCACTTTGACTTGTTATGAGTGAGGGTTATATGTTCTAAAGATTCTCGCATCTTGGGGGTGGCGATGTTGTATATCAGTGAACGAGGTCACCGTATCCGTTTAGGATGATGGCGTCCCTTAAGGAGCTCAAAGGTTTATTATACTAAACCCTGCGGTTGAGTTAGCTCAAGTACAATAATAAGGTTGAGTGGTACTACTTAAGGATATGAAGTTATTAATCGTTTTAAGCGATCAGTTGCTATAAATGATTAATGGATGTTCGATATCTTAAATACGAGGGATTCGTAATGTCTAAGTGCAAGCCCGACTCAACCGGTAATAAAGGGTAAGTCGACATTTATTCTCTAGTGGCATGAATAAATGTTTATAAATTAATTTATGTTACAGGGTGAACATAAGATAATTAATTTATTTGAGGCCCATCTTTATTCCTTGCATTTGATCCACGGGTGGCCCGTCCGGCCCGTAACATCGAGGAAATCGGCGCGCCTATAGCTCTCGAAGGGAAGATTTTATTCTCTTTATCCTGAGGATATTATTATATTTATGATATATGCATAGATCATTTCCATATAAGATTATGGTAATAATCACGAGTATGGAAATAATCACGATAGTATGGAAATAATCGATAGGATTATGGTAATTTCCATATAGGATTATGGTAATTTCCATATGGGATTAAGGTAGTGCATTATAAATATAAGGTATGAGATAAAGTCTAGGTTAATGCTCGCATATTGAGAACAAGATTTTCGGCCATCTCATATAGCTTGAGAGAAAATTTTGAGAGTATTATAGAAGAGAGCTCGGGTGATTTTCACATGTATTCTCCATAGATCGTCCTCACTCGGCGTTGGAGATTGGGAAAGCGGGATACAGTCCGGAAGGTCAAAAATGCGAGTCCGATCCATTCGATCCATTCATCTCGTTCCATCGACCTCTTCGGATCCAAGGTAAACACGTGAAAACCCCTACGTGTTGCGATTTAATTATATAGGCGCATGCTAGGTTTATAATCAATGTATGGTGAATTAAACACCCAAGATAGATCCTCGGGCGAGGGTTAACATCGTTTTCCTACAATTGGTATCGAGCACGGGATCGAGAATCTTGGCTCTGTTGGATTAATTCGCGTTTGATTATTACGTGCGTTTAATAATTGTGGATCATCGTTCATCGTGGCTCGTTTATTGTTTTTGTTGGTTTTGTTTTACACGAGAAAATCCGTGGTTAGATTAGATTTTATTATGTAAATCTTATCGTAAAGAAGAACGAAGCGAAAGAGCGAAGAGCGAAGCGGCGGAAAAAGCAGGTCTCTATTGTCATCGGGTGTTTTCGCGGCGAGCCTCGCATGATCGCAAAGGCGATCGCGAGAGCTGCGGGCGACGAGGCGCGCGTTCTCGCGCGAGATCCTGGCGCCTAGCGAGCGAGCTTCGTGGTCGCGAGGATTACCCGCGAGGCTGCTGCGACGTGCGAGCTAGCGGGCGGCAGGCGGCGCGTTCGCGCGCGAAACCCGGCGGCGGCAGTTCGCGATCGCGGTTTGACGGCTGGCGGCGGCGTCTCGGCGAGCGTTTGGCGCTGGCGGTGGCCTCGCGTGTACGCTTTCGTCGGGTCGCGATCGCCTTAGCGACGCGAGGTAAGCCAGCGAGGACACATAACACGCGGTTGACAGCGGTGGTGGCGGGTGGTCTCCTTGCCCAGCGGCCCGGCCTGATTGGGCCGACCCGGCCTGACCCGTTTTCCGGTTTTCGGTCCGTGCCCGTGCACGCGAGGCCCATTGTTGAATCGGTCCGTGCCCGTGCACGCGAGGCCGTTTTGAGTTTAATTACATGCTTTGTAAATCTATGTAATAGATTAGATTTAAATGTCGGGGTTTCACGATTGAGCGCGATGAGCGTTTTATTTTATTTTTATCGTTCATATGCATGTCGTGGATGTTTAAATTGTGCGGTAGCATGCTATGTATGTTAATATTACGTTGACAAACCTTTAAGTGTTTTACGTAATTGGATGTGCATAGTAAGCATGCTAGGTTTATCGCGTTTATCAAGCATATTTTAGAATACTGCGAGCATGTTTTACATGTTGAGTTCTATAGAAAAGCATGCTAGGATTACGTGATGCGCATGGACAAACCTTTTGAATAAAAGACTAAGCAAGCAACCCGACAAATTAATTTTCAAATTAAAATGTCGAGACCTCCCTTTTGATCTCTAAACAAAGTGAGGCGCTTTGTGATGGCGATCCACACGCGTGGCTTGCTTGCTTTGTTTATCATAAGTTTGTTAGATGAGATTTCTAAATAAAACATTTTAAATCTATTGAGAAGTGGGAGTTTCATGTGTAAATGTCCTGCAGCTGGCTTGCATGTGCGATTTTCATAAGGTATATTTTAGTGCAGTGGGGGTTCGTGTGTAGCGTCCACAGCGTGGCTTGCATGTGGGATTCCTTGGGCGATTGGAGGTTTCAATTAATATTGTTTTATCAAAAGGTTACAATATTATTATTACAATTATTTGCGATCGTATGCTTATGTGTTTTACATTATCGTTTCGGATATGTCTCTTTACGCGATTATCAATATGCTCGCACAAAATCCGTTATCCGGTCCAAATTTTATCAGTGGAAGCGAAACATGGAATATGTTCTTATCGTTGAAGAACACATGTTTGTTCTCACTACTCTAAACCCGATGCCACTTCGACGGCGTCGACTAATGAGCGGTCGAGTCAGCGGACTTTGGAATAAGTCGAACAATATGGCTAAATGCTATATGATGACTACGATGTCAAAGGCTTGCGGTACTGACATCGATCGATGGTAGAGCCTTGACGATATTTGGTCGAGTCTCGAGAGTAAGTTTGGGCGGTCGGATCGGACGATCGCTTCCACACAATGAGAGAAATCTTGGCGTGTAAGATGGAAGAAGGAAGTTCGGTCCATGAACATGTCTCCCATGACTCATCTCATGGATAGTCTTGATCGGTTGGGAGGAGGTATTGACGTGGCCAAGGTCGATATCATCCTCAATACCTTGCCCAAGTCTTTTGAGAACTTTCGGCGTGAATGCGATCATGAGCAAGACCGAGTTTACACTTAGTCAGTTGCTTAATGATCTCGTTGCTGCGGAAGGAGTTATGGGAAAAGGAGCACATGCTCTTGCTAGCACATCTAAGGGCCCAAAATTTTCATCGCAAAATGGAAATAGAAAAAGGGGTACCAAAGGTGGTAGAGGCAAGGGAAATAGTGGGAGTAATGGGAGCAAGAACATGGTTGCCACCGGAGGCTTGAAGAAGCGAAGGAGAAAGGCAAGTGCTTAGTGCGGTGGCCCGGGCATTGGAAGGCCAGTGCCCTATGCTCAAGGCTCGAGTACGCCGTGGTTGCTTTAGTGATGGAAACATGTTTAGCGACTTGTTCTACCCATTCTTGGGTAGTAGATACGGGCACAACTGATCATGTTTGTTACACCTTGCATGGGTTCCTGCGGACAAGGGAGCTGTTTGATGGCGAGATAACGATCTCCATGGGCAACGCGAAAGTCGAAGCTGTTGCGGTTGGAGATGTTCTTTATGTTTTGGGACAACAGTTTTAGTTTTGAAGGCGTTTTATATGTGCGGATTTTCGGTGAACCTTTTCTGTTTCAAATTATTTACTCATGGATATTACATTATTTTTGATAGTGGTGTTTCTATCATAAGAAATGGCGAAGTTATCGTGTTGGCACCTTATATAATTCGCTTTATACTATTTACGCAAAACATAATACCTATAACTATGTTGCATCTTCATCAAACCCTAAAAAGAAAGTTTTCTTGAAGATGACTCTACTTTTCTGGCATCTTAGATTAGGTCACATCAATCTAAATAGGATCAGGCGGCTAAGAATGGAGCGTTGGGGAATCTCACGGTTACTCCGTTCCGATCTGCGAATCTGTATAGAAGGAAGATGTCGACGGACCCTTCAAAGCGAAGGGTTATAGAGCAAAGAAATGTTGGAGTTAGTCCATTCGACCTATGTGGACCGATGTCACACAAGCTCGTGGAGAATGCAGTATTTTGTCACTTTCATTGGCGATTACTCAGTGCGGATACATATACCCTTCACCGCAAGTCACGAATGCTTTGAGAAATTCAAAGAGTTTAAGGCGGAAGTGGAGGCGGCTAGGTAAAGTATCAAATCATTTGCGTTACGATCGCGGTGGCGAATACCTCGATAACGAGTTTATGGACTATCTAGTGAAGTGTGGGATTACGTCCCGGCGCACTTCACCGAGCACACCTGACAAAATGGTGTGTCGGAGGCGAAAAATAGGACTCTTTTGGAAATGGTTAGATCTATGATGAGTTATGCTACATCGCCTATTTCGTTCGGGGTATGCCTTAGAGGCGTGACATACTTGCTAAATCTAGTACCGTCAGTCGGTCGAAAAGACCCTTCGAGTTGTGGTTTGGCGCATGAGCCGGTTTAGGCCACATAAAGATATGGGCGATCCGGCACTGCGTCTTTGAACAAGAAGGCGACAAGTTGAAGGCTAGATCCGGCGCAAGGCTGTTTATTGGCTATCTAGAGGAGCGAAGGTGGTTTATTCTATAGTCTAAGGATGGAAGGTCATTATTAGCACTAATGCCCGATTCTTAGAAGAGGATTATATGAAAATCATAAGTCAAAGTTGAAATCATTCTTCAAGAATTGAAGATGATCATATTCCCACCGATTAGGCGAAGGTGCGAGATGTCGAGTCAGTGGGAGGATCGACACGGATACTTGAGAAATTGAAGTGGGTCGAGTTCATTGGAGATACCGACCGTATAAGTGGTACCTACACAGCAAGTTGTGCAAGTTAGAGAACCACAAGTATCTGCACCCACCGTTGCCATTGTGCTGTAGAACCTCGTCGTAGTGGGAGGGTTGTTTCGACCCGAGCGATTTATGTTCGTGGGTGAATCTTGGTTTAGTCGGTGACGAACATGCAATAATCGACCCATGGACATCTGAGGAGGCAATCAAGATATTGATGCAAGATATGGCACACCTATGGACTTAGAAATGGAGTCCATAACGGCTATGGATGTATATGAAAGACACCTCTACCGGATGGCGAGGAAGCCATAGGTAGTAAGTGGATATCTGAGAGGAGAGATTCCGATGGAGGTTTCGACTTTTAAAGCCGGGCTTGTGGCGAAAGGGTACACTCAGTTGAGGGGCATCGATTTCGATGAGACCTTTTCGCTTGTATGCTCAAGTCCATCGAATTCTTACGGCCATAGCAGCCCACTTGAACTAGAGGTTTGGCAAATGGATGTTAAAACCGCTTTTCTAAGCGGTTACCTTGAGGAAGGTAGAGACATCTATATGCGACAACTTTGAAGGTTATGTGGTAAAGGGTGAAGAGCATCTAGTATGGAAGCTTAAGATGTCCATTTATGGACTTAGCGAACCTCCGATCATGGAACTTACGCTTTGACGAGGTAGTAAAGTCCTATGGATTTACCAGGTTGCCTAGCGAGAGTTGTGTGTATCGGTTAGATGTCAGCGGTGATGTGGTATTTCTTGCACTTTATGTAGATGACATCCTTCTAGTTGGCAACAACGTGAAGCATATCGGGCGTAAAGAGTTTGCTATCCGATCGGTTTCAAATGAAAGACTTAGGAGATGCGGCGTACATTCTTGGGATCAAGGTTTACCGAGATCGCGAAGAAAATGTTGAGCTTATCTCGAGCGTCTTACATTGATCTTGTGATTACTCGTTTTAGTATGCGGACCGCCCGAAAGGATTGCTACCTTTCGGACATGGCGTTCCTTTATCTAAACGATCACCTATATTACAAAGAGATAGAGGAAATGAGACAAGTTCCTTACGCTTCCGCGTAGGAAGTCTCATGTACTGCAATGCTATGCACGAGGCGATATCCGCTATGCGGTAGGCATAGTAGCTGATATCGATCTAACCTGGACAAGCTCATTGAATTGCGATAAAGCATATACTCAAGTACGAAAAGGACTCGAGATTATAGGCTGGTTTACCATGCGAGATAGTCTAATGCCTTTGGGTTATCTGACTCGGTTTCCAAGTGACCGTGATGAGAAAAAGTCGACCTCGGGCTATGTGTTTACCTTGGGAGGTGGAGCCGTATCTGGCGGAGTGCAAAGCAGCGATGCATTGCGGACTCTACCATGGAAGCCGAATATGTAGCCGCCGGAGGCTTCTAAGGAGGCTGTATGGTTGAGAACTACCTCATGGATCTAGATGTGGTACTGGTTTGCCCAAGAGTATCATAGTTTCTTGTGATAACTTTCGGTGCGATGGCAAACTCGAAGGAACCACGGACCCACAAGCGACCAAACACATAGAGAAAGTACCATGTCATACGAAATCGTTAGACGCGGTGGCGTGCTGATTGAAAAGATTGATACAACGGAAAATCTAGCGGATCCATTCACGAAGAGCGCCGCAAAAGTCTACGATGGACACGTTAGAGGACTTGGATTAAGCTTGATGGCACCCACTTAGAAAGGAAACTTTTGTATAAGTGGGAGAAGCAAAGTGATGGTTGTTTGTAATAGCTAGTAGAAAGACACATTGTATACTAAAGTTTGCTTTAGTATAAGTGGGAGATTGTTGGTTGTATACTAAAAGCGGTTTGGTTGAGCTTGTATACAATGTTTCTGTTACCACTATTACAATCTCTATCGATTTGAATACTTGATTGCATATATCGTGTCCCTTATCTCATATATAAGTTAGATCATACGGTGTGTGAAGATCACGAAGTGCGTATGATTGGTCAAGCTTAATGAGATATAAAAGTTTCACAGTGAGGCGACTTAAGGACGAGTTGTCGGTTTAGGGCTGCAGATATAGATAAGAAGTGACTTGTCTTAGTTGCTTGTCTATCTTTGATGCGTCTCGAACGTATTGAAGGATCACGGTGAGATGTGTTCTTCTTTCGACCGTCGTGAAGAACCAAGATCTCGGTGACTTACGATGATCTAAACCTCGATAAGGTATTAGGTGAGTATGAGTTGTTGACCATCACTTTGACTTGTTATGAGTGAGGGTTATATGTTCTAACCAGATTCTCCGCATCTTGGGTGGTGGCGATCTTGTATGTCACGCTAGTTATCATGTCAGTCACCGTATCCGTTTAGGATGATGGCGTCCCATAAGGAGCTCAAAGGTTTATTGTACTAAACCACGCGAGGTTGAGTTAGCTCAAGTACAATAATAAGGTTGAGTGGTACTACTTAAGGATATGAAGTTAATGTCGTTTTAAGCGATTGATTGCTATAAATGATTAATGGGCGTTCGATATCTTAAATACGAGGATTCGTAATGTCTAAGTGCAAGCCCGACTCAACTTCGATAATAAAGGGTAAGTCGACATTTATTCTCTAGTGGCATGAATAAATGTTTATAAATTAATTATGTTACAAATTTGAACATAAGATAATTAATTTATTTGAGGCCCATCTTTATTCCTTGCATTTGATCCTGGTGGCCCATCCGGGCCCGTAGCATCGAGGAAATCGGCACCCTATAGCTCTCAAAGGAAGATTTTATTCTCTTTATCCACAAGGATATTATTATATTTATGATATATGCAAAGATCCTTTCCATATAAGATTATGGTAATAATCACGAGGTATGGAAATAATCGATAGTATGGAAATAATCCTAAGATTATGGTGATATTCCATATAGGATTATGGTAATTTCCATATAGGATTATGGTAATTTCCATATGGGATTAAGGTAGTGCATTATAAATATAAGGTATGAGATAAAGTCAGGTTAATGCTCACATATTGAGAACAGATTTTGGCCATCTCATATAGCTTGAGAGAAAATTTTCGAGTATTATAGAAGAGAGCTCGGTGATTTTCGGTGTATTCTCCATAGATCGTCCTCACTCGGCGTTGGAGATTGGGCAACAGGGATACGATCCGGAAGGTCAAAGCACGAGTCCGATCCATTCGATCCATTCATCTCGTTCCATCGACCTCTTGGATCAGGTAAACACGTGAAAACCCCTACGTGTTGCGATTTAATTATATAGGCGCATGCTGGGTTTATAATCAATGTATGGTGAATTAAACACCCAAGATAGATCCTCGGGCGAGGTTAACATGCTCATGGAAGGCTAACGACAAAGCGCGGAAGGTTTTGGCTGAAGACGAAGATGAGATCCGCAGGACCACAACCATGTGGCAGCTGGCCACAACAATAGAAAGGAGGCGCGCGTTCTGTTCTCTGTCAGAGCAATGGAAGAAAGGAAAGCATCAGAGGATGAAGGGCTGGCAGGTGCACAGTCTGCACCCCTAAACAGCGCCAGAGGTTGTTATTAAAAAGGGGGAGACAATTAGAAAATGGATTCATTCGGGTTTTGAGGAAATACACGCCAAACTATCTGTAGATAATCAAGGCGTGATCTCTTGGAGATGAAGTCATCGGAAGAGACGACGATCCAAGAGCAAGCACGTGATTCCGGCGACTAGTGCTAATTTCATTTCCCGAATTCTTCTAAGTTGTTATGGATTTTGTTTATTTGAATATTGTTGAATAGCTCATTATGAGCTAAACCTGTATGGCTTGATTTCTCGATGAAACCCATGCTCGTGTGACGAGCTCATTTCTACGCATATCTTGTTAAAATCGCTATTGCTCTTTTGGGAATTATTTTATCTTGCTTATGCTTGATCACCATTAGTGAGATCTCGAGTTCTATAGCTTCGCTGGAAGTTCTTATAGAGTGGAACACAAAAGAGTGACGTAAGAACATGATTTTAATATTATGTGTGTGAATAGCATAAGAATATCGTTTACCTTGCGTGGCAAAGATGAATGGATTAGTAAAGATATTCTAAGAGCGATTCGATATAGGAGTATATTGAGAGGCTTGCGTAATATATCTTAGATTGGAAAAATACTAAGAATCGAGAAGTTCATGTCATAGTGATGAGGCAACGATAATACTGTAGCATTATTAGTACAGAGCATGGGTGGAATCGAGAGATCAAGTCAGTTTGTCTTCCTTGATATCAATGCTTTCCTCGTTATTTATGTTGGTGTTTAGTTCGTCTGGCCGAAGTCCTCTTAATTCAAGTTCGTAGTTGTGTTTTCATTTAAAAGAGTTACCACCTTGTTTAGTTTATTTCCCCTTTAAATCCTTCCTATCAAACAAAGTTGTTGCCGACGTGATTTAAAGTGCAATCGTTGTGGATTCGATCTCGGAATACTTCCGTGTATTACTTGTTGATTACGTGCACTTGCGTACATTTAATTGTGTTAAATACACGAGACAACACTGTGCCAACATGAGTAATTGAAAGTTTAGATCCATTACCTACAGTGAGCGTTTCTGGACCATAGTAAGGAGAGTGAGTATGAAGTTTCACCATTTCTGCAGTGACATGAGCGGAGGCCCCTGAATCTAGGTACCATTCAGAGTCACTTTGAGGGAAAGTTGTGGACATATTAAAGGAGGCAGTAGGCGATTTGTCAGGCAGATTTGACACACGAGGCTTTGAAGTGGAGGTGTAGGTTTCAGGATTGGGTGACGTGTTTATGAAATGAGCTTGTGGAGAGGGGGAATCAGACTCTATTCCTGTAAAACTCACATCAAACCTTTTAAAACACTTAAGGGCAATATGGTTAGTTTTTCCACAAATTTGGCAGATGATTTTACTATTGTTACTGGAATGATACCTGCCTGCACCTCTTCCACGATTACCGTGAAAGCAAGGTCTTGCATATCCACGGTTGTTGAAATTTTGATGATATACAACATGAACTTGTGGCGAAGTTTGTTGAGTGAAGGAGTTCATACTTGTGGCAGAAGTTATAACAGGAGTAGCATGATTAAGCAACATGATTTCATGAGTTTGCAAAGCAAACTGGACTTCATCAAGGGAAATCTCTTCACACTTTGACTGAAGAAACAAACATATGTTCTCAAAATCTGGACCGAGGCAACCGAGAACAAGATTTACAAGATCGAAATCTGGAACTTGTTGACCAATACTGAACAATTGATCAGTAATGCCTCGAAACTTTAGTATGTAGTCATCAATGAATAAATCTCCCTTTTTCATAGTTTGAAGCTGAAATCAAAGTTGAGCTAACCGCGTCTTGGATTGGGATTGAAAGAGTGTTTCGAAGGTATTCCATAGCTGAGCTGCAGTGGTGCATCTTCCAACATAACCTATCATAGAGGGAGAAATTGATGCAAGGATCCAGCTGAAAACGAATTGATCTCGTTGGATCCAGATCAGATACTCGGGTTTTGGAGTTATTTCATCCACACATTGTTTTGGACTTGAATTTTGTAGAAGAATTTCATCGAAGCTATATGCTCGAGCAATGGCTAGAACTTGAGTTTTCCAAAACATGTAGTTCGATCTATCTAACTTTGTGCTGATAGGGTGGATAAAAGAAAGACTAGAATTGAAAGAGGTGGCCATTGCTGAAGGATGACACAAAAAAATTTAAGAGCTTGGCTCTGATACCATGCTAAAGATGAAAAATGTAAACGCAGAAGCAGAACAAAGGAAGAAGAGATGGAAGGAAAAACTTGGCTTCATTATTGTATATGCTGCTTTTATAGAAGGGAGTTACATGGTTGTTAACTTACCTAACAAACTCTTAACTGCTTCAACAGACTAACAGAAAAATTAACTAATGCGAAAAACGATAGTCTCGGTTCAGTAGGGGTTGTATTAAGTTTCTCATTTGTAGCTGAACATCTGCATGTTAAATGCCGTGGCTAAAAGTAGTTATTTTGTATTTTGTTAGTTTGTTCATCTCTTCTTCGATTCTGTTAATTAGGTAATTTTTCTGTTAGTCTGTTGAAGCAGTTAAGAGTTTGTTAGGTAAGTTAACAACCATGTAACTCTCTTCTATAAAAGCAAAATATACAATAATGAAGCTAAGTTTTTTCCTTCCATCTCTTCTTCCTTTGTTCTGCTTATGCGTTTACATTTTTCATCTTTAGCAGAGAGTGAAGAAGAAGAAAAAAAAAGGCAGGCAATAGGTGAAGAAGGAGAAAGAGGGAAAGGGAGAGTTCATTTCCATTTTTTAATGATTTGGATTGAAATGGCATCGTTTAAATGTATAATTGGAAACAAAATCCATCTCAAATTATGTTACTTTCTAATCAAACATGCGCTATAAGAAAAAATTTATAGGTAATAAGTTAATATATTTCTCATAGTTCAAGATGTTTTAGGAAAAAAAGAAAGTTGAAGCCCTAGATCAAAAATTGTTCAAAGTTAAGTTATAAACTATAATTAACTATTATTAATATCACAAGACATTTTATAATGTAGACTCATAAATTTATAGTTAAGGGTGTCTACAACGACAATTTTTCCAACCTTCAAAAGTTGGAAAGTTGGTTAAAAGCCCACAATGGTAAACCTCGCCCTCCCCTCCAAAAAAAAAGTTGGTTTCAGCTTTCAGAAATGAAAGCCAACTTTCACTGCACATGTGGGATCCCAGTGTGGTGTAAACTTCGGCACGTCGATGACATGCGCCCGCTAGTTGTCACGTGCGTGGTGGCACGCACGGTGACATGCTGATGCAATATATTTTTTTTACAACTTTTCATTTCAATTTTTTTTCAATTTTTTTGCAAAACAAATTCTATTTTTTTTTTCAATTTTTGATTTTATAGATCTTTTATTTGACATAAAAATCATAAAAAGTGAATTTAAAATATTCAAGTTAAAATGAAAGTTGGATTTATTATTGTATTTTAGTGGGACCAAATTAAAAATTGGAAGTTGAGTTTATTATTATAGAAAAAAAGTAAAATAAAAATTGATAGGTTTTGAAAAAAATGATATGACATTATAAGATCCATCTAAAATTTGGGAAGTTGAGTTTAGAATTGTAAACACCCTAAGATTGTTCGGAATATTTGAAATTTATCCCTTCAAATAGGTACTTTATCTCTCGAAATAGTGATATATAGAATTGTTAAACGTTTCATCAAACTCAAGATTACAGTCTTTTTCAATCTTAATGATACAATGATCTTAATCGATGTTCTACATTATTCCAAATGAATATTCCCTATCGGGAGAAAATGCTAATATAATCCCACTACTACACGGAAGTAGTACTATATATCGAAAATCAACAAATTCAGCAGCTGCACCTACCTCGATTCCAAGGCCTTCACCTCCTTCACCTCTTTCTACTCGGATTATTACCGATTTGTAAGATATCTTTGTGTTGAGATGATTCCTGCTAGATTTGTGCATCTGTTGGTGGTGAGCATAATTTTGGGCGTGTGTGAAGCTGGGTTGACGAGCAGCTATGTGAGAGCGAGTGGGATTAGCACAGATATGCCACTGGACAGTGATGTATTTCGCGTGCCTCTTGGTTATAATGCTCCTCAGCAGGTACGAGACTCATTTTTTCTTGGCCATTATTTTTCATTTTTAGTTGTTTATCTGGTTTCAGAGCCATTTTCGTTGATAATCTCTACCTCTCAGCCTTGGGTCGATTTGAGTTCATATTCTACTTAAATTTAGTCGCTAGGAGAAAACAATGATTTTAGGAGTATTGATACAATTAGGATTGATCATAGTAAGATTTCTACGATTTGATCAGATCATACTGTGCTTGTAGTGTTTTTCAGAAATTTATGGGAAGACTACTGTGATGGATATGTAGTTGTATATGAGGTTGATTGATAAGTTGATGATATTTACATCTTTTCTAGTTTTAGATTGATTATATTATTGTTGTCTGGGCATATATATGAATGTTTTATACATAGTGGTTGGTTCAGTAAGATTGGTCATTATACTTCTATTGAGTGTAACATTGATAGAACAATAAGATTTCATATACTTGGTGAATGGATCACTAGATTACTTAAACTGTGTCAGATGTTTACTTTCTTGATTATAAATGGTGGCCTAAAAAATGTATTAATGATTGATGTTGTTCATCAGAGTTAAATTCTCCTCAGTTCATCAGAGTTATATATTGGACATATTTGATAATTTTGTCATATTCATGCATTTTATCCACTAGACTTATATCCATCAAACTACTTATCCATATTAAGGTTCACATAACACAAGGAGATTACGAAGGCAGGGGGGTCATCGTCTCATGGATTACACCAGATGAAGCCGGTTCGACTTCAGTGCTTTACTGGGCAGAAAATAGCCAGCTCAAGAAAACTGTAAATAGCAATGTTGTTAGATACAAGTATTACAATTATACCTCTGGTTACATTCATCATTGCAATATCGATAATTTGGAGGTAAGCCTTTTTAAAACACTTCCTTTGCCTGCAACCCAAATCTTGGTCTATAATCTTGCAATGAGCAGGTTCTGATCCTCCAACATATTTGCTGAAAATGCAGTTTGCCACCAAATACTACTATGTGGTTGGAAATGGGAATGTGACTCGAAAATTTTGGTTTGTGACACCTCCCCGACCAGGGCCTGATGTTCCTTATACGTTCGGGCTTATAGGTATGTCATAGTCATCAAAAAATGTAATTATTTCTGTGATTGTGGAAGCTTTGCTGTCATATAAGAGGCAGATTGAAAAGAAAACTAAAGAGAGAATGGAATATGACTATCATTTTAGTCTTAAAAATCATCTTGTTCTCCCGATATCCTAATTTAATGTTACTCTATTGGTATGTCAAAGAAGCGAACATATTACATCTTCTCTGCATTTGAAATCTACATCCATGTCTAAGAAGTATTAGATTGTGGTTGTCATAAAGTTAAATAAAAAAGAACAAAAACTAAAGATAAAGGCATTATGAAGTTTACACTTCTGTTGTGAAGCCAGTCTATGTGGCATCATGAGCAGGTGATCTAGGCCAGACCCACAATTCGAATCAGACAGTAACTCATTATGAGCAAAACCCGGCAAAAGGACAGGCAATTCTGTTTGTTGGAGACCTCTCCTATGCTGATAGCTATCCGTTGCATGATAACACAAGGTGGGATACATGGGGGAGATTCGTGGAGAGAAATGTGGCGTATCAACCATGGATTTGGACTGCTGGGAATCATGAAATCGATTATGTTCCAGAAATAGTACGTCTTTAATTAAGATGGTTTTTTAATTCTTGATTCACAAAGTCATTATCTGAAAATGAATCACCTTTATTGTAACTTAGTCTAGAAGGAGAGACGCAAAATTATCTTATTATGTCACTTTACGGAGCTCTAATAATTGCTTAGATTGCATTATTGATCTCCATGCATATTGCTTGCAGCAATTCTCAAAAGATCTACGTGTATTTAAATTAAATAAGTGATTTTTCTGCAGGGTGAAACTATACCCTTCAAGCCATTCACACATCGATATTGGACACCATACAAAGCATCTGGAAGCACATCTCCTCTATGGTACTCAATCAAGAGAGCTTCGGCCTACATCATTGTCCTATCTTCATATTCAGCTTATGGTATGAATTTCAGCGTTTCGTATCAATTTCATGTAAATAAATTACAGTAGTAACTTCCATCACCATATTAACTACCTCTTCTTTTACAGCGATATATACCCCTCAGTATAAGTGGTTCACAAACGAGCTATCTAAAGTGAATAGGAACGAAACACCATGGCTTATCGTACTCATGCACAGTCCATTGTATAGCAGCTATGTTCATCACTATATGGAAGGAGAGACTATGCGAGTGATGTATGAAGAATGGCTTGTGCGGTACAAAGTTGATGTGGTCTTTGCTGGTCATGTTCATGCATATGAACGATCTGTAAGTATCTAGTATCCTTTCATGTTAATTATATCTTTGAACATGTGATTTCCTTATGCTATATTTTCAATGTTTTCTTCAATCTTTGGCCAAATTATCTCTTGAATTCGATCAAATTTCACGTTGTCATATCTTTTCACGCAGGAGCGTATATCCAACATAGAGTACAACGTGGTGAATGGATTGTGCACTCCTATCAATGACGACTCTGCCCCGGTCTATATCACCATTGGAGACGGAGGAAATCAAGAAGGCTTAGTCACCGAGTATGTAAAAGCTGAATGTGGTGTAAGAAAGTATAGTATGCTGATAATTACGGAGAACTGATCGACCTTGTTTATATTTTGGTTGTAGGATGACACAACCACAGCCAGAGTACTCAGCTTATCGGGAAGCCAGCTATGGCCATGGCATATTCGACATAAAGAATCGGACTCACGCCTACTTTGGATGGCATCGTAATCAGGATGGTTTTGCTGTGGAAGCCGACTCTATGTGGTTGCTTAATCGATACTGGAAAACCATGGAAGAAACGTCTTCAGTTGTTTGAGGATAAGGTACAAGCTGTGTAGAAAACAGTCGAGGGTTTTATGTTGCTGCATTACGTGATTTCCGCTTTGTTTTATAGCAGTTTAGATAAAATATCAGTAAATCATGTAATTTGGGTAAGGATAGTACGGTTAGTTTCATTTGATTGGTGTTTCTCTTTCAACGCACTCCAAATAATTAGATCCTTTTGCTAAAGTCATCTCCAACCTTTTCATTTTACTAACAGTAACTAAGTGCGATGCACAGGATTACATCTTTTTTAATATACGCTCATGAATAGAGATGACAGTGGATCCTAGACCCAATCCAGATCTGCATATCTATATCTATTTTTTAGGATCTGGATCTTCAAAAATAGGATCCGATGGATCTGGATCGAATTCGGATCATTCCTTTAAAATATGGATCTGGATCTTGATTTTTGAGATTCAGATCCGATCCAAATCTAACCCATGGATATATATATATAGTACTCAATCTAGACCACACATTTTGAACACGTGGACGCACCAAAATTTGACACGTGGCAACCCATTTTTCGCTCAGGGGCAAAATGGGAACGCACCTAGCGGCGCTGGGTGCCCGTCCGACGTTGGGTAGGGGAGTCCTTGAGCGTTGGGGTCTCGCGGGCGCCGAGTTTGGGGAGAGGCACCACAAAACACAGATAATGCATTCAAAATAACATAACAATGCATTCAAAATAAAATAACAATGCATCGCACACAACCGATGTTGGGTGCGTGTTGTGTGCGCGCCGATGCTGGATAGGGACGCTGGGTGCGCGCCGACGCTGGGTAGGGATGCTGGGTGGGCTCCGACGCTAGGTAGGGGCGGCAAAGGTCGACGCTAGGTTTGGGAAGAGCCACAACAAAACATAAATAATGTATATGAAATAACATGTCACTGTATTTAAAATAACTAAATACTACATTTAAAACAACATAGATCGCATCGCACCCGTTGGGTGCGTGCGCGGCGAGTGCAGGTGTGGACGGACGCTAGGTGCGTAAGCGGGCGCTGGATGACGCGAAGCGGGCGCTGGACGCGAGCGAAGCGTTGGGGCGCATTACAAGATGCATTAAAATTGAAACTCATATCGTGTTTGTGTTCAAGTGCATGTATTTTTTGTTCATTTTAATGCATTGTTTGTTTTTCGCAATCACATAACAAATCAAATTACTAATCTACCCTTAATGAAGCTAAAATTAGCGAAATTAAGCTTAAAAAGTTCGAAAAAATCTGAACCATAGGATCTATTAGATGAGTGGATGAGATTGAGTACTACATACTATCTCAGGCCCGGGTACTATTTGATCCCTTCTCTATATATATAATATTTATTTTTATTTATAAGTATATTATATTGTTTTTCTTTCTAGTCGAAGTTTGATAAACTAGGTTATGGAATTAGACGATAGGTCAATAAAATTAAAAAATTGTAACTTGAATTTGAAAAAAAATTGTATATGAATTAAATATGAGTGGTTTATTTGTTAATATATGAATACTATTTCTATTCCTATTGCAATATTATTTGATATCTTGAAAATAAAAGCAAATTTATAACTAAAATCTTCTTGTATAGTGATGATTGTCGAAATTCTAAATAATCATTATAGTGCTATTGTATATTTAGATTATTATTATGGTATTATTGTAAATTATAGTTGATTTATGATTTATTTTAGAAGAGAAAATATATGGATATGGATCTAGACCTTGGACCCTGCGGATCTGAATCTGGATCTAATTTTTTTGACCCAATGGATCTGGATCGAATCCGGACTTAAGCAAAAAAAAATTCAATTTGGATCTGGATCTAATAAGATCTGGTCTAGATCCGGTCCATTGCCATCCTTACTCATGAAGCAAATGTATCACATTAATTTTCTATTTTACATAGAATTTTCAGGAATTTTAATTCTTATTTTTAAAAATCTATAATCTTCATTGATTTTTTATTCGATTTCATCACATGAAAGCATATATAAAATGATATTTCTATTATCCCCTCAAATTCTATATTTAATTAGTGGACTGGTTAAGATTAATATCAATTAAATTGCACTGTCAGTTTAATTTGGTAAAAAAAAATAGTTTTGACTAAATTATTTAATTATCTTCTAAAAAAAGACTATGTGGCATATCCATGATTTTTTGTTCTTATTTTTTAATATTTTAAAATCTCATTTTATTATCTCAATCAAAAATTCATATTTAATAGGCAAAATAGTTGAGATCAACATTATTTGAATTATACCGTCAACTTAATTTGCCAAATAAATAGTTTAATTTATTTAGTTTAACCAAAATAATTTTGGGAATTATTTAATTGTTTCTAGATAAAGATGTATATAAAATTTTTACTCGAATAAAATAATAAATTTGTAGACATTCATATTTTGTTCAAATCAACAAAAGCATATTTTTTTTCTATGGTCCTATTTCATGCATATATATATATATATATATATATATATATATATATATATATATTAATTCTTTTAATAATTATACTTCGTTTTGACAAACAATAGATCTATCTGATTATTTGTACGTATAACCTCTTATTTAACATGGTAAATTTATAATTGAACATTTATTATATAATTTTCTTTAAATTCAAAAGTAAGGGGGATATTATATATATGATAAGGAATAAAATATAATATATGATTCATCATTGGATAAGTATATGTGGCTTAAACACGTATATCATATTGAGTACGAAAGCATCAAGTCAGCGAGACTATTACAGGTAATAAGCTCCTGAGGCTGGGCGAAAAAGTCAATAAGTATAGACAAAAACTTGGGTGAGCTCCGCCTCACCGTGAGCTCCGCCTCACCGTGAGCTCACCCTTGTTTTTTGTTAAAATAATTATATATTAATTTTGGTGAGTAAGGATAATTAGATTTTGTTAATTTATAATTAAATTTATTAATTTTTAATTATAATTTATTAATTCATAATTAAAATTTATTAATTCATAATTGAGTTTATTAATTCACAATTAGAGTTTATTAATTCAAAGTTAGGGTTTATTAATTCACAATTAGGG
Organism: Salvia rosmarinus; assembly: GCA_036937905.1. Taxonomy (NCBI): domain Eukaryota; kingdom Viridiplantae; phylum Streptophyta; class Magnoliopsida; order Lamiales; family Lamiaceae; genus Salvia; species Salvia rosmarinus. Next base: position 18,507,392 of record CM072820.1, read on the forward strand.
TTTATTATTCAAAATTACGGTTTATTATTTTCAATTAGGGTTTATTAATTCACAATTATGGTTTATTATTCAAAATTGTGGTTTATGAATTCCAAATAGGGTTTATTAATTCAAAATTAAGATTTATTTAATTTACAATTAGGGTTTATTAATTGAAAATTAGGGCTTGTTATTCAAAATTACGGTTTATTAATTCATGATTAGAGTTTATTAATTCAAAATTAAGATATATTAATTCAAAATTATTATTTATGAATTTACAATTAAAGTTTATTAAACTAATTAATTTTAATTGGAATTAAATTAATTAATTTTAATTAGAATTAAATTAATTAATTAATTAACATTAATTAAATAAGATTAATTAATTAATTTAGGGGGGTCTCACCGTGTGGCAGCACTGAGAAGACCACCCCATAAGTATAAGCTCAAGTCCGGGTCTCTATTAGTGAAACGACATCGTATATGATTAATATGGTTAATAGAAGAATTTCTGTTTCCTGAAGAGATCTGACTCTTATTGATAAGAGACCTGGTGCGAGAAGCTCGGCGGAGATCTCGGAAGATCTACATATCTCCTATTCCCAAAAGGATTAGGAATGAGTATGACTAAAACTATTTCTATATCTATAGATACCTCCGTTCTGAAGGTATCACGTACACAATATTAAACATTCAATAAGCATTGAGCATCATATATTATTGACTTGAGCGTTGGAGTGTCTATCCGGAGACCACCCTCCGACTCTGATTTGTTGTTATTTTGATTCATACGTCGTCCGACTATCCAAGGCGATATTCTGATTCTTCGTTTACAACCATTACTTCATTATTACCACAAGGAACACATACTTTTACTATTATTTATTAGATTTATTAAGTTAAATGTGGAACTTTCTTGGGTTAAGACGTTGAAGTACTCTGAACAATACCCGATATCCCCACAGAAAGGAAAATTATCTAGTACAACATGGAACGCCAGGTCCTGAATACAATTGGAAAATTTTCAAGGAATTCGGAAGATGCCACACTCACCCGACATGGGGGTCAAAACCTTCCACCTAAAGAGGAGTCAACTATAGGACATGGGTCCACTCATATAACATCTGAAAGTTTAGTAGCTGCTGTAAAAATGCTTCTGGAAGAGGCTCTAAAGCAATAGGGTTTTTTCCGTCCAATAATACACAAGAAAAAACATCAAAGAGAGACACTCACTCACGAAGGACAGGGGACAAAAAGATTAAAGGAGAAGCAAACACTGAAGAGGCATCTTCTATCTAGGTGCAGCCAACAGATGAGCTTATAAGTATCGAGTTATTCCCTATAAAAAACAGGCCGTACCACTAAAATTGGAACACAAATGCTAGAGGAGGATGCTGTCACAGCCCAACTCGGCTAATCTCGAATGATTGCCTTGCTAGGCCACGACTGGGATTTGATTAAAGAAGTGGGAAAGAAAGGGGGATCTTAGTGTTGATTTCTAAGCCATATCATTTGTAAGGAAACATGAGTAAATGCGGAAGCATAAGTGATATCAAGGTCGATTCAGAGAGTCTGACCAAACAATAGTTGATTATGTAATCACTACTAGAATATTCAAGAGTTTAATATATATCTAGAATTCAAAAGAATCTAAAGAGTTTGCAGCGGAATAAGCGTGTGAGATATGCATATGAAGATTCATTCTCAAGGTGAACCAAAAGATGTTCCATTTCATCGATAAAAGAAATCTCGTTCAACTCCACTCTGTTTTATCACCAGCTCAACCTGTACATCAAAAACGAATATGGAGGGCTAAGTACAAAGTACTTAGAGGGTACATGCCAAAATATTTTATATTTTCTTCACGAAATTGTACTGCCGCCACCATAGTAAGACACAAGGGTTTTGGTTTCAAAGACCTTGTGCTTACTGAACATTTTATCATTTTTCCCAAAGTCGACTGGCCAGTTATTTTTCTTACAACGTATAATCCAAATCGGCTATGGAAAACATTGGGAGGAAGGCCTCCCTTCACCCGAACGCACGACTGACCACGAACGGTTCACAGGCTAAGTGTACACAGTCTAAATTGGCATCTCACCAATAGGACCCGAATTCGTAATATCTCCTGTTGGCCCGACCAACCCGAATGAATATATACAAAATAATAAATATTTTGGCAGAAAATATCGCATTTAAAAATTTGCAGTTCAAGAAAGCAATAAAGCATAAGCAGTAAACGACTTTAATAAAAATCAGATTTTGTTTAGATAAGAATGCCCACCTCAAGAATTGACCTTCTTGAAATACCTGCTATCGATCCTTTGTCGTTTTCGTTTACGTCTTCGTTGGACCTTGTCAACGTAAGAAATATAATTTAGTACGCCATTCGCTTCTTTCGAGAAGCATTGCTAAGATTCAATGAACTCGATATCTTTTAAGTCTTAGAGTTTCTGGGTTTTAGGATTTTTGTCATCGATACAATTCAATCTACAACTATATTTCATCTATTAGGCTCGTCTCGCCTCACCATGATGAGAAATGACACTCCATCGTTGCATTCCTTCCTTCTGTCTATGTTTCTCCACGTCGTTTCGTACAATATATGAATCCTATGTTCATAACTAATCATCGTCGTTTGTTAACGCGTATCAAGGATTTCGAGTTTCAATACCTCATTCACTACTATCATTTCCTCGCTGCGTTTCTCGCCTCACATGTCCCACATATTCTATTAGAGAAACTTATATCTATACTACACGATTAATAAGGATTTATCCTAATTCAATCATCTTCTAACAATCATTTCATAAAGTAAAGTTACTTAAATAATATTCCTCAAGCATCTACTTGCCATAATCAAATCATTATTTAATTAAATCTCTAGTTTAATTAAGTAATCCATAATTACAAGTTTAATTAAATGGATCAATTTAAAAATCCAATAACATCTCATTATTAATCAAATTAATTTAATACATCTTAAATATCCAAATTAGGATTTATTTCCATTTACACATTTTTAGCAATTTACTTAAAGTCCATCTCATCACATAAATAAATCACTTAAAAAGAATAATTCTCAAATTATCCCTTAACATAATAAATTAATTATGTTATTCAATTTCCAAAATTAGACTTTATTTAATTATTAAATTTGTTCTACCTTTCAGATTTAATTATAAGAACTAAATTAATCCAACTAGTAATTATCAATTCAATCTAATGAATTTAAATAACCCAGTCTAAGTAATTGGTATTTAGATTATCATTTAGTTAATTAGGAATTAATCACAAAATTTAATTACTAGAATTAAACCTCATATTTAATCAATATAGAATTTGTTCAATCCTTAATTTCATATAATGGATCATACAAATAAATAATTACATCCCTTCATCAATTTAATTCCAGAGCATATCTTCACTTTAATTCTAGAGCCAATCTTTAATTTAATTTCGGCCCATGGCCCATTCTATTGTTTTATGCCCATTTCATAAGGCCCAAAGAAAAAAAAACTAATTAGCATATTAGCCCATCACCAAAAAGAATTTAAATCTAACCCATGACTTAAGCCCATTATCAAATATGGATAATAAAAAAAAGAAACACTAGCTCCATTTTTATCCCTCTCTCTCGCCTCACGCCTATAGACACGCACACACACATCTCTATCTCATCGTACCTGCTGTGCCGCCGCCGTCTTCAATCAGCCACATCATCGGTTGGCGTGATGTGACGCCATCGCCGTCATCGCAACCTTCTCTCCTCTCGGATCTCTCTTGAATACACACACACCACACACTCTCTTTCTCTCTCGGTGAATCCACCGCCACCGTCACCGATTTTGATGTCGTCACTCCCCTTTCTCTCTCTCTCTCTCTCTCGTCGTCACTCGTACAAGAAAAAGAAGAATCTCCATGTCTCTCACAAACATACTCAAATCTAAAAAATCGATCAGAAAAAGAAATGAAACCTTTTCCCTTCGATCTACCCGTGCCGCGTCGCAGACGACCTCAACCGTTGTCGTCGACGCCACGATCTCCAGCACACCGACAAAAGAGCGTCACCGTTAGTAGCTCCACGGCGTGCCCCTGCCTTGCTACAAACATTGTCGCTGCACCGCGTAGCCTTTGCTCCGTGATCATGTAGCGCCGCCTCCGTCCCGACAGATTATCACCACCAGTGGCTGTTGTTGTCGTCGTTCATGTAGAGCCGTCGTGTACTGTTTCGGTTAAATTGTTCTTTTAAGTTGCTCGCAAATTATACGAGGTCCTTATAGAGCGATAAGGTCGACCCAAGTCGAATCTCTCGAGGAAGGCTCAACAGAGCTACGATTTGATGTCACACACAGAAACATAAAAGAAATTCTAACGTCCTAAAATAATGGGGGTTGTCACTGAATGGACGAAAGCAAAAAATAAAATAAAGCAGGAAATAGATGCACTTGGACAATAAGAGGATTGGCAGATACATGGAATTGAAGATGGTGTTCTAGGATTCAAAATCTATCATCGCTATTAATAAGCCAAGGATCGATGCACAGAGCATAAACCACCCACGCTTCTCACCTAGCATTCAACATAAATTAGTCTCTAGACCACGTCAATGTTAGACTAGAAATTAATAGCGGATAATCTCTCAACCCTGCCGTATCAACTACGAAGGATATTTAACACAAATGCATACGATAGCAAAACCTATCCACATATATTAATTACTCAACAACAAATTAATCTCTCGATCCCGTTCGTTGTCAAACTTATATCTAACATGAATATGCTCTCGCATTACTTCATAATCAAACATAAGCACATAATCAACCTACACTATTCTTTCGAACACCGTGTATGAAGATCATGAAATAATCAATTTATATGGATAAGAAAGTTACAAATCATCAATCCAACAATCACGATTCAAGACAAAAACAAATCAAATATTTTTTCCCTACAAATCAATAATTCATCTCATAGTAGAAATTATCCCCATAACAATTACATACACATAATGGAACAAGAAAAACTTACAAACCATTCATAGATAAATTCGTCTTCCAAAAATTCGGAATCGTTCAATCCCAATTGTTAATCCAAATACAATAATTAAATGGAAAAGGAAAGGAAAAAGGAAAAGAAAAGAGAGAAAATCGCGTGCAGAATGAATATGTGGAATTGAATCATGAGAAAAAACGGCTGCTCTCCATTTAAATAACCCTCGAAAAAGCCCATTAAATTCATCAAATTTGGGCCTGAAAAACATGCCTAGCACCGGACGTGATGAAACCGACGCTGGGGTGACTCTCTGGATGGAACCGAGAGAGCACCCCAGCGCCGGACGCGAGCAACTTCTGGAATGAGGTAGAAGAGACGCCCAACCTCGGATGGGGAAGAAGCACGGGATGCGCGGGGTGAGGCGGGCCCAGCGCCGGATAGAGCGTGGCACTGGGGCTATCCTAGCGCCGGACGGATGTGACGTTACGTGAGGCGAGGCGTTAGCGGTAGTGTAACGCCCGGAGGGGCAAGGCCACCTGCTTTCGGGGCAAGGCCACGTACTTTGTGTTGGATTTGTATACTGGAAGCAGTTTTGGTTGAGCTTGTATACAATAATTCCCGTTATCACTATTACAATCTCCTATTTGTATTGTTTACTTGATTGCATATGTATGTCCATTTATCTCATATATAAGTTAGATCATATAGTGTGTAGAAGATCACAGAAGTCTGTATGATTGGTCAAGCTTAATGAGATATAAAAAGGATCATAACCGAGACAACTTGAGGACGAGTTGTCGGTATAGTCATGATATAGATAAGAACCGACTTGACTTGTTTGTTTGTCTATACCGGCACGCGTCTCGACGTATTGATGGATCACGATGAGATGAGTTCTTCGATCTGACCGTCGTGAAGAACCTAGATCTCGGTGACTTTATGTTGATCTAAACCTCGATAAGGTTTTAGGTGAGTATGAGTTGCTGACCATCACTTTTACTTGTTATGGGTGAGGGTTACATGAGATAACTCAATATTCTCCGCATCTTGGGTGGTGGCAGTGCTTGTATTTCATGCTAGATACATGTATAGAGTCACCGTATCCGTTTAGGAAGACAACGTCCCCTTAAGGAGCTCAAAAGGTTTATTGTACTAAATCCTGCAGGTTGAATTATCTCAAGTACAATAATAAGGTTGAGTGGTACTACTTAAGAAATTAAAGAGATTAATTATTTTAAGCAGTCGGAACGCTATAAATAATTAATAGACGTGTGATATCTTAGATATGGGGATTCGTGAAGTCTAAGTGCAAGCCCGACCCAACTTCGGAAATAAAGGGGTAAGTCAACATTTATTCTCTAGTGGCATGAATAAATGTTTATGAATTAATTTATGTTCTGGGCTGAACATAAAATAATTAATTTATTTGAGGCCCATCTTTATTCCTTGCATTTAATCACTGGGCTGACCCATCAAGGCCTGGAGCTGCATGAAAAATCGTCCACCTCATTTAGACCACTAGGACTCTATTCTGATCCTCTCTATATGAAAAGATATTATATTTATTAGATATGCAAAGATCCTATCCTAATAGGATTCTAGGGTTGCATTATAAATATAAGGTGAGAGAAAATCAGTGTATCCTAATGCTAAGAGATTTTCAAAAATTAGAGTGTGAATATTGTGATTTTCGAGATTTCCAAGTGTGAGGAAGAAGGCGATTTTTTACAGTACACTTCATAGATTGCTCTCACTCAGCATTGGAGTTTTGGCGAACGGGATACAGTCCAGAAGATCAAAGCACGAGTCTTGATCCTATTCTTTGTCCGACACATTCGTAGGTGAACATGAGAAAACACCAAAGTGTTGCAATTAATTATATAGGTGCATGCTAGGTATATAATCAATGTATGGTGAATTAAACATTCAAGATAAATATTCAGGAGAAGGTTAAAATTAGATTTCCCTACAATTGGTATAAGAGCCTAGGATGAGAATCTTGGTTCTGTTGAATTAATTAACGTTTGATTATTACGTGCACAATTAATTAATTATGGATCTGTAGTTCATCGTGACTCGTTTTTTTTTGTTGTTTTTTCGGATTTCGTTTTTTAACCATGAGAAAATCCGTGGTTAGATTAGGATTTTTTTTTTGTAAATCTAATCTGTAAAAGAAGAATGAAGACGAAGAACACGAAGAACACAACGATGGAGTCCCATCGCATGACGCGACGGGAGGCACGTCGACAGCACATCTCGCGATAAGGTGCACGATCGTGCCGGACGTGTAGGCGAATAGGGCAGGCGGATCGGCGGGACGTGGGTTTCTCGGCAGCACCATCACGTATCTCGAGAAGCCTCGGCGGGATGCTAGGATACGTTCTAAGCAGCGTACGAGCTCGATACGTGGGTACCAATCGTGTGTAATGCGCGGCCAGGCCCAGCGCAAGAGTCGCGTGTTGGCTTCTCGGCAGCAGGCGGTAGCGCATCGCCGGTAGCTCTCGGGCGGCACCGCGACCGAAAGCGGGTGCCCGTCGCACGAAGTGCGCCGGAAGGCCCACCGCGCGAGTCGTGCTCAGGTCCTTCTCTACAGCATCGCACGAGTTTCTCAGCAGACGGGCGACGGCATCCGCACGCGAGGCACGCACACAGCACGTAGATCTCAGCGGGGATGCTCGACGCTCGACAGCTGATGCTCGGCCAGACGACGCTCGGTGGATGGCGTGACGTGCCTCGGCAGGCTAGGCGACTGTGCGACGTGATAGGGGCAGGGCGAGGCGGGGTAGCAGGGCGGCAGAGTGAGGCTGGGCGTGCACATGGGTTGTGCCCTAGCGCGCGACTGACCCGTTTTATGGCCTAGACCCATTTTTCAACCCGCGTTCATATTTCTGACCCTACCCGACCCGATCCACTGTTCCGACCCGTTTTAAATTTTTTGCCCAAATCCAGTTTTTGACGAGTCCGGTCCGTGCCTATGCACGCGTGGCCAGTTTCAAGATTTTTTGAAGATCCGTATGTTGTAAATTTATGTAATAAATTAGGCAGGGAAGTACAGGATCCACGAGTGGGCCGCGATGAATGAATTAATTTTATTTTTATCGTTCAAAGCATGTCGTTGATGTTTAAATTATGCAGGAGCATGCTATGTATGTTTAATTACGTAGATAAACATGTAATATGTTTTCGTGATTAGATGCGTATAGCAAGCATGCTAGGTTTATCTCGTTTTGAAGTATGTTTTAGAATTCTGTGAGCATGTTTTACAAGTTGAGTTCTATGAAAGCATGCTAGGATTACGTGATCTCCATGGACAAACATTTTGAAACAAAAGACTAAGCAAGAAACCCGACATATTAATTTTTAAATTAAAGATGTCAAGACCTCCACTTTTTGATCTCTAAACAAAGTGGTACGCACTGTAAGTAAATGTCCACACGCGTGGCTTGCTTGCACTGTTTATCTTAAGTTTGTTAGATAAGATTTCTAAATAAAACATTTTAATCTATTGAGAAGTGGGAGTTTCATATGTAAACGTCCACACGCGTGGCTTGCATATGCAATTTTCATAAGTTCTCTAGAGATAGATTTAAAATGAGATGACAAAAGAATTTGAATTGGAAGCGGTATGGTCCGAATGAGTATGCCAATTCTAAGAATTCATTTTCCGCTGTCAAAATTGTGGTCATTGCTTAGGCATTACCTCAATTACAACTTCCCGCGAAGTCCATTATTGCGATAGTGATGTGGTCTAGTAAGGTCCAATCATTAATTTCATTTGTCATAAGGATAACTTGACATGGATTGAAATTAAACGACTAAAATGTATATTTTTATCTGGTCGAGGGGATCATGTGTAAACATCCATACGCGTGGCTTGCATGTGGGATTCCTTGGACGATTGGAGGTTTCAATTAATATTGTTTTATCAAAAGGTTACAATATTATTGTTACGAATTATGTGCGATCGTATGCTTATGTGTTTACATTACTCTTCAGATATGTCTCTTACACCGATTATCAATATGCTCGCACAAAATCCTCTATCCGGTCCAAATTTTATCGAGTGGAAACGAAACATGGAATATGTTCTTATCGTAGAAGAACACATGTTTGTTCTTACTACTCCCAAACCCGATGCCCTTACTGACGCATTGACGAATGAGCAGAGAGAGTCAAACAGACTTTGGCATAAGTCAAATAATATGGCCAAATGCTATATGATGACTAATATGTCCAAAGGCTTGCAGCTGCAGCATCAGTCGATGGTAGACGCGACTGAAATATGGTCAAGTCTCGAGAGTAAGTTTGGACAGTGGGATCGGACAATCTGCTTCTACAAAACGAGAGAGATCTTGGCTTGTAGTATGGAAGAAGGAAGTTCGGTCCATGAACATGTCACCCACATGACTCATCTCATGGATAGTCTTGATCAGTTGGGAGGAGGTATCAACGGCGAAGCCAAGGTCGATATTATCCTTAACACACTACCCAAGTCTTTTGAGAACTTTTGCATGAACGCGATCTTGAGAAAGATCGAGTATACACTAAGTCAGTTTGACGAGCCCGTTTTTCGTGTTCTTTTTGGGGTAGTCCTTGCCCTAGAAAGAGTGCATTTTGTGTGTGTTTATGTCTGGGAGGACACGCTTTGGGGTATTGCAGGTTGGGACGGACCTTGGGCAAGATCAGGCCACCTCCCGTGAGAGAGGTAAAAATCCCGAAGATTACCTTGGCAAGACATTCTGACATCTTGCCAAGACATTGTACCGCACGGGAACTGAGCCTGATCAACGAGCCGACGTGAAGCCAAGAAGGTAATCGAGATAAGGAAGAGAGGTAAAAAGGACGGAAGTGACGCATGGACGGGGGTAAAGTCGGGATGCAATGGGAGATGCTGAGCGAGATCTCGCGCGACTTGCACGCAAAAGGAAAGATTCTGGACAAGGTCCTCTCTGCCGCCTGTTTGATTTTTGCCGTAAAGGGAAAGGTCAACCTGCAGTGCTGCGGATGAGACAAACCTGCCAGACTGAAGCCAGAGGAGCCCTTGTCGGGATCCAGAGCCCGAGCCAGCTTGCTGTCCTCACCACCTGCCACCTCGAGATGCGTGCGTTGACCAAGACAAAGAGGAGTTTACTTAGGCTCCCAACACAATTCCATCTCCATTATTCAGAATTGATGACACAACATACGGGAGTGGAGAGCATCAGTCCGAAATTCTCTCTACACTCTCTCTTTTATTTCTCTTGCTTTCATGAGTGATTGTTGAGGAAGAAACAAGTCCTACGGGGAAACACTTATTTTATGTATTTATGACCGCCGAGCAACCGCCGCGTAGAATGCATTTCATTTACGTTTGATTTTCTATTCAAGTATGATTCGTTTATGTTCTTGTTTATTGCTTTTATGTTTATGTCGATTATGCGTGAGTAGTCGGTTTGGTTGGGCTCGGGGTGAAGCACGTTGAGTCAAGGTCATGAGAGTCGTGATGTCTAAACGCCCTTAGAACCTTGAGTGGGTGTTCCCAAGCTCTGTGCCTTATACACATGTTATTCCTTTCCTTTAGCGTTAACTCGGCCGGTAGCCTTGGGGGGAGGGGTAGCTACAAGCAATAGCCGGAGTAAGACGAGTGTCTCTTTGTCCCGGGAAGTGCGGCTAGAGTGGGTGATTGTAGCCGTCGGCCTTGGGCAGAAAGGCGATCCACCCTCGACCGTGTGGCTAGTTGGCTGCCTGAGTGAGTAAAAGCATTGGGCGGAAGAACCTATCTTGGAGACCGTCTTGGCAGGGGCGGCGGGGCCTCAGACTTAGTCCTAAAATCTACGGCAAGCCGGGTGGGGGCCCGTGTACGTGACAACCTAAAAGGGCATCTACCCTTGGTACCTTTAACCACGACATACACTCATGGTGAAAATCCTTGAACCTATGATCAAGTCTTGACTAATATCTCAACGTCACGGAACCCTCGCCCAACTACTTGTTATTTAATCTCTTTACCTTGTGTTTTGTTTGATTTACTTTACGCTCAAGATATATCTCTCAAGACATCTCTATCAAACCGTCACCGATCGACGGCGACCTCTGGGCAACCTCCTACTCAAATCATGACAACTCGAGTAACAACACAACCAACTCTCTTGGTTCGACCCCTTAACTTGCCATATATGGAACTATGTGTTCAAGTTGGAGGAGATTATAAATGTATCTCGACGTGTCTTGGGACCTCTAACGATGGGTATCCGAGCGTCGCCGATCAGGCCGTTCTTGGAGGCTGCGCTATTCTAGTGTTGTTATTCACTTTATTTTTATTTTTGTTTGGTTTTGCATGTTCCGACCTAACCTTGCGGCGAGGATGGAGAGCCCTGTTTGACCCGTGATATTGAGAGAACCATTCGGAGAAGAAAGCAAGCGAGAGAAACGCCTCCGTCTTGAGGAGGCACGTGCAAGCAAGACAACATGGAGGAGAGAATCCACAAACCCACCACCTCCGTGAGAGCAGACGCCGGGAGATGATGTTCGAACAACAACAGTCTCCGTCCCTTGGGCATCACTCTGCCGAGATCGAGGACAAGCTGGGAGCCGAGGCACTCTTTATGTAGATCTTGCAAGCTTCGCCGATATGCCGGGAGAGGATCCCCAGCGCCATCTCCAGGGCTTTGAAATGGTGTGTAGCACCATAAGGTGTGCGGATGAAGTCAAGAAGGAGTACATCCGACTCATATCCTTTCCATTCACTCTCCATGACGGTGCTCGAGGTGGTCAGACACTTTGCTACGGGTAGTGTCACTTCTTGGGGCATGGCCCAATGAAATTTCGAGAGATACTATCCCATATCAAGGATACAAAGCATGAGGAAAAGGATGAGTTCCCTCTAGATGGGGAATGGCGAGACGGTGTACGACTATTGGTGTCGTTTCAAGTCCATTTTGGCAAAATGTCCCAATCATCAAATCTCTGATCAAGATCTGATTCAATACTATGTGAATGGCTTGAGGGCGAGTCAGAGGCAGCTCGTGAGTGCTGCATGCGGAGGTTCCATCCTCAACAAACAACCCAGCGAGGCATTCAAACTACTCGCAGACTTGGCTGAGGAGTCTCGAGATGATGCCAACGCAATGGTCAAGACGATGCCCAGCCAAGAAGCTACCATTTCAGACGGATCCGACATGAAGGACATGAAGGCCATGATGAAACAAATGATGGACCTGATGAGGCCCTCTATGGCCAACAAGAATGTTAAAGCTTGTCAGCTTTGCTTTGCCACCACCCATAACACGGACGAGTTTCTATAAGTAGCCGAAGAAGAAGAGGTGAATACCTTTGGGCATATCAACAACGGTGGTGGAGGAAACGCTCAAGGTCAGAAGCCCCGCTTCGACCCGTACAACCCACCATGGAAAAATCATGAGAACTTGAGGTACGGAGGCACGCACTATCAAGCACCTCCTGGGCAGAATCCACCTCAAGCTCGGCCATCTTTAGCCGAGATAGTGCACAATCAAGGAGCTACCCAGAGGAGGATGGTGCAAGACCTCGACAAGTTCAAAACAGAGACAAGGGAGTCCCGCAATCGGTCGGCCGACTCACTGAACACCTTGACGAAGAGATATCAAAGCTCAATCAAAAGCAAAGGACGCCTCGCCAAGTGCAAACCAACCCAATGTGCACGTCAACGCAATCAACTTGAGAGGCGGCAAGAACTTGCTGCGGAGAGAGCCCTACCAATGAGCCACCAAGACGAGAAGACATAACCGAGGAAGTTGAGGACTTGGTCAAGGAACCCAACCCGAGGTGAAGGCTTCCTTACCCAAGGTAGCATACAAGATGTAGATCAAGATCGACCTCCTTTCCGTGAAGGTTGGCAAGGAACAAAGAAGTCAAGAGATGAATGAGACGATCAAGATCTTTAAGAAGGTAGAGATCAACATATCTTTGATCACCGCTTTGACCTCGATGCCAAGGCACGCAAGTTCCTCGAGGAGTCGTGTACCAAGAGAGTCAAGTACACGGACGATGCCAAGTTCCAAATAGGGAGAACGCCTCACCGTTACTCAAACGAGATCTCCCAATCAAATGTACCGATCCCGGATGTTCTATATACCTTGTGTGATCGGGACAACGAGGATAGACCAAGCCATGTCGATCTCGGCATCAATCAATGTGATGCCCCTATCTATCTATCAAGAGTTGAAACCGGACCACTCCGACCATCTTGTGTTGAGATTCAACCGCGCATGTCAAGCCGCCTATCCCCGCGATCGTTGAGGATGTGCTCGTCAAGGTGCAGGACCTTATTTTTCCAGTCGATTTCTACGTTCTAAATATGGGAAGTACCCGGACCAAGAAGCAGCTCATGCTGCTAGGAAGGCCATTTCTCAAGACGGCCCGGACGTTGATCGATTGCGATACGGGAAAGCTCACATGCAAATTCGCTGGGGAGACGATCACCTTTGACATCTACAAAGCCGAGCAATTTCCAATCGACACCGAGATGGTGGACTTTGTCAGTCTTACCGAGAAGGATGTTGAGAGATACTCTGCTAACGTGGTGATCAAGGACGTGTACGACAGAGTCATCCAAGGACACATTGAAGATCTAGAGTATCTCGACAAGGAGGAGGTCAAGGCAACCGAAGTGCTTGAGGTAGAAGCCGACCAAAGTGGGGACGATCAACCAAGCTATCGATCACATCTAGTGCATGATAAGGAAATGATGCAACCTTCCTTGAAGAAAGCCCCCAAGATACAACTCAAACGCCTACCGAAGCACTTGAAGTATATCTACCTTGGAGCCAACGAGACGTTGCCAGTAATCATACGCTCCGAGCTGACGATCAAAGAAGAAGAAGAGACGAGGGCCGTCTTGAGCAAGTACAAAGAGGCCATCGGCTGGACCTTAGACGACCTCAAGGGCATCAGCCCTACTGTTTGCCAACACTATATCTTGCTCGAGGACGATATCCGCCGAGACCCCGAGAAATCTCAACCCTGACGAAGGAAGTTGTCAAGGTGGAGATACTCAAACTCCTTGAGTTGGGCCATATTTACCCCTGCCCCTCGACAGGCGGTGGGTCAGCCCCGATCCACATCGTACAAAGAAACCGCGCATGTGTGGTCGAGAATGAAGGCAAGGAATTGGTTGAGACGAGACCCGGACAGTTTGGAGGGTTTGTATCGACTACGTAAAGCTCAACAAAGTGACCGTGAAGCGACCACTTCCCTTCCTTTCATCGACCGATGCTTGAGAGACTCGCCGAATTGGTATTTCGCTTCCTCGACGGCTACCGTTATATGAAAATTTGTGTGGCATTAGAAGATCAAGATAAGACTACATTCACTTGCCCATTCGCACATTTTGCATATCGTCAGATGCCATTTGGTTTATGCAATGCCCCGAGGACATTTCAAAGACGCATGATGAGTATATTTTCGATTTGTTTGAGCAATGCATTGAGGTGTTCATGGATGATTTTACCGCTTATGGTAAGACGCTTAACCAATGCATAGAGCATCTTGAGTTAGTTCTCGCAGGTGCGTGGAGAAGGATCTTCAGGTCAATTACGAGAAGTGCCACTCATGGTCAAAGAGGAATTGTCCTTGGACATGTTATCTCCGAGAAGGGCATTGAGGTAGACAAAGCCAAGCGGAGATCATAGCCAAGTCGCCCTATCCCACCAACATCAAGCAACTCCGGGATTCTCGCCACGCTGATTCTATCGGCGGTTTGTCAAGGACTTCGCCAAGATAGCACAACCAATGAACCACCTCATCCGTAACGATGTACCGTGGAGTTCGACGATGCATGTAAAGAAGCCTTCCGATATTGAAGAGCACTTGTCGTCAATACCATCATAAGGCCACCCGAACGGGCATGCCCTTGAGCCGATGTGCGATGCTAGTGGATACGTTGTTGGCGCGGTGCTTGGGCAAAAATTGGCAAGGAGAGCTTCGCCATCTACTATGCATCAAAGACCTCACCGTCAGCAGATCAATTACACGACCACGGAGAATGAGCTTGCAGTGGTGTTTGCCTTGAGAAATTTTGCTCCTACTCTTTGGGAGCAAGACGGTGGTTTACACCGACCATGCCACTGAAATATCTCATGGCAAATAAGGACACAAAGCCAACATCGATACGGTGGATACCCTCCTCCGTGAGTTCGACGCTGAGATCAAAGACAAGAGGATCTCAAAATCAAGTGGCCGACCACTTGAGCGTAATTTTGAGAAAGGATGAAGAAGATCCAACCGAGCCACATTTCCGCATTCGAGGAGCTACTCGAGATCTACACCAAGCGAGCCGTGGTACCGACTTGGTGAACTACATCGCGATCAAGCGTTGCCCATGGAATGCCAACACACCGTAGGAACAAATTCAAGAAGGAGAGTCGACAATACGTATGGGATGACCCATACTTGTGGAAGCAATGCTCGACTTGATCTTGAGGAGACGTGTTCCGAAGGCGAGCAAACAGCATCCTTGAGCACCGCCATGAGAAGGAGTGCGCGACATTTTGGGCACAAGAGAACGACAGGAAGATCCTCGATTGTGGGTTTTATCGCCCACTATCTTCAAGGATAGCTACGAGAAGTGCCGAATGCGATAAGTGTCAACGCGAGGGTAATGTCTCAAGGAGGAATGAGATGCCCTGGTACCTATCTTGCCAAGGGAAGTATTCGACTTATGGGGCATGGATTTCACGGGCCCTTGCCAAACTCTAAGGGAAACCAATACATACCCTAGTAGTGGACTACGTGTCAAATGGGTGAAGCAACACACGGCCAAGGCGGACGCAAGGACCGTAGCCTTTTTCTCAAGACAAACATCTTTAGCCGGTTCGTGTGCCAAGAGCCATAATCGTGATCGGGCACCCACTTCTACAATGCCACCATTGGCGCCTTACTCAAGAAGTATGGGTGCATCACCGGATGTCCACCGATACCATCCTCAAGCCAAGGGCAAGCCGAGCTCTCAAACCGCATTGTGAAGACTATCTCGAGGAAGGCCTTGGGAGAGAGCAAGAAGGAGTGAGCACTCACCGACGATGCACTATGGGCATACCGGACAGCCTTTAAAACGCTATTGGAATGTCTCTCACCGGATGGTGTTTCGCAAGATGTGTCACCGCTAGTCGAGCCGGAACACAAGGCGACGGGCAATCCGCAAGCTCAACTTTGACTGGACGAGGCAGAGAGAAGCGCAAGCTGACATACAAGAGCTCGAGGAGATACTCAAGCTTATGACAATGCCGCTATATACAAGGATAGGCTCAAGAGAGCCCATGATCTTTCGATCAAGGAAAAGAAGTTCAAAATGGGCAAATGGTGCTACTTATCAAAATAGGTTCCGCTATGCCTCGGCAAGCCGACCACCAAGTGGGTGGGACCTACATCGCACGCCCAACATCCGAACGGCCGACTTAAACCTACCATGGAACGACCGGCTCAGAGAATGGGACGCCGAGCAAGATGAGCCCCACGAGGTTTCTCAAAAGAATCCTCAAGACGCCGAGCTCAAGGAAGACGCCGAGCTAACGACGCTAAGCAACAAAGCTTTCCGGAGGCAACCCGTGGGTACGATTTTAATCGCCATATTCTACTCCCTTTTTGTCAAGGGTGGTCTTGAGACTTTAACACTTTGCCTCGTGCAAAGTGTGTGAGTGGGGCCCACCGTTATTTTGACCCGCTTTTGAGAGGACCTGCTTTCCTCGAGGAGCGATTTTCTTAAATCGCATGTCCGACGAAACTCAAGACGAGGCGAAAAGGAGGCGCTGCAGCTGGCAAGGCGATAACCTTCGCCAAGGACATGGAAACGAGGTGACATCTCAGATTTGCAGTCGACGCAGAGACGCCCCATCAAGTCGCCCCACTACCCTATAACCATCCCAACCCACGCTCTATTACCCCTCATTTCGCTTACCCACTTCCCACATTCAAACCACACCCCAAAACTTCCCCAAACCACAAAGACAAAACCCTAACTTTCCATCCATGGTGCACACACGCCCAAAGAAGAAACCCTAACCAACCCCAAAAGACCGTAGTCGCCGCGATAAAAATAGAGAAGACACCGGCCGAGCTCAGACCGAGCCCGCCACCGGCGGGAGTCCATCGTCCGTGACGGAGCTCTCTCACTAAGTTCGCCGAGGAGTAGGAAGCGCCCACCTCCACGACATTCACGTGAGGTGGACGCCGAGAAGAAGAGCAGCCCACCGAGAACACACCGAGAAGACACCGAGAAGACGCTTGAGAAAAGAAAGAAATCGCCTTCACCGAAAAAGAAAATGAAAGAGACTCCACCGCCTCCTCATCAAAGAAGATGCACGACCCCTCTCACACCGGCCCACCGCATGGAAACCAAAGTATTAGAGAAAAGGAGGTCTCCGAGGGGGAGCTCGATGACGCCCGGAGAAGGCAAGGACTAAGGAACGACCCGGCGGAAGAGATCGAGAAGAAGACGCCTTCTTCACCGGAGAACGGCCGGTGAAGAAGGCAAAGACGATGGCGCTTGTCGGCGGGAGAAGGCCCACACGGTGAACACCAAGGAGCTCACAAAACCAAGGAGATGGTGGTGCTAAACGGCTTGAGCCCCTGACCTCGAGCAACTTGGTGTCAAGGAGGAAGTCGAGAGGTCGCTTTAAAGGAATCGGTGGGAAAGTTTCTAATGGGATACCACAAGATACGCCGCCAATGGTGAATGAGTTTTATGGAGATCTCGACATAGATCACGACAGCGGTGCCAAGTAGCATACGCTTCACTTTCTCTGAAACGAAGAGAGTTTATGGTTGACGAGCTCAACCAAGCTCTAAACATGGTAACATTGATGGAGGCAAAGAGAGCCAACTACATGGGAGAGCCAAGGTGGTACCCAATTTCACTGGATGGAAAGTGGTCAGCATCCGTCCAAATTAATCGGCAAGGACGGCGATGACCCAAGTCAGTGACGCCATGGGGACAGCCCTCAAGGACCCAAATGCAAGTATGCCACCGGATCCTCTCCTAAAATCTCTTCGCAAGAAGGACAACAAGACAACCATGTCGAAGAGCGAGTTGTTCATCCTCCGGGCGATGCACGAAAGGACGAGGCTCAACTTTACATCCTTCGCGATCTCGCACATGAAGAGCATCATGGGCAAGGGAGCAGCAGAGGCTCCTTATGCCACTTGCCGACTAACTTTGCCAAAGAGAATGACCGCTGGGCCCCGACTTTGCCATGACACCCGAGAGAGAGGACGCTGACTTGAAAGTATCAAGAAAATGCTCAAGATAGTGGAGGACGAGGACAACAAGCTCACCATCTGCGTGAGCTTGAGAGGCCAATTGCCAAGCCAAGACGCTCAAAGGCTAAGGCAAGGCGGTGACCTTCAAGAACACCGAGCTCGCCCAAGACGACACCAAGCCGCCTCGCCGTAATACGAGAAACCTCGATCGAGATCCGCACCGCCCACCGCATTTTCACCCACCAAGCGATCTGTATCCACCGCATCCCCAAGCTTTTCCTCCTTGTTTTTATGTTTTGTTTTGTTTTTGTTTTGTGTTTCGCTCGCTTTTTTGTTTTCGTGTTTGTTTGTTGTGTGTATGTGTGTTTATGTTTTCGGGACCATATCAGCCTAACACTTTGCCACAAGCTGCATGAATCGAGCACAGAACTGTGCTTGCACGCTATCTCTCTCTCTCACCATCTTGCACTCCTCTGCCTCAGATTGCCGGCGCTCGACGCATTACGGCCTCGTATGCCTCATGTGCTTGCTGTTGCTCAGACTATCAATCTACTTCTCGTATTGCTCCCTTTCACCTTGCCATCGGCACCTCATCGATATTGGTCGTTGGTTAGCTCTGCATCGTGAGGATGGGCACTCTCCTTTGAATGAGGCGACACTTCGCTGCATGTAATAAAGATAGAGAACCAGCTCTAAACATCTTATTCTTTTCTTTGAGGAGCTCCCAAGGACATTTTTGAGAATTTTAGTCCTATCAATTTCTCGGTGTCGCCTCATCACTCCCCCGATCGCTCAGCTGAGTGACATGTTCCTCAACCTACTCTACGTAATATAATTTCGCGCAATTATTATTTAATTAAATGCTCTTTATTGTGCTAATGAATATACTTACCATGATACTCAGAGCTTCCGTCTCGTATAGCTCCGAGTAAATGGGTGGCATGATATACGGAATACATCCCATTGGATATCTTCTATGGCTACTCCGCATTTCTCTTGCTTATAAATAAGTCAAACAAATTAAATAATTAACAAGTATCACGATTCTTAAATAAATTTCTTGTATCTAAAATTTCAAAGTATTTACAATCTTTCGCATACTCGAATGCGAGGCGTGAGCCACCCCGATGCTTGACTATCCGGTACCCTCGCCATCCGGTTTCGGACATCATGTCTTGCGGGCCGCCTTCTCTTGGGCGTCTGGCCAGGGCTCAATATGTCTTCAATTATCCGATCTCGCTCGTGGATAAATGGAGGTGGGTTGGGCGAGTCCTTGACCGCTTGATCTTGTGAACAAGATCTTTATAGCGCTTGGCGGCCTGCGCACCAATAAGAGTAGACCATGGCCGTCATCCATCGATCATCCCAATAAAAATATTTACTGCAAAATATATGATTACAATATGCAAAGATCAAATCATAAATGACTTACATTATAAACAACACCGAACCTCAATTCATGAAATAATCGCGCCAACTCTTAAGGCACCAATTTCCAAATGAAGCCGTTGTGATTCATGAATTTATGAATGATTCCGTAATCACACCTGCTATATCATTGCTCTGACATAAAATGCCTACAATTTACGTGAAATAAAGACATCGGAATGTTATAATTTATTTAAGCTGAGACATCTGAGATAACATACCCATTCACAATGGTTATTCTTCTTCCCTCTCTAGATGGCACTGCATCTCTTGCGGTGTATGGAGTGGGAGATAGTGCCTCCATGCCTTCTTCTAGGCTGGCGGTGAGGGGCTGACGGCATGTATGATCCTGAAAGTGCCTCGGCGTGATGGCGAGGCACCTCGTCACTTGCGACATGCGCACAAACAAAGGTAAAAATGTTGTATTAAAATTTAACAAATAATACATATCATAACGCTTTGTGTGCATACTAGAAAATAAAACGATTTTGTGCATACTATATAATAAATTCAAACCCTATTCATCGTAGTAAATGTCATCATCATCATCATCGAGGATGTCTCTTCAATGTCTATGAGTGTACCGTCGGGGATGAACTAGTGTCGTGTCCTAAATCCACAGCGACATTAGTAATCGAACCTAATGCATCACTCTTGAAAGGGAGATCTTATCGATCTGAACTCTCATCCGAGACTTCACATTAGATCGAGCTTTAATTTTGCATACTTCCCACCACTCTTTCATAGATTGTTTTAAACTTGGATATGCACAATAGTATACTTGAATGGCTTGATTGGCGAGGATAAAGCTATTCGAACTTGTTATATCTTCGTATGATTTACCGAAACCAACTTGTACTCGGAATGAATTGATAACCCCAATCGTGAAGGATCAAACCACTCGCATCTAAACAATGTTGTGGTCTTCGTTGGTAGCCCGGATATTCCAACTCACAAACCTCGATAATCGACCATAAAAGTCGAGTTCTTGCGTGTCTAGTACCATAGGTTTCACCTTTAATGCACACTCACTATTCATAGTTGATCTTTGTGACCCATGTTCTAATGTGTGAAATTTGTACCCATTTATATAATACCAGGTGCGTCTTAATTAGAGCTAAAGGCCCTTTGGCAAGAGATAATATGAGCGGATTCACAATGTTGTTAGTATGATCTTTGACCTATTATTAGTAAAAAATGATTAGAATGACTAAGCGTACATATTAAATATTTCCTACTAATAATCATCGAACACTCACATATGCCTCAAACCAAAGCAGAAGCCTCTTTCAATCGACCTTTGAATATCGAGAGCTAGAGATCAATGGATTTGATCTTTTCACATCGTCGATGAATAAACTACATCAACATATATTTACGATCTAGTTAATAATAACAATAATAATAATAATTAACAATGAATTCTAAGAAAAACACGACACTTACGCCATGTAAATATCTCGCAACTTCAACATAGGTTGAGCAACACGTATAAGCGAATGCAACGATCATATTCTCTACTATCGAATATCTCGTTGACATGTTTCGAAAAGGTATCGCCGTCTTGCTTGAAGATTTGAAGCATAAGCTGGATAGTCTTCATGCCTAATCTCCGTTTGACCATGATGTAAATCTACGAACTTCTGTTCTTACGTGATCATCAAAATAATACGAGCAAAATGTCGATGCTTAACTTCTACTAAGTAAGCATTGCGGATAAAACCCTCAACCTCGGCTTTATTTAGGTATGTTGTTCTT
The DNA here is from genome assembly GCA_036937905.1 of Salvia rosmarinus. Classification (NCBI taxonomy): domain Eukaryota; kingdom Viridiplantae; phylum Streptophyta; class Magnoliopsida; order Lamiales; family Lamiaceae; genus Salvia; species Salvia rosmarinus. Next base: position 18,528,767 of record CM072820.1, read on the forward strand.
CAACTTACGTAAGTATCTATAAAATTTAGAACGTTGTTCTTCATTGATATATATATATATATATTTATTTATATATATGTATATATATATGTGTGATAATGTCTGGCAAGACCTTTCAAATGGATACATCCATCGGTATTGAGCAAGTGCCACCGCAACGGGCTTCATCGGCTAGATGAACCGGAAGATGTTCCGTGGAGTCGAAGAAACTAGGGGAAAGATGCGCTCAAGCTTGCATAAAATCACCGGAATATTTTCTTGGAGTGCGCACGATCATCAAGCCACATGTTTGAGAAGTTAAATCTTTGAAGTATAAAGATAATTATGTTACTGACTTTCCAAACATTGGGTGGGAGAAGTTCGCGAAATGCTGATCGATAGAATTATTTGCATGAAAATGTGACAGTCATGACTCTTCATCCCATACATCTTGAGTTTGTCATGTCTACACATTTACCCATGTTCGAAGCGTACCGTCTAGAAATCTTAAACCTCTTACCCACTCACATAAGACTTTTTTCTCACAATTGTCAAGTGTATAAGAAGCGCTGGATATTTTCTGTTGATTCATTCATCGTCGACTACAGTGCATGGTGATATAAATTAAGTTCTTCTCTAGATTTGCTCGTATCTTTTATCTTCCCTGGACATTCATGCATGTGTTGAAGACATTATCGAACACATTCTTTTCTATGTGCATGGCGTCAAATTATGCCGAATCAAAAGAGAACTCGGTGAAGGTAGATCTGATACTTCTTTTCTTCCATCCGGTTCAAAGCTGCTTGGATATTACGCTATTTATTTCATCACTTGCTATCTACATTACGGAGACTAGTCCCATACCCATAATTAGTGGCGTAAGCTCATCTCGTCGATCGCTTACGGTGGATCATTAGTAATCAACGTGTTCTTTCTGAAACCTCTTGATCCCTTCGAAATGGGTGATTAGGAGCTAGAAATTTCGATGGTTATCAAACCATGATGCTTACCACTTTTAGCTAAAGTAAAACATCGGTATACTCCATGCGGTCTTGAATGAGCTAATCTTCCACCGCTCCATCAGACGGTATGCGGGAAGTCACTAATTGTCAAAAGTAATCGCGTGCATTTGAAAATTTTGCTTCAACGATACATCATAAGTAAGAACCGTCATCCCACAAATCTATTAACTCGCTATCGATGGTTGCGAGAACAAATCAATCTTCTCGGCCGGATTCGCGGTCCGGGCACTAAGATCGTAAGAAACATGTATTGCTCCTTCATACAAAGCCACGGGGAAGATTATAGAATTGATATAGCGGGCATATGATAAATATTGCTTTCACGATTGACCGAATGGTTGAAAACCGTCGGTTGAGAGTCCCAATCACATCGTTACAATTTCGATGCAAATAAGGGAAACTTCGTGTTCAAATGTTTCCATGCAATTGAGTGCAGCCGGATGACACATGCCCCATCATCGACCGACGATGCATGCCAACATATTTTCGGCTGTAGCATTGGATGCATACAAACTACGTAGTCGAGGAGTTAGAGGAAAATAATACATCTTTTATATGCTACTTGTGCTTTGGTCGACTTCCACCATGTTCGAGTATTGCTCTTGAAACAAGGATGGTTACATTTGCAGCTCGTCGATTGAGAATCTTAGCGAATAAATCATGCAATTAAATGGACAATAATCAATTTTGTGTGCGGGCAACCCCATGCCGCGCAACAATCTCTTCGTCTTGTAGAAGTCATAGAGCCACGCATTTCCATCCGGATGCGATTCTTTCATACATTACGACGATATTTGATCAAAACCCTCTTCATTAATGTTGTTCTTCGCTTTCCAACTCGGCTTGAGCCACAAATGACAATTGTGTGATTCGAGCAACCCGACCACGAGGTTTATCGGCAGCATTCAACATGTCGTAAAATTTTGTGCATCAATTTGGCTCATCTTGATCTCGTCAAAGTTGAGCTGTGGACCAGCGACATCCACTACCATCGTATGATAACGTATTTGGTTGACGGCTAACATCGAATCCACAACATTATCCTACTTGTGGTTGTCTCTCCTGAAGTATCCATGTGTGATAATTTGGAACAAATCAATTTTGATAAGTGATATCCTGATATCTTTCTTCTAATAAGGTATATTCTTACACTTCTTACACGGACACTTGATTTTCTCTCCATCCGCGAATAAAAACTGAGCACTAGCGAATTCAATAAAACTTTCAAGTCCTCTCGAAATTCAATATTTAATCCACCAACCGAACTAAACCTCTTATACATCCACTCACGATTGTCATTCATTCTTCAAGCTCCTAATTATAAATAATTAATTAAACATATTCAACATAAGTTGTACAATATAGACTAATTATACACTCATAAGTTTATTGAGTGGAATGATCAAATCTTACTTATAATTATTGGTTTCTTATCTACAAGGCAACATAAACCATAATTGAGTTTCATATACTTAATTTTAACCTAAGCATGAAGTGAGCAAATCTTACATATAAAATATCTTATTCATATACCAATTCTAACAAAATTTCTATAGAGTAAGTTTTATAAAATTAATCACCATTTCATTCCCAATTCAAGCAAACTCATCAAATTTCACCAAATCATCACCATATGCCTAATTATACATAATAACTCAAAACATCTTAATTCACGAAATGATGAATTTATCATCCCAATTCACATCAAACATATTCATATCGAGCTAAACATATTCACGAAATGATGAATTTATCATCCCAATTCACATCTAAACATCAATTTCACAAGCCCAAATCACAAGACTAGCTGTTGACAATTTCACGAGCCCAAATCCTGAGCCCGATTCTGAAGCTCAATTCACATCTAAACATCAATTAAAAATATATATCAACATAATTAACAAATATATTAACATAATTAACATAATTAACAAATTCAACACATCCTAGCATATTAACATAATTAACAAATATATAACTAAATAAATCAAAAAAAAATTGAAATACAAATCGATAAAAATGAGAAATATAACACGGATTATACGGTGACGATGGTAGTGAGGCGCCAATGAGACGGACATGGCGGCAGTGGGGCGGCGGCCAGTGAGTGGGGCAGGTGGGCGGGGGCGGCGGGCGGGGGCGGGGAGGTTGAAATGGGTGGAAATGGGCGCGGCGGTGCTAAGGGGCAGCGGTGGCAGTCGAGCGGCAGTGAGCGGCGATGATAGATGAGTTCGCGATGGGGTGAAGGTGAGGGGTGGAGAATGGGAGGATTTGGGGTGGGGTGGCGGATCGGTCACGCAACAGAGGGTTGGGGTTGGGGTGGGAGAGAGGTTAGTGGGTTCAGATATGAAAGTGGGGAAGAAAGCCCGTCGATATTAAATTTTTAGCGGGCGGATTAAGTCTTACGGACAATTCGTCGTTATAATTAAAACTCTATAAACGACCGAATTAACGACGGAATAAAGGGTAACGACGGAAAAAATTTAGCGATGGACACATATCGTCGTTAATTTTACGTGCGAAATTAAAAAATAAAAAACTTTAATATAACGACGGATCGTATTCAGTCGTTAAATTTAGCTTACAGTTTCACGACGAAATTCGATCGGTAAAATTTTTGGGAATAAATAAAATCAAAATTAAAATTAACGGCGGATTTGTTTAAATTAGCTAAATAAATTAAAAAATAAAAAAATTCATTTATGTAACGGCGGATCGCGACGAATAAGGTTAATCGATAAAAATATAAAAAAAATTAATTTTAACGACGGATGGGTTAAAAGTCGGTATATATCTTGACGGTATAGCGACGGGTAGTCGTCGTTATCGATCCCGCGAGAATATTCCCCGCCTAGTTCCGTCGGCGGATCCGGTAGCTAAAAATTTCCTTTCTATTAGTACATCGATTCATTCGACCCGTATTTTAGCGTAGCTAATGCATCATGCTGATCGGCGACCCGTATTGAACCGTCGCTAATCGTCATTGATCTGTTTATTTTTGTAGTGAAGTGTGTGAGTGTGGATGGCCCTGCTTTTTGTTGTTGTTGTGTGTGTTGACCAAACATGTTGAGATGAGCATGATAATTATGATCTTGGCATGGGCTTTATAATACATGTTTAGCTTGTTTCAATAAGGTTAGTATGCGGAAAAGGGCGTGGCATGCACACGTGAGGAATTGAGCTTATATATGCTAAACCATTGCAAGCATGAATTCTATTACGTGTGATATTGGATGCTTGACTTGGTTGTGCTAGAACTTATCTTTGTCTTGATCAAAGCCCAATTCTTTGTGGGTATGAGTGCTCTAGATGATTTAGGCTTTCTTTTCATAGCCATGGTGACAATGAATATAAACCCGGATATAAATGTCCTTTGCCACCCTCCGGTGTTCGTTTTCTTTTAAATTATCTTGTGCTCTTCCTGACACAGGGATTGAGAGAGAAGAAGAATAGGGGCGGGATATATGCGTCTTAGGTATCGTTCTGGGCAAACACAAACATTAGATGCCTTGGCCTTGACCGGGCATAATGAGCTTAAATTCAAAATGTGTAGAAAAGAGAAAGGATGGGGAACAACGTTTAAAAATAAGAAAAGAAAAGAAAAAAGTTACAAAAATATAAAGTGTGCTCGGGGCGTAGTAAGTATCTTGCCGAAATGGGAAAACATTGCCCGAGACCTAAGTCGAAAACCTTACCAACATTAAATACTTCCAACTTAGCGAAGCCACTCGATGCTACCCTAAAGACCTAAGGATAGAGAACTTTGACCAAGGTATAAAGCGAGAGGCAGTGGGCGGCGAGCAAGCTTATAGCACTTCCTTGATCAAGTCATCAGGCGTGAAAACCCTAAACACGAGAGAGTTTGAGTGCTTGAGAGGAACTCCCACAAACTTGTTTGCCCGATCTTGATTAACCTTGATGCATAGCTGTATTAATCGCCTATGCGGATTATCTTGGTTATGTTTTCGTCTTATCCTTGTTGGTCTTTGTGTGTGTTGTTTGTGTGTTTACATTTTCTTTGGGTAAGGAATGCTTGCATGCTTGAGGACAACAGTGGTTCAGTGTGTGAGTGTGTGAGCCGTTTTCATGCTCTTTTTGGGGTAGTCCTTGCCTAGAAAGAGTGCATTTGTGTATGTTCTTTGCGTGTGTTTGTATGCAGGAGGACACGCTTTGAGTATTGCAGGGTTGGCGGGACCTTGGGCGATCAGGCCACGCCACAGAGAGGTAAAAATCCAGATGACTATCTTGGGTGCGATCGACATCTTGCCAAGACAGCATATCGCGTGGGAGTGAGCACGATCAGCGAGTGGCGTGAAGCGAGAGAGTGTCGAGGCAGGGAAGAGAGGTAAGGGCGAGGTGGCGCGGTGGGTGGAGGGTAAAGTCGGGATGCGGTGGGAGGCCAGAGCACAAGATCTGGCTGAACTTTCACGCAAAGGAAAGATTAAGGCAAGGTCCTCTGCGCACTGTTTAATTTTCTTTGTAAGGGAAGGTCGACTGCGGTCTTTGCGGATGAGACAAACACGCGCAGGCTGAAGCGGAGGATCCTCGTCGGGGTCCAGGCGTTGAGCCATCTTCTTTGCCTCGCCACCGCCACCTCGAGATGCGTGCGGCGACCAAGACAAAGAGGAGTTTACTTAGGCTCCCAATAGAATTCCAACTCGAGATTATTCAAAATACAAGACACATTGGTTGGAGAGAAGCATCGATCCGAAATTCTCTACACTTATCTCTTTATTTCTCTTGCCTTCATGAGTGATTGGTGAGGAAGAAACAAGTCCTACGAGCAAACACTTATTTTATGTATTTATGACCTCTGCTCGAAATCGCCTCATGCGAGGCGCGCTTAATTTCAGTTTGATTTTCTATCCAAGTATGGTTTCGTTTATGTTCTTGTTTATTGCTTTTGTGTTTATATCGATTATCGTGAGTAGTCGGTTTGGTTGGGCTCGGTGAAGAGCGTTGAGTCGAGGTCATGAGAGTCGTGAGGTCTAAATGTACTTAGAACCTTGAGTTTGTGTTCCGAGAAACTCTGGGCCTTTATACCCATGTTATTCCTTTCTTAGCGTTAACTCATCATTGGTAGCCTTGGGGATGGGTAGCTACAAGCAATAGCAAGTAAGACATCAGTGTCTCCTTGTCCGGGAAGTCTTGTGGAGTGGGTGATTGTAGCCGTCGGCCTTGGCGAAGGGCTATGAGCCACTCCTTGGACGAGCTGTGGCTAGTTGGGCAGTCTGTGTGAGTAAAGCTATTGGGCGGAACCAATCTTGAGACCGTCTTGGCGAGGGCAGGCGGGGGCCTCGGTCTTAGTCCTAAAATCTGAACGAGCAGTGAAATTTGGGGGCACAGTGTGCGTGACAACCTAAAGGCATCTACCCTTGGTACCTTTAACCACTTACATACACTCATGGTGAAAATCCTTGAACCTATGACCGGCGTCTTGTCGGTGTCTGCGTGGAACCCTTGGCTCAACTATTTGTTATTTAATCTCTTTACCTTGTGTTTAGTTTCGGTTTACTTTGTGCTCAAGATATACCTCTCGATACATTTCTCTCGAGGCCGTCGACCGTTGACACCTTGCCACTCTGGCAACCTCCTACTCAAACAGTGACAAGTCGGTACAACACAACCAGCTCTTGGGTTCGACCCTTAACTCTGCCATATCACGGAACTATGTGTTCAAGTTGGAGGAGATTATAAATGTATCTTGGCGTGTCTTGATACTCTAACGACAGGTATCTGGCGTCGTCAATCATCATATTTGGTTATTTCTTTTGATCATTCGATTCTATGGAACCAACTTATATTATTTGGATCAAGGTTATATCTCAACTTGATGTCGTTCCTTAAATAGATCTCCATAATTATTGTTGTCACAACTTACTTGAATGTTTTGTATCGTTGTTAACCCTAATACTTACGATAAGTCGTTAAATGCAGCCTAATCTCTTCATTAAGAAGTTGGGATGTAATGATTGATATCGAGCTTGGTTTTATTGGGTCGGTTAATATGTGAAGTTGTTTCAATTCCTAATGTAAATAGAGTCGATAAAATGCGGTGTCCAAATCCATCTCCACCACTCGACCAAGTAAGTAAGATGAAAATTTTATTACTTAGTATTTAGAAAGGATTTCATTTCAAAAAAGTTATTTGACAAATTCATGCATTTGATAAAATCATGCATTTCACAAAATTATTCATGTGATAAAGTTCTCTATACAAGTGATAAATCATGTGTATGATAAGTTATGTGAAGTATATGTTGAACCATGATAAGTATAAAATTGTTAAGCTTCAAGTATTTAAGCATATTAAGATAAGGACATTTTAGTTAGTATTTATGTTTCATGTTAGGATGGTAAGAACTAGATCTACACCGGAAGAGTCTGATTACAAGGCCCTTACAATTGGAAGGACGGATCAATTTATGAATATCGTATGGAGGAAACTCGGAACTTAGTGGAATTTACGGATAGATTTGTGGAATTATGGGCGTAAGTTAGGGGTTAGAGGTGGAGGGCCGGATGGCATCATGCAATTGGTGCGAGCTCTAACACTAGGATGGCGAGAATGGGCGGTTGTAGTTGCCCTAGATTACATCGTGAATACCACAACTTCGGAACTTCCGATTTGTAGAAATTATCTGAAGACAATATCATGCTGCAGAATCCACATACGGTAACTATCCTCCGGTGGAAGGCTTTGTTTTCCATCTATGATATCTATCATCGGATATTTCCATTGAAAGTAATGAACCTCGGTTTGAAGTAGGCGAATCTAGTACATCTCGTGTAATAGATTAGACCATTCTGAATCTTTAATGGAAACCTCGATCTTCTTTCTATGAAGACCAAGTTGTACCAATCGATATTACCACTTCTTACGACCGACTCACATACTGCTTGATGTTACTACTTCTCTTGAGCTAAGCCCTATTGTTCTTGACAACTATTTAACTCTTCTTGAAGAATTTCCTTGAAGAACTTGTTGAAGAGATCTCCTCTTGAAGAACTTGATTATGTTGACTTTGACTATGATATGGATGACAATGACTTAACATGGTATGATAACCTTATAGCCGTAAATGTTTTCCACTGATCCATTACCATATGAATCTCCACATGAATCCCCAACCATATCTCCTCTCAAGAAAACAAGTTTGAGACCGGTGGAACATCTAGACCTACTGGAATCACATGATCCTTTAACTATGAACCTAAATTTGTACAACGGTTGGTACCACTCAAGTACAATCTCTTGACTTAGTGATCTACCATTTGTCACGGACCCTTCTCTCCTAGAAACAGAAATCAGTTTTCTCATCCTAAATCCATTGCTAATCTTTCTTGAGCTTCCACGGAGGATGAATGTATTGAAGAGGTTTCGGATGAAGAGAATATAGAAGACTTACGGATCACGAGACATAGAAGTTGAAAGAATGAATGATGAGAATGAAATGTTGGGCCCCGACGATGGAAAGCGATATGGCATCAAGGATGGACTAAAAGTTAGGCGGAAATTGACAAGTAGTGTTGTACATTTGTTAATAGGTAATGAAGTAGGATTCATGTAAATATTTATGCGTGTAAAGAGTTAACTTAGACTAGATGGAAGAGTTTCCGATGCTGCTACGCCAAAGCAAAATTTTCCTAATGTAAAAAGTCCTCACTGAGGCAATTTTCCCATGACATATAAATATTTATGTTATGTTGATTGTTGTTTTCTTGCTTATATATGAATCTATTGTTTATACAATTGTGCAAATTTATTTACATGTAACCCTACTGCTAAACCATTACATTTTACTCACTTTCTTATAAATTCCTTACGTACTCTGCGATACATATTGTTCTCATTAATTGAAATGCGTATGCCACCAAGACATCGAAACCGAAAATCACGTGGCGGAGAAGAACAAGCAAGTGAAAACATACCCCAACCTATCCCCGAACTCACCCTCCTCCAACCACGAGAAAAATTTACGAATTATTACTTAGATAAAATCCACCATCCTTTAGTGGAACCGGTAACCTACGGGCGGAGGAATGGATTCGAGGCGATGGAAAGAATTTTCAAATTCCTAGAATGTTCAGATAAGGAATGTCTTTTATGTATTTCCTTTCAATTAAAAGGACCAAATGACTTTTGGTGGGAATCTGCCAAAAGACCACTACTACGAAAGATTGGAAAATTTTACTTGGGAAAATTTAAGGAAGAATTGTTATAAAATACATTCCTCGAAGCTAAAAGAAACAAAAAAATCGAGTTCATGAATTTAAAGCAAGGAAAGAAAACCGTGGCGAGTATGATGAGAATTCTCCACCTATCTCGTTATGCTCCGTCAAGATAAGGCGGCGAGAAAATGGCTGAATTGTTCCGCTCGAGGTTACGTCGAAATAAGAATCATTTGGTAAGTCGATCTTCCTTATCATATCGGAAACTTTGAGCAGGGCTTTAGACATGGAATTAGAGATCGCGAGAGAAAAATCGGCTCTGAACCAAACCCAACTCCATCCCAAAGCCAAAACTCCACAAAAGGCGATGCCTCACAATCAACGTTTTAAAGGAAAGAAGATGGGAGACGAGAGACTTTCGAATAAGAAACCACAGGCTGTCTCGAGTTCCTTGAGCCACCCTTCCAAAATCAATCACCACCAATTCCAATTCTTCCTAGAATACCTTTGTGCCCAAAATGTAATAAAGCTCATACGAGAATCGTAAATGGGGTACCAATAGTTGTTACAATGTGGCCAAATTGGTCATTATGCAAACAGCTCGCCCAAATCGACAAAGGCTACTAGGAGGTGGAAGAAAGTCGACACGCTAAACAAATGCCACAAATGAAGGCCATGGGTGGTAACTTTCAGCAATGAACTCGATCGACATCGGTGCCTTGATATCGGATGATTTTACCACCTCGGCCTCAACAAACTCAACCTCGATATCGGAGGGCATTCATGAAAGTAAGGCAGAATCTTTGAAAATCGGGTATGGGAACATTAAGCGGCATACCTATTATAATTTTTTATATGGGAGCTTAGCGTTCTTTTATCTACGACATGCGTAGATGTTTTAAGCTAAACATAGGCGAGTAACGAATTTGAAGTAATGATTCCTTTAGGTAAATCTACGATAATTTCCCATATGTTCGACTTAGAATTTGAGTTGGGAGCTATAATATTCGAAGAAACGAACATCGATTACGGTATATTAAACGTGATTAGGTTTTTACCGATATTTTTATCTCGTATGACACGAATTGTATTTCGATTCATTGTCTATAACTAATTTCTTTTATAATTCACTAAGGATTGTGAATTGTGGAATTGAAATTTATGAAATAATCTGGCGAGTATTATTTTAACGTCGAACGTGTCGAACATCGACACTTTATGGAAATTTACGGCGGTAGTGGCGGAATTGAATTCCATATTATTCTCAATATTAAATGATATTTATTTATTTAGTAAGTATGAGCTACTGCGACCATTTTGAGATGAGTCGATTTTGAGCGTTTGAGGCGTTTTGAGCGTAAGCGTCTGAGGCGTTTTAAAAATGAGTTTAATGCCGAGGAAATTATAATAATTAATTTCCTATTATTATTCTATCTAATTACAGTATTATTAATTATTAAAATCAATTTATTTGCTATTAAAACTCGATAATTCCAAATTATGGAATTCTAAAACCTAAGTTTATAAACTATGGTTTTCATGAAATGATACCATTAAATTATCATATGGTATCTAAACTATATAATATGATATATATGGATATTATTAAGCATTAAAATCAAAGTTTGAACCATAGAAATCGATAATGCCTATTTATAAAATTTGAAACCTTAGTTTGAAATTAGGGGTTTTGTGGTATGAAATGTGCTATCATTTTATCCTATGGTATTATATAATATCTAAATCATATATTATGATATATATGATCGAAAATTACATAGTATCAATAATAGGTGTGATTTATTATGTTAATCTATTTTTTTCCAATTTAGCTTGGTATTTTCGATTATATACCTATGTTATGATTTAATTATTTTATGACTTGTATTATATATCTATGATCATGTATTATATATATAATGTATTATGGTGCAAAATGAAAATAAATCAGCCACTAAAACCCTACCCATAAATGGCCATCAAATACGCTGAACAAGGCGTACATTCTCTTTTGAATTGGCGATACATGAAGAGCTCGTTTAACACTCTTCAATAAATCACTTATTCAACTCCCAAGGGCTGCAGATTTTGCCTTTTTCTTGCTAAAATCGAGAGTGAGAGGGATAATAGGGAGACTCTTCACTCTCTCTCATACTCACTCATTTCAAACCTCAGACAATTAACACTCTCTCGAACACCCCATTTCTCTCCCGTTTGCAGTGAGAAAATCGAGATTATCTCTCTCGTTTCAAAATCTTCTTCTTCCTTCTTCTTCATTTCTTCCTCACTTAAGTTTGATATCCACTAATCTTGTGATTCTAACCATTTCAGAGGTAAATGAAGAACCATAGCTTCGATTTTCATTCTTGTTATAGGAATTTTCGAACATGTATATATGTATGAGTATGTGTTTGAGTTTTATATTTGTGTATACATGTATGTTTTAAATGTTCTTGAGCATGAGCTATTGTTTATTTATATGTTCTTGAGGATTTTATTTTGAAAATACATGTGAATATATGTTAGATGAGCATAGGAGTTGTATATTAAAATTTTGGAATGACCTAGCATGTTTATGACATTTTCGAACCATAGTGTATATTTATATAGTTTTCGAAAATTGTATAAAATGTTACCATGATGACCGAATGCTTCTTAATTATTTTAATGATGGATTATTGATCTATGATATGATTTAAGACTATGGTATTGATTTAACAATTTTTGGAAAACCCTAGCTTGAGTTTTGATAATTACCGTGAGCATATATGAACATACCTTGGTGTATAATTTTTATTTCAAGCATGTAATGACATATTAATGCTTTAGAACCTTGATTATATGTTCTATGATTTATTTAAATTTTTTGAAAACCATATGCTTGATTTAATGTAAATACCGTGAGCATTATGAATGTATAGGTTGGTGTATGATTTTATTTTAATCATGCAATGGTGTATTAATGCTTTAGTATATTGTTTATGTGTTGTATGAATTTGTTGGAATTTTTGGAAATCAAATGCTAATTTAAATCAAATAAACCGTGAGCTTCAAGCTCTTGAAGGTGATGATTTAATTAGTTTTGATAAATATTATGATGTTATATTAGTATACTATAGTATATAATCATAGTATATAATTGTTGGAATTTTGAAAAACAAATGCTTATGGAAATCGAAAAAGTTGAGAGCTTACAAGCTCATATGGTGACGATTTAAATTGGTTTAGTTAATATTATGATGTTACAATGTTATAGTATAATGTTTGAGCATATTAGAAATTATTTAGAATTTTTAGAAATTGTTTGATAATTATTGGGTAATTATCTTGAAATTACCGAGAATATTACTATATATTGTTGAATGAATGGTTATGATGAACTATAGGTTATATTCATGATATATATTGATGTTGGGATATTATACTATGTGTATATCAATTTTGGGAATTTTGGATAATTATTCCATATTATATGGAATTATCGAATTATATATATGTATATATATTAATAAATGGCAAACAATATCATATGGATTTTATAAATTCATATTCTGGACCATAGTTTATAATACTACACTATATTAATTTAGAAAAATTTCAAAAGTCATTTAGTATTTTTAAATTAATTATCGAGTTTTCGATAATTAATAAGGATTTTAAATCCTTTTTAATTCGATTTATTAATAAAATATATGTCTAATTAATATTCTGGACATATTTGAATTTTATAAAATTTGTAAACATAGATTGCTATGTTTGAGACAAACGTTCATTTATAACGTTTTTAAATCAAAAATCTGGCGTTTTATTATTAAAGGATTAATAATTAACGAAAATTATTTATAAGTCCTTGATTTACGTGATAAATCGAAATAGGACTTCGATTTCAAATCGATCAAATTCGATTTATAAAGCGAAATAGTAAGAAATTACTATTTGAAAGTCGAAATTGTTGACTTGATTGTTGACTTCGGTTGACTTTTTAAGTCAAACATACGATTATACGATTGATAAATCGTCGATGCAGCGCATGATATACTAATTGAGTATGACACCTCATTAGTAAGAAAAGGTTTCACAAATGAAATCCGTATATCGAAGCGTGCTTATACATTGAGCGTATCTCGGCGCGAGAACAATTGATTATATACGTATTGAAGCGTATTGAATTCATTGAGAATTCGGTTTACATCGAAATAAGATATCGAAGTTTATCTTAGCTTTTGAAAGTCTCGAGACTTGAGCGACGATACTAAAGCCTCGTTTTTCGTAAAGGTGTGGAGCGTAAGCCGGAGGTGGATATTGACGTCTGAGCAGACACAGGACTCGATTTGAAGAACCGTAGTCGGGTGGGCTTCTTATCTTCAAAATGTGGGCCTTTTCTTACCCCACTAAGATGTGATTTTCTTGTTCTTCGAAAATGAGTTTCTTTTACAATTCTTATTCTCTGTTGTTGACAAATGTTTCTTGCATTACACGGCCAAAATATTACATTTTGTGTATGGATCTATCTGTTATGCGGGTAGACGTGTGGCGATAGTTGGAACTATATTGTGACGAGTTATGTCATTTGGTATTACTCAAACCTTTTAAATGTCGGGTCTGTGCGGATGATAAATGCACAGCTAGGATTGGCGTGAAGGTTGGAACTATATGCTATGTTAACATATGCTTGTGAGTATTTGTGTGTTGTGCGGGATTACGGCCGGTCACGGCATCGTAGATGGGAGGCCTCACTCTCGGCGTTTAATTTTTAATCTTGTTATGAATTGTTACTATGAGATATGGACCATACACACGAAAATGCTCGGCGAGCTATGTTTCTGACGAAAATGATTTAGTAAGCACAGGCGTTTCTAACTAAAACCGCATGACTTACTCTCGATATTAACGACAGTAATCTTAATATCAAATGTTTCGGCATAAGTCCATGAGTGCAATTTCTTGCACTTAGCCCACCGCATGTTTGTTTTAAATGTGCGAGGTTGAGCTTGATGATGGTGATGGGGAATGTGTTGAGGAGTCAGTGTCCTTGACCAATTTATCTAGAATTTGTGGTTTTCACTTGAATGCATATCGTCGTATATGTATTCACACACTTTCGCTACTACGCTCTCGAACTCATTTATTTATGCTTTATGTTTATGAACTATTGAGGTCCATGGGACCATGGCCAATTTTTGGGGTCAGATGGCCTAACCCTTTTTGTCGTATGACATTATCTTATATTATGTTCGGCATGCTAGTTTATTGTTTTTATGCATCTTTATTTAAGCCATATAACTCTAAAATACTACTCCTAGTATTAGTAAGCCCTCAGGTCAGGGTAGTCCGGAGTGGGTCGTGAACAGGTGTGGTATCGAGCGCTTTTGCTCTTTGTAAACCCAAATTCTTTTTATTCTAAGTCTAGATCAGTCCTTTGGACTTCTGGAATCTCTTGACTCCTCTCGACACTCCATCACATCGAGCTCAACGGGAAAAAGGTAACTGCATTTCTTTCTCAAACTCATGAAATGGAAAAAAAATAAAATTACATGATGAGCAAGTTGGAAGAGCTTTTGAAAGATTATGTTATTATGAAAATTTTTATAATGATAATGGAAGTTTGAGCAAGAAAGTCTTTCAAAAACTTTGGTTTGAAACCGATAAGTATTGATCACGAATACTCGATTTGTGAGATGGAAGTGTATGGTGGTATTGAGTTTAATGATCAACATGGAATGAATGAATTCATTTTGATATCTATATGAGTTGATCATGATTGTCATTTTGAAATCGTATTTCAAAATTTTCAAATAAGACTTTATTTTTCCGATCTTTCAAAATTTTGTTTATGATGAGCGATATGTTATCATGAGATGAACCTGACTCTAAGGAGCATGCTCACGTATCGTGAAAGAACATAGAAATACGAACTTCTTTTCCTTACAAGAACAAAAGAGCGATAGGAAGAATGAAAGTGGCGATATCCTCGAGCGCGGACAACGAAAGGCGGCGAGAAGGATGAACAAGGGCGACCTCAACCTCGAAGAGGAGCGACGCGACATTTCATCACCACTTTGACATGAGGTAACCATCGACATAGGCCATGACATGGGCGTCCGTATAACTTCAGAATGTTCAGCCTCAACTTAAAGACATGAATATGGTAGGCGTGTTCGTGCGGCATACGTCTCGATTACATTTCGGCACGATCGCGCAAATTTCCTACACTGCGCGATAAATTTGTTTTAGGTAGATCTCTTTCGTTAGGACTCCGATTTGCATGGTTTCACCTGCACTACTAACACTGATCTTCATTTATTATGAAGAACAGAACCCTAATTCTGTCTCCAGAATACGATAGAGTCTGTTGAACTCTAGTTTAAGTGTTTGGTATAATCTGAGGATCTCGTAGCATATATATATTAAGATGTCATTTGTATATATGTATACGTTTGGGTAAGACTAAGAAGGTAAGTTGTAATATGTGTTGTACCTTATGATGTTGCCTACCTTATGGATTGTTTAGTTCCGACCTAGTTGCTCTCGTTATGCTATCCTTTCTATTTTGAGATGGCGATAGTTGACTTACGTTAGTTTGATAAGTGGCGGATGGAGGAGATGCGCTATATCGCTAGGAGGAGGTAGGACCTCATGCCACACACCGAGGCTGATGCACTCTATCGGGAATGTTGGATGTCTGGGCGTGAAGACCTGAGCGAGTTTACGGCATATTACCTTGGTGTGGAGGAACGCCGAGCCTGTGGCGCAACCGACTATGATGGCATCAGCGACTCTAGCTATACTCCCTTGTACATGGGATGGTTATGCAGAGGTATCGGGGATTACATTTATCGTATACCAGGGCTATGATTTGATTGAGGGATGCGCCTAAGTTCGTGAGTCATCGACTTCCGTTATGTCGATGTTGGAGCAGCACCCTATGGGACCTATCTCCTCCACGGGAGTACACTTGGCGTGACGAGTCGCAGTGGCTATATGAGGTTCGAGATAGGTCGATCGGTGATACCACATGCAGGATAGATGAGGCGGGATGTATGAGGTAGATAGGGCGCACGCCCTAGAGCTCGGGAGAGCCGTGCTTGCCACCGGCAGTTTTTGGACACGATCGTCGCGCGCTACAGCCACTACCACTGCGTCCGATCCGCGCCATAGAGAAGAGGAAGAGCCCTTCCGGCCGACAGCGGCGGATGAGCGTATCGAGATGCTTCAATAGCTATGACCCGACCCGAGTATGCTACGGTCCGATCCGCCACAACTACGACTTATGCGGCGCGGATAACTTCGGACCTCGCAGCGACATACCGATGATGGAAGCGGTGATGCGGACTATCCAGTGCGACCTCGTGAGGGCGATTCGGATGGGGAAGGCGACTCAGAAGAGAGGAAGACCACAGTAAGGCAGCGAGGTGGGAAGGGCCGTGAAGGCGTTAGGCGGCGTTTTAATTAAAATTCGTTTTGTTATGACTAGCATGTGCTAGCTTTTCCTTTATATTTGATTACCATGGTTCTAGATCTCGAATTTCTTTTTGTGAGGAGTGTGGGCCGAAACCTTGCTATTTTATTTTCTGTGATTCTTGATGTGGAACATCTTGTTTTGACAAACCTTGTTTACCTATCTATATATATTTGACAAATGGGGCTTTTGCGACAAATTGTCTATGTTAAGGATGAGTCGTTTTATTTTGATATTGTTTTGCGAGGAGGCTTGAAAACCTTATGTTTGTTAAGTTGAAAGCGTTGAGTAATTGACGATGATATGTTTTATATATGAGAATGCCTACGAGAAGAAACCGAGCGAGAACCAGGTGAGGGAAGACTGAGGAGGGTAGAATCCCGAGCAAGAGGAAGAGGATATTCCCCGACCACCACCTCCAGCTCGACCCGTCGCGGGATCGAAGGCTATTTCTAAGGCGAGAACCGCCTGTTTTTAACGGAAAGGAAGCCAGGAACAGTCCGAGTAATGGGTTAGAGCCATTGAGCAGATTTTACTTTCTTAAGATGCCGCGGCACAGAAAGGCATCGTGTGTTACTTTCGGTGATTGGACGGTGACTTACTCGTGGGAAGCGGAAAGAAGACCTTCTGAACGAACAGACTGGAGGAGTTCTCATGGGAGGACTTGAGAGGGCATATGAAATACATCCCAAGAGCTATAAGAGGAAGAAGGGCGAGAATTTTTCTGCTAAAGCGAGAAAGATTATGCGTGACCGACTATGATCGCACCTTTGTGAGATGTCGAGATATACACGAGAAAAAGGTGGACACCGACTTGAAAATGTCGGAGAAGTTTAGAGTCGGGACCGAGAATGGAGATACAAATGTCTCTTGCCGACCATGGAGACCTAACCTACTGAAGCTCTTGCGAGCTTTAGATATTGGAGGCAATGTCCGAGGATAAGTCGGTGTCGGCTCGAGACACAATCGTTGTTAGACGGAGGAAAGGAAATGGGAACCCAACCGCGGAAATAACAACCGCGGAAGCTATGGGGACGCTGAGTCAGTGGCCTTGGTGGCGAGCCTTGCAAGCAAGTGGCGAGCCTGGAAGAGCGGCTTTATGCTCCACGCAGGGGACCCGCGAGGAGCAGTTGAGAGGCACCTCAATGCCCTAGATGCCATAGAGACACCGCGAGGTGTGCATGCAAACATAGTGAGTGTTACAAGTGCGGGCAAAGGGCATTACGCCAACAATTGCCCGGTGTCACGTTCGGATATAAGGCGAACCAACCGGCGATGCTCAGCCATTAAGGGCTATCACAACTTCAACGGCCGCAGTTAATAGTTCGGCCCCACCGAACTCTCCGGTGGCAACAACCCGATAGGTGGTGCAAAGAACAGCAAATGGCAGCGTGGCGGCAACAACAACTCCCCGCAACGCGGTGGCGGCTACCACCTCAGCAACAACAGGCGGCGGCACACGCGACAACGCCCGAAAGCGGCGCATACAGCCGGCGGCGGCCGCGAATCAACAAGGACGGTGCCCGTCGACCTCGGCCGGCTCGGGATAGAGCCTACGCTTTGCATAGGGGCGAGCAGAACAAAACCAGAAACTTGGCGGTATGAGAGTTCTCCTCAACCTACATCTATAGTATTGTTCGACACGGGTGCCGCATTCTTTTATTGCAAAATCATGCGTAGAAATCTTTGGGCCTTAGGTGCGAAAAGTCGAGACAGATATGAGAATCTCATCGCCTATAGGAGGGATTATGGTCATTACACACTTTTGCCTCGAACCTAGAGTTGACATTAGGATCACTTAAGGTTCTCGCTAACAATCTAAACATAATGCCCATGGATGATGTAGACATAATCCTAGGAATGGGCTGGTTAGCTAAGAATCATTCCACGATTCTATGTAAGGAAAGGAAAATTTCGTTTCACTTTCACGGACAAAAACTACGCATTTCACGGGATCGGCATGGGAAGAAAATCCCGATTGTATTCGCACTGATGAGGGAGGATGATGAACGAGAAAGGATGCCATGCATTCCTTGTTTATTTGAGCAGAAGAGGATAAACTGAAGCGGGTAGAAGATATAGAAGTTGTCGAGAATTTTTGGACGTGTTTCCCAAAAATCTACCGGGGCCCTCCCGATAGACAACTAGGTTTACCATCGACTTGGAGCAGTGATCAGCCCGATGTCGAAGGCGCCTATAGGATGGCCCCAAAAGAGTTGGAGGCGAAAATCCAAATCCAAGAGCTTTTGGATCTAGGATTCATTAGGCAGTGTTTCACCTTAGGGAGCGCTTTGTTTGTTTGTCGAGAAAGGATGGTTCTTTGAGGATGTGCATGAATATAGAAATTAAACAAGATGGCTAAAGAACAAATACCTTTACCGTGATTGATGACTGTTTGATCAATTGCGAGGAGCGCGAGTATTCTCGAAAATTGATCTCAAGTCGAGAGACTACCAGCTGAAAATACGGTGCGAGGATGTACCTAAGGCGCATTCCAACCGAGATACGGCCACTATGAGTTCATAGTTATGCCATTCGGATTAACCAATGCACCAAAGTATTCATGGACCTTATGAGCAGTATTTCATCCATTTTGGATAAATTTGTTTTGGTCTTCATAGATGATGTCCTTATTTATTCAAAGAATGAAGAGGATCATAGAGAACATCGAGAACGGTTTTGCAAACCTTGAGAGATGAAAGACTCTTTGCTAAGTTTAGCAAATGTGAGTTTTAGCTGAAGGAAGTTATGTTCCTTGGACACATCGTGTATGCGGAAGGTATAAAAGTAGATCCAACCAAAGTAGAGGCCGTGCGAGGAATGGAAATCACCAAAGACTCAAGACGAGATTAGAAGTTTCTAGGATTAGCTGGTTACTATAGGAGATTCATCGGCGATTCTCCAAAATTGCAAGGCCAATAACCCGGCTACTCAGGAGGAATCAGTTCAATTGGATGACGATGAATGCGAGGCGAGTTTCAAATACTCGAGAAAAATTGACAAGTGCACGAGTTCTAGCAGTCCCGAAGCGGACAAGGGTATGTAGTCTATCTGGACGCATCTAAAGTACTGGTGGGTTGTGTTTTGATGCAAGAAGGAAAAGTGATAGCTTATGCATCCCGACAACGGACCCGGCTGAACTACCCAACCCACGATTTGGAATTAGCGGTGTAGTTCATGCTTGCGAAATTGGAGACACCATCTCTATGGTGTGAGATGTGAGATCTTCACGGACCATAACAGTTTGAAGTACTTCTTGAACAAAGAGATTTGAATATGAGACAAAGAAGATGGCTCGAGCTTGTAAGATTCAGTTGTGGTATTAACTATCACCGGGTAAAGGCGAATGTAGTAGGCGGCGCCTTGAGTCGTAAGAGCCATACCAAGTTAGGATGTCTCTTTGTCAAGAGGAAAAACTTCGTTGAAGAGTTTGGAAGAATGAGGATTGAGCTGGTGGAACCACACGAGACAATTGGAGCTGTGATCGCTACACCACTTGCGACATCGATCTAAGAAAAGTTGTCGAGAGCGAAGGATGGAGGAAAAGTTAGAAAAGATCGAACAAAGGGTAAGGTCGAAGGATTTAATAATTTCAAGAGCGTCGAGACAACACCTTATTGTTTGAAGGGAGGAATATGCGTCCACGGCGGAGAACTTCAAAATGAAATCATGAGTGAGGCTCATGATACACCTCTACCGCCCACCAGGCGGTACTAAGATGTACCAAGACACGAAGGAAAAATTTTGGTGGGAAGTCATGAAGCGAGACATAGCTTCTTTAAGTAGAGCGTTGTCTTGTTTGCCGACAAGTGAAGCACTACACAGCGTCCGTCTGGAAAGTTACTGACCGTTAGAAATTCCCAGTGGAAATGGAGACGATATATAATGGATTTCGTTACAAGCTTACCCACAGTCGAGAGGAAACACGGCCATATGGGTAATTGTGGATAGGCTTACCAAAAGTGCTCACTTTCTACGATTCAGAGCAACATGGGTGCGATAAGTTGGCTCGGTGATGCTAAAGAAATTGTGCGATTACAATGGGTGCGAAATCTATTACCTCGATCGAGACTCAAGTTCACTTCCGGACTGGATTTGCTTGCGAGAGAACGGAGTGCGAGGTTAAATTTCGATCTGATTCCACCCATGCCCATGGACGTGTCGGAAGGACGATCGAACCTTAGAGGATATGTTAAGAACCGTAGTCTTGGACCAAGGTGCCAAGTGGGAAGATATTTTACCTCTTATCGAATTTGCTTACAACAACAGCCTATCGTCGACGATCGGCATGGCCCATCTGAAGCCTTCAGATGGCGAAGTGTAGATCACGCTTTATTGGGATGAAGTCGGTGAGAGAAAAGTCAGGGCACGATCACGTTGAGCTAAATGATCGAGATCGGTTAACGGATTAATCGAGGATAAAGAGGCTCGGGACAGACGAAATCTTACGGCGTCTGGCGATAGATCCGAGCTACGGTTTGAGGATGGAGACAAAGTATTTCTTAAGGTTTCTCCATCAAAGGGATTGTCGGTTTGGCACGAAGGAAAGCTTAGACCCCGCTTTATGGGATGTTCTCGAGATCTAGAAAGGATAGGTCCGATGACTTATAGGTTGGCTCTTCCTCCAAGCTTGGGAAATGTTCATAATGTTTTTCACGTCCCGCAATTGCGAAATGTTCACGACCCAAAGCATGTGATTCATCAAGACGACGTGATCCTCGAGCCCGATATGAGCTATATACAAGAACCTCCGGCCATACTTGACCACAAAGTTCAGCGAACTACGGAGCAAATCGATTCGTTAGTCAAGTTGCAGTGTGGACACCACATGAGCAAGCGCGTGGGAGCTTCAAGAAGCGATGAGAGAAAATACCTTTATTTATTTTTCTAGAGGTATACAAATTTTAATACAAAATTTTTCGTGAGGGGTGGAATGTAATATTCGAAAGAAACGAACATCACGATTACGGTATATTAAACGCGTGATTAGGGTTTTACCGAGATATTTTTATCATATGACATTGAATTGTATTTCGATTCGTGTGTCATATAACTTAATTCCTTTTATAATTCACTAAGGATTGTGAATTGCGGAATTGAAATATGAAATAATGTCTGACAGATTATTTTAACGTCGACGTGTCGAGCGTCGACACTATGTAAATTCCTCGAAAGCGATGGGCCGGAATTGAATTCCATATTATTCTCAATATTAAATGATATTTATTTATTTAGTAAGTATGAGCTTACTGCGACCATTTTGAGATGAGTCGATTTTGAACGTTTTGAGACGTTTTGAACGTAAACGTCTAGAGACGTTTTAAAAAATGAGTTTAATGCTCAGGAAATTATAATAATTAATTTCCTATTATTATTCTATATAATTACAGTATTATTAATTATTAAAATCAATTTATTTGCTATTAAAACTCGATAATTCCAAATTATGGAATTCGAAAACCCTAAGTTTATAAACTATGGTTTTTCACATGAAATGATACCATTAAATTATCATATGGTATCTAAACTATATAATATGATATATATGGATATTATTAAGCATTAAAATCAAAGTTTGAACCATAGAAATCGATAATGTTTATTTATAAAATTTGAAACCCTAGTTTGAAATTAGGGTTTAATGGTATGAAATGTGCTATAATTTTATCCTATGCTATTATTTAATATCTAAATCATATATTATGATATATATGATCGAAAATTACATAGTATCAATAATAGGTGTGATTTATTTTGTTAATCCTATTTTTTCCAATTTAAGCTTGGTATTTTCGAATATATACCTATGTTATGATTTAATTATTTTATGACTAGTATTATATATCTATGATCATGTATTATATATATAATGTATTATGGTGCAAAAATGAAAATAAATCAGCCCTAAAACCCTCTATCCTATCCCATCATCGCCAAACAAGGCGTGCATTCTCTTTTGAATTGGCTTATACATTAAGAGCTCATTTAACACTCTTCAATCATCCTTATTCAACTCCCAAGGCTGCAGATTTTGCCCCTTTTTCTTGCTAAAATACCGGTCAGTGGAACCAAGGCATCTTGGAAATCCATAAACAACTTTGGTGGGATGAGGCGGGAGAGAAAAGCAAGCTTGACATAAGCTCAGGAGATTCACCTCGAAGCTTTATGAATGCCGCTATATACAAGGATAGGCTCAGAGATCTCATAATCTTTTAATCGAGAGAGAGAAGTTGAAAATGGGCAAATGGTGCTACTCATCAAAATAGTTACGCTATGCCTCGGCAAGCTGATCACCAGTGGGTGGGACCTTACATCGTTCCGCCCAATCCGAATGGAGCCGCGGAGATAGCGACATGGGCGGCAGAAAGTGTTGAGGTGAGCAGGCGAGACTTAAAACCTACCATGAGCGACCAAAGGCTCGGAGAATGGGGCGGGCAAGATGAGCTCACGAGGTTCCTCAAAGGATCCTCAAGGCGCTGAGCTCAAGGAGGCGTCGAGCTAACGACGTTAAACTACGGCGCTTCAGGAGGCAACCCGGTGAGTGCGATTTTAATCGCATATTTTATTCCCTTTTTGTCGGGATGGTCTTGACCACTTTTAACACTTTGCCTCGAGGCAAAGTGTGTGGAGAAGCCCGCCTCGTTATTTCACTGCTCGAGGGGACCATTCTTCCTCGGGGCGTATTTTCTTAAATTGCAGTGCAGGGCGGAACTCGAGGCAGGGGGAAAGTATGCTGCGCACGTATAACCTTGGCTAAGACACGGGAAGCGAGGCAACATCTACATTTCACAGGGCTGGAGAGGCGTCCCTCAGTCAGCCCTACCCTATAACCTCCCAACCCAGTTCTATTACCTCCCTCATTTCGCTACCCTTACATTCAAACCACACCCAAAACTTCCCAAACTACAGCACAAAACCCTAACTTTCCATCCATGGTGCTCTCGAAGAAACTCCGGAACCAACCGAAAAGACCGTAGCTCACGATAAAATGGAGAAGACACGGCCGGGCCGCATGAGGGGAGTCCATCGTCCGATGCGGAGCTCCTCCGAGGATTCGCCGAGGGCGGAGCACCCTACATTGCGTGGAGGTGGGTGAGAAGAAGGCACCCAGCTCGAGAACACACGGAGAAGGCAGGAGGAAAAGAAAGAAATCGCCCTCCGAAAAAGAAAAATGAAGGAGACTCATCTGCCTCCTCATCAAAGAGACACGCCGACCCCACGGTCACGCGGCGAAACAAAGTATTGGATAAAGGTCTCAGGAGGGCTCGTGACTCTCGGAGAGGCAGGCGAAGTAAGCGACCCGCGGAAGAGATCGAAGAAGAGGCGTCTTCCCGCGGAGAGCGACCGGAAGAGGCAAGATGGCTATCGCTCGTCGAGGCGAGGAAGGCCTACGGTGAACACCGAGGCTCGTCAAAACCAGGAGATGGTTGTGCCAGGCGGTTGGAGCACTCTCCAACAACTAGGTGTCGAGGAGAAGTCGAGGCATTTAAGGAATAGGATTGGGAAGTTTCTCGAATGGGATACCACGAATCTGCGCAATGGTGAAGGAGTTTCCGGAGATCTTGACATAGACCACGACAAAGGGGTGCGGTGAGGCATCTGATTCACTCTTCTCGGTGGCGAAGAGTTCGGTTGATGAGCTCAACCAAGCTCTCAACATGGTGACATTGATGGAGCAAAGGGGCGGCTACGGGGCGAGCAGGTGGTACCCAATTTCAGCGACAATGGTCCGGGATCAGGGGAAACTAATCGGAAAGGATGGCGCTAGTTCAAGTCGTGGAGCCTGAGGGCAGCCTCAAGGACCCGGCTATGCAAGTGTGCCACGGATCCTCTCTACAATCTCTTTGGCAGAAGGAGCGCAACCATGTCGAAGACGAGTTGTTCATCCTCGGGCGATGCGAACAGGATGAGCTCAACTTTGCATCCTTAAATCTCACTGAAGAGCATAATGGGCGGGGAGGTGAGGCTCTCCTTGGCCACTGCCGACTAACTTGCCAGGAGAGCAGGCTGCTTGGCGACTGCCATGACCCCGAGAGAGGACACCGCTGACTTGAAGGCACTCGAAGATGCTCGGGATAGTGGAAGGCGAGGGGACAGCTCATCGTCTTGTAGGAGCTTGAGGCGGTTCTAAGCCGGCCATTAAGGCTAAGGCAGGCATGACCTTGACAACACGGGCACAAGGCGCCACTCAAGCCGCCCTCGTCGAATACGAAACCTGGCGAGATCAGACCGCCCGGCTCGCATTTTCGCCCCAAGATTGGTATCCACGCATCCCCAAAGCTTTCCTCCGTGTTTTTTGTGTTTTGTTTTGTGTTTTGTTTTTACTTTGTTTTCTTTTCTTTTCGTGTTTGTTTGTTGTGCGTTTGTGTGTTTTGTTTTGGGGACCATACTCGGTCTAACACTTTGCCACTAGCAAAGCACTACAAAAGTGCGGGCGAATAGCGGCAAAATTCCGTCGCCAATCGTCGGATCCGTTGCTAAAATTGAGTAGCGGCATTAGCGGCAAAGTATGGGGTCTTTGAGACGGTTGGCAAACTTTTAGCGGCGGTTATGATGCGTAATAATTATGCATGGAATTAAAGCGAACATATCGATCGCTAATAGGCGACCTCGAAGCAGTGCGTCGAAATACAATCCGTCGTGTCGACTCTGTCTGTCGTTATTAACGGCGGATTAACAACAACGATGCGGTAGCACAAACACCGTCGCGAAACCGATGTTAATTTGGCGAACTCCGTCTCTAATCGTAGCTAATTCTGACATTGTGTTATTTAGTATGTGATCCGTCGTAGTCGGTCGTAAAGCTCATGTAATAAATCCGTAAGCTAAAGTGCACAATCTAGTGGTTTCATTTGTAGTTTGGACATGACAATTTACAACAAACAACAAACATTTTTCAAACAATCCAAACAATCCAACAATCAAAACAAACCGATTAATCTCTGATTCAGTCAGACAATTCAAACTATCGAACAATTAAAATTATCGAACAAACCAAGTCGATCGAACAAACCAATTCAATCAAACAATTGAAACTATCCAACAAACCAAATCAAACCAAACAATTGAAATCATACTATAAGTTTACAAATTCATAATACTACCCAAATTCATAAGTTTACAAATTCATAATAGGAGAGGGAGGAAGCGGGCGATATCACGAGGGTGGGGAAGCGGGAGCTCACGAGTGGGGAAGCAGGGGCCGGCCAGTGGCGCTCTATGGCCTCCTTCATGGCGCAAGCGCAGGATCTGTCTTGCGCTATCTCTCTCTCGTCTCTCTTGCATCGGCCTCGTATTCGGCTACGACGATTACGGCCTGTAGTGCCTCTGTGCTTGCTTTGTGCTCATATCAATCTACTTCTCGTATTCTCCCGTCACTCCATCGGCCTCCATCTGATATGTTGTTGCTCTGCATCGTGACGGGATGGGCACTCTCCTGAGGATGAGGCGACACTTAGCTGCATGTAATAAAGTGATAGAACCAGTTCTAAACATCTTATTCTTTTCTTTGAGGGCTCCCAAGGACATTTTTGAAATTTTAGTCCTATCAATTTACGGTGTCGCCTCATCTCTCCCCAGTTGGCTCACCATTGGTGACATGTTCCTCAACCTACCTGTAATATAATTTCGTGCAATTATTATTTAATTAAATGCTCTTTATTGTGCTAATGAATATACTTAGCAGATACTAAGAGCTTTCCGTCGTATAGCTCAATGTAAATGGCGTGATGATATACGGAATACATCCCATTGGATATCTTCTATGGCTACTCCCATTCTCTTGCTATAAATAAGTCAAACAAATTAAATAATTAACAAGTATCACGATTCTTAAATAAATTCTTGTATCTAAAATTTCAAGTACTTAATCTCTTACGCTACAGAATGCGGGCGTGAGCCACCGATGCTTGCTATCATACCCTCGCCATCGTTCGGACATCATTTCTGCGGGCCTGCCTTCTTCTTGGGCGTCTGTCAGGGCCATATGTCTTCAATTATCGATCTCGCTCGGGGATAAATGGAGGTGGGTTAGGCGAGTCCTTGACCGCTTGATCTTGTGAACAAGATCTTTATAGCGTTGGCGGCCTTGCGCACCAATAAGAGTAGAATGGCCATCATATTATCGTCCCAATAAAATATTTACGCAAAAATATATGATTACAATATCTGCAGGTCGAATCATAAATGACTTACATTATAAACAACAGAGACGAATTCATGAAATAATCGTTGAAC
This sequence comes from Salvia rosmarinus, assembly GCA_036937905.1. Lineage (NCBI taxonomy): Eukaryota > Viridiplantae > Streptophyta > Magnoliopsida > Lamiales > Lamiaceae > Salvia > Salvia rosmarinus. The sequence goes on from CM072820.1 coordinate 18,555,635, forward strand.
TCTTGAGGCAGCAATTTCAAATGAAGCCGTTGTGATTCATGAATTCTGAATGACTCCGTAATCACCGGGCTATATCATTGCTCGGACATAAAATGCTACAATTCTGAAATAAAGACATCGGAATGTTATAATTTATTTAAGCTGAGACATCTGAGATAACATACCCATTCACAATGGTTATCTTCTTCATCCTCTCTAGATGGCCGCACTCTTGCTCGGGCGGGTGTGAGATAGTGCCTCCATGCCTTCTTCTAGGCTGGCGGGTGAGGGGCATGCGATGTTGATCGAAGTGCCTCGGCGTGATGAGGCACCTCGTCCTTGTGTGGCACAAACAAGGTAAAAATGTTGTATTAAAATTTAACAAATAATACATATCATAACGTTTGTGTGCATACTAGAAAATAAAACGATTTTGTGCATACTATATAATAAATTCAACCCATTCATCTATAAATGTCATCATCATCATCAATGATGTCTCTTCATGTCTATGTTAGAAGTCGGGGATGAACTAGTGTCGTGTCCTCGTCCTAGCGACATTAGTAATCGAACCTAATCGTCACTCTTGAAAGGGAGTACTATCGATCTGAGAACTCTATCGAGACTTCCATTAGATCGAGCTTTAATTTTGCATACTTCCCACCACTCTTTCATAGATTGTTTTAAACTTGGATATGCACAATAGTATACTTGAATGGCTTGATTGGCGAGATAAAGCTATTCGAACTTGTTATATCTTGCGTATGATTTACGAAACCAACTTGTACTCGGAATGAATTGATAACCCCAATCGTGAAGGATCAAACCACTCGCGTCTAAACAATGTTGTGGTCTTCGTTGGTAGCCGGATATTCAACTCACAAACCTCGATAATCGACCATAAAGTCGAGTTCTTGCGTGTCTTATATAGGTTTCACCTTTAATGCACACTCACTATTCATAGTTGATCTTTGTGACCCATGTTCTAATGTGTGAAATTTGTACCCATTTATATAATACCACAGTGCGTCTTAATTAGAGCTAAAGGCCCTTTGGCAAGAGATAATATGAGCGGATTCACATGTTGTTAGTATGATCTTTGACCTATTATTAGTAAAAAAATGATTAGAATGACTAAGCGTACATATTAAATATTTCCTACTAATAATCATCGAACACTCCATATCTCAAACCAAAGCAGAAGCCTCTTTCAATCGACCTTTGAATATCGAGGCTAGAGATCAATGGATTTGATCTTTTCACTCGTCGATGAATAAACTACATCAACATATATTTCGATCTAGTTAATAATAACAATAATAATAATAATTAACAATGAATTCTAAAAAACGACATTATACCATGTAAATATCGCAACAACACGGTTGAGCAACACGTATAATGACGATCATATTCTCTACTATCGAAATATCTAGTTGACATGTTTCGAAAAGGTCGCGTCTTGCTTGAAGATTTGAGCATAGCTGGATAGTCTTCATGCCTAATCTCCGTTTGACCATGATGCAATCTACGAACTTCGTTCTTACGTGATCATCAAAATAATACTGAGCAAAATGTCGATCTTCTACTACTAAGTAAGCATTGCGGATAAAACCCTCAACCCGGCTTTATTTAGTGTTGTTCTTGACTTACGTAGTATCTATAAAATTTAGCGTTGTTCTTCATTGATATATATATATATATATTTATTTATATATATGTATATATATGTGTGATAATGTCTGGCGACCTTTCAAATGGATACATCCATCGGTATTGAGCAGACCACCTGATAGGGCTTCATCGGCTAGATGAGCCGGAAGATGTTCCGTGGAGTCGAAGAAACTAGGGAAAGATGCGCTCAAGCTTGCATAAAATCATGGAATATTTTCTTGGAGTGCTGAGATCATCAAGCCACATGTTTGAGAGTTAAATCTTTGAAGTATAAAGATAATTATGTTACTGACTTTCCAAACATTGGGTGGGAGAAGTTCGCGAAATCGATCGATAGAATTATTTGCATGAAAATGTGAGTCATGACTCTTCGTCCATACATCTTGATTTTGTCATGTCTACATTTACCCATGTTCGGCGTACCGTCTAAATCTTAAACCTCTTACCCATAAGACTTTTTCTCACAATTGTCAAGTGTATAAGAGCGCTGGATATTTTCTGTTGATTCATTCATCGTCGACTACAGTGCATGCGATATAAATTAAGTTCTTCTCTAGATTTGCTCGTATCTTTTGTCTTCCTTGGACATTCAGGTATGTTGAAGACATTATCGAACACATTCTTTTCTATGTGCATGGCGTCAAATTATGCGAATCGAGAACTCGATGGGTAGATCGAGTACTTCTTTTCTTCCATCCGGTTCAAAGCTGCTTGGATATTACGCTATTTATTTCATCACTTGCCATCTACATTACGGAGACTAGTCCATACCCGTAATTAGTGGCGAAGCTCAGTCTCACGATCGTGCTTACGGTGGATCATTAGTAATCAACGTGTTCTTTCGAAACCTCTTGATCCCTTGAAATGGGTGATTAGGAGCTAGAAATTTCGATGGTTATCAAACCATGAGCTTACCACTTTTAGCTAAAGTAAAAACCGGTATACTCCATGCGGTCTTGAATGAGCTAATCTTCCAGTCTCCATCCAGACGGTATGCGGGAAGTCACTAATTGTCAAAAGTACAGCGTGCATTTGAAAATTTTGCTTCAACGATACATCATAAGTAAACATCGTCATCCCACAAATCTATTAACTACTTCTCGATGGTTGCGAGAACAAATCAATCTTCTCGGCCGGATTCGCGGTCGGGCACTAAGATCGTAAGAAACATGTATTGCTCCTTCATACAAAGCCACGGGGAAGATTATAAGAATTGATATAGCAACGTGATAAATATTGCTTTCACGATTGACGAATGGCTGAAAACCGTCGTTGAGTCCCAATCACCGTTACAATTTCGATGCAAATAAGGAAACGTGTTCAAATGTTTCCATGCAATTGAGTGCAGCCGGATGACGCAGCCCCATCATCGACCGGCGATGCATGCCAGCATATTTTCGGCTGTAGCATTGGATGCATACAAACTACGTAGTCGAGGAGTTAGAGGAAAATAATACATCTTTTATATGCTACTTGTGCTTTCGACTTCCACCAGTCGGTATTGCTCTTGAAACAAGGATGGTTCAAATTTGCATCGTCGATTGAGAATCTTAGCGAATAAATCATGCAATTAAATGGACAATAATCAATTTTGTGTGGGCAACCCCATGCCGCAACAATCTCTTCGTCTTGTAGAAGTCATGACCGCGCAATTTCCATCTGGATCGATTCTTTCATACATTACGATATTTGATCAAAACCCTTCCGTAATGTTGTTCTCCTTTCCAACTCGAAGCTTGAGCCACAAATGACAATTGTGTGATTGAGCAACCCGACCACAGGTTTATCGGACATTCAACATGTCGTAAAATTTTGTGCATCAATTTGGCTCATCTTGATCTCGTCAAAGTTGAGCGTGGACCAGCGTCCCTACCATCGTGTAATCGTATTTGGTTGACTGCTATCGAATCCAACATTATCCTACTTGTGGTTGTCTCTCCTGAGTATCCATGTGTGATAATTTGGAACAAATCAATTTTGATAAGTGATATCCTGATATCTTTCTTCTAATAAGGTATATTCTTACACTTCTTACGGACATTGATTTTCTCTCCATCCATGAATAAAAGCTGAGCACTAGCGAATTCAATAAAACTTTCAAGTCCTCTCGAAATTGATATTTAATCCACCAACGAACTAAACCTCTTATACATCCACTCACGATTGTCATTCATTCTTCAAGCTCCTAATTATAAATAATTAATTAAACATATTCAACATAAGTTGTACAATATAGACTAATTATACACTCATAAGTTTATTGAGTGGAATGATCAAATCTTACTTATAATTATTGGTTTCTTATCTACAGGCAACATAAACCATAATTGAGTTTCATATGTTAATTTTAACCTAAGCATGAAGTGAGCAAATCTTACATATAAAATATCTTATTCATACCAATTCTAACAAAATTTCGTGAGTAAGTTTTATAAAATTAATCACCATTTCATTCCCAATTCAACCAAACTCATCAAATTTCACCAAATCATCACCATATGCCTAATTATACATAATAACTCAAAACATCTTAATTCACGAAATGATGAATTTATCATCCCAATTCACGTCAAACATATTCATATCGAGCTAAACATATTCACGAAATGATGAATTTATCATCGATTCATCTAAACATCAATTTCCAGCAGAATCAAAGACTAGCTGTTGACAATTTCTGACCCAATCCTGAGCCCGATTCTGAAGCCCAATTCCATCTAAACATCAATTAAAAATATATAAACATAATTAACAAATATATTAACATAATTAACATAATTAACAAATTCAACACATCTAGCATATTAACATAATTAACAAATATATAACAACTAAATCGAAAAAAAAATTGAAATACAAATCGATAAAAATCGAAATATAACACGGATTACGGTGACGATGGAGCGAGGCGGAATGAGACGGAATGGCGGCAGTGGGGCGAGCGGCAGTGGTGGGGCAGGGGCGGTGGGCGGGGGCGGGGTGGGGGGGTGAAATGGGTGCGGCTGGGGGGCGGGGCTAAGGCGGCGGCGTGACGGATGGAGCGAGCGGCGTGACGGCGATGATAGATGGTTCGCGATGGGGTGGGGGTGAGGGGTGGGTGGGGGTTGGGTGGGGTGGCGGTCGGCCGCACAGGGGCGGGGTTGGGGTGGGAGAGAGGTTAGTGGGTTCGGATATGAAGTTGGGGAAGAAAGCCCGTCGATATTAAATTTTTAGCGGCGGATTAACGGACGGACAATTCGTCGTTATAATTAAAACCTATAACGGAATTAACGGAATAAAGGGTAACGACGGAAAAAATTGCGATGGACACATATCGTCGTTAATTTCGTGCGAAATTAAAAAATAAAAAACTTTAATATAACGACGGAGTATTTCGTTAACAGTTTCACTGACGAAATTCGATCGGTAAAATTTTTGGGAATAAATAAAATCAAAATTAAAATTAACGTGGTTGTTTAATTAGCTAAATAAATTAAAAAATAAAAAAATTCATTTATGTAACGCGGATCGACGGAATAAGGTTAATCGATAAAAATACAAAAAAATTAATTTTAACGACGGATGGGTTAAGTCGGTATATATCTTGACGGAATAGCGACGGGTAGTCGTCGTTATCGATCCATGAGAATATTCCGCCTAGTTAATCGCGGATCGGTATAAAAATTTCCTTTCTATTATCGATTGATTCGACCCGTATTTTAGCGTAGCTAATCATGTGCTGATCGGCGACCGTATTTTAACGTCGCTAATCGTATTGATCTGTTGTATTTTTGTAGTGAAGTGTGTGAGTGTGGATGGCCCTGTTTTGTTGTTGTTGTGTGTGTTGACCGGCATGTTGAGATGAGCATGATAATTATGATCTTGGCATAGGCTTTATAATACATGTTTAGCTTGTTTCAATAAGGTTAGTATGCGGAAAGGGCGTGGCATGCACACGGATTGAATTTATATATGCTAAACCATTGCAAGCATGAATTCTATTACATGTGTGATATTTGGATGCTTGACTTGGTTGTGCTAGAACTTATCTTGTCTTGATCAAAGCCCAATTCTTTGTGGTATGAGTGCTCTAGATGATTTAGGCTTTCTTTTCATAGAATTGACAATGAATATAAACCGGATATAAATGTCCTTTACGGTATTCGTTTTCTTTTAAATTATCTTGTGCTCTTCCGACACAGGGATTGAGAGAAGAAGAATAGGCGGGATATATGCGTCTTAGGTATCGTTACGGGCAAAACACAAACATTAGATGCCTTGGCCTTGACCGGGCATAATGAGCTTAAATTCAAAATGTGTAGAAAGAGAAAGGATGGGAACAACGTTTAAAAATAAGAAAAGAAAGAAAAAAGTTACAAAAATATAAAGTGTGCTCGGGGCAGTAAGTATCTTGCCGAAATGGGAAAACATTACAGAGACCTAAGTCGAAAACCACTCAACATTAAATACTTCAACTTAGCGAAGCCACTCGATGCTACCTAAAGACCTAAGGATAGAGAACTTTGACCAAGGTATAAAGCGAGAGGCAGTGGGCGGCGAGCGAACTTATAGCCTTCCTTGATCAAGTCATCAGCGTGAAAACCCTAAACACGAGAGTTTGAGTGCTTGAGAGGAACTCCCAAACTTGTTTGCCCGATCTTGATTAACCTTGATGCATAGCTGTATTAATCGCCTATGCGGATTATCTTGGTTATGTTTTCAGTCTTATCCTTGTTGGTCTTTTGTGTGTGTTGTTTGTGTTTTTTTTTCTTTGGGTAAGGAATGCTTGCATGCTTGAGGACAATGTGGTTCAGTGTGTGAGTGTGTGAGCCGTTTTCATCTCTTTTGGGGTAGTCCTTGCCTAGAAAGAGTGCATTTTTGTTCTTGCGTGTGTTTGTATGCGGGAGGACACTTTGGATGCGGGGTTGGCGGGACCTTGGCGATCGGCCACCTCCTGAGAGAGGTAAAATCCAGATGACTATCTTGGCAGCGATCGACATCTTGCCAAGACACGCATCGCATGGGAGCACGATCAGCGTGCGTGAAGCGAGAGTGTCGAGGCAGAGGAAGAGAGGTAAGGGCGAGGTGGCGTGGGGGAGGTAAAGTCGGGATGCGGTGGGAGCCTGAGACAAGATCTGGCGAACTTCACGCAAAGGAAAGATTCAGGCAAGATCACTCTGCCCTGTTTAATTTTCTTGTAAGGGAAGGTCAGACCCGCGTCCGGATGAGACAAACTGCCAGGCGAAGCGGAGGATCCTTCGGGGTCAGGCCGAGCACTTCTGCCCACCACGCCACCTCGAGATCGTCCGACCAAGACAAAGGAGTTTACTTAGGCTCCCAATAGAATTCCAACTCGAGATTATCAAAATACAAACACATTCGGTGGAGAGAACATCATCGAATTCTCTTAACTTTCTCTTTATTTCTCTTGCTTCATGAGCTGATTGGTGAGGAAGAAACAAGTCCTACGGGCAAACATTATATTTATGTATTTGGTATGCCTCGCTCGAACAGCTTGCAGAGGCGCTCATTTTTGATTTTCTATTCAAGTATGGTTTCGATTATGTTCTTGTTTATCTGCTTTTGTGTTTATATCGATTATCGTGAGTAGTCGGTTTGGTTGGGCTCGGTGAAGAGCGTGAGTCAAGGTCATAGAGTCGTGAGGTCTAAATGTCTTAGAACCTTGAGTTGTGTTCCGAGAACTCTGGCCTTTATACTGTTATTCCTTTCCTTAGCGTTAACTCATTTGGTAGCCTTGGGGATGGGTAGCTACAAGCAATAGCAGTAAGACATCAGTGTCTCTTTGTCCCGGAAGTCGGGGAGGGTATTGTAGCCGTCGGCCTTGGCGAAGAGCCACTCCTGGACGAGTGGGCTAGTTGGGTTGTCTAGTGAGTAAAGCTATTGGGCGGAACCAATCTTGGAGACCGTCTTGGCGAGGCAGCGGGCCTCGTCTTAGTCCTAAAATCTCGGCAAGTCAATTGGGGGCACGTGTCGTGACAACCATAAAGGGCATCTACCCTTGGTACCTTTAACCACGACATACACTCATGGTGAAAATCCTTGAACCTGACCGGCGTCTTGATCTGTCTCGTGCGAACCTTGGCTCAACTATTTGTTATTTAATCTCTTTACCTTGTGTTTAGTTTCAGGTTTACTTTGTGCTCAGATATATCTCTCAAGATCATTTCTCTGAGAGCCGTCGACTGGACACCGCCCTCTGGCAACCTCCTAGCTGACCTATCGAGTACAACACAACCAGCTCTCGGGTTCGACCCTTAACTGCCATATACGGAACTATATGTTCAAGTTGAGGAGATTATAAATGTATCTTGGCGTGCGTCTATCTAACGACAGGTATCATGGCGTCGTCAATCATCATATTGGTTATTTCTTTTGATCATTCGATTCTATGGAACCAACTTATATTATTTGGATCAAGGTTATATCTCAACTTGATGTCGTTCCTTAAATAGATCTCCATAATTATTGTTGTCACAACTTACTTGAATGTTTTGTATCGTTGTTAACCACATACTTCGATAAGTCGTTAAATGTAGCCTAATCTCTTCATTAAAGTTGGGATGTAATGATTGATATCGAGCTTGGTTTTATTGGGTCGATTAATATGTGAAGTTGTTTCAATTCTAATGTAAATAAGTCGATAAATGCGGTGTCGAATCCATCTCCACCTCGACCAAGTAAGTAAGATGAAAATTTTATTACAGTATTTAGAAAGGATTTCATTTCAAAAGTTATTTGACAAATTCATGCATTTGATAAAATCATGCATTTCACAAAATTATTCATGTGATAAAGTTCTCTATCAGTGATAAATCATGTGTATGATAAGTTATGTGAAGTATATGTTGAACCATGATAAGTATAAAATTGTTAAGCTTCAGTATTTAAGCATATTAAGATAAGGACATTTTAGTTAGTATTTATGTTTCATATTAGGATGGTAAGAACTAGATCTACACCGGAAGAAGTCTGATTACAAGGCCCTTACAATTGGAAGGACGGATCAATTTATGAATATCGTATGGAGGAAACTGAGAACTTAGTGGAATTACGGATAGATTTGTGGAATTATGGGCGTAAGTTAGGGGTTAGAGTGAGGCAGCTGGATGGCATCATGCATTGATGAGCTCTAACATAGGATGGCAGAATGGGCGGTTGTAGTTGCCCTAGATTACATCATGAATACACAACTGCGGAACTTCGAGTTGTAGAAATTATCGAAGACAATATCATGCTACAGAATCCACATACGGTAACTATCCTCCGGTGGAAGGCTTTGTTTTCCATCTATGATATCTATCATCGGATATTTCCATTGAAAGTAATGAACCTCGGTTTGAGTAGGCGAATCTAGTACATCTGTGTAATAGATTGACCATTCTGAATCTTTAATGAAACCTCGATCTTCTTTCTATGAAGACCAAGTTGTACCAATCGATATTACCACTTCTTACGACCGACTCACATACTTGATGTTACTACTTCTCTTGAGCTAAGCCCTATTGTTCTTGACAACTATTTAACTCTTCTTGAAGAATTTCCCTTGAAGAACTTGTTGAAGAGATCTCCTCTTGAAGAACTTGATTATGTTGACTTTGACTATGATATGGATGACAATGACTTAACATGGTATGATAACCTTATAGTATAAATGTTTTCCACTTGATCCGTTACCATATGAATCTCCACATGAATCCCCAACCATATCTCTCTCGAAGAAAACAAGTTTGAGACCGAAATTGGAACATCTAGACCACTGGAATCACATGATCCTTTAACTATGAACCTAAATTTGTACAACGGTTGGTACCACTCAAGTACAATCTCTTGACAGTGATCTACCATTTGTCACGGACCCTTCTCTCCTAGAAACAGAAATCAGTTTTCTCATCCTAAATCCATTGCTAATCTTTCTTGAGCTTCCAGGAGGATGAATGTATTGAAGAGGTTTCGGATGAAGAGAATATAGAAGACTTACGGATCACGAGACATAGATTGAAAGAATGAATGATGAGAATGAAATGTTGGGCCACTGCGATGGAAAGCGATATGGCATCAGGATGGACTAAAGTTAGGCGGAAATTGACAAGTAGTGTACATTTGTTAATAGGTAATGAAGTAGGATTCATGTAAATATTTATGCGTGTAAAGAGTTAACTTAGACTAGATGGAAGAGTTTCCGATGCTCTACGCAACAAAATTTTCTAATGTAAAAAGTCCTCTGAGGAATTTTCCCATGACATATAAATATTTATGTTATGTTGATTGTTGTTTTCTTGCTTATATATGAATCTATTGTTTATACAATTGTGCAAATTTATTTACATGTAACCTACTTTAAACCATTACATTTTACTCACTTCTTATAAATTCCTACGTCTCTTACTATATTGTTCTTAATTGAAATGCGGTATGCCCAAGACATCGAAAGCGAAATCACGTGGCGGAAGAACAAGCAAGTGAAAACATACCCCAACCTATCCACTGAACTCACCTCCCAACCACGGAAAAATTTACGAATTATTATTAGATAAAATCCACCATCCTTTAGTGGAACCGGTAACCTAGAGGCGGAGGAATGGATTCGAGGCGATGGAAAGAATTTTCAAATTCTAGAATGTTCAGATAAGGAATGTCTTTTATGTATTTCCTTTCAATTAAAAGGACCGACCGACTTTTGGTGGGAATCTGAAAAGACACCTCTGAAAGATTGGAAAATTTTACTTGGGAAAATTTAAGGAAGAATTGTTATAAAATACATTCCTCGAAGCTAAAAAGAAACAAAAATCGAGTTCATGAATTTAAAGCAAGGAAAGAAAACCGTGGCGAGAATATGATAGTTCTCCACCTATCTCGTTATACTCGTACAGATAAGCGGCGAGAAAATGGCTGAATTGTTCGCTCGGGTTACGTCGAAAATAAGAATCATTTGGTAAGTCGATCTTCCTTATCATGTCGGAAACTTTGAGCAGGGCTTTAGACATGGAATTAGAGATCGGCGAGAAAAATCGGCTCTGAACCAAACCAACTCCATCCCAGCAAAACTCCAAAAGGCGATGCCTACAATCAGCGTTTTAAAGGAAAGAAGATGGGAGACAGAGACTTTCGAATAAGAAACCACAGGCTGTCTGAGTTCCTTGAGCCACCTTCAAAATCAATCACCACAATTCAATTCTTCCTAGAATACCTTTGTGCCCAAAATGTAATAAAGCTCATACGAGAATACGTAAATGGGGTACCAATAGTTGTTACAATTGTGGCCAAATTGGTCATTATGCAAACAGCGCCCAAATCGACAAAGGCTACAGGAGGTGGAAGAAAGTCGACACGCTAAACAAATGCCACAAATGAAGGCCATGGGTGGTAACTTTCAGCAATGACTCGATCGACATCGGTGCCCCATATCGGATGATTTTACCACCTCGGCCTCAACAAACTCAACCTCGATATCGGAGGGCATTCATGAAAGGCAGAATCTTGAAAATCGGGTATGGGAACATTAAGCGGCATACCTATATAATTCTTTTTATATGGGAGCTTAGCGTTCTTTTATCTACGACGTGCGTAGATGTTTTAAGCTAAACATAGGCGAGTAACGAATTTGAAGTAATGATTCCTTTAGGTAAATCTCGATAATTTCCCATATGTTCGACTTAGAATTTGAGTTGGGAGCGTAATATTCGAAACGAACATCGATTACGGTATATTAAACGTGATTAGGGTTTTACGAGATATTTTTATCGTATGACACGGTGTATTTCGATTCATTGTCTATCTAATTCCTTTTATAATTCACTAAGGATTGTGAATTGTGGAATTGAAATTTATGAAATAATCGGCGATATTATTTTAACGTCAACGTGTCGAACATCGACCTTTATGGAAATTTACGGCGATGGGCGGATTGAATTCCATATTATTCTCAATATTAAATGATATTTATTTATTTAGTAAGTATGAGCTTACTGCGACCATTTTGAGATGAGTCGATTTTGAGCGTTTGAGGCGTTTTGAGCGTAGCGTCTGAGGCGTTTTAAAAATGAGTTTAATGCCGAAATTATAATAATTAATTTCCTATTATTATTCTATCTAATTACAGTATTATTAATTATTAAAATCAATTTATTTGCTATTAAAACTCGATAATTCCAAATTATGGAATTCTAAAACCTAAGTTTATAAACTATGGTTTTCATGAAATGATACCATTAAATTATCATATGGTATCTAAACTATATAATATGATATATATGGATATTATTAAGCATTAAAATCAAAGTTTGAACCATAGAAATCGATAATGCCTATTTATAAAATTTGAAACCTTAGTTTGAAATTAGGGTTTAATGGTATGAAATGTGCTATCATTTTATCCTATGGTATTATATAATATCTAAATCATATATTATGATATATATGATCGAAAATTACATAGTATCAATAATAGGTGTGATTTATTATGTTAATCTATTTTTCCAATTTAGCTTGGTATTTTCGATTATATACCTATGTTATGATTTAATTATTTTATGACTTGTATTATATATCTATGATCATGTATTATATATATAATGTATTATGGTGCAAAATGAAAATAAATCAGCCACAAACCCACATATCAATGCCATAAATACGCTGAACAAAGCGTACATTCTCTTTTGAATTGGCGATACTGAAGAGCTCGTTTAACACTCTTCAATAAATCCTTATTCAACTCCCAAGGGCTGCAGATTTTGCCTTTTTCTTGCTAAAAATCGAGGAGTGAGAGGGATAATAGGGAGACTCTTCACCTCTCATACTCCTCATTTCAACCTCAGACAATTAACACTCTCCGAACACATTTCTCTCCCGTTTGCAGTGAGAAAATCGAGACCATCTCTCGTTTCAAAATCTTCTTCTTCTTCGTTTCTTTCTTAAGTTTGATATCCACTAATCTTGTGATTCTAACCATTCGAGGTAAATGAAGAACCATAGCTTCGATTTTCATCTCTGTTATAGGAATTTTCGAACATGTATATATGTATGAGTATGTGTTTGAGTTTTATATGTGTATACATGTATGTTTTAAATGTTCTTGAGCATGAGCTATTGTTTATTTATATGTTCTTGAGGATTTTATTTTGAAAATACATGTGAATATATGTTAGATGAGCATAGGAGTTGTATATTAAAATTTTGGAATGACCTAGCATGTTTATGACATTTTCGAACCATAGTGTATATTTATATAGTTTTGAAAATTGTATAAAATATTACCATGATGACGAATCTTCTTATTATTTTAATGATGGATTATTGATCTATGATATGATTTAAGACTATGGTATTGATTTAACAATTTTGGAAAACCAGCGAGTTTTGATAATTACGTGAGCATATATGAACATACCTTGGTGTATAATTTTTATTTCAAGCATGTAATGACATATTAATGCTTTAGAACCTTGATTATATGTTCTATGATTTATTTAAATTTTTGAAAACCATATGCTTGATTTAATGTAAATACAGTGAGCATTATGAATGTATGGGTTGGTGTATGATTTTATTTTAATCATGCGATGGTGTATTAATGCTTTAGTATATTGTTTATGTGTTGTATGAATTTGTTGGAATTTTGGAAATCAATGCTAATTTAAATCAAATAAACCGTGAGCTTCAAGCTCTTGAAGGTGATGATTTAATTAGTTTTGATAAATATTATGATGTTATATTAGTATACTATAGTATATAATCATAGTATATAATTGTTGGAATTTTGAAAACAAATCTTGATGGAAATCGAAAAATTTGAGAGCTTACAAGCTCTATGGTGACGATTTAAATTGGTTTAGTTAATATTATGATGTTACAATGTTATAGTATAATGTTTGAGCATATTAGAAATTATTTAGAATTTTTAGAAATTGTTTGATAATTATTGGGTAATTATCTTGAAATTACGAGAATATTACTATATATTGTTGAATGAATGGTTATGATGAACTATAGGTTATATTCATGATATATATTGATGTTGGGATATTATACTATGTGTATATCAATTTTGGAATTTTGGATAATTATTCCATATTATATGGAATTATCGAATTATATATATGTATATATATTAATAAATGGCAAACAATATCATATGGATTTTATAAATTCATATTCTGGACCATAGTTTATAATACTACACTATATTAATTTAGAAAAAATTTCAAAAGTCATTTAGTATTTTTAAATTAATTATCGAGTTTTCGATAATTAATAAGGATTTTAAATCCTTTTTAATTCAGTTTATTAATAAAATATATGTCTAATTAATATTCTGGACATATTTGAATTTTATAAAATTTTGTAAACATAGATTGCTATGTTTGAGACAAGCGTTCATTTATAACGTTTTAAATCAAAATCTGGCGTTTTATTATTAAAGGATTAATAATTCGAAAATTATTTATAAGTCCTTGATTTACGTGATAAATCGAAATAGGACTTCTGATTTCAAATCGATCAAATTCGATTTATAAAGCGAAATAGTAAGAAATTACTTTTGAAAGTCAAATTGTTGACTTGATGTTGACTTGTTGACTTTTAAGTCAAACATACGATTATCACGATTGATAAATCGTCGATGCAGCGTGATATACTAATTGGTATGACACCTCATTAGTAAGAAAAGGTTTCTAAATGAAATCCGTATATCGAAGCGTGCTTATACATTGAGCGTATCTCGGGCGAAACGAATTGATTATATCGTATTGAAGCGTATTGAATTCATTGAGAATTCGGTTTACATCGAAATAAGATATCGAAGTTTATCTTAGCTTTTGAAAGTCTCGAGAGCTTGAGCGGCGATACTAAAGCACTGCTTTTTCGTAAAGGTGTGAATGGAAGCCTTGGAGGCTGGATATTGACGTCTGAGCAGACACAGGACTCGATTTGAAGAACCGTAGTCGGGTGGGCTTCTTATCTTCAAAATGTGGGCCTTTTCTTACCCGCTAAGATGTGATTTTCTTGTTCTTCGAAATGAGTTTCTTTACAATTCTTATTCTCTGTTGTTGACAAATGTTTCTTGCATTACACGAAAATATTACATTTTGTGTATGGATCTATCTGTTATGCGGGTAGAAATGTGGCGATAGTTGGAACTATATTGTGACGAGTTATGTCATTTGGGTTACGAAACCTTTTAAATGTGGGTCTGTGCGGGATAAATGCACAGCTAGGATTGGCGTGAAGGTTGGAACTATATGCTATGTTAACATATGCTTGTGAGTATTGTGTGTTATGCGGGATTACGGCCGGTCACGGCATCGTAGATGGGAGCCTCACTCTCGGCGTTTAATTTTTAATCTTGTTATGAATTGTTACTATGAGATATGGACCATACACCGAAAATGCTCGGTAGAGCTATGTTCTGACTGAAAATGATTTAGTAAAGAGGCGTTTCTAACTAAAACCGCGTGACTTACTCACGATATTAGCGGTAATCTTAATATCAAATGTTTCGGCATAAGTCCATGAGTGCAATTTCTTGTACTTAGCCGCATGTTTGTTTTTAAATGTGCGAGGTTGAGCTTGATGATGGTGATGGGGAATGTGTTGAGGAGTCAGTGTCCTTGACCAATTTATCTAGAATTTGTGGTTTTCAGCAGAATGCATATCGTCGTATATGTATTCACACCTTTCTTACTACCTCTGAACTCATTTATTTATGCTTTATGTTTATGAACTATTGAGGTCCATGGGACCATGGCAATTTTTGGGTCGATGGCCTAACCCTTTTTGTCGTATGACATTATCTTATATTATGTTCGGCGTACTGGTTTATTGTTTTATGCATCTTTATTTAAGCCATATAACTCTAAAATACTACTCTAGTATTAGTAAGCCAGGTCAGGGTAGTCAGGGTGGGAATTAAGTGGTAGTCGAGCGCTTTTGCTCTTTGTAAACCCAAATTCTTTTTATTCTAAGTCTAGATCAGTCCTTGGACTTCTAGGAATCTCTTGACTCATCTGACACTCCATCACATGAGCTCACAGGGAAAAAGGTAGCTGCATTTCTTTCTCAAACTCGTGAAATGGAAAAAAATAAAATTACATGATGAGCAAGTTGGAAGAGCTTTTGAAGATTATGTTATTATGAAAATTTTATAATGATAATGGAAGTTTGAGCAAGAAAGTCTTTCAAAACTTTGGTTTGAAACCGATAAGTATTGATCACGAATACTCGATTTGTGAGATGGAAGTGTATGGTGGTATTGAGTTTAATGATCAACATGGAATGAATGAATTCATTTTGATATCTATATGAGTTGATCATGATTGTCATTTTGAAATCGTATTTCAAAATTTTCAAATAAGACTTTATTTTCGATCTTTCAAAATTTTGTTTATGATGAGCGATATGTTATCATGAGATGAACCTGAACTCTAAGGGCATGCTCACGTATCGTGAAAGAACATAAATCGAACTTCTTTTCCTTACAAGAACAAAAGAGCGATAGGAAGAATGAAAGTGGCGATATCCTCGAGCGCGGACAACGAAGGCGGCGAAGGATGAACAGGGCGACCTCAACCCGAAGAGGCAGCGTCGACATTTCATCACCACTTTGACATGGTAACCATCGACATAGGCCATGACATGGGCGTCGCGTATAACTTCAGAATGTTCAGCCTCAACTTAAAGACATGAATATGGTAGCGTGTTCGTGCGACATCGTCTCGATTACATTTCGGCACGATCGCGCAAATTTCCTACACTGCGCGTAAATTTGTTTTAGGTAGATCTCTTTCGTTGGGACTCCGATTTCATGGTTTCACCTGCGCTACTAACACTGATCTTCATTTATTATGAAGAACAGAACCCTAATTCTGTCTCCGAATACGATAGAGTGTTGAACTCTAGTTTAAGTGTTTGGTATAATCTGAGGATCTCGTAGCATATATATATTAAGATGTCATTTGTATATATGTATACGTTTGGGTAAGACTAAGAAGGTAAGTTGTAATATGTGTTGTACCTTATGATGTTGCCTACCTTATGGATTGTTTAGTGACCTAGTTGCTTCGTTATGCTATCCTTTCTATTTTGAGATGGCGATAGTTGACTACGTTAGTTTGATAAGTGGCGGGGAGATCGCTATATCGCTAGGAGGAGGTAGGACCTCATGCCACACGAGGCTGATCGCACTTCTCGGGAATGTTGGATGTCTTGGCGTGAAGACTGAGCGAGTTTACGGCATATTACCTTGGTGTGGAGGGCAGAGCCTGGCGCAACCGACTATGATGGCATCAGCGACTCTAGCTATACTCCCTTGTACATGGGATGGTTATGCAGGAGGTATCGGGGATTACATTTATCGTATACCAGGGCTATGATTTGATTGAGGGATGCCCTAAGTTCGTGAGTCTCGACTTCGTATGCGATGTTGGAGCCGCACCTATGGGACCTATCTCTCTCACGGGAGTACACTTGGCGTGACAGTCGCAGTGGCTATATGAGGTTCAGATAGGTCGATCGGTGATACCCATGCGGATAGATGAGGCGGGATGTATGAGGTAGATAGGCGCACGCCTGAGCTCTGGGAGAGCCGTCTTGCCACCGGCAGTTTTGGACACGATCGTCGCGCTACAGCACACCACTGCGTCCGATCCGCGCCAAAGAGGAAGAGCCCTTGGCCGGACAGGCGGATGGCGTATCGAGATGCTTCAATAGCTATGACCCGACCGGTATGCTACGGTCCGATCCGCCACGCTACGACTTATGCGGCGCGGATAACCGGACCTAGCGGACATACCGATGATGGAAGCGGTGATGCGGGACATCGAGTGCGACCTCGTGAGGGCGATTCGGATGGGAAGGCGACTCAGAGAGGAAGACCACAGTAAGGCAGCGAGTAGGAAGGCCGTGAAGGCGTTAGGCGGCGTTTAATTAAAATTCGTTTTGTTATGACTAGCATGTGCTAGCTTTTCCTTTATATTTGATTACCATGGTTCTAGATCTGAATTTCTTTTTGTGAGGCAGTGTGGGCGAAACCTTGCTATTTTATTTTCTGTGATTCTTGATGTGGAACATCTTGTTTTGACAAACCTTGTTTACCTATCTATATATATTTGACAAATGGGGCTTTTGCGACAAATTGTCTATGTTAAGGATGAGTCGTTTTATTTTGATATTGTTTTGCGAGGAGGCTATGAAAACCTTATGTTTGTTAAGTTGAAAGCGTTGAGTAATTGTGATGATATGTTTTATATGAGAATGCCTCGAGAAGAAGCCGAGCGAGAACCAGTGGGGAAGACTGAGGAGGGTAGAATCCCGAGCAGAGGAAGAGATATTCCCCGACCACCACTCACTCGGCCCGTCGCGGGATCGAAGGCATTTCTAAGGCGAGAACTACATTTTTAACGGAAGGAAGCCAGGAAAACCGAGTAATGGGTTAGAGCCATTGAGCAGTTTTACTTTCTTAAGATGCGCAGCACGGGAAAGGCATCGTGTGTTACTCGGTGATTGGACGGTGACACGTGGGCGAAAGAAGACCTTCTGACGAAAGCGAGGAGTTCTCATGGGAGGACTTGAGAGGGCGTATGAAATACATCCCAAGAGCTATAAGAGGAAGAAGGCGAGAATTTTTCTGCTAAAGCGAAAAGATTATGCTGACCGACTATGATCGCGCCTACATGAGATGTCGAGATATACACGAGAAAAGGTGGACACCGACTTGAAAATGTCGGAGAAGTTTAGAGTCGGGCTGAGAATGGAGATACAAATGTCTCTTGCCGGACCATGGAGACCCTAACCTACTGAAGCTCTTGCGAGCTTTAGATGAGGCGGCAATGTCAGGGATAAGTCGGTGTCGGCTCGAGACACAATCGTTGGACGGAGGAAAGGAAATGGGAACCCAACGCGGAAATAACAACCTTGGCTATGGGGCAGTCTGGCCGGTGGCGAGCCTTGGCGAAGGCGAGGCTGGAAGAGCGCTTATGCTCCACGGCGGGGACCCGAGGAGCAGTTGAGAGCACCTCAATGCCTAGATGCCATAGAACACCTGAGGTGTGCATGGCAACATAGTGAGTGTTACAAGTGCGAGGCGGGCATTACGAACAATTGCCCGGTGTCACGTTCGGATATAGGCGAACCAACGGGCGATGCTCAGCCATTAAGGGCTATCACAGCTTCACCGGCCGCGCAATAGTTCCGGCCCTGACTCCGGTGGCAACCGTAGGTGGTGCTGACGGCAAATGGCGTGGCGGCAACAACAACCCGCAACGCGGTGGCGACCAGCCTCAGCAACAACAGGCGGCAACGCGCGACAACGCCCGTGAGCGGCGGGCGGGCGGCGGCCCGGATCAACAAGGACGGTGCCCGTCGGCCTCGGCCGGCTCGGGATAGAGCCTACGCTTTGCATAGGGGCGAGCAGAACAAAACCGGAAACTTGGCGGTATGAGAGTTCTCCTCAACCTACATTATAGTATTGTTCGTCTGGTGCTCGCATTCTTTTATTGCAAAATCATGCGTGAAATCTTTGGGCCTTAGGTGCGAAAAGTCGAGGCGGGATATGAGAATCTCATGCCGCCTATAGGAGGGATTATGGTATTACACACTTTGCTCGAACCTAGAGTTGACATTAGGATCACTTAAGGTTACTACAATCTAAACATAATGCCCATGGATGATGTAGACATAATCCTGGAATGGTGGTTAGCTAAGAATCATTCCACGATTCTATGTAAGGAAAGGAAAATTTCGTTTCACTTTCACGGACAAAAACTACGCATTTCACGGGATCGGCATGGGAAGAAAATCCGATTGTATCCACTCTGAGGGAGGATGATGAACGGAAAAGGATGCCATGCATTCCTTGTTTATTTGAGCAGAAGGATAAACTGAAGCGGGTAGAAGATATAGAAGTTGTCGAGAATTTTTGGGCGTGTTTCCCAAAATCTACGGGGCCCCTCGATAGACAACTAGGTTTACCATCGACTTGGAGCAGGATCAGCCCAGTCGAAGGCGCCTATAGGATGGCCCCGAAGAGTTGGAGGCGAAAATCCAAATCGAGACTTTTGGATCTAGGATTCATTAGGCAGTGTTTCACCTTGAGGGGCGCTTTGTTTGTTTGTCGAAAAGGATGGTTCTTTGAGGATGTGCATGAATATAGAAATTAAACAAGATGGCTAAGAACAAATACCTTACCGGATTGATGACTGTTTGATCAATTGCGAGGAGGCGGTATTCTGAAAATTGATCTCAAGTCGAGGATACCACGGTGAATCTGTGCGAGGATGTACCTAGGCGCATTCCGACAGATACGGCCACTATGAGTTCATAGTTATGCCATTCGGATTAACCAATGCACCAAGTATTCATGGACCTTATGAGCAGTATTTCATCCATTTTGGATAAATTTGTTTTGGTCTTCATAGATGATGTCCTATTTATTCAAAGAATGAAGAGGATCATAGAGACATCGAGAACGGTTTTGCAAACCTTGAGATGAAAGACTCTTTGCTAAGTTTAGCAAATGTGAGTTTTAGTGAAGGAAGTTATGTTCCTTGGACACATCGTATGCGAAGGTATAAAAGTAGATCGACCAAAGTAGAGGCCGTGCGGGAATGGAAATCACCAAAGACTCGGCGAGATTAGAAGTTTCCTAGGATTGGTGGTTACTATAGGAGATTCATGAAGGATTCTCCAAAATTGCAGGCCAATAACCGGCTACTCAGGAGGAATCAGTTCAATTGGTACGATGAATGAGGCGAGTTTCAAATACTCGAGGAAAAATTGACAAGTGCACGAGTTCTAGCGTCCCAAGCGGACAAGGGGTATGTAGTCTATCTGAGGCGCATCTAAAATGAGGTGGGTTGTGTTTTGATGCTGAAGGAAAAGTGATAGCTTATGCATCCCGACTCGGACCCGGTGAACTACTGACCACGATTTGGAATTAGCGGTGGTTCATGCCTTGCGAAATTGGAGACACCATCTCTATGGTGTGAGATGTGAGATCTTCACGGACCATAACAGTTTGAAGTACTTCTTGAACAAAGAGATTTGAATATGAGACAAAGATGGCAATAGAGCTTGTAAATTCATTGTGGTATTAACTATCACGGGTAAAGGCGAATGTAGGCGGCGCCTTGAGTCGTGAAGATACCAAGTTAGGATGTCTCTTTGTCAGAGGAAAAACTTCGTTGAAGAGTTTGGAAGAATGAGGATTGAGCTGGTGGAACCACAGAGACAATTGTGAGCTGTTCGCTACACTCGCGACATCGATCTAAGAAAAGTTGTCGAGAGGAAGGATGGAGGAAAAGTTAGAAAGATCGAGACAAAGGGTAAGTCGGAAGGATTTAATAATTTCGAGCTAGTGCATGACAAGGAGAGGATGCAACCTTCCTCAAGAAAGCCCCCTGTTACCGTTCAAGCGCCTACCAAGCACTTGAAGATATCTATCTCGAGCCAACGAGACGCTACCAAGAATCATAAGCCCGAGTTGACGATCATAGAAGAAGAAGAGACGAGTCGCCTTGAGCAAGTACAAGGAGGCCATCGATTGGACCTTAGCCGACCTCAAGGGCATCACCTCACCGCTTGTCAACACTACATCTTGCTCGAGGACGACGTGTCGGTCGTAGACCCCCGCATAAGCTCAACCCAGTAATGAAAGAAGTTGTCAAGGCGGAGATACTCAAACTCCTCGAGTTGGGCCTCATTTACCTCGCCCCGACAAACCGTGGTCGCCTCGATCCACGCCGTACAAAGAAACCGACGACAGTGGTCGAGAACGAAGCAAGGAACCGGTTATGACGAGACCTGCGTGTGCCTGGAGGGTTTGCATCGATTACGTAGAAGCTCAACAAGGTGACCGGAAGGACCACTTCCCTTGCCGCTCATCGACTAGATGCTTGAGAGACTCAACCGAATAGGTATTTCGCTTCCTCGACGGCTACTCTAGTTATATGCAAATTTGTGGCATTAGAAGATCAAGATAAGACTACATTCACTTGCCCGTTTGGCACATTTGCATATCGTCGTATGCCATTTGGTTTATGCAATGCCCGTGGATATTTCAAAGATGCATGATGAGTATATTTTCGATTTGCTTCGAGCAATGCATTGAGGTGTTCATGGATGATTTTATCGCTTATGGCAAGACGCTTAACCAAAGGTATAGAACATCTTGAGTTAGTTCTCGCAGAGGTGCGGAGAAGGATCTTGTCAATTAATTATGAAAATGCCACTTCATGGTCAAGGAGGGAATTGTCCTTGGGCATGTTATCTCGGAAAAGGGGATTGAGGTAGACAAAGCCAAGGTGGAAATCATAGCCAAGTTGCCTTATCCCACCAACATCAAGCAGCTCCGGGATTCCTCGCCACACCGATTCTATCGCGGTTTGTCAAGGACTTCTCCAAGATAGCACAACCGATGAACCGCCTCCGTAACGATATACCGTGGGAGTTCGACGACGCATGTAAAGAAGCCTTCCAGATATTGAAAGAGCACCTTGTCACAACGCCCATCATAAGGCCACCCGAATGGGGCATGCCCTTTGAGATGATGTGCGACGCTAGCGGATACGCTGTTGGCGCGGTGCTTGGGCAGAAAATTAGCAAGGAGAGCTTCATCATCTACTTTGCATCGAAGACCCTCATCGGAACGCAGATCAACTACACAACCACAGAGAAGGAGCTTGTTGCCGTGGTGTTTGCCTTGAGAAATTTCGCCCTACTTTGGGAGCAAGACATGGTTTACACTAACCACGCCCGCCTTGAAATATCTCATGGCAAAGAATGACACTAAGCCAAGACTCATACGGTGGATACTCCTCCTCCAGGAGTTCGACGTTGAGATCAAAGACAAGAGTGGATCTCAAAATAAAGTGGTCGGCCACTTGAGCAGAATTATGAGAAAGGATGAAGAAGATCCAATCCGAGCAACATTTCCAGATGAGGAGCTACTCGAGATCTACACCAAGGAGCCGTGGTACGCTGACTTGGTGAACTACATCGTGACCAGAGTGTTGCTCGTGGGGATGCCAACGCACCAAAGGAACAAACTCAAGAAGGAGAGTTGAAAATACGTGTGGGATGACCCATACTTGTAGAAGCAATGCTCAGACTTGATTTTGAGGAGATGCGTTCCGGAAGGAGAGCAAACAAGCATCCTTGAGCACTGCCATGAGAAGGAGTGCGGGGGACATTTTGGGCAAAAGAGAACGGCAAGGAAGATCCTTGATTATGGGTTCTAATGGCCCACTATCTTCAAGGATAGCTACGAGAAGTGCCGAGGGTGCGATAAATGTCAACGCGAGGGCAATATCTCAAGGAGGAATGAGATGCCCTTGGTACCTATCTTGCCAGTAGAAATATTCAACATGTGGGGCATGGATTTCATGGCCCCTTGCCAAACTCTAAGAAAAACCAATACATACTCCTAGCGGTGGACTACATGTCAAAATGGGTGAAGCGAGGCCACGCCCAAGGCGGACGCAAGGACCGTAAATGCGTTTTTCTCAAGTCAAACATCTTTAGCCGGTTCGGTGTGCCAAGAGCCATAATCGCGATCTGGCACCCACTTTCACAATGCCACCATTGGCGGCTTACTCAAGAGTATGGGGTGCATCACCGGATGTCCACCGCATATCATCCTCAAGCCAATGGCCAAGATGAGCTCTCAAACCGCATTGTAAAGACCATCTTAAGGAAGGCCTTGGGAGAGAGCAAGAAGGAGTGGAGCACTCACCTCGACGACGCACTATGGGCATACCGACAGCCTTCAAAACGCCATTTGGAATGTCTCCTAACCGGATGGTGTTTGGCAAGATGTGTCACCTGCCTGTCGAGCTGGAACACAAGGCGTATTGGGCAATCCGCAAGCTCAACTTTGGTAGGATGAGGCAGAGAGAAGCGCAAGCTTGACATACAAGAGCTCGAGAAGATTAGCCTCGAGCCTGTGACAATGCCGCTATATACAAGGATAGACTCAAAAGATCCCATGATCTTTAATCAAAGAAAA
Source organism: Salvia rosmarinus (assembly GCA_036937905.1). NCBI lineage: Eukaryota > Viridiplantae > Streptophyta > Magnoliopsida > Lamiales > Lamiaceae > Salvia > Salvia rosmarinus. The sequence continues at coordinate 18,579,285 of CM072820.1, forward strand.
GAAGTTCGAAAATGGGCAAATGGTGCTACTCTATCAAAATAGGTTCCGCTATGCCTCTGGTAAGCTGACCACCAAGTGGGTGGGACCTTACATCGTGCACGCCCAACATCCGAACGGAGCCATGGAGATAAGCGATATGGACGGCAATAAAGTGTTCAAGGTGAACAGAAGCAGACTTAAAACCTACCATGGGCACGACCGAAGACTCAGAGAATGGGACCCTGTGCAAGATGAGCCTACCAAGGTTCCCCAAGAGGATCCTCAAGACGCCTGAGCTTAAGGAATACGTCGAGCTAACGACGTTAAACAACAGCGCTTCCCGGGAGGCAACCCGGCATGGTATGATTTTAACCGCTTACATTTCATTCCATTTTTTTGTCAAGGGAGTGATATTGACCACTTTTAACACTTTGCCTCAAGCAAAGTGTGTGGGTGGGGAAGCTTACCCTCGTTATTTTGACATACTCCTTTAGCGGACTGATTCTTCCTCAAGGAGCGTATTTTCTTAAAACTGCAGGTCAAGAAGGAACTCAAGGCGAGGCGAAGAGGAGGCGCTGCAGCTGGCAAGGCAACAGCCTTGGCCAAAAACACGGGATACGAGGCGACATCTGCAATTCTACGGGCTGACGTAGAGACGTCCCATCAGTCAGCCCACTACCCTATAACCGCCCCAACCCACGTTCTATTACCCCCCTCATTTCGCCTACCCACTTCCCACATTCAAACCACACCCCAAAACTTCCCAAACCACAAAGACAAAAAACCCTAACCTCCTACCCATGGTGCACACACGCGAAAGAAGAAACTACCTGAGCTAACCCCGAAAAGATCGTAGCTCGCTGTAAAAATGGAGAAGACACCGGCAGAGCCCGCTGCCAAAGGGAGTCCGTCGTCTGGTAACGGAGCTCTCCCCAATGAGTTCGCCGAAGGAACAAAAGAAGCGCCCACACTCCACGACATTCACATGGAGGTGGATGCTGAGGAAGAAGAGCAGCCCACGGCCGAGAACACACCGGAGAAGACGCCGGAGAAGGCGCCCGGAGAAAAGAAGGAAGTCACCCTCCACCGAAAAAGAAAATAAAGGAGACTCCTACCGCCTCATCATCAAAGAAGACGCCGCCGACCCCCTCTCACACCGGGTCCTGCCTGCATTTGAAACAAAAGTCTGGAGGAGAAGGAGGTTTCAGAGGAGGGGAGCTCCGGCGATGCTCTTGGAGAAGGCAAGGACGAGGAACGACCGACGGAAGAAATCGAGGAAGACGCCTCTTCTCACCGAGAACGGCCACGAAGAAGGTAAAGATGGCGATCGCTCGTCAAGCAAGGGAAGTCCTACACGGTGAATACCAAGGAGCTAGTCAAAACCAAGGAGATGGTTGTGCCAAAGCGGCTGGAATCTGCACTCCTCGAACAACTGGGAGTCAAGGAGGATGTCGAGAGGCTGTTTAAGGAAATAGGATGGGGGAAGTTTCTCGAATAGGATACCACGGTGTACGCGCCGATGGTGAAGGAGTTTTACGGGATCTCGACATAGATCATGACAAAGGGTGCCAAGAGGTATACGCTTCACTCTCCCGGGGGCGAAGGGAGTTTACGGTTTACGACCTCAACCAAGCTCTACACATGGTGACATTGATGGAAGCAAAGGGAGCCAGCTATAGGGGAGCAGCCAAGATGGTACCCAATTTCACTGACGGGAAATGGTCCGGGATCTGGGGAAAACTAATCGGAAAGGATGGCGCACGGTTCAAGTCGTGTGACGCCAAGGGGACAGCCCTCAAGGACCCGACCATGCAAGTATGCCACCGGATCCTCTCCTATAATCTCTTTGGCAAGAAGGATAGCAGCGCAACCATGTCGAAGAGCGTGTTGTTCATCCTCTGGGCAATGCACGAAAGGATGAGGCTCAACTTTGCATCCTTCGCAATCTCACATATGAAGAGCATAATGGGCAGGGAGTAGCAGAGGCTCTCCTTGTGCCACTTGCTGACTAACTTTGCCAAGGAGAATGACCTGCTTGGCCCCGACTTCGCCATGGCTCCCGAGAGAGAGGACACCTTCGACCTGAAAGTACTGAAGAAGATGCTCAGGATTGTAGAGGACGAGGAAGGCAAGCTTACCATCCAGCAAGAGCTTGAGAAGCTCTTGTCAAGCCGGCCACGCCAAGAGAGCTAAAGGCGAGGCAGGACCTTCAAGAACACCGAGCCGCCCAAGGTGATACTCAAGCCGCCCTCGCCGAATCTGAGAGACCTTGATCGAAATCCAGACCGCCCGGCTCGCATTCTTTGCCCACCAAGATCTGTGTACCCACCGCATCCCCAAGCTTTCTCCTTTTGTTTTGTTTTTGTTTTTGATTTTTGTTTTCTTGTTTTCTGCTTTTCTGTTTTTGTTTTGTGTTTGTTTGTTGTGTGTTTGTGTGTTTATGTTTTTTAGGGACCATACTCGTCCCAACACATTGCCACGAGCAAAGTGTGTGAGTGTGGATGGCCCCTGCTTTTTGTTGTTGTTGTGTGTGTCGACCCGGATGATGAGATGAGCATGATAGTTATGATCTTGCATAGGCTTTGTAATACATGTTTAGCTTGTATCGAAGGTTAGTATGACGGAAAAGGGGCATAGCATGCACACCGTGAGAAATTGAGCTCAGATATGCTAAATCATTGCAAGCATGAATTCTATTCGTGTGATATTCGGATGCTTGACTTGGTTGTGCTAGAACTTGCCTGCTGTCATGATCAAAGCCCAACTGCTATAAGTCTGAGTGCTCTAGATGATTTAGGCTTTCTTTTCATACCCATGGTTAACAATGAAAATAAACCCAGATATATATATCCTTTGCTAGCCCCTTCGAGCTGTTCGCTTTCTTTAAATTATCTTGTGCTCTTCCCGACACTGGGATTGAGAGAAAGAATAGGGAGGGATATGTACGTCTTGGGTATCATTCGGGCAAACACAACATTAGATGCCTTGGGCTTCGCCGGCATAATGAGTTTAAATTCAAATGTGTAGAAAAGAAAAGAAAAGGGTGGGAACAAAGTTTAAAAGTATAAAAGAAAAAGAAGTTCCAGAAAAATATAAGTGGGCTCAGGCCCGTAAGTATCTTGCCGGGGGTAAATGGGAAAACATTCTGCCCAAGACCTAAGTCAAGACAACCTTACCCAAGCTTAAATCCTTCCTACTTAGCCAAGAAGCCACTCAACACAACCCTAAAGACCTAAGGATGAGAACTTAGACCAAGCTATGGGCGAGAGATAGTAGACGGCATGCTTCATGGCACTTCCTTGATCAAGTCATCACTAAGCGTGAAACCTTAAACACCGAGAGTTTGAGTGCTTGAGAGGAATTCCCAAAAACTTGCTTTGCCCCGATCTTGACTAACTGTTGGTTAAAATTTCTTTGATGTGAAAATACTATACGCAAGTGCACGTAATCAACAAGTAATACACGGAAGTATTCCGAGATCGAATCCACAGGGAATGCACTTTTAAATCACGTAGATTGTAATTTTGCAAAATAAGGGGAGATGGACGAACCGGTACGAACTAGAATATAACACTAGCGAACTGAAATTAAAACGACTTCGGCACGGCGAAGTGGACAGTGACATAGACAACGAGGGATTACCGTTATCAAGGTAGAGAAATAGACTTGATTTCCGATTCCACCCATGCTCTTTTCTAAATATTGCTACAAGATTATCTTGCATTCTCACTATGACATGAACTTTTCGATTCTTAGTATTTTTCAATCTAAGATTATATTCTATAGATCCAAATCCATATATTCCTATATCGAATCTCTTAGAATATCATTGTTTGTTATGATTTTGTGATGATTCTTGGTATTGTTTTACGTGTCATTTTCTATGGTTTGTCCTATTTATGCCTTTGGTTCGAGTAATATTTATCGATTCGGACTTACTTCGTTCGTCTCGATGTTTTGTAGGAAAACGGCAGATAATAGGATGAAGTGGATCTGCCAAGGATCAGATATAATTGAATATCCTTTCGATAGGAATTCATAGGCGCAAACGGATCGCAATTTGGAGTTCGGACGAAAGAGAACGGATCATTTCTTCAAAGTCGCGCACGTGCACTCTACGCGCCCGCTCGCGCGCCGGCGCTGAACACTTCCAATGATTCTCATGAATAATGGAGAATGAATCAAGGATTTTGTCCTTCATAAGAAGTAAAGCACGTTGCGATAGGAGTCCGTGGCGAAAACCGTACAAATCGGAGTTCAGATGAAGGAGAACGGGCCAAACAAAATTGCTGCGCAGCTGTGTCGCCCGCGCGCCTGCGCGCCGCGCGCGCCGCACGCCCAGCGCCGGTTCGGCATGAGCGCGCGCTCAGCAGCATTTTCAGCGCGCTCAGGTCCAGCGCCAGCTGCAGCGCCCATTTCTCCTCCAGCTCGGCCTCTCCACCCGGCGCCGTGCCTCGGCGCGATTCACTGACCAGCCAAGCCATCCGGCGTTCAGTCAAGATGACTCCATTTTTCCACCAAGCGCCACTATAAACCGCGCCACCCATCTTTATATATATATACGCTGTTAGGTTTTTGAAAAGGGAGAGTTCTTATTTTCTTTTGCACGCAGTCGCGGCGCCTCGCCATAGCAGCTCTCGATCTTCAAGTTTCTTCCGAATTCTTCGCACAACAGAGTTAGATTAATGCTTTAATTTTGCTTCGTTTCATTGCACAATCTTGTTTATCATTTTATGCTTGGATTATCAGTTCTATTGGATTTAATTTCGAGTATTATTATTTGATGATTTTTGTCAATTCAATTCATAGTGACGATGGATCGATTTTCATGTTCCGTTGGTTTAATTTACTTAATGATTTCTGCTTTTCGCTTATTTGCAATTAGATTTAGATTAGGGATTGACAAACCTATGAATAATATGATTGCATATGCTTTTGTTTATCGCTTTGATTTATCGCTTATTAGTTTAGCTCGGGATTGACAACCCCAGCTAGATGCCGCTTAATTTTCCGTATTCCTATTCTCGCATGTTTCAAACCCGTTGGCATTAGAATGTTTAGATTTAATCGCTTTTCGTAATGCGACACCTAACAATCGCCTGTTAAGTTTTCCTTGAGAGACGACTGTGTTAACTTACCACGCCACGATTACCTCGCATTTATCATGAGTGAATTTGAGTATGTTTTAGCTCGATCAATTTTGGCGCCGCTGTCGGGAAAACTTTAGGCGATTGTTTGTGTTGTTTGTTTTCTGTGTTTCTTTTCTTTCTGTTTGGTTATTTTCTCCCCCTGGTGCGTGTAATCTTGTTTTTGTTGTTGGTGTCTGTTAATGCAGGGTTACCAACAGTACGGTTATGGTCAACCCGGCTGGGGGGAGGAAAGTTCGTCGTATTGGGCAAATTCTTCTTTCGAAGAAGGACCCCAATTCGATTCTTCTGAGGGATGTCCGTTAGGCTACGAGCATCAAGCGTATGATCCCTATCCTGAGCAACAAGCCTATAATCCATATTGGGATCAACCACCTCCACCGTACTATGTGGATCAAGCCTCCAATCCCTACTGGGAACAACCGCCTCCGCAGCAATATGAGGATCAATCCTGCAATGCCTACTGGGAGCAACCACATCCTCCACCTCAATATGAGTACTCACAACAACCACCTCCACCTCGGTGCTCATATCCACACGCATCACCACCGCAGAGGTCATCATTTGAGGATTCGCTCACCCTCGAACGGATATGTTACTTAACAAATGGATGTTGCAAACATCTCATCTCGGTTTGGAGACGCAAGCTGGGCATGTTAATAGCACAGCTTAAAGAGTCAAGCGAAGAATGGAGGAACCTCCAAACCAATCCGAGGCATCCAGCGGTCACAATTTGGAAGTGACCCAATTGTTGAGAATTGGTGGAAGAGACACCAAGAGTCACCGCAGCCATTGGAGGTGGAAATTGATGAAGAATGGGCATGTGAGGATGAGGAGCATAATCGAGCCACGAGTGGGTTACGGGATGGTCGACGAGGAAGAGTGGGTACACGAAATTGATGACACGCCAGAACCCACTCTGGAGGTGATAGAACTACCCAAGCACGTGGAGGAGGATGAAGAGAGGATGAAGCAAGAGTGGGCACTCGAAGTTGATGACATGCCAAAACCCACTCTGAAAGTGAAAGAGCTGCCTCAACATGTGAAGTACGTGTTCCCCGAGGAGGACACAAAGGATAACAAAGGTTGAGGTAACATCCATGATTTGTCAACTTCCTAATTCTCCAAAGTATTGTGCTTTGGAAATTGAAATTATCTATTTCACTTTGGAGAATAGGATGTTCGACTTGAGCTTAAATGATTTGTTATTTTCTTTCTTTCCGTCCTTTGTGCATATATGATTACTCACGATGTTCCGCCGAGATGGTATTCCCGCAGTGAAGGACTATGGATAGTCCGTTATTGACCGAACACGCCGTTCTCACGACGTTAAGCGCAACCGAGTACCGCGCGGGAGTCGACCCACGGATTTTTATTTGCTTTTTCTTTCTTTCTTTCTTTTCTTGTTGTGTTGTTCTTGTTGATCTATCTGTTGTTGTTGAGTTTGTTTTGCTCAGATCCGAAAGTCGCCGCAATGAGATGAAGCCGTGATGCTCAATTCTACAAACAAGCATATCTGCCGATTATCGTGGGAAGTATCATCCTCTATGGTTATTTTGAGCTTTTAATGTTTTGAGCACTGGGGACAGTGCTCGATTTAAGTGTGGGGGATGTTTACTAAGTTTTGTATGCGTGATGTATTGTTTTGTTGCTTAATGACGTGCCCTTGTGCTTATTTTGATTGTTTGGACGTAAGCTTTGTCTATGCGAGTAAGTTAGGATCTTGATTTGTGCAACTGAACTCTGTGGTATTGATCAAACTGATTTTGAATTTCCGAAACTTTTGGTGATATATGATTTGAGTATAATGTGAATTGACGAGGCCGTGATTGATAGAAAATGAATAGGGAAATTGATGTGATTTGTCCCATTAATATTAGTGGAGTGTTAACATTGTGGTTGCCTATATACTTGTTTCATTTTATATATAAAAAAATGTGAAAAAGAAGAAGAAAATGAGGAGAATGAAAGCTCCAAGATCTTGTTGAGATTGTTGAAATGGAGGATGGGATTATGTCCTCTTCTCGTAATTTGAGAAATGGACATGGGAAACCACGTTAGGAGACTCGAGTTCATCGAGAGTGCACCTTCTAATTTTATTCCAAAATCAAGTTAAAACATTCTTTGTGCTATATAAAGAAACTTGTTGCCAAAGGTAACCACATTAGTTAATTCACCCCAACGGAGAGTTGGGTCCGAGCGAGATTACCTTTTTATTTATTGAAGTCAATTGTCGTTCTTGATTTATTTCGCATTATCTTTGAATTCAGAAACACCAAGTGTGGGGGAAATGCAATAAGGTTTGATTGATTAGAATAAGGGAAAAGTTGTATGAGTTATCTTTCGACTCTTATTAGTATAGACTTTGCTTGAGGACAAGCAAATGGATAAGTGTGGGGGAGTTGTTTGTTATGATTTTGTGATGATTCTTGGTATTGTTTTACGTGTCATTTTCTATGGTTTGTCCTATTTATGCCTTTGGTTCGAGTAATATTTATCGATTCGGACTTGCCGCTCGTCTCGATGTTTTGTAGGAAAACGGCAGATAATAGGATGAAGTGGATCTGCCAAGGATCAGATATAATTGAATATCCTTTCGATAGGAATTCATAGGCGCAAACGGATCGCAATTTGGAGTTCGGACGAAAGAGAACGGATCATTTCTTCAAAGTCGCGCACGTGCACTCTACGCGCCCGCTCGCGCGCCGGCGCTGAACACTTCCAATGATTCTCATGAATAATGGAGAATGAATCAAGGATTTTGTCCTTCATAAGAAGTAAAGTACGTTGCGATAGGAGTCCGTAGGCGAAAACCGTGTACAAATCGGAGTTCAGATGAAGGAGAACGGGCCAAAACAAAATTGCTGCGCAAAGCTGTGTCGCCCGCGCGCCCGCGCGCCGCGCGCGCTCGCACGCCCAGCGCCGGTTCGGCATGAGCGCGCGCTCAGCAGCATTTTTCAGCGCGCGTTCAGGTCCAGCGCCAGCTGCAGCGCCCATTTCTCCTCCAGCTCGGCCTCTCCACCCGGCGCTGTGCCTCGGCCGATTCACCCAACCGGCGCCTCGAAGCCGTCCGCTCGTTGCTGAAGATGCACTCCATTTTTCCACCCGCGCTCACTATAAACCGCGCCACCCATCTTTATATATATATACGCTAGGTTTTTGAAAAGGGAGAGTTCTTATTTTCTTTTGCACGCAGTCCGGGGCGCCTCTCGCCATAGCGCTCTCGATCTTCAAGTTTCTTCCGGAATTCTTGAGACAATGAGTTAGATTATGAGCTTAATTCTTGCTTTCGTTTCATTGCACAATCTTGTTTATCATTTTATGCTCGGATTATCGCTCTATTGGATTTAATTTCGTAGTATTATTATTTGATGATTTTTGTCAATTCAATTCATAGTGACAAAGGATCGATTTTCATGTTCCGCTGGTTTAATTTACTTAATGATTTCTGCTTCGCTTATTTGCAATTAGATTTAGATTAGGGATCGACAAACCCTATGAATAATATGATTGCATATGCTTTTGTTTATCGCTTTGATTTATCGCTTTATTAGTTTAGCTCGGGATTGACAACCCCTAGCTTAGGATGCTGTTTAATTTTCCGTATTCCTATTCTTGCATGTTTCAAACCCCCGTTGGCATTAGAATGTTTAGGATTTAATCGCTTTACGTATGCGACACCTAACAATCGCCATTAAGTTTTCCTTGAGAGACGACTCGTGTTAACTTACCACGCTACGATTACCTCGTACGATTGCGAGTGAATTTGAGTGTGTTTTTAGCTCGATCAATCATTACTAATCCATTCATATTTGCCACGCAAGGTAAATGCATATTCCTATGCTATTCACACACATAACATTAAAATCATGTTCTTACGTCGCTCTATTGTTTTCCATTCTATAACAACTTCCCAACAATTATAGAACTACGATCTGACTAATGGTGATCAATCACAAGTGAGATAAAAACAATCCCAATAAAACAATAGTGATTTAGCAAGACAAGCGTGAGAATCAAGGCCACGCGAGCAATGGGTTTCCTCAAAAATCAAGTCATAAAGGTTTAGCTCATAGCGACTGCTTAACAACATTGAAATAAGCAACAACCATAACAGACAAGGTTTAAGAAAAGATAAAGAAATTAGTTATCGGAATCTTGTGTAAGCTCTTGATCGTCGCCTCTTCGATGACTTCCTCTCCAAGAATTCGCACCTTCTTCCTTACTCCGTGATGTTCTCATCCTCCGCAACTCTCCAAAATATCGATATCCGTAATAATCCCCATCCGATTGTTGCCAACTCCCTTTTAATAACAACCTCCATAACAACCTCATGTGCTTTTTCGTGCAGGTACAGACACACCGCCACCGCTCGCTCCCCGATCCTTTTTCGCCAGCTCGCCAAATGCGCAGCGTGGTCTCTTTCACCGCTATAGTCGCGCCACGTGGCCGTGGTCCCGCTGATTTCTTCTTCGAGAATTAACCAAGACTTTCCATGCTACTGCTTCTTCCCGTAAGGCGGCGGGATTTCGCTTACTCGAGCTCGGCTCGCCACGGGCTTTACTTTGCCGCCGAGTCCGACCTTACTTTCAACACGAGCTCATCCATACTGGCGAGCCGATCTCCGCCATGAGCTCGATCGCCACGAGCTTGCTTCCACTTTCAATCTTATCGAGGAGTTCGAACACTTCGCCCGAGCTCACGCACTCGCCCGAGCTCACGTTTCGAGCTCGACCTCTTCGCCACGAGCTCACAAGACCACGCCCGAGCCCCGACCGAGGTCGCCTTCATACTTGTGAACTTTTCAATCTTGAGCTCGGAAGGACGCGAGCTCGGCCTCACTCTCTTTCTCCCGGAGTTTGGTTCCACTTACAAGCTCGGCAATTTTGAGCTCAAGGCCACTTTTCCCGCGCTGACTTTATCTTAGTAGCCCGACCGTCCCCGCATTTTTCAAGATTACTGCTCAGGCCCTTCCTCTTACATCGAAGTCAAGCTCGCCACGAGCTCGGCCTCGTCTTCGCCGCCGCTCTTCCCGCAACATGCTATGATTATATAAATAACGCCAAAACAACTAAAACCCTTTATTTTCATCGACTTAATCCTTCACACAAACACACGCAAACAAGAGAAACACAAGCAAGACAAGGACAAACAAAGTAGCGTAACATACAACAACCGAGGCTTTTATCATTAAAGACCTATAATAACTCTTTACAAGAGTTATCACACCCCAAACTTAGTTCATTACTCGCCCCGAGTGATGCTCTACCACAAGATACAAAAACAAATGTAATACGTATGATGCTCATAACAACAATGCCGAGGTGATAGCTTAATCAACTAAGAATATCGCTTTCACCAAAAATTTTCAAAACACAAGAATCATTCATTCCTTCTCGTTGTAAATCTAATTACTCACCTCATTTTGTAAGAGTATCACACTACAATTATTAATGTGTACAAAGCGCATTAGCATTTACATGAATCTTCTCATGCTTTGCTTCTCCTTAATATGACCATATCTTGATTATCAAGTGCACCTGTGTTCCACAAATTCAATTTAGTCATCCCCTCTTTGCTAACATGAGTGATATCAATAATGAATCAGTAGGTCTTTATAAAGCTTATAACGTTGGGCTCGGGTGACGGTAGGATTATTTGGGATAATGTAGCTCGCAAACACCCGGGCATCCTTACTCTTTCCTCTTTTCAACATGCTTTATAACTACCCTTCTTCTTTCCTATAGGAGATTGTTCCCTTTTTCTTGGTTAATTCCTTTTCTGCTTCATAAACAAAATCTCAGCACTTTTCCCTTTTTTTTTTTTTTTTTTTAGCGTAAAACAAGAAACGCTATTATAACATTGTCCCTTATCCTTAAGAGGTTACCTCTCCACCCCCAAACTTAAAACTCAACATTGTCCCCAATGTTGGAACATTATAACAAAAATTGGGAGATTGATTACTTTGTAAGATACGGTGATAAGCTGAACTCTAAGTAATTCTGCCCGAGGTCAAGGGAATCATGGATACATATATGAGAGGGGTACAGGGGAATTTTATATGGCTGATCAAAAGAAAAGGCTGTAAGCTCAAAAGGGGACTCTAGGGAAATCATGAAATACAGGTAGGCGAAGAAAGGCACAAACGATTCAAAAGATGGCCTACATCCTATCCATATTAACATACTCATGTAAATTGTTCAAGGGGAACTTCCAACCAAAATGGAAGATAGGCACTCGTACAAGAATGTAGGTCAACTGAGGATTACTTATGCAATGGTTAACTCTTATAAAAGCTAATATGCAAATACCCAAACCATCGAGGTACTCCCTTACACAAATAAGGATCAAACTTAGATAAACAACGAGTCAGAAGACGATTTCCCTTTTTCAAAACAAAAATAAGAAAAACATCATCATTAAGCGCCTTTGCCAACCTGGCATCACCCCGAGTCATCATTATAAACATCACAACAGCCTCAACAAGGACGCACAACACAAACAACAAACAAACAAAAAGACAAAAAAAACAACGAGAACAAAAACAAAAACCAAGGATTGAGTTGAGAGATACGCCCCTAGCCTATGCATCGGGATGACCCAAGGCAAGAGAGAGAGGCAGAGAGTGTGAAGTCGTCGATGAAGGACTTCCTCATCGGCAGCGGCAGACGCGGGCTCATTTAACCGAGCCCAAGAGGGCGACTTCTTTTGCGGCGTGGGTATGCACCGAACTCGCCGCTTCTTTGGTACGCCTTGAAATCCTCATCAAGGTCTCGCAGGATTTGGCCATGGAGTGAACAACTGCTTTGGGAAATCCGAAAGACGGCGTCTCGTCGTAAGATGACGATCCCAAGAAATCCCTTAATGCACGGTCCTCGCATTGCAAAGACACCCGTAATCGCTTGATGTCATCTTCGCAAGCAAATGAACGCAGATAAGGATGTCGATTGCACCAAGACATTTCAAGATGTCCGCTATTGTTGGATAAGGTGCTCAGACCGGAGCGTATGGCTCGGCAGGAGCGGCGATGCCGTGGGCATTGAGAGTCGTCGGGGCCCTCGAACATGACGATGCGTCGTGGCCTTGATGTCTATGAAAGCTTTCTCCGTTGGGCGGTCTTCATTGTCATCATAGGGACTCAGCTCTTATGCATAGTCGATATCGTGGAAGGAAAAATAACCTTCCATTCTTCTTCTTCTCGCACGCCCACCTCACGCCAAATTAGCGCTACATTAACCGATCTCCCGTGAAAATGCACAGCAGAGTAGCATCCGCCTCGACATCAAGAGTCATGGGTAGTGGGCAGGATGCGGCTCTTAATGAAATGGAGCCACACATGGGCTTCGAATTTTAATGCTGACGCCTTAATGGATCGACGTCCTTGTGTAGATACAGCCCATTTTGTTCCTTCTACCGTCAGTAGCCTTAATGCGTCATCGAGGTCATCACCCGAGGGCTCTCTTAACAGTGCCGAATACTCATCATCCACGGCGTTATCCAGACTATACACCTCATTGATTGTTTCAGGAGATAGGATTACCGGCTTACTCCTGACCACGGCTGATACTCCCTCCTTGTCCGCCAGAGGAGTGATATTAGCATAAAATTCTTTTCACTGTGGTCAGAATCGTGGCGGCGAATCGCCGTGAACTCGCCCATCCGCTTAGAGAAGTCACCCACGACGAACATAGAGTTTCCTTATTCTCGCTTGAAACCCTTCTCCATCCACAATGCTCTTAATTTTAGACCTTGAATCGCTCAAAACCGCTTTGGCGCATCTAAACTTAGGAATGTTCTCAATAGATTGACCGGCCTTAGATTTGGAGGTGTAGCTACCTTGCTTTCTTAGGCGAGCGACCACTCGTGTTCGCTTTCTTCTACAACCTTAGTTTTTCCCTTCTCCTCTCGCTAACTTTCCTTTTGATGAGGCGGTGCAGGTCCTGCGAAGATCGAGGAACGCAAAATAGACGGTGATTTATCTGTGGAGGCTTCGGGTGATAATTCCTCGTCCGATACGATGAAGGGCGTGTTTGGATCATTATTGGGACCTTCACAAACTTCCCGGCTCGCTCCCGAGATTGACCATGGTTGCAAGAAAATTTCCTAGAGAATGACAGGTGAGATCGCTATGAGGATTTTGGGAGATGACGGGTAGTAAGAGCAATGTAGCAAAGAAAGGAAGAGCAAAGGAAGTTGAGTAGTTGTGGGATATAAGCGAAGAATATGGATAGCTTTTAACCCAAATAGCTAAGAATTAATTCCCGCCTTTCGGACCACTATTCCCGCTAAAATTTCCCTTTTATCTTCCCTTGCAAATCCTCTTTTGGAGCATATAAGCACGGTGCTCGTAATATCTTCTGCACTACCGCAATCCAAACATCAAGATATCAATTTACCAAAACAACCTAGTTTCTTTTAATCATGTTATAGCAATTTATTTAAAACCCAAAACAAACAAGCTGGAAGGCAGGAATAAACAATATGTACAATCAGGTCGCCAGCGCTCGATCACCATGGCGACCCATGGTACCCGAGGTCGCATCTTTCAAAGTGGTAGAGGTCTTCTGTGACCGACCGCCCCCATAATAATGCTTGACGCTGCCCATCGACCGAATTCACGACCTGACTTCCCTTTTTGAAGTGTTATAGCACCATGGGGTGCTACATGAAGAATTGTAAAAGGCCCAGACAATCTTGATTTTAGTTTCCCAGGGAATAACCTCAACCTGGAGTTGAACAGTAACACCTGCTGACCCGGCATGAACTCCCGGCGCAAGATGTTGTTATCATGCCATCTTTTAGTTCTCTCTTTGTACAACTTAGCATTTTCATAGGCGAACCAACGGAATTCATCCATTTCACTTAGTCAACAATGAGCTTCTCCAAAGAATGGATGATCAAAGTTTAGTTTAATTGCCCAATAGATCGGTGCTCCAGCTCCGATGGGAGGTGACAGGCTTTCCATATACCAAGCGATAGGGTGACATCCCTAATGGTGTTTTGAAAGTCGCTCGAGCCCATACCGCATCATCCAATCGCGGACCAATCCTTACGCCCGGATTCACCACCTTTTCTAGTATACCCTTAATCTCTCTGTTGAAAGTCCGCTGACCATCGTCTGCGGATGGTATGTCAGTGCGATCTTATGGCTAACATTGTATTTCGCTAGTACGTAACTTATCGCCTTGTTGACAAAGTGTGCCCTCGCCACTAATGATCGCACGAGAGTACCAAACCGTGTGAAAATGTTCTTTGCAAGAACTTGATCACCACTTTGCATCATTCGTGGTACTTGCTACGCCTTCCACCCATTTGGACACGTAATCAACCGCCACCAATATGTAAAGGTTTCCGAACGAGGGTGAAAAGGACCCATGAAGTCGAGGCCCCATACATCGAAGAGTTCAATTTCCAGAATGAAATTCATTGGCATCTCATTTCGAGAGGATATGTTTCCAACTCGCTGGCATCGATCACATCTTTGCACAAAAGCATGTGCATCCTTAAACAAGGTCGGCCAAAAATAACCTCGATCAAGCACCTTAGTCGCCGTCCCTTGCCCCGCAAAATGACCACCATATGGAGTGGTACGGCATCCTTCCGCACTGATTCCACTTCTTCATGCGAACACGTACCATTAATCCATCAAGACAACATTATATATAGAAGGGCTCGTCCCGTAAGTAATGTTCGACCGCAAAGAATCTTTTCTTTGATGGGGCGAGAACTCGTGCGTAGCATTCCACATACCGTAAAATTGACAAAATCTGCATACCATGGCGCATCACGTGATGCATGCTCATTAGTTGCTCATCCGGGAACATGTCCCGAATCTGGCTTGAGTTGATTCTCCTTCCGATGTCGGTAATCGAGACAAATGATCCGCCACTTGATTTTCTCTTCCTTTCCGCCTCTTATTTCCGCATCAAATTCTTGTAGGAGCAATATCCACCGACTAACCGTGGCTTCGCATCTTTCTTCGCGATAAGATACCGATAGTCGCATGATCCGTGTAGATTATCACTTTGTTCCTACGAGGTAGGCTCGGAACTTTCACGTGCAAAACTACAAAGCAAGCGCCTCCTTTTCTCGTCGTGGTATAATTTATCCGGCTTCCACCGTGGTTTTACTTGCATAGTAGATCGAGTGGAATATCTTCTCTCTGCGCTGGCCAAAGACGGCCCCTACACCAAAATCACTTGCATCGCACATCACCGAAAGGCGATGTCCAATTCGCCCAACAATTCGGAGTCATATAAGAGCTCGCTTCAAGACTTCGAATGCCTTAAAACACTCGTGAGTGAAGTCGAATCAAGGCGGTTTTGCTCCAAAGAAGGCACATAGGGCTTAGCTATCTTTGAGAAATCCTTTATAAACCTTCTCAGAAAACCGTGATGTCCCAAGAAGCTTCGCACACCTTTACAAAGAGTGGGAGGTGGAAGTTTGTCTATTACTCGATCTTTGCTTTGTCCACTTCGATCCCTTCTTCGATATGTGGCACCTAAAACGATGCCCTCGCACCATGAAGGGCACTTTTCCCGCTTAAAACTGCTGGTTGCTTCAGCAACGCCCGTAACTTTCCCCAAATTACTTAGGCATATCCCATAGGTGTCTCCAAGACGGAGAAGTCATCCATGAAGATTTCATCGATTTCTCCACCATATCCGAGAATATGGCCATCATGCAACCGAATGTTGCAGAGCATTACAGAGCCCAAATGGCATTCTTCTAAATGCGAAAGTGCCATAAGGACAAGTGAAGGTGATTTTGTGTTGATCATTGGGCGCAATGGCAATTTGGTGATAACCGTAATAACCATCGAGGAAGCAAAAGAACTCCTTACCGGCTAGTTTATCCAAAGATCCGATCCATGAATGGTGTAGGAAATGATCTTTCCCGTTGTTTGTGTTTAGCTTTCAGAGTCAACACGCACACGCCATCCTCGTTATCACCCGCTGGGGACCGGCCTCGCCGATCGCTTGAAACCACCGTGACCGCCTTTTAGGAACACACCGAACCGGGCTCACCCACGAGCTATCCGAAATTGATATATGATTCCGCATCCACCATTTGATTACTTCTTTCTTTAGTACCTCTTTCATCGCTGGATCGAGACGTCACGATGCTCTATGGAAGTGCTGTGGCAATCTTCCAGCAATATTTTATGCATGCACAGGGACGGGCTGATCCCTTGTATATCAGCAATTGACCATCCAATAGCTCGCTTGTATTTTCGCAATACCTGTAGCAAAGCTTCTTCCTGATCGGGCTTGAGAATAGCGAGATAATTACGGGAGGGTTTCCTCCTCGCCCAGATATGCATATTTGAGATGGTTCGGCAAAGTCTTTAGGATTAACACTGGAGGTTCGTCGATTGATGGTTTGGGTGCCTGAGTTACCCTATCGGCGAGCCCCAACGATCTCGATTCGGCCGGGCAAGTGAAATCGACATTTTCTTTGAGAGATGTCGACACAACTCCTCGCTTTTCTCCAACTCTACGAGTTCGCATAGCTTCGCCATTAACTCCAAACCGCGAGGTGCGATCTCAGATTGTATCCGCGACGACCGCCCATGACTCGACACGAGCATTCCTCCACTTCGTCCGGATACTTCATAGCATTGAAAACATTGAAGGTAACCTTCGATCATTTACCCTCATGGTGAGCTCGCCTTCCGAACATCAATTAGAGTTCTTCCAGTTGCCAGAAACGGACGTCCCAAAATGATTGGCACTCGTGATCCGCCTATAATCCAAGATAATGAAGTCCGCCTGAAAGATGAATGTGTCCACTTTTACTAATACATCCTCGATTTTTCCCTCGGGATGAGCCATAGATCGGTCCGCCAATTGTAAGGTCACCGTTGTGGGCCTCGCTTCTCCTATCCCGAGCTTTTTAAATATTGAGAGCGGCATCAAATTTATGCTTGCTCCGAGGTCACATAACGCACGACCGACGTCGCGTCCTCCAATCGAGCATGGAATTGTAAAGCTCCCTGGATCTTTCAACTTCGGAGGGAGCTTGCTCTTTAGCATCGTACTACTACTTTCGGTCGCCACCGCTTTCAAACTCGCCCAACCGCCTCTTCTTAGTCGATGTCCTTCAAGAACTTCACATAGTTCGCATTTGTTCCAACGCCTACCAAAGGGATGTTGATATGTAATTGCTTCGTAACATCAAGGAATCTTCAAACCGGGTATCCTCCGCTTCTTCTTCAACCTTTCGAAAAGGAGGTGGTGGACGATACACCACTTCGTCCGTAAGGTTTGGTAACGGATTTGTTGCCGCAGCACCCCGGCATTGCGAGACCGCTCGGATTTTCCGTGGTAGCGACCTGTTGTTACTTGTTGAGGACTCAGCCTTTTCTTCTCGGTCCGCCGCCCGGTTCTCGTGATCCGCTTCCACTTCGTAACGTGACAGCCTCGACCGTTTCTTTATCTTTTCGTGATTCTCCGTGTCACTGGCAAATTTCCAAGAGGTCGGTTTTAATCTCATTGGCTAATTGTCCGATCCGACTTCCAAATTCGCAATCAAGTGGATTGCCCTCAGACATAAAGATCTGCTTTTAGCCATGTATTCCTTCATCAAGGTTTCAATAGTCTTGGGGTGGGGGCGGCTTGTTGTCGCTTTGGTTGGTAATTTGTGGATATGTGGTTTTCTCAAAATTTCCACCACTGCTTGATCCCCCTTGGCCTCCCATGAGAAATTAGGACGTTGTCGCCACCCCGATTGTAGTTTGTGAATAAGGGTTGTTCCTCCGTCCATTCTCGATTTCCCGGATAATGCATCGAGGTCGGGTTTGACGGGCAACTCTCGAAGGTATGCCCTTCTCCACAATATACGCACGACACCGCTTACTTGCATGGTAGGTGCGACCATCGACTACTCGCCGGTGCACACCGGATTAGGTACTTGCAATCCTTTTAACATGTTACTCATGGATGCTACCGGTGTTAATGCCGCCGGGCATCAACCTCCAACACACCAAATAATCGATTTCTTTCCTATCACGCACGAGAATTTGACCATTGGCAATTGTTATCTCGCGATTCTTTCCAAGATCTCAGATGCTTCGTTGTACGACTTCGAAGAATAGCTCCATTTGCGAGGCATCAAGCACCAAACGTGTTGACGCATTGAGACCATTGTAGAAGGTCTCCAATTGAATGCAAAGCGGAATGCCGTGATGAGGACATTTTCGTAGCATTTCCTTATATCGCCCCCAAGCTTCACACCGACTCTTCGTCATTCTCACCGAAATGACATGATGTCATTCCTAATCTTGCGCTCTTGGTGGGCTAGAAGTACTTCATCAAAAAATTCGCGAGCTCGCTCCAAGAGGAGATAGAATTTGATGGAAGACCGCTCACCATGCTTTTGCACGATCTCGTAGCGAAAAGGGAATAACCGAAGTCTCGCTAGCTACCGGAACACCGGTAACTTAAATGAGTCACGACCTCCAAAATGATCAAGGTGGAGATGTGGATCCTCCGTGGTTTGACCACTAAATTGCCCCACCGCTTGGAGCATCCAAACATGACCGCTTCAGTCGAACCGGTTCGCTTGCACCTCGGTCTTGTAATTCCGGATTCACCGGTTAACTGCGGTTAGCGCAATCACGTATACCCCTTCCCGATCATCGGCGATGACAATGGCATTTCGCCATTGTGTGCCTCCTCCCGGTGCGCCATCTCGGCTTGCGCTCTGCGAACTTCGTTCTTTGGCGCCTTTCACGAAGTGCGCTCAATCTCGGATCTAATCGGTGGGTCACTTGCGCTTTGCCTTGCGATAAACCACAATCCCGTAACCCCTGCTCACACAAAAGGTAATGACCAGAGTGAGTCACGACACAAAGAAACACAAAATTGCAATCTCCACGTAATTTATAATTGGCAGTTCCCCGGCAACGGCGCCAAAAACTTGTTGGTTAAAATTTCTTTGATGTGAAAATACTATACGCAAGTGCACGTAATCAACAAGTAATACACGGAAGTATTCCGAGATCGAATCCACAGGGAATGCACTTTAAATCACGTAGATTGTAATTTTGCAAAATAAGGGAGATGGACGAACTGGTACGAACTAGAATATAACACTAGCGAACCGAATTAAAACGACTTGACGGGCGAAGTGGGCGGTGACATAGACAACGAGGGATTACCGTTATCAAGGTAGAAAGCAGACTTGATTTCCGATTCCACCCATGCTCTTTTCTAAATATTGCAAAGATTATCTTGCATTCTCACTATGACATGAACTTCTTTGATTCTTAGTATTTTTCAAATCTAAGATTATATTCTATAGATCCATCCATATATTCCTATATCGAATCGCTCTTAGAATATCATTACTAATCCATTCATATTTGCCACGCAAGGTAAATGCATATTCCTATGCTATTCACACACATAACATTAAAATCATGTTCTTACGTCGCTTCTATTGTTTTCCATTCTATAACAACTTCCCAAAGAATTATAGACCTACGATCCGACTAATGGTGATCAATCACAAGTGAGATAAAAACAATCCCAATAAAAAATAGTGATTTAGCAAGACAAGTTGAGAATCTGCGCCACACGCGAGCATGGGTTTCAAAAAAATCAAGTCATAAAGGTTTAGCTCATAGCGAGTCGTTTAACAACATTGAAATAAGCAACACCATAACAGATTAACAAGGTTTAAGAAAGATAAAGAAATTAGTTATCGAAATCAGGTAAGCTCTTGATCGCCGCTCTTCCGATGACTTCCTCTCCAAGAATTCGCACCTTCTTCCTTACTCCAGATGTTCTCTATCCTCTGCAACTCTCCAAAATGTCGATATCCAGAATAATCCCCCTTCCGATTGTTGCCAACTCCCTTTTAATAACAACCTCCATAACAACCTCATGCGCTTTTTGGTACAGATCGCACCGCCAAATTTTGCCGTTACTGATCCTTTTTTTTTCGGTAGCTCGCCAGATGCAGAGCACGTGTCTCTTTTCAACCGCCAGTAGCCGCACGCGTGGCCGTGGTCCCACCGATTTCTTCTTCGAGAATTAACCCGCACTTTCCATGCTACTGCCTTCCGTGTAGCACGGCCGGGATTCGCTTACTCGAGCTCGGCTCGCCACGGGCTTTACTTTGCCAATGAGTCCGACCTTACTTTTCGAACACGAGCTCATCCATACTTGCGAGCCGGACTTAGTCATGAGCTCGACCGCGTTCTGAGCTCGCCCACTTTCAATCTTATCGAGGAGTTCGAACACTTAAACTTCCGAGCTCACGCACTTCGCCTCGAGCTCACGTTCTTCGCCCGAGCTCACGTTCGAGCTCGACCTCTTCGCCACGAGCTCACAAGACCACGCCCGAGCCCCGACCGAGGTCGCCTTCATACTTGTGAACTTTTCAATCTTTGAGCTCGGAAGGATGTGAGCTCGGCCTCACTCTCTTTCTCCCTGAGTTTGGTTCCACTTACAAGCTCGGCAATTTTCAGCTCGGGCCACTTTTCCCAAGCGCTGACTTTGTCTTAGTAACCCGACTCCGTCCCCGCATTTTTCAAAGATTACTGCTCAGTCCTTCCTCTTACATCGGTCAAGCTCGCCACGAGCTCGGCCTCGCCTTCGCTGCCGCTCTTCCCGCAACATGCTATGATTATATAAATAACGCCAAAACAACTAAAACCCTTTATTTTCATCGACTCAATCCTTCACACAAACACACGCAAACAAGAGAAACACAAGCAAGACAAGGACAAACAGGCGAGTAGAACATACAACAACCGAGGCTTTTATCATTAAAAAGGACCTATAATAACTCTTTTACAAGAGTTATCACTAACCTTGATGCATAGCTGTATTCATCATCTATGCCTGATTATCTTTGTCATGTTATCATCTTATCCTTGCTAGTTTTTGCGTGTGTTGTTTCTGTGTTTTATTTTTCTTTTGGGGCAAGGAATGCTTGCACGCTGAGGACAACCGTGGTCCAAGTGTGTGAGTGTGACAAGCCTGCTTTTAAATGTTCTTTTGGGGTAGTCTTTGCCTAGAAAGAGTGCATTTTGTGTGTGTTCTTTGCGTGTGTTTGGTCCGGGAGGACACGCTGGGTATTGCAGTCGAGCCGACCTTGGGCAAGATCAGCCACCTCCCGTGAGAGAGGTAAAATCCCAAGACTATCTTGGCAAGCGGTCGACATCTTGCCAAGACACTGCATCGCATGGGAGCCGAGCCCGGTCAACGAGCCGATGTGAAGCCAAGAGAGTAATCGAGACAAGAAGAGAGGAAAATGACAAGGAGGATGCAGGGACAGAGGAGCAAGTCGATGCACTGGGGACGCAGACGAGGACTTTGGCGACTTGCACGCAAATGGGAGATTCGGCAAGATTCATCTCTCACCGCTTGATTTTTGCCAAAATGGAAAGGTCAACCCGCACCGCCGAGACGAGACAAATCGCTGACTCGAGCCGAGGAGCTCTTGTCGGAGTCCAGAGCCCGAGCCGACTTGTCGCCTCACCACCTACCCTCTCGAGATACGTGCACTGACCAAGATAAAATGGAGATTACTTAGGCTCCCACAACAATCGAACTCCATACCTAACACACGACACAACATTCGGGAGAGCATCGGTCCGCATTTTCTCTTAACTTCTCTTTATTTCTCTTGCATTTCATGAGCGATTGGTGAGGAAAAAACAAGTCCCACGGCAAACAATTTATATTATGTATTTGGTTATCTCTACTGAGCAACCGTCAAGGCGAGAGAATGCTTTTCATTACATTTGATTTTCTATTCAAGTATGATTTCGATTATGTTCTTGTTTATCGCTTTTATGTTTATGTCGATTATGCGTGAGTAGTCGGTTCGGTTGGGCTCGGGGTGAAGCACGCTGAGTCAAGGTCATACAAGTCGTGAGGTCTAAATGTCCTTAGAACCTCGAGTGGGTGTCTCAAGCTCTAGGCCTTTATACACATGTTATTCCTTTCCTTGAGCGCTAACTCGGCCGGTAGCCTTGGGGAGGGGTAGCTACAAGCAATAGCCGAGTAAGACATCGAGTGTCTCTTTGTCCCGGAAGTCGCGGCCGAGGGGTAATTATAGCCGTCGGCCTTGGGCAAGGGGTCATGAGCCACCCTTGGGCCGACCGTGGCTAGTTGGGTTGTCTAGTGAGTCAAGCTGTTGGGGTGGAAGAACCAATCTTAGAGACCGCCTTGCAGGAGGCAAGGCGGGGGCCTCTGACTTAGTCCTAAAATCTACGGCAAGTCAGGTGGGGGCCTGTGTACGTGACAACCAAAAGGGCATCTACCCTTGGTACCTTTAACCACGACATACACTCATGGTGAAAACCTCAACCTATGACCGACGCTCGACTAATATCTCAACGCGTAACCCTCGTCCAACTACTTGTTATTTAATCTCTTTACCTTGTGTTTAGTTTCATGATACTTTCTCGATCAAGATATATCTCTCAAGACATCTCATCGAGACCGCAACTCGATCGACGCGCCCTCCGGGCAACCTCCTACTCAAACCGTGATAACTCGAGTAACAACACAACCAGCTCTCTTGGGTTCCACCCCTTAACTTGCCATGTACGGAACTATATGTTCAAGTTGGAGGAGATTATAAATGTATCTTGACGTGTCTTAGTACCTCTAACGACGGGTAATCCGAGCATCGTCAGTGTGGAAGCTGACTATCCGATCACGAAAACATATAATATGTTTATCTATGCAATTAAACATACATAGCATGCTTTTGCATAATTTAAACATCCACGACATGCTTTGAACGATAAAAATAAAATAAATTCGTTCATCATGGCCCACTCATGGATCCTGTACTTCCCTGCCTAATTTATTACATAAATTTGCAAAGTACAGATCTTCATAACTCGAAAACGGGCCTCACCGCAGGCACGGACAGGATTCGTCAAAACTGGATTTGGGCCGAAAAAATAAAAAACAGGCCGGATCATTGGATTGGGCCGTATCGGGTCAAAAATCCAAACCGGGTCGAAAAATAGTTCGGGCCGAAAATTCGGATCTGGGCCGAATACGGGCTTGGTCGGCCTAAGTGGACAGGGCCGTGCGCTAGGGCACTGCCCATACACACGTCCAGCCACATTCGCCACCCAGCTTCTCAACCTCGCTCGACGTCGCCCAACCGTCGCCCACGCCGCTCGCCCGGACCCTGCCGAGAAGGCTCGCCCAGGTCTGCTGAGAAATCCGGGCCGAGTTCGCCGAGCGCTGCCGAGCCCTGCAGAGAAACTTGCGCGCCCAAACTGCCGAGGAGCAACGAGCAACGTCGTGCATCCTGGCCGAGTGGCCCTGCGCGTGCCGTCGCCCACTCGCCGAGACCTACCGAGAAACCCACGCACACGCTGCCGGGTTCTGCGGCCGAGCGCTCTGAGGTTTCCCTTGAGAATCGTGCCGAGGCCACCGAGGCTTCACGCGAGAATCACGCACCCCGCGTCTGCCGAGTCGTGCCGAGACTTCTATGAGGTTTCCCACACGAGATCCGCCGAGACCTCGCTGAGGTTTCCTGCGCATGATTTGCCGAGCGCTGTCGGCCTCGACCAACCGAAGCGTGTTGAGCCGTATCGCCCAACCATGCCCGTCCTGCCCAGGCGCTTCCGGGCAAGACCTGCCGAGCCACGCCCAGCATCCGCGCCCGATGCCGTCGATGGACGCTGCCCCTGTTCCGCCGAGAGCTACCGAGAAACACGCATGGCTGCTGAACGGTGTGCCTGCGAGCGCCGAGCACGCACAGCGTGCCGTCGTCCGCACACACTCACGTCGTGCGGTCATTTCCGGCCAACCTCCCATCATCTCGTTCTTCGTGCTTTTGTCTTCGTTCTTCTTTTACAGATAAGATTTATAAAAAAAATCTAATCTAACCACGGATTTTCTCGTGGTGAAAACAAAATCTAAAAAGATAAAACGAGCCACGATGAACGATGATTCACAATTAATTAATTGCGCGTTATAATCAAACGTGAATTAATCCAACAGCCAAGATACCGATCCCGTGCTCGATACCAATTGTAGGAAATCGATTTTAACCTCTCCCGAGGATCTATCTTGGATGTTTAATTCACCATACATTGATTATATGCCTAGCATGCACCTATATAATTAATTGCAACACGAGGGAGTTTTCTCGTGTTTACCGCGAACTGTCGGAAAGAAAGGATCAAGACTGTGCTTTGATCTTCCGGATCGTATTCGATTGCCTAAACTCGATGTCGAGCGAGGACAATCTATGGAGAATCTTTGCAAATTCGCCTTCTTCCTTTTCTCAAAGTTTTCAAAATCTCAACTTGAGAAGTATAATTTTCGAAAATTTCACTATTGAGGATTAGGGTTTGATTTTCTCTCACCTTATATTTATAATGCAATCCTAAATCCTATCAAGGTAGAATTTATGCATATCCAATAAATATAATAATATCACTTAAGATAGAGAGGATCAAGTCAGAGTCCCAGAGAGACTCTATAAGGAAGTTTTCGAAATTCACCAAGCTTCAGGCCAGCCCAGGGATCAAATGCAAGGAATAAAGATGGGCCTCAAATAAATTAATTATCTTATGTTTAGCCCAGAACATAAATTAATTCATAAACATTTATTCATGCCACTAGAGAATAAATGCTGACTTACCCATTTATTTCCGAAGTTGAGTCGGGCTCGCATTTAGACTTAACGAATCTCAGTATTTAAGATATCGTACGTCCATTTATTATATACAGCGTTCTGATTGCTTAAAATAATTAATATCTTTAATTCCTTAAGTAGTACCACACAACCTTATTATTGTACTTGAGATAACTCAACCTGCAGGGTTTAGTACAATAAACCTTTTGAGCTCCTTAAGGGGACGTCATCATCCTAAACGGATATGGTGACTCGACACAGGTAACTGGCATGACATACAAGCACTGCCACCACCCAAGATGCAGAGAATCTTGGGTTAACTCATGTAACCCTCACCTATAGCAAGTCAAAGTGATGGTCAGCAACTCATACTCATATTCATCTAATACCTTATCGAGGTTTAGATCATCATAAAGTCACCGAGATCTAGGTTCTTCACGACGATCAGATAGAAGAACTCATCTCACTGTGATCCATCAATACGCCGAGACGCACCAAATGAGACAAGCAACCAAGTCAAGTCACTTCTTATCTATACCGCAGCCTATACCAACAACTCGTCCTCAAGTTGTATCAGCTGTGATACTTTTTATATCTCATTAAGCTTGACCAATCATACAAACTTCTGTGATCTACAACACACTGTATGATCTAACTTATATATGAGATAAAGGGACATACATATGGAATCAAGTAAACAATTCAGATAGGAGATTGTAATAGTGGTAACAGGAAAAATTGTATACAAGCTCAACCAAAACTGCTTCCAGTATACAAATCCAACAAATTCTGCTGCGTCGCCAATTGTTGGTTGCTCACAACCAAATGCTGCATCATATCTTCCAAGCTCTGCTTCTTCGCCTCTTGAATCATTCCATTCTGCACTGAGAAGCCTGGCGGAGGTTGCTGGAAGTTGTTGGGGTTGGCATACGAAAAATTCGGATGATTCTGTTGTTCGGGTGGTATGCCGGATTTCCCCCTGGACGGTTCCTCTGATTGATATAATTCACGTCCTCCATCTCTATCATATTTGACTCTGCAGCGTTGATGTGAGCTACCCCCTTTGAATTTCTTTCCTTTTCGAACTGACTCTTCAGAAGAGTGAACTTTTCCATTAGATCATCGTACTTAAAGTCGGCCTCTACAGCGGCTGCTTTAACCACATGTGTCCTCTCCATAGGCCATTGATAGTTGTTAGCAGCCATCTCTTCTAAAATCCTGTTGGCATCCTCGACCCGTCGATTCAACAAGCATCCTCCTGCCGATGCATCCACGATGCTCCTCGTGTGAGGTGTCAGTCCACTATAGAACTGTGTAATTTTCTGCTCCTTGGAGAATCCATGCTGGGGGCACTTTCTTAGTAAGCCTCTGAATCTCTCCCATGATTCGAACAAAGATTCATCTCCCAGTTGGGAGAAGTGGGAGATCTCGGCTATATTCTTATGCTCTTTAGCTGGCGGAAAGTATTTTGAAAGAAACTTCTCGCAAAGCTTCCCACAACTATTGATTCCAGTTCGATCCAGACTCTTAAACCAATCCTTCGCCTGGTTGCATAGAGAAAATCCGAACATGCGCATTCGGATCGTATCTTGTGGCACCCCATTTTGCTTGATGGTGTCACATATATCCAGGTATGTCTCTAGATGGGCATTCGGATCTTCTGTCACTCCTCCTCCGAACTGCTCTCCTTGTACCATGCTGATCAGGGCCGGCTTCAAATCAAAATTGTTTGCATTCACTTCCGGGCCCCATCCACCTCCTTGGAACTGCTCAGTTCGTGGTCGGTACATATAATTTAACGGTCTCATCTCTACCGCAGGGATGAGGAGTCCCATGTTCGTCATCTGGCGCTGCATCTCAGTAAACTCTGCCAGAAGACGTGCAGCATGCTCGGGAGGTACATCCCCATTATTTGGATTCGCTGCCATCTCTTGCCTTCTTCTTTCTCGTCTCTTTTTCCTTTGGGTACTTTCGATTTCTGGATCCAAAAGTGACTCAAGAGGTCCCTGGGACCTTGTGATCATAAACTACCAAGAGAGAAAATGAGGAATGAGCTCTAGCAAGTAAAATAAATAAAATAAAATTACGACTTGAATTAATAATTTCAAATCGTCAAGTTATTCCTATACAATCTAAACAATCCCCGGCAACGGCGCCAAAATTTGATCACACTATTTTCTAACACGAAAACGTGCAAGTAGATAGGTAAGTCGAGTATCGTATCCACAGGGAATGTAACGCGAAAATACAGAAGCTAACTCAATAATCCTTCATCATTATCCAAGTAACAGATTTGGTTTTGGAAAAGGTTTGTGACTTCGAATATTAAATTCGAAGTCAAGATCAAATAAAGCAAATAAAGATAAAAACTAAACACTCAAAGAGATAATAAGACTAAAAGACTAACCCTAGGGATGTATTAATCCTACCCAAGCGGATGTTTATCCTGCTTCCTATTAACCAATATTTAATCCAGCCAAGGTGGAAGATCACAAATGTAACAAAAAATTTCAGTTACGACAATTGTGGTAGTGGATTACTAATTTCCCTATTACTGTTACGTCTCAAGGTGAAAATTAGCAACTCCAAAAAGATCACGAAGAATA
Source organism: Salvia rosmarinus (assembly GCA_036937905.1). Taxonomy (NCBI): domain Eukaryota; kingdom Viridiplantae; phylum Streptophyta; class Magnoliopsida; order Lamiales; family Lamiaceae; genus Salvia; species Salvia rosmarinus. The sequence goes on from CM072820.1 coordinate 18,606,643, forward strand.
AGCTTCCTACAGATGTTCCTATCTCAACTACGACTCAAGGCTTATCCGTATTGTGCATTTAAGATCGATTGACAATTAAAATTGTTAAGTATTCAACTGGCAACTAGATATGCATTCAAGAAATTAACACATAATATTTAGCACCAAGAATCACAAATCAATGCCTGGAAGGTAAATAGCAACTAGCAGGAATCACAATACTTATGATAGAATCATACAAACCCTAGGATTAGAACAAGAAATTTAGCTAGACAAAGAAATTGAAATAATATACGAAAGAATTATAAAAATAAGAACTGAATAGATTAAACCCGTAATGTAGTGTCGGGAGAACAATGATTAGGTTGAATCCAAACCCGAGTAGAAAAATGGGAAATCTGAATTCCTTCGGATGAAATCGTTCCAAAGCGATTACAAAGCGTAGAACTAATGTAGAACAATAATAATCTAAGCCTAGATGAATGAAAATCAAAGCTAAAGCAAGAAAATCTGAAAATAAACTGAATTCTCTGGAAAAATATGTGTAAAGGCGCACACAAGCCTAAGGGTATATATAGCCAATGGCTTAAAACCCTAATTCGCGCCAGGCCGCAGTGCCTAGTGGTCGCTAGCTGTGAGTCAGCGCATTTCTCCGATGAGCTCGCAGCCGTCTTCGTGATCGTGTGGTTTGCCTAGCGGTCGAGCTAACGGTCGCTAGCTCGGTCGCGAATTTTTAGCCAGCAGCTTTCTCGGAGTCTCTCGCGGGTAGGCTCGCGACTGTTAGCTTTTACCTAGCGGCCGCTAGTTTTCTCCGTAACGCTTCCGCCGGGTTATGGTCGGTCAGCTGCGCTAGCCCTTCGTTCTTTGTCTTTAGTGCGTGGTTCGCTTCGTGTTTTGATTATAATCTTAAATGCCTGCAAAACACCAAAGAGGAACCCAAGAGCAGTATCTTCCAAAAAATAGCTAAAAGCAGTAATTCAACTATATAAACGCACTTAAACTGATCTAAAATTATCTAAATAAAGCATGAATAAACGAGTAAAAAGCGCGTTTATCACATGCATGTCCACACGTTTATTGCTACTAAACTCTGATATGGTTTTGGTGTCTTTTGATTATAACTACTATTCACTATCGTATTGAACTTGAGGTCGTACCTCGTTCCTTGAATTGCGCCATGATTGGGTTACATTTAGATATTGAACATTTTGACAAGTTCTTCTGTGACTTGGGTTGGTATTGAAACAGTTTATTCCTTTGAGTTCATGCATTTATGAGTAGTTCAATGGTTAATTTATTGGTTAGTTATGTATATATCCGCTGCATTATCATACCAGTGACCATCCATTTGATCCGTACTTCCTTGAGAAGTTGGGTCGTCACAATAAGAAAATTTTTCGGGGTATTACAAGAACTATGCGCTACTATGACTAATGATGCATAGTGTGTTGTGAATTTTATACGATAATTAATTTAGTGATGAACAAAGTGTTGTATATATTGTGACATTAATAGAAAAATGTCGTAAAAAAATATACGTCACATTGATTGTAATGTCGTAAGCTAGTGTCATAAATTAGAATGTGTCATTTTAGCTAATGTCATATAATGCGACACAAACTGACATGTGTCACTACAATTAATGCCACGTAATATGTCACAATATTTATACGACAATTAATTTAATGATGCACAAGGTGTCGTATATGTTGCGACATAAATAAAAAAGTGTCATAAAAATGCTACAAGACCTTTTGCTACACAATCTAAAGTGACGCGGAAAATGTTGTAAGTTAGCTTTTGCGATATTAAAACAAATATTAGCGACACATTTTTCATGTCGCAAAAAGTCAACTTTCTTGCAGTGTAACTGACCCAAGATACCTTGTAAAATATAACCCATATGTTCCTCTTGTTTGAGAAGGATTATTCGGATGGTTCACCGCTCTACCCAACGTCTCCTACAAGACAAGTCTAGACGTTAGGAAACATAAACAACGACAATGGTCCCACCGTTATAAAAACTATCTCTCAGTTAGGGGTGATTTGGGTATATTTGGGTATCGGGTGTCATAGTCGGTGCATTTTAGCTAATGTCGATACCCGACAAACCGACATGTGTCAAAATTTCTCGGTATCGGATGCCGAGGTTACCCAAAATCAATAAAATGCTACAAGACCTTGCGTGATCGAAAATGTTGTAAGTTAGCTTTGGGATATTAAACAAATATTAGGTCGCAAAAGTCAACTTTCTAGCAAGTAATCGACCCAAGATACCTTGTAAAATATAACCCATATGTTCCTCTTGTTTGAGAAGGATTATTCGGGTATGGCTTTTAAGTGAGGTCGGTATCGGGTATACCCGATACCGAATTTTTAAAATGATGTAATTTTAAAATGATATACATAAAATGATGTAATTTCGATTACACAAAATCGGGATCATGGATTATACCCGATACCATTAATGATATATACCCGAATTTTTAAAATGATGTAATTTTAAATGATATACATAAATGATGTAATTTCAAGACACAAAATGGGATCATGGACGAGGAGGATTTGTGAAGAAGCACCATTAATGGAGTCCATCTTTCTCCTTGGTGAATCTGAACGCTACCGCCTCTCTCCGTCATATCATGCACCATTTTCCATCTACTTACATTTGCCTCTCGGTCTTATTCACCCTCCCATCCAAGTCGATATCTTCATACTTCATATTATCATATATATATATATATGTAGAGTGAATGTGTATTTATCGATTTTATGACCGAAATTCGTGATAGCTATTTGGTATTTTCGGACGGATATTACGATGAAGAGAATTAATCCAAAGAACCTAGCTCATCATCCGGGAGTCTTGCTACAAGATTTTCAATGCATATTGTAGATCGCTTTACTACGCCGATAATTGCAAAAAAAAAAAAATTAAGTCGGGTATTCGGCAATACCGATTCAATGCACGATTTATAAAATCGGGTCGGGGTCGGGTAGCATATTTTAGGCATAATCGGGGTCGGTGCTGATTTTTGAGTAGGTACCCGACCCGACCCGATTAGCCACCCCTACTCTCAGTGGTCCCACCATGACAAAAACTACTTTCCTTAGGTCCACTTATTTTTGGGTTTTTCATCTGGAGTTAAAATTTTGGTTGGGTTTTAAAACCCATTTTTCTATTTCAAAACACGTCATGTCGTGCTTTCAAAATTGGCTTCTTTGCAAGAAAAGTGGTACCTTGACATTTTTATCTTGTAATAAATCATGGAATGCACCAAACCATGTTGTGTCGATTTACACTATTAAAATGGTGTAGTATCATCCTATCATGATATGACATGTATGTATGTGTTCAACTTAAAGTGCACTTCTAGGTTCTCGCAATAGTACGAGGCCTATGTTGTGTGGTAAGGTCAACCCAAGTGGTATCTCTCGAGAAAGACTTGCAGAGCTTGTATTTCGTGTAAAAACTAAACAATAAAGGAAATTCTACTTCCTAACATAATTACGGTTTTGTCACATAACTTTGAAAAGCATGAAATAAGACAAGTAAAGAAGAAAATACGAACGCGTAGGCAAACACAAATAATACGATCGGATTTAAGGATTAAGGCTTCGGGGTTCTCTCATCGTGTATCAATTAATCACATATCATCATGCATAATAAGAACTAAACGACTCTATTATTCAAAACACAACCTAAGCTATCGCTTCCAAATAGGTATTAAATTAATCAATTATTCAATCCCAACAATAAATCACTCATTTTCGGTAAGATTCACTCCAATTAAATCACAAATCCGATATTGAAATAGTCTCTCGACCTCAATCAACATCCAAGAACAATTAAACAAGTGTCAATTCATTTAATCGTAAGTAAAATAAATTCAATCGGATAAATATGCTCAAGAAGATATGAAATTCATCAATACATGATTTGATTCCCCTGACCCTGTATGGGGAATTAGTTCATCAACATAATCCCACGATTCATACACATCAATCGACAAGAATCATTCATCCCAAAAACTAAAGAGAAAGATAATAATTCTTACTAATTTCAATGTTGAATCTGTAATCCAATGTTGTTAAAAGTGTAGATGTAGTGAAATCAATCCTTTTCTAAGGAAGAATTTGAGAGAAAATAAGCTAGGGTTTGTGGAGGTGTCTGTAGAATGAAGAGTGTTTGAAAAATGAGTCGAAAAACCTATTTAAAGGCGTAAGATTTTCTCACAAACAGCGTCCGCCGTCCTGCTCAGCGTCAGTTTTGAGCTTAGCGTCCGCTGGGCTTCCCTCTATTCCTCGGGAAAAATGGCACGCTGATAAACGCGCATTTTACACGTTTATTGTTGATATTTAAAGATGATTTTAGATCAATAAAGTGCGTTTATATCTTGGATCTCAATGCTTTACATATTTTGAAAGATACCGCCTGGGTTCCGTTTTGGTGTTTTGTAGGCTTATAAGTTGAAAACCGAAGCATGGAACGAAGAACGAGCAGACGAGGGCAAAAACCTGGGCCTAGCGACCTCCCTAGCGGCCGCCAGCCCGGGCGCGAGGAACTACACGCGAGCACGAGCCGCATGCGCGCGAAACAGATGTCTCGCGACCGGCCTAGCGACCGCTAGGTCGGCCGCGAGGAAACACCAGCACACGCGAGAGGACGCCAGAGCACGCGAGCACTCCCAGCGGCCGCGAGACGTGCCCGCGACGATATTATGTACGACGCGACCACACCTAGCGACCGCGAGGTGTGGCCGCGAGGCAAGTGGATGCGCGCGCCCAGCCGAGAGAATGAAGGATGGCCGAGACGAGAAAGATGTCTCGTGACCGAGCTCGCGACCGCGAGCTCGGCCACGAAGAGAGGCGGCAGACGCAAAAATTAGGGTTTTCACCCTAAATCTATAAATAGGGCTTCGCCCCCTCGCACCCCCAACCGTCCCCAGAACTGTTTTTACACGTTTTTGTCTAGTTTTTCATTATTTTTCCTTCTTTTACACTCTAGCTTTGATTTAGATTCATTTTAGCTTTAGTTTTTCATTGTTCTACGTTAGTTCTACGCATTGTCGACGCTTCGGAATGCTTTTGTCCGAACAAATTCTATCGTTTTCTCGTTTTCCGTTGGGTTTGGATACGAACCTAACCATTGTTCTTCAGACGCTTCCCTACAGGTTTTATCAATTTAATTTCTGTTTTTATGATTATTTCGTATTTAATTTCGTTATTTATGTCTAGCTAAATATCTGTTCTAATCCTAGGGTTTGCCTTATTCTATCCTATATGTTGTGATTCCTGCTGTTGTTGTTTACCTTCCAGACATTGATTCATGATTCATAGTGCTTAATTATATGTGTTGATTTCGATCAATCTTGATGCATATCATAGTTGCCGCTAATTACGTAATCGCTTTAATTGTCAATCGATCTTGAATGCATGATACGAATAAGCGCGAGTCGAATCGAGATAGGAACATTCGTAGGAAGCATATTCTTTGTGATCCTTTTGGAGTTACTTATTTTCCTCTAGAGACGTAACAGTAATAGGGAAAATTAGTAATCAACTGTCACAATTGTCGTAACTGAAGTTGTTGGCTACATATGTGATCTTCCATCTTGTCTGGATTAAAACGGTTAATAATAAGCAGGATAAACATCGTTGTGGATAGGATTAGTGCATCCCTAGGGTTAGTCTTTATCTCTTATATTCATCTTTGAGTTTTTATTGCCTTTGTTTATTTTCAAGTTGTTACCTTTGCTTTGGATTTAGTATCCGAAGCCCTAAAACCTTTCAAACCATATTCTGTTGCTTGGATAATGATGAAGGATTAGAGAGTTAGCTTATGTGTTTTCGGATTGCAATCCCTGTGGATACGATACTCGACTTACCTTATACTTGCGCGTTTTTCATGTGAGAAAAGTGAGCGATCAAATTTTGGCCCAGCGCCAGTTTCGCTTTCTCCGGCGCTGGTGTGCCCTCCTTGGACGTGCGCGACAAATCACGCCCAATGTCGATTTCGCTTCGTCCGGTGCTGGGGTGCACTCCCTGGTCGCTGATTTCTTCTTGGCCCAGCGTCGGCCTCGGCATGTTCGGCGTTGGGGTTCCTGTCTATCTCGAGCATTCATACCCAGCACCGGCTTCACCGAGTCTGGCGCTGGGATAATGTCCGTGTTCTCCAAAGTGAACACACCTGGCGCCAGTTTCACTGAGTTCGGTGCTGGGCTGCATTTTCTGTTTCCCCACAAGGAACGCACCCAGCGTCGGTTTAGCCGAGTCCGACACTGGTGTACATTTTATGTCTTCAAGAATGCCCAAAATCAACTTGATAAACCAACCTGCGAAAATCCATAATTAACTTGATTCCATAGAAAATATATCCAAAAACTCTGAAAAATGGACATCAAGTTAACAGCCCAACTCAAGAAAAATGCAACAAAAACATGTAAAACAATATGCAATCAAGTAATATCACATAAGCAAAGATCACATATAAATGCTCAAATACAAATTTCTCATAATTAGTGAATTTTTAGAATTCTCCAGAATTTATGAGCCAATGCCCTCTCTTTGGATTCTCATAACATGTGGGTCTATAGGCGCGTGGATGTACGAGTGTGCATGTTGAAAACCGCTACATGTATACAACAAGTTGACGATTGGTTTGAGTTGTAAGAGGTTACAGTTTTGGAATTATCAAGCCTCAAAGTAGGTTACTTGAACAGTCTCTAGACTTCAAAAAATTTCAGAATTTGATTGGTGGAGCCCCCACTTAGGGGCTTCGTTTATTTTTACACAACACTCACACGGGCGCTCAAAGGATTATTCTGAAAATCTTCACACATAATTCAAGTTCATAGAAGGAATCAACTCCAAATGAGTTATGGTTTAGATGATACAAGGTCTCAAAATTGGCTACTTGAAGCAGGTTTTACACTTAGAACAATTCTTAGCATTTTCACAAAATTGGCTGGTTAACAAGGATTTGTTGAATGGTCATAACTTTTGACTCAGAAACTTAAATTGTTAGAAAAATCCCATTTTGAAAACAACGTAACAGGATCTACAACTTCCACCAAGTGTTTACTCAAAAAGATTCAATCGGTAGTGAGCTATGGTGACTCAAAGTGGGCTGGTCGAAACATGACAGTTTCAAGTAGGATTTTCAATGGGCTCAAGGACACATTGAACGGGTTTGGATTGGGCTCAAGTGCTCTGATCCTAAATATACACATGTATGAAACAATGAGTTATAGTTTGTGGCCCAAGGAGTCGAGGCAAAGACTTGCTCTTTTTTTATGCCCGAACCTCACCTTCTTGTTGTGCGAATTTTGGACATTCTTTGAACAAATTCCATAATATGGCTGAAACTACGTGTTTCGTGAGTGTGTATTCTTCTTGTGCCTTATTAATGATATCAGCTTCATTTGCACCACTTGGCCATATCTGTGTGATCTTGTAATAACATGAACTAAAACATTTAGTTTCTTTCGCAAGTTTGTAAAAAAAGTATTTTCACCGAGGAAGAGAGTGCCACTCGGGCGATCCTTATTGTAGGCTTTAATAATTTTTCCCACATTTGGTCTATCTTTTGATAATTTCCGATGACTGAGTTGATGTTAATATCGATCTAGCACTTCGTAAGATATTTGTTCTCTTTCTCTTAATATAGAGCTTCCTTATACTTCATGTCATTGTTCTCCTCACCGGATTGTGGATCAAAGTTCAGATTTACGGCCTCGAGAGCTTGTGGAGAACAAAATCCTGTGGAAGATGGAACTTGCTTAGTCTGGTAATGTTGATAGCCTTGATAGTAATTGGATTGATATTTTTATGCATCTCCCAGAACATTCATTGGATCCGTAGGATAGTATTAAAGACAAAATTAAAGTTAGAATTTTGATCTCGAAGTTGAAATTTTGATAATGAAAGTTGGGGTTTTGCGGGCGAAAGTTGGGAGTTTGTGGATTGATGTTGGGATACTTGGGATTAGAGTTAGACAATTAAGGGGCAGAGTTTGATCTGTAATGCTTAGAATTGGACCAATTTGAGAAATCATTATGATAAATTTTGTATTTAGAAAGAAGAAGAAATTTCAGGATAAATGTAGAAGAAAATATGAAAGATCATGGAAATGAAGTAGTACGATTGATTTATATTTATAGATTTTTTTTTATTACTCGTTAACTATCAAAGCTTAGTTTTTTTCTCAGAATGGATATTTCTAATCTGACTAAAGTTGATAAAAGGAAAAAAAAAAGGAAGAAAAGAGAAAGAAAAGTGATTTGTCACGCTTTACGACATAGACCACGCCACGCCGTAGTCTATACCCATCGCACTACGTAAAAGCATGTGTAGTCGCCAACACACCACGCTTTTTATGCGTAGTCTATACCCACCATGACCACGCCACGCCACGCGTACATACCCAGACCACGCCACGCCGTAGTCATACCCACGCACGCTTACACAAGACCAGTTCGCCGTAGTCTACACCACGCACTTAAAAGACGCCAAGAGTCTATACCCACCATGACCACGCCGCACATAGACCACGCCACGCCGTAGTCTATACACGCACCACAACAGTTCGCCACACGCCGCGTAGTCATACCCATACTACGCCGCACATAGATTACGCCGCCGTAGTCATACCCACCATAGACCGCCGCAGACACACACGCCACGCCGTCATACCAATGCATCACAAAATTTCGCACACACACTACGCTTTTTATGCGTAGTCTATATGTATTAACCACTTTTGAGTTTATTTACTACTTGTTTTAATGCCAAATTTACTACGCTTTTTCTATTACAACCCGTAGTCAATTTAATAACAACTACGGTTTTTCAATTTCAACCGTAGTTAATTTCTTTATTTAAACCTCGCATAATTAAAGGAAGAAAAGAGAAAGAAAAGTGTGAAGAAGTATGAATTGCCCATTCAACGCGAACTTCATCAATTAATTCATTCGTCAAGGCTTTCAATTCGTTAAGACAATAGACAATGACGCATCATAGTATCGATGCAAACCTACATGAAACATGTATCAACAATTCATAAATTATTTTCAACTTCAAAAACTTAAGATAAGTGGTTGTACTAGAGCAAGCTTTGTCGAGAAAGCAGGAAAAGAAAGAAAAGGAAAAGACAAAACAAAAGAGCGTAAATCATCCAACTCAACTATGCTCGACTCAATCTCAAACTTAAAATTATGTTTCATAGTAGCAGATATTATAGATACTATTGTAAACTATGCTTCCATAGACTTCCCGTAAGATAGAGCGACTACTTAAAGCTCAATGCATCAAGATCAAGTCCAGATGTAAACTAGAAAATAAAAGGAATCATTAATAGTTTCATACCGAAACTTTCCGTATGAAACTATCTCAATATCTTCAAGCATCTCTCCTCCTCGACCTTGAAAATTTTAGACGACAAAGAACAAAGAATATCTTCCTACTCCTTTCCTAGGCCAAAATAATTATACACACTGCTTTTCTTCTTCCACATCACCAACGTGTTGATGAACCCACGACCTAATCAAGACACTCGTCGAAGCAATATGAGACTCATAATAATATCTTCAGATCATGCTCTATAAGGATCTCTAAGATTTTGAAGAGTTCATAGGAAATTATCATTACACGTATATATCTCAAATAAGAGAAAGAGATGTTCCTACAAACAAAATTATTAGAAATCACATACCGTAAGGATCCCCGAGAGTAAAACGCATTGCTTTCCTTGGGCATGGACGACACTAGATCCCATAACCTCGATTCCCTCTTAAAACCCGTGGCAATGTCCGTCTAGTTAAGATTTCACACATTTTAATGAAGGTTAGCTTTTCATAAGTTTAGGTGACCTTAAATGCATCTTCAAAAATAATAAAAGATTCTAATTATGCCTCACTTTTTGCATGTGTGCTCAAAGTATTGAAAAATGTATACTCCAATGGTATACCTCCCCACTAATTACCTCCCCACTACCCACACTCCAATGGTAAGTATTGAAAAATGTATACTCAAACATCCCTATTAAGGATGCACTACCCACACTCCAATGGTAAGTATTGAAAAATGTATACTCAAACATCCCTATTAAGGATGCTCTATCTTCAGAAAAATAGACCAATTCGTAGAAGATAAATCCCATTTGTTACCATTTCCGCAGCCACATTATTAATTAGTTTCTCAAACTTACAATTAAGATGTTAGAATTGTAGAAGACTGGAAGAGATACACATACACGAAGCTCAGCGACTAGTCTTACCTAAACAAATATAGACAGGCCGTTGACAGAGAAAGAGAGAGAAGGGAGTGTCGGTGCATTCACCCAATTTATTTATTTTTTAAAAAAACCAAATGTTAATTTCAACTCAACAAATCAAACTGTAAATCTTGATTGGATTGTCACTTTGAATTTTTGACACCAAATCCAGGACATTATCAATACAATTCACCATCCAACACACAATTAACTAGCTAGCAAGCTAGAGCTATCATATATATCTCATGATGCACAAATCGAACATCAAACAATTTCTATAATTTTTTGCATTTCTTAATATTTAGAAATGGCGACGCCCAGCAATGGACCTCACCATCTTCTTCACACTCTTCATTGGGTAGCCATAATAACCCTTCGACCTCCCATTATTTCTTGCACGAAAACACAATGTTGACATAGGTGAATCTCGTCCTACCTCGTACTCAATCGAGCTTAAACGAGCTTTCTGACTATCTTTCCCACAATGAAATGGAGTGGACGGCAGCGAATACGAGGAAGAAGAATAAGACGACGATGACGACGGCGGCGAGGTGGCATCGTTGATTTTCTTCGAAGGAGATCTTGTAAAGATGGAGTTGAAAATCTTGGAATGCTTCTTCTTCAAGCTAGGGCTACCTGTAGGGCTCGACTGCAGGTACTGCGGCGGCGGAGTGAGCGGCGGAAGAGGGCCGTCGCTGAGCTGGTGCTTAGGCGTCCCCGGCTGAGACTCCCACAGGAACGGCACAGAGCCGGCGGCGCCGCCGTAGTACAACACCCTGAATGATGCATCGCCGCCCAGCTGCTCGGCAGAGTTGTACTTTTTCTCCCTGGATGAAAGCCTTGAGAAAAACTTGTCATCTTGGGAAAAAGTTGATGGGAATTCTTGGCTACCATTCATCATTTTTCTTCGTTTGTTTTCTATTTTTTATTTTTTTTTGGGAAATGTTTATGGATCTGAAATTGGAGTGGAATTTAAGATAATAAGGAAAAAAATGCCGCTAGAGTTATGGCATCGGAATCTGGTTTTGTAGTAATATATAATTTACTTAGCTAGCTAAGATTTATATAAAAATCTGGAGATCTATAGAATGAAGTGATATTTATGAGGGAATTGTATTATTAGGGACTGGTGCATTAAATAAGTAGGGCATTTGGTCACCATATTTAAATAAAATTCTAGTGTTTGTTACATTTCTGGCTGTAGTTATATATTTCTTTTTCTTGGGGTTTTATAAATTATTTTATTATTTATGGTAATGGATGATACTAAATGGAGTTGTTGATGTGGGATGATCTCAACCATTTAATGATTTGTCTACGTGATGAACTCGGGGTAGTTAAGGATTGATTTGGTTGGAGGTGAGTTTGGAGATAATAAATAATGAGATGTTTGGTACATGTCCAATTCAAGACACTATATCTCATCATTTTTGTATTTTATTGTGTTATACTAGTTATTTCACTATTTTATCTAATTTATTTGAAAAATAAAAGTTATTGTCATATAAAGAATCCTAATTAACATTATTACTAAAAGTTAAATTTTTAAAAAATTATATACCCTTATTATGAATTAATCAATCCTAATTAATTATTAGTTATTAATTATAAATCCTATTGAAGTAGTGAATCCTATTAACAATCTTCAAATTGATCTAAAATATAAGAAATTAAAATTAAAAAAACTATAAAATATTAATAATAGAATACAGGGTAAGATACTAAAAGTAGGATAAATGATAAGGATCCCATGCGATACACGGCCATTTCTTGAAAGTTTCTCTTTCCTCTCTTTCTAAATGTTTTTTTCTACTTTCAACATTTTTTCCATTTACTTGAGGGGTCTGAGAGAAGTTACTTAGCCACGATGGAATATGAATTTTTAAGTACCTATTGTTGAAAAAAATTTATTCAACGGTAAGTATATATAAGTAACGAAGAGGAAATAAGTATTTCTTTTATCTACTTTTAATCACACAATAAGTATTTCTTTTATCTACTTTTAATCACAAGTCCTTTGTCCAAGTCCTTTTTTCTTACACTTTGCTATAAGTATTTGCATTATACGTTTCCTTATTTCAGAAAAGGGTAAAAAATGTATATGATACTGAAGCATAACAAAATAACAGAAATTCAACTTTTATCAGATAGGTTTGAATTTAGTCCCTCACGATTGGACGACCATAACTGACTAATTATACCAATCTAATTCTATCATATTATATCAATTTGTATATTTACAGGAACTAAATCTTAAATTGTACAATCATTTGAACTTTTTTTTTTTTTGAAAGAGCCAACTTTTGAAATTAATAAATGCAACAATGTCATACCAATATTAAATCCGAGATATATATCTAAAGTTGGTAAGTTTAGTGCTGCAGTTCCTTGCACTATATCTCCTTTCAGGATGAGGACGTGTGACAAATTATGAAAAATTATTGGAATCCTGATCAATTGAGATCAGCTTAATTAGAATTTCAATCAATCTAAAATCCGACAATTCACCATAATTTATCATATATCCTCATCCTAAAAATGATGTAATACAAGGACTGCAACATCAAATTTATCATACCTAAGTCCCAAACATCTCTTTAATCTATCAATGTATATATAAAAGTAGATTGTACTTTATTGTTCACTGCTCTTTAATCTATTAATGTATGTATAAAAGTAGATTGTACTTTATCGTTATGACAGAGTACTAATGTTTAGTTGGATGAAATAACAGGGCCGCTGACACAAATTAGTACACAACATCATATTTCTATATGTAACCAACGTGTGTCGAGCATCAATTTTCAATTCTCTTTCATTATTAACTTGCATTCTATTATTTTGTTTGAAAAGAAATTCCAGGACACATGTACGAATAATTTTAATTCTTCTACCATTTAATTTGTTTTATTTATGTATCATAATAAATCAGTAAAACATAAGAGCGTTATTAAAGCTAAGTACATATTTTAAATGTAATATCATATTTTTTTATTTTATTTTCTACTCTCCATGCAGTTAATTTTTAAATTAGGAACAAATACCACGATTTTTATGTAACCATAAATTCAGTGGATTTTCATAATTACACCAAATTATCCTCAATGCAGTTTTCTTGCATATTTTAAAATTTTAGAATATTTATGATAGATTCTAACTTGTAAATCTAATAAATAAAGATAAAAAGATTTATCTTGTGATATTGACTAAGACGTCTCCAAGGATTCGCTCCAAGGATTCACATCATTTTGTAGCTTCTCTATCTCTATTTTACAGCATAAACAATAAGTTGTTCCCAACCATCTTTTCTATTTTACAACAGAAAAAGAATATTCTTCTTTGTTTATTCAACTAAATGATTTTTTAATTTATTTTAATTCAAACTTAAAATATTAAAACTTTATATTATATTAATACAAAAAACATATATTAAAACACACACAAATAAAAAAACATAGTTCAAGCTTAAAAAAAAACATGATTAAAACTTACACAAAAAACATAGGTTACATAATAATATACTCTAATTCTATGAATTAGAATATTCATTCCAAAAATGATCAATTAGTGCATTCCGAAGCATAAAATGAGCATTTGCATCTTTGATTTGTCTAAATCGAGCAAGAAAATCTTGAAATCGATCGTGGATCAAATTCAACATCTGGGGGTGACACGTCTCTTGCTACTTCAATTGGAGCATCAAGGTCTCGTTCGTCCTCAACTATCATATTATGCACTATTATGCATGCAGTCATAATATCTACCAAATACTTTTTGCACCAAAAACATACTGGATTTGCCACAATTGCGTAACGACTTTGGAGGAATCTGATGGCACGTTCGACGTCCTTTCTACATGCTTCTTGTTTCTGAACAATTTTTTTTTTTTTGGACCAACCAGTGCACGAATTGTTTGCACAATAATTTCCCATTTCGGGTATATATTATCCACTAGATAATACCCCATATTGAAATCCTTTCCGTTTATGACATATTGCGTAGGAGGAGCAAGACATCTAGCAAGATTAGTGAAAAGATGAGATATCTCCACCAAATTAGTATCATTATTAGCTCTCGGCATCTAGAAATATGCATTCCATATCCAAAGATCATAATCAGCTACAACTTCGAGAATAATTATTGGGTGTCCTCTTCCACCTGCATAAGAATCTGCCCAAGTTGTCGAACAATTCTTCCATCTAGAATGCATGCAATCCAAACTTCCTAACATCCCTGGGAATCTACATTGCTCACCAATATAAAGAAGTCTAGCAATGTCAGCAGCAGTGGGTGTTCTTAAGATCTCCCTAATTGCTTTGCAAAACCTCTTCAGTCACTCGATTGTTGTCGACTCAGCAATTTTGATATACTCATCAGTTGCATCTGCATGAAGTGCATATGCTAGAATACGAAATGCAGTAGTTATTTTTTGCAAGATAGACAAACCTTATCTGCCAGTTGCATCCCTTCGCTATAAAAACCAACGATCATGGATTTTTACAACATCAACAATTCGCAAGAATAACTCACTCAGCATTCAAAAGCATCGTCAAAACTGCTCATCATTGTACATTGGACTTTCAGAAAAGTAGTCATTGAAGAGATTAGCAACAGCTCCTTCTCGATCACGAAAGATTATTCTGTGCCCCGGAACTAAGCCTCCACTAGGCCTGAAACTTTGCCCCATCATCGATGAGCATATACTATTGTTGTTTTGTATATGTTAATAAACCAATTTTTCATCATCATCGTCAGATGAAGAAGAAGCCATAACATTTTGATGCAACCAATTAGAATTTGTTGTTGCTTTTGTTTTTTTTATTTCAGAGAAAAGTAGGAGGATTGGTGTGAATAAATAGTTGAACCAAATCTTGAATATATAATGGTTTGATGCAATACATGTGCTTTTGATCTCAGCCATTAATTCAATTCAAAAAAGCACAAATCAATCTCAGCCATTAATTTAATCCACAAAATATAATTTATGGCTTTTGAAATTAGCCAATCTCTTTCCACTCACACCTGCAAAGCTAAACTGTAAAGCTATCACCTGCAAAGTTGTTCACTTACTTGCAAAGCTATCACCTGCAAATCTTTCCACTCATCTACAACGTTATCACCTGCAAAGCTATTCACTCACTTGCAAAGCTATCACCCGCAAAGATATCCTGAATCACATGCAAAGCTATCCACAATAACTCATATGTATACAGTTGTCATTTTGATCTTATCCATCCATTATTCACGAAAGCACTTCTTTATAAATATATAACAAACACATGTTACTGAATAAATATTTCTACTGCAATCTTACTCTTTTTCTTTAACACCATCACAAAATCTAAAAATACCACGCAATTCCAACTGCTATATTGGTGAAGGTCGACACATTGTACCATCTTTGTTGATATTTATCAAAATCTAATAGTGGGCATTAACCAATCCAGAGATCAGTTTTGGAAAATGATTGAAGAAAAGTTCCACTTCGAAAAGCCCAACCTTCCAATCAAAGAAAAAACTCGTACTAAAAGATGTTCGCAATGTCGAATGGGAACCATCTTGAAGATACGAGAAAATTCAATGGGTGTCTGTCACAAATTGAATATCTGAATCCAAGTGTGGTAAATGAAACTGATCTTGTAAGTAGTGTTTCACGAGGTTATTTATTTTCATTTTTATCTCAATTTGTATTATTTCTCAAATATTTTCTTTTATATGTCCTACGCAGATTACACGAGCAAATGACCTCTTGATACAACAAAAAAAATATGAGAGTAGCTTCAAATTTGAGCATGTGTGGCCTGTACTAGAAGATTTTGTACAAGCGGATTATCTTTCCAGCCTGAAAAAAGTGTTTCGGATTTACCACTGGTGGTACTTCATCCCAAAGAATCGATGGTGTTAAAAAAGCTAAATTAGAAAGAAAGAAGAATGAAGACATGTCTGCTGTTGCAGGTATATTTAAAAAAGAAAATGAGAAACTTCGGCAAACATTATTGGCTTCAGCTCAAATGAAAACCGAAGTTAAGATGTTATTGAGAGACGATAATATTTTAATGATTAATTTGATACGATTTGTGATACAGCACGACGTGAATACTTTCGGCAAGAGCAACAAAAAGGTCTTTAAAAGTGAGGAATAACACCACAAGACGACTCTAGTTATTTCTAGAATTTATTTTCGGACGTTGGAGGTTCCGGTGGTGGTCTTTCAGATGTAGGAAAATCTATTTTACCCTCTCCCGTGGATCTATCTTGGATGTTTAATTCAACATACATTGATTATATACCTAGAATGTATCTATATAATTAATTGCAACACGTTGGTGTTTTCTCGTGTTTAAATGCGAATTTCTCGGATAAAGATCGATAGAAGACTCGTGCTTTGATCTTCTGGACTGTATCCCGTTTGTTAAAACTCCAATACTGAATAAGGGCAATCTATGGAGAATACTGTAAATGTTCGCCTCATTCTCTTTACTATGCAATTTTTAAAAATCACAATGAGAATAAGATTACTTCTGATTTTCTCTCACCTTGTATTTATAATGCATCCCTAGAATCCTATTAGGATAGAATCTCTGCATATCTAATAAATACAATCTTATCTTTGCAGATAAAACATATATAGAATAATATATTTTGATATCTAATGATATCAGATAAAATCTATCTAGATATAGGAGAATCATAACAGAGTCCCAATGGGACTCTACTATAGGGCAAATTGTCCAATGACTCCAGGGCCTGATGGGCTAGCCTGTGGAATAAAATGGGCCTAAAATGAATTTATTATTTTATGCTCAGCCCAGAATATAAATTAATTTATAAACATTAATCCATACCACTATCAATAAATCCGACTTGCCTTTATTATCAAGTTGAGTCGGGCTTGCACTTAGACTTTACTGAATCCTCAGATTTAAGATATCGCACATCCATTAATTATTTATAGCTTTCTGACTGCTTAAAATAATTAATCTCTTTAATTCCTTAAGTAATACCACTCAACCTTATTATTGTACTTGAGCTAAACTCAACCTGTAGGGTTTAGTACAATAAACCTTTTGAGCTCCTTAAGGGGACGTCATCATCGTAAACGGATACGATGACTCGATACAGGTAACTATCATGACATACAAGCATTGCCACCACCCAAGATGCGGAGAATCTTGAGATATCTCATGTAACTCTCACCCATAACAAGTCAAAGTGATGGCCAATAACTCATACTCACCTAAAACATTATCAAGAATTAGACCGATGTAAAGTCACCGAGATCTAGGTTATTCACGACAGTCAGACAGAAGAACTCATCTCATTGTGATCCATCAATACGTCAAGATGTACCAGCATAGACAAGTAACCAAGTCAAGTAACTTCTTATCTATACTGCAGCCTATACCGATAACTCGTCCTCAAGTTGTCTCAGCTATGATCATTTTTATATCTCATTAAGCTTGAGTATATGCTTTACCGCAGTCTAATGAACTTATCTAGGGTTAGACTTATATCTTGCTACTATGCCTACCGCATAACAGATATCGGGCATCGTACATAGCATCGCATACATGAGACTTCCTACGGCGGAAGCGTAGGGAACATGTCTCATTTTCTCTATCTCTTTTGCAGTCATCGACGACTGCTCATTTGATAAATGAACACCATGTACGAAGGGTAGCAATCCCTTCTTGGCTGTTTGCATACTAAAATGAGTAGTAACAGTATCAATGTAAGACGCCTGAGATAAGCTCAACATTTTTCTTTTGCGATCTCGGTAAACCTTGATCCCAAGAATATACGCTGCATCTCATAAACCTTTCATCTGAAACTGATTAGATAACCAACTCTTTACGTCTGATAACAACTTCACGTTGTTGCCAAGTAGAAGGATGTAATCTACATAAAGTGCAAGAAATACCACGTTACCGTTGACATCTAAACGATACACACAACTCTCGCTAGGCAACTGGGTAAAACCATAAGATTTTACCACCTCGTCAAAGCGTAAGTTCAATAATCGGGAAGCTTGCTTGAGTCCATAAATAAACTTCTTAAGCTTCCGTACTAGATGCTCTTCACCTTTCACCATATAACCTTCGGATTGCCGCATATAGATGTCTCTACCTTCCTCAAGGTAACCGTTTAAGAAAGTGATTTTCACATCCATTTGCCAAACCTCTAGGTTCAGGTGAGCTACTATGGCCAAAAGAATTCTGATGACTTGAGTATTGCTACATGCAAAAAGGTATCGTCGTAATCGATGCGCTCAATCTGAGTGTACCCTTTCGCCACAGCCTGGCTTTAAAAGGCGAAACCTCTCCATCAGAATCTATCTTTCTCTTGTATACCCACTTACTACCTATGGCTTTCGTGCCATCTGGTAGAGGTGTTTTCTCATATACATCCATAGTTGTAATGGATTCAAATTCTAAGTCCATAGTATGTGCCATGCTCCAGCATCTATGTCTTGTATCGCCTCGCTATATGTCCATGGGTCGATTATAGTTTGTTCTTTTACTGGGACTAAATTGAAGATTCACCCACGAACATAAATCGCTCAGGTTGTCGAACAACCATCCCACTACGACGAGATGCTACTGGCACAATGGCAACAGTGGGTGCAGTAACTTGTGGTTCTCTATCTTGCACAACTTGTTGGGTAGGAGGCACTTGTACAGTCGGTATCCCTAGTGAAACTCGACCCATTTTAATTTCTTGAAGTATCTGGTATCTATCCCTTCCACTAGACTCGACATATTGTACCATTGGAAAAATCGGTAGTGGAATATGATAAACGTGATTTTTACTCGTTTATTGATGATATATTAAGATGCAATAGATCTATTAAGTGCGTTTATATAGTCGATCTTTATGCTTTTAGCTATTTTTGGAAGATACTTCTCTTGGGGTTCCTCTTTGGTGTTTTGTAGGCTTTTCATATGATAATCGATGCACAGGGCAAAGATGTAACCAAAGATGATTAAATGGATATGACAAATATGGATGTGAAAAGTTTAAAATGTTAAATAGTATCTCGATAGGAGTTCATAGATGCAAACGGATCGCAATTCAGAGTTCGGACGCGAGAGAACGGAGCGAACAATAAGTCGCGCGATTCTCACAGAGAGAGCTCGCGACCATGAGCTCGGCCGTGAAAGTGTCCGAACGTTTTCGGGCGAGCTCGCGACCGAGCTCATGACATGAGCCCGGCCACAAGGCGTGACCGCTGGGCACGAATTAGGGTTTCAACCCTTAGCCATATATATACCCCTAGACCTCCTTTGGCGCCCCGAACCTTTTCCAGATGTTTTTTTTATCAGTTTTCTCTAGTTTTTCACTTATTTTTCACTCTAGCTTTGATTTATATTCATTTAGTCTTTAGTTTATCATTGTTCTTCGCATTGTAATCGCTTTGGAGAAGTTTCATCCGAAGGAATTCATTATTTTCCCGTTTTCTTCTTGGGTTTGGATTCGAACCCAACCATTGTTCTTCCAACGCTACACTACGGTTTTTTTATATAATTTCTATTTCTATGTTTAATTCATATTTTATTTCTATTATTATGTCTAGCTAATTTTCCATTCTAATCCTAGGGTTTGTATGATTCTATCCTAGCTATTGCTATTTACCTTCCAGGCATTGATTTTTGATTCTTGGTGCTAAATATTATGTTTTAATTTCTGATCAATCTTGATGCATATCTAGTTGCCAGTTAAATACTTAACAGTTTTAATTGTCAATCGATCTTGAATGCACAATACGGATAAGCCTTGAGTCGTAACTGAGATAGGAACATTAGTAGGAAGCATATTCTTTGTGATCTTTTTAGAGTTGCTAATTTTCACCTAGAGACGTAACAGTAATAGGGAAAATTAGTAATCTACTGCCACTATTGTCGTAACTGAAATTGTTGGTTACATATGTGATCTTCCATCTTGTCTGGATTAAAAATTAGTTAATAGGAAGTAGGATAAACATACACTGTGGGTAGGATTAATACATCCCTAGGGTTAGTCTTTTAGTCTTATTATCTCTTTGAGTTTTTATTGCTTTCTTTATTTGTTTTATTTGATCTTGACTTTGAATTCAATATTCGAAGTCCCAAAATCTTTCTAAAACCAAATCTGTCACTTGGATAATGATGAAGGATTAGTGAGTTTGCTTCTATATTTTTGCATTACAATCCCTGTGGATACGATACTCGACTTACCTATCTACTTGCACGTTTTCGTGTTAGAAAATAGTGTGATCAGAATACGATCATCTTCTAATTCTTGAAGAATGATATCAACTTTGGATTTGTGATTTTTCATGTAGTTCTCCTCCAAGAATCGGGCATTGATGCTAATAATGACCTTCTGATCCTTAGTGCTTGGTGTTGATTTGGTTGTCTTGCCGAAGGGTCTTGGTTTCGATTGTGGATCTTTTTATTAATTTATTAGCATAAATTGCTTTGTGATTTAATTCTAAGATCTTACTATTGTTTTCGGCTTGATTTAGGGAAATTGCTCATTTTTCAAGCAAGAATCTGGAGCTCGTGGCCCATCCCATGTCAAGGTCGTGCAAATGAGCACCCGTGCCCGTGCATCGTGTGCACGCCCGCGCAACGCACGTTCATCTTCGTATACCCGTTCAAGTATGCAGCGTCGGCTCACACCGAGTGCCCGTTCGCCTGTCGTACCACTCGCACCGAGCGGCCGCTCGCCCTGCCGCGCTCGCTCGCTCGCCTGTGCACGCCCGCTCACTCACTCCATGCTCGCTCACCCTCGATGCACGCTTACCATTGAAATAGAGACATCCGCACAGCGAGCGCTCTGCCCCAACCGGCGCTCACCCTAACTTTTAGCACCGCATCAAGCTCGCTCAGCATGCAACCGTGTTCACTCATTAGACATATTTAAACGCCGCGCACGCGAGAGTTAAGGTTGTTCAACTTTCAGAAAAGAGACAGAGAGTCAGACGAGAGATTAGATACACTTTTCTCATTTTCTTCTTCAGTCATTCCTTTTGATTTGCACATCAACCATAGATCGTTAGCTCGGTTGGATTCATATTCTGAGTTGGTTCGGATTGTTGTTTTCCTATTGGTATTATCTTTCCATTTGCATTCTATCATTTACGATTCACGAAGTTTGATATTGGATTATTATTATTATTATGTTGAATCCTTCTCTATCGTATTTTATTGTATTCTGATTTATGAGTTTGGCTCGAGTTATTGTTGAAGTGTGAATTGTTGATTACTTGATCTTTGAATCGTTCTCCTTTTTTGTGCTTTGCTATCTGATTGGAGATTTATGTTTTAGATGATTTTGCTTAGGTTGTTTTTTATTGTGATTGATGAAATTCACTTAGTTTTAATATAACTTAGATTTATGAGGTTGCTTGGCGCTGGGGACGCAGCGAGCGCGGGGAGGCAAGGCGACACATGCAGCAGGCGCTGGGTTGCGTGGCTGGAGCGGAGATCTTGCAGTCCGTGGCGCGTTAGCAGCCACCGACAGAGACACCACAGACAAGAAAATGCGCACCCAGCACCAGTTTCGTCCCGTCCGGCGCTGGATGATGTTGTGCGATATTTTTATTTCGCTCCGTTCTCTCTCGTCCGAACTCCGAATTACGAGCGCCCATGGACTCCTATCGAGATGCTCTTTAACATTGTAAAATTTTCACTTCGATCCTTATCAGATCCATTTCGTACTATTTAATGTCGTTTCCTACAAAACTTCGAATCAAACCAAATAAGTCTGAATCAATAAATACTAATCAAAACAACGGCAGAAATAAGACAAACCACGAAAAAAATATTCATAAAATATTAAGAATAAGCACAAAATCATACTAAACAATCTGCCTATACCTCTATCAAAAAAGAACTATCGAATATTGTAACACCTTATATTCATAATTTAAAAATGCTATATTTTCTTAAATAGCTAAAGATAAAACATGTAAAAGTGATTTTTTTATTAGAATAAAATATCTTATGAATAAAATATTTAAATAGCATATTTAAAATATCTTGAATAAAATTGCAAAATAATGAGTCCAACAAACTCAAGTCTAAACTTTGCATAAGAACTGACGCCAACCAATGACCCAAAGCAAACTACGCAAGACTTAATAGTATGAGATAAGTTGGAGTTCTAGTAACTCAAATCCAACAACGATAATAAAGGAAAAGAATTTAAACAAAAATAGCACAAATCTTGGAAGGAACTAAAAGCGACATAACACCACTAGGCACACCCATACCGCCACGCCGCTCCACGATCACTGGCCTGAAAATATTTTAGATAAAAGGGGTGAGCACAAAAACGTAATCACTGGTGGGGAACAAGGAATATCATTATTTTTGTCCAAACGTGTATATATCGCAGGAAAGTAATAATCAATTATATTCAGCCTCACCGGCATGTCCACTTGCATACTTACCACATGCAATAAATATCATATCCAACCTCACCGGCCTAGAAATCCCGCCTCACCGGCATAGAATATACACGTAGCCAATGACTCACCGTCAAGGCTAAGCCTCACCGGCTTAAAAACCATGTCTCACCGGCATAGGATATATACGTAGCCAATAACTCACCGTCAAGGCTCAGCCTCACCGGCTTAAAATCCTGCCTCACCGGTATATGATATACACATGGACAATGACTCACCGTCAAGGCTTTCCACTTGCATACTCACCACATGTAATAAATATCGTATCACAATCCAAACCACGATATACACATTGGACATAAAAGAATATTTCTCAAACAAATTTCACTTTTAAAAAATAAACATGCTTTATTCTACGTGTCAATATGAAATTCCAAAACATGTTTTAGCGAGTTAAAGAAGATTTCACCCACCTTGTTTTGTCGAGCCCAACAAATCGAAATCAATCAATTTTTGGACGAGGGTCCTAGTTGCACCGCACCCAGTTAAATAAAATACATCAAATTTTATATGGGTCCATAAAGGAATCCTAAATGCAATTTCTTAAAGAATTAAATATTATTACAAAATCAAAGGGCCAAATTATTTAAAAATTTATCATAACGGTACTATTCTTGAGAAACTTTAGGATCAAAATATTAACTATAATTTTTTGCATACTAGTTAATCAATTTTAATAATCAACCTAAAAAGCTTATCCAAATAAACTAAATTAACTACTTGGAATTTATAAAGAAACCCAATATTTAACCACTATAAATAAAAATAAAAATATAGCAAGTTGCTTAACTTGATTTAAAAAAAAAACAACAACCATCTTCATAACTTGAATCTGGGCATATTGACCTATGAATATAATTTTAAGTTTAAGAACATTTCAGGTCATCTCTAATAACTCATTAATAACTATTTATGTGCTAATGTATGTAAGTAGCCAAAAAAAATAGGAGTAGAAGTTTTATAGCATACTCCATAAAAACATGAGTTTTATAGCCATTTTGACTTAAAAAGACAAAATTAGCCCTAGACCACAATTCAAAAAAATTCAAAAAAAAAATAATCTCTCTCTTTCTCTCTCATGACTCACGTCTCACTCTCTCTCTCAGCAAACCCACTCTCTCTCTCTCTCACGACTCACTCACACTCTCCCTCTCATGCCTCACTCACTCTTTCTCTCTCTCGACTCACTCTCTCTCTCTCAGCAAATAAAAAAAAGAGACCCACAACCGTGCACTCCTACCCAAGACCCATACGTAAAAAAAAATCCATATGCAAACTCAATCACACATTAGCACAACATGAGTGATACGGATACAGATCCACGGTACTCCCCGGATGCGGCCGAGCAAGCGGCAGCTGAAGGAGAGAGCTCCACGACGGAAGAAGCTTCTTCGCCGGAGCAGTCGCTGTCGCGCACACAAGCACGCCGTCGACCTTCTGCTTCGGGTCAACGAGCTTCAACTTCAGGCACCGATTTACGAGCGCCATCATCTCCAGTGAGTAATATGGTATTTGAAATTGAATTTTAATATGATACACGATAGTTTTCTTGTATGACACGATAGTTTTCATGTAGTCATGAAATTTCGATAGTTTGTGAGTTTAGCAACTTAGAAATTGAATTCAGATTGCTATGTTGTTGATATTATGTGAAAATTAGAGTGGTCGAAAGTACACGGTTAGCACCGTGTAGTGTACACGGTGCTAACCGTAATCGCTTCTTTAGTACACGGTGCTAACTGTGTACACGGTTTGAATCGTGTACAACGTTCAATAATTATTTCCAACAACATTCATAGTGTATAATGATTAATCTTGTGCATTTACAGCCTCGTTAGAGGTGGTTACGACCGCATATGCAAGTTTATATCGGACGCATCAATCAGTACATCCGAATTGATGTGTTAGCCGAGGTGAGGACATGTCTACAGCAGCGTGGATGTATTGACGTATTTAGAGAGAGTTGCTTTGGACATCGTCTTGGTCTCAGGAGAGGGGAAAGCACAAATAATGCGCTGCACAATCTGATGGCCCGACAAGTTGTTGATCCTAGTCTTCCTGAGTTCGACATATGGTTCCACGTTTGTGGATCCGTTATACGATTTGGGATGCTTGAGTTTGCCCTAGTCTCTGGATTACGCTTTGGACCGTCTTCTTTTGATCTGAGCTTGAGGCATGATATTCCCCGGACCAGCATGTTCTATAGATTGTTTCGGGGTCGGAGGACTACTATTTCAGAGCTCCGCAGCCGATTCATCAAACAACGGTTGGGTGATGATGCCGCAGACTACTTGAAGACGGCTTTTATATTAGTAGCATATCTCATTGTCCTTTACTGCGATAGGAAGCCATCGAGCCTTGGGTTTAGGCATTGGCTGAGGATTTGGATACGTGGGAGAGTTTTCCTTGGGGTTCCTATTCGTTCCAGATTCTCTGTCACAGGATTGATGTGCTCAAGAGGCACCCGAGCGAGGTGGCTATGTCGAGGAAGACGTACCATTTCTATGGTCCTGTTTGGGCCTTAAGATTTGGTCGTATGAAGTCATCCCGGACTTAGGATGTATGTGCGGATACTGAGACGGTGATATACGGTTGCCCAGATGCTTGATGTGGGCTACATGGAAGTCCCCTACCCAGTATATTGGTTTTTTTGACGAGCAGGTAATTTTAATCTCATGTTAAGTATTTGTTATATATTTATTAAATACATTATAATCAATAATGTGTATGTATTTTTTGTAGTGTTTATGTCATCCTGTGCTGGAGCCGCTCGAGGCCGAGTTGACAGAGGCATATTACTTGAGCCTATTCGAGGGCGATCCGATGGCTATTCGATTTGTGCATGTGGGGCGGCATGCCAGAGGAGCACATGATAAGCCTGCGTCTGAGACACAACAGGTGCCTTTGCGTGAGAGAGTGTACCGCATGAGGGTGGCAGAGCATGTACTTATTATGCAGCAAGTGGCGAAGGCAGCTGGGAAGCTGAAGTGCCGAGATACATTTCGGGTTGTTGAGCCTAGTCGACCTGGCGTGTCTCGATCGCAGCCGAAGCGTCGCAGACCCTCATCGCAGCATGAGGAGGAGCCAGAGCCAGACCATGTGTGCTGCGAACACGCCAGGAGTGCTCGACTAGACGAGGCCTCAGTTGTTGCTATGACTAAGAGTGTCCATCGTGCCATTATGGACGACGATTGAGAGGGCCTCGCAGCTCGAGTGGCTCGATGTGTGTTCGAGCGATTGCGATTTCTTCCCGCATGATCTTGAGACATAGATCTCGTCGCCTATTACGCGACGTGGAGCTCGCCACCATTCGAGCATATCGATCGAGGCTCGGTATCTTAGCATGACGAGGTACCTTGTAGTAGCCATCGATGATCTGTTACACAACAGGTCGATCCAGATCAGGGGCCCCACACTAGCCACCGACGATCAGGTCGATCTAGAGGAGGTGCCCCGCACTAGCCACCGACGATCTGCTTCACGGCAGTTCGATCCAGAGGAGGAGCCCCGCACTAGCCACCGACGATCTGCTTCACGGCATGTCGATCCAGAGATGGAGGCCTGCACTAGCCACCGATGATCTGCTTCACGGCAGATCGATCCAGAGGAGGGGGCCCGTACTAGCCACCGACGATCTGCTTCACGGTAGATCAATCCAGATCAGGGGCCCAGCACTAGCCACCGAAGATCGGGTCGTCGAAAGTCTAGTCACACCAGCCAGCGGAGATCGGCAGCTCGAGATACAGTCGTGCCTGAGGGTGATGTATCTTCTGATAGTGGGGATGCTGCATCGGAGACCCTTGCATTGGAGACCCCATATCCAGCTCCCCTAGATATGAGTAGCCCTGAGTCGCGACTAAGGTCGTACGAGATCTTTAGGCAGTTAGGCCCAGATGCTTATGTCGTGGCTTATTTGAATGAGCATATTTTGACTCAGGCATTATTCGATCAGATCACCGACCCACACGCTGAGTTGAAAGGAGAAGTACTTTATATTATATATTTATAACTCAATTAATGGTGTTCTTTTTTTATTTGTGTGTTAGGCTATGGAGTTGTACTCCTTGTATATACATTGGAAAATAATCAACCCACATCATCCTGCTAATGTATTATTGCCCAGGACCAATAAAGCTCGATGCATTATAGCAACGATTGGATTTTATGTAAGTTTGAAATGTCCCTAAATTTATTTTAACTCATCCAGTTTATATAAATTATTCCCGACTAAATTTATTCATTTATGTAGCAAGCGCTTATGCGTGAGTTCGCCCAGCTTCATCCTAATGATCATATGTGCTATCATGTAGTATCAAAGACCACATATCCACGATGGAAAGTACCCGATGACTTGATAGCGATGGTGCAAGGGGTCGATACAGAGCATAGCAGACCATGGATGTGCACCGATATGGTAAGTTTATTTCCTCATTTATATTATTTTTCTATCAATAGAATATAAACTTTAAAATTATCAATGTTGCAGATACTGGCCATCTGTAACGTCGGGAAAAATCACTGGGTCACAGTTCGCATATCTACTGTTACGTGGACTCTTGAGGTGTACGACTCGCTGGCGCACAACCCTGACTCTCGGGCATTGAGACGTTACTAGATGTTGCCCATTATTCGGCTTTTCCCTCGACTGATGAGGGTGGCTGGATATTGGGGAAACAATCCATTGAGGACGGTACATTATGAGCATTTGACATTGGCGGAGATGCCCGATGATGAGCAGTTCGTGCAGACTGACTCAGTGAGTTGCCGTGTCTTTGCATGCAGCTATATTTAACGTCTCGTCATAGGTATGCCTGAGAGGTTACGTCACGGTCAGTGGTTCATACTATCTTAGCGTATGAAGATAGCTCGTAGGATATGGTTACTGAGTCATGTGGTTTAGTTTTATCGACTTGTTTGTATTTATGGCGGATATTGTAGTATTTTTATCGGTATTAGTGATATTTTTATGATTTACGTTAGATTGTTGTTGGTTTTTATTGGATTGTTGTTGGTTTTTGTTAGATTGTTGTTGGTTTATATTAGATTGTGGTTGGTTTTTGTTGGATTATGTTGGCATGCACGGCGCACGAGGGTACACGCCCGTGCACGATCGTGTATAGTACACGACCGTGTGCTGTGCACGATCGTGTACAGTACACGGTCTTGCATGATCGTGCACGGACGTGTACCCTCGTGCACCGTGCATGCCCCTTCTCGTTATAATCCAAATACAATAATAATTCAACATCCTAAACGAAAAATATTCATAAAAATCCAAAATAATCAATCCAAAACAACGAATATCACTTCATATAACAAATATCCTTACTAAAGAGGCCGTTGAGGACACAAATTTCTTGTATGCTCTTCACTTCGATAAATACTATATTTTTTCCTACGTCGTGTCCTTTCCACACATGTTTCATCACTAATGGCAATAAATGTTGTGCATGAGCGTTTGTTGTGGCCTTGACCCTTGCAACGTGTGCATATTTGACGACGTGATCTAGACGAACCCTCAACAACCGATTGCATCCTACTCAATCTAGGACACCCAGCCTGACGTGTGATGATTGAAGGTCGAATGATGTAAGCTGATACAGATTCTGGTACAATCCATGCACCGGGATGTGATACAGATGCAATTCGATAAGAATAAGTCACCGCAAAAAAGACTGTCTATAATACTGAGCCACAAAGTCAGTGACTTGTAAACCAGCACGCCTAAAAAAAAGAAAGTAATCATAAAGAAATTAATCACAAAAGAAATTAATCACAAAATAAATTAAGTTTAGATAAATATCCTACCTAATAGCAGCACAAGCGTGACTACAAGGGATCTCGTCCAAATCGAACTCACGACATTCACATATCACATTCTGCAAATCAACCACGTAGTATGTGTTTTCTCTTCGACTTTAAACATGTGTGTGGTCGTTGAGCGAACAACGAGGGCGTCCCTTTCGACGAGGCATGTAGCTCGACGCGGCTACTTCAGTCAACTCATCGGACCTTGCTGCTGCACTAGCTAATCGCACGTCAAACCATTTCTCCGTAATAGATCGAAAAGTCTCAAGTAACGAGCAAACAGGTAGACGTCGAGCCCACAACAATCGACTATTGAAACTCTCTGCCGCATTTGAAGTTATGAAACTATAGCATCGTACAAGACACTTCAACCTAGACCACCTATGCTCCCCAATGGAGAGTAGATGATGGTGTGCTGCTGGTTTTAGAACATCCACAACAGAAAAATATCTCTTGAAATCCTCTGATCGATAGGCATATGCAGCTGACTTGATAACTGTACAAACATGCGACCCAAATCGCGCCATATTGTTCTGCAAATGGTAAAAGCACAACACATGCGCGACGTTCGGATACACGGACTCCACAGTTTTTTCGATGCCCTTATGTTAATCAGACACAACTAAGAGATCATCAGGATAACCAATGCATGAACGCAGCCGAGATAAAAACCAAGTCCATGACTCTTCATCCTCAATCGGACCTAACCCAATAGCAAGCGGAAGATTCCTTCATTTCCATCCTTCGTAATGACGATAAAATAAATTCCTTTGTTCTTTCCTTAAGATGAGTCCGTCTACAACGACGATCGTCGAGGTAATGCTTGAAAGCATGCAAACTCTGTCCAAGAGCAAGAAACAAATATCAAAATTCGCCATCATGAGCCATCTCAATATCATATAGTGTCCCGGGGTTAGATTCTCTCAACAGATGCAAATATGATGGAAGCAATTGATAGGACCATTCGAAATCGCCATATGTCATCTCTATAGCGACGTTTCCTGCTCGGAGAACAAAGCTGTAATACATCTCAATGCCAAATTGTCGATGCATCTCTCCAATCATCTCTTTCGGCTTCAGTACCACACCTTCATCGACCAATTTTCGTGCAAAATACTTGCCAACAATCTTAGCAGGCACATGTCGTGGAGCAGTGCGATTCAAATCTAAGTGACAAGTATGACTATTGTTCAACTTAATTACTCTCCATATCGTTGCCCTCTGGACGGATCGTAGCTTAAAAGGATAATCGTTGCCATGCTTGCAAATATATCCCAAACGTGTTTTACTTGACCGATCGACCACATACTCTACATGATTCTCCAAGTGGTACAATCCTATCGCCAAGTCATCTTTCGTCTTAAATATCGAATCAATACATAATTGGATGGTATGGGCTCCACAAGGTTCGACCTAATCTAATGGCAATACACTGTCACAATCAAGTAGTGGAATAACCTAGTTGCGCAACTCATGCGCTGTATCATCCTCTCCGGTTCGTGAAGTTATAGCATGAGCCTCACCATCAAGATGATGTTCGGAAGTGAAGTTGCGCTGTCCAATAACCTTATCAAGATGTCCTGGTTGTCGAATCCAAGCACAAAATTCAGTAGACAATGAATCAAATATATCTCTATGTCGGTTCGTGTCTTCCTCTTCATCTGAATACACCAGCTCGTCTTCATCCTCATTTGAAGACAACGGCTCATCTTCGTGTATAGCTGAACCAGTACATCTTGCATTAGACTCGGGCAAGACTGTAAATCGTTGTGAACCATATAATACTGGTGTCTCTGTGTGTACCGTGGCTGCAGATTGCTTGCCTTTTTCAATCACATACACAACATGATCATCCTTTTGTTCCACAATCAATCGGAACAAATCAGTGTTAGTTTTTAACGATTCTTTTATTCTTCTTCCATCACTAGCGCTCATCGTATAGAAAAGCATATAATCCGATCCACCATTGTTGCATACTTGCTCATGAATCTCTCTTAGCAAATTAGCACGTGAAATTTGTTCTACAGCCATGTATACGAGAACCTCGTCGCCGCCTATGTACTCTGCTCTGTCCCAACTACCACCTTGACGTATAATAAGACATTGCCAAGACATATACATAGGATGCACGGGATGCGTTGTGAGTAGATAGTGACTGGTATTGGTCGTACACAGGCTATGCACAGCCATGCACGGTGCACGAACCATGCACGATCGTGCACCATGCACGCACCATGCACGGTCGTGTATAGTGCACGACCGTGCACGGTCGTGACCGTGGACTTATAAACGTCGTGCACTGATGAATTCTATGCACGGTTTGAAATTCATAGGTACACGGTATGGCCGTGTATTGTACACGGTTCAGTATTAGCAAATCATTTTTTTAAATTTAACTAATTAAATGATCCTAGATATTAAATTAATCACTTTATTAACATAAAATCAACACAAATAACATATGTGACACATAATATTACTACCGTGTACAACCGTCTATTGAAGAACACATTTTTTCTTCTTCAAAACATTAAATTTATCATTCCAGTAACATAAAATTATTAAAAAAAACATATTTAGGCTGTAAATCATCAACCGTGTACAGCCGTGTAATCAAGAACATAAAAAAAATTCTATACGGATATTAATTTACCTTAATCCAGCTAGCAATACTCGATTTCCACTGTTTGATTGAAAAAAACGCATGTAACAACTTGTTATATTAATTATTTTCGTCTCTCTTCCTCTCTTTGAAATTTTAATGTTACAAATGAATTCGTTTGTGATTTGAATTCAATGTCTATCAATTTTTCAAATGAAATGTTTACCAACCACTTTTTACAATTAATGTTTACCAACTTTAATTTAATTTCATTCAATTTTTTGGCAGAGCTTATATTCGAGAGAGAGAGAGAGAGATGAGAGAAGAGCATTCAATTCATTCTTATTTTTTTGGCATAGCTTATTTTTCGGGTAGAGAGATAGGGACGAGAGAGAGAGGAGAGAGAGAGAGAGGATAGTTATTATCGTAAATGGTGGGCCCAGGGATAGTTATGTCTTTTTAATCCAAAATGGCTATAAAACTCATGTTTTTATTAGTGTGGATATAAAACTTATCTCACTATTTCTTTTGGCTATAAAACAAATCCAAATCAATCAATTTTTGGACGAGGGTCCTAGTTGCGCCGCACCCAGTTAAATAAAATACATTAAATTTTATAAGGGTCCATAAAGGAATCCTAAATACAATTTCTTAAAGAATTAAATATTATTACAAAATCAAAGGGCCAAATTATTTAAAAATGTATCATAATGGTACTATATATTCTTGAGAAACTTTAGGATCAAAATATTAACTATAATTTTTTGCATACTAGTTAATCGATTTTAATAATCAACCTAAAAAGCTTATCCAAATAAACTAAATTAACTACTTGGAATTTATAAAGAAACCCAATATTTAACCACTATAAATAAAAATAAAAAAATTAGCAAGTTGCTTGGTCAAAAATTTTAATTTCAATGAACTCATATATATATATATATATATATATATATATAAATAACCTTCCCATTTAATTGTTTAAATAGTTAATCAAAATTCAACAATTTTCTATTAATATAACTCCACAATAAATTAATTAACAAAGACAAACAACTTGATTTTAAAAAAAAAACAGCAACCATCTTACTTGAATCTGGGCATATTGACCTATGAATATAATTTTAAGTTTAAGAACATTTCATCTCTAATAACTCATTAATAATTATTTATTCCTTTAGAAAAATCTAAAGGCAACAGAAACAAAAGTATTACTCCATCTGTCCCACCGAAAGTGTCCCATTTCTTTTGATTACGGGTATTAAGAAGAAATGTATAAAGTTATTAAAGTGTTAAAAAGTGGATAGGGTCCACACTTTTTGAAGGTATAATTATTTCCTAAAATAGAATATGATAACCCAAAAAAGAAAGTGAGATATTTTAATTGGGACAGGGAAGTATGGTTCAATGAAGAAACATATTTTATAAATTCAAATTTTTATCCTCTTGGGATTGAAAACAGAGAAATAAGTTGATCAGAATTTTTTTTCGTTTTATGTGCTACTAGTTTGAACCTAGTTTTGCACAATACCCAAGGTTTATACATATACTGCAGAATCAACTAATCATGCAATCAACTTTTACTAAAAGATTTTTTTAATTAAACTATAGAAACATACCTGTACTTATGGATGGAACTCTGACTATTGTTCCTACAGCTCAAATATTCCAACAAATAGGCTTTTGAATGCTAATAAAAAATTTGACGACAAAGACTATTGTGAATGTGTTTATATATATATATATATATATATATATATATATATATATATATATATAGACTATTGTGAATGAAGAATGGAAGAATTTTAAAGTAATAACCCTAAAGGTGTTCTACTCCTACTCAAACTCTTGTTAATTAAAGCATCATTATACATAAATATAAAATAAAACTTGGACTCAACAAAATAATATTCTATAAAACCCAATTTTAGGATAAATAATATAATTTGACAAATATATAAGCCCAAAACTTATTTTATTACTTAACCCATATTATTATTATTAATTTTTTAAAGTAATATTTGAAGGCCCTAAAATAAATTATGAAGTTCATTTTCTAGTTAGGGACGTAACTACGGACTCCATCAAGTCCAATACAAAATCGAGCATGATAAATATTCACAAATCTAACGTAAATTATTTAAAATTTTAAAGCAAATTAAATCAAGCAAAAAGTGGGGCGTTACAATGCTATTAGGGACGGGTACTTAGCTAGAATTTCATCCTCACGCTCCCAAATCGCTTCCTCGGGACCATGGTGACTCCATTGTATTTTAATTAAAGTCACACGACGGTTCTTTAACTCATGAATTTTTCGATCTAAAATCGTGATGGGTTCTTCCTCGTAGGTTAAATCCTTATTAAATGATATACCACCATAAGATACTACATGACTTAGGTCATGCATATACTTCCTCAACATCGAAACATGAAAAGTATTATACATGGATGACAGCTCGGGCGATAATGCCAAACGATAGGTGATGGAGTCCGAGGTTCACATTTTTTTAATTATTTTCGCAGTCCATTTAGATGTTAGATTAAATAGTTTCATAGTTTAATTAGATCTCCTCTATTAGTTAGTTTCCTACTTCGATAAGGACTCCTTCTTTTATAAGGATTAGACTTCATTTTTCAGCCTATATAAAGGCTTGTAAGCATACGAAAATATTCAGCTTTTGATTTACCAATATATGTGAGTTTTATTCTCTCTTCATT
Source organism: Salvia rosmarinus (assembly GCA_036937905.1). Lineage (NCBI taxonomy): Eukaryota > Viridiplantae > Streptophyta > Magnoliopsida > Lamiales > Lamiaceae > Salvia > Salvia rosmarinus. Next base: position 18,640,477 of record CM072820.1, read on the forward strand.
AGCTCTTCGAATTTCTTGAGATTTGTCAAGTAATTCATTTATCGACGTATCAACGAGACATTCATCCCTCATTTGTGTGTCATTCATCGTCCCTGAGTTGCTGCGTCAATGTCACGTTGGGGTATAGGCGACATACTGACCTATATCACTTCTTGGGTTAGATTCAGAGGTTTTGGGATTTTCCATTGTTTTCATTCAAAATCTTCCGTTCGCGTGTCGATAGATCCTTCGTACCAACGAGGATCGTATCATTTGGTGTAAGAGCCATCCGTTCATTGTCGAGGTTTCATTTCATTCTTTCGTTTCGTGTCAAGGGTCGTATCTAGGGTTTCTTTCTTTCGTTTCGTTTTGACTGTTGTGACGTGGGTAGCGGCTAGGGTTTGTTCATCCGTGTTTAAATCAGCGTCTACCATATCTGTGATCTTATCCATATCGTGATTATACATTATCCATATCGTTATCCATATCATACATTATCCATATCGTTATCCATATCATTATCCATATCGTTATCCATATCATACATTATCCATATCATTATACATATCGTTATCCATATCATACATTATCCATATCATTATCCATATCATTTGGGCTATCATTATACATATCAATATCCGTATCATTAATTTTTTTTTCGTTCTTGAGATTTTCCGCATCCATGTTCTGTGAGGATTTAAATATATATATATAGAAATTTCCGAATCCAGTTTCGAGAAAATTAGTTAATTGTGTTCCTTGGTACATTATAGTCGTTTGGTGCACATTCTGAGTGCACTTTTTTTCGAAATTCCGTTAAACCTCGTTGTGTTTTCTGGGTTCCTTAGGTAGTATAGGTCGTGTTGAACAAGTTTCTGCACAACACATTTTCGAGTCTTCGTTTTTTTTTTCGTATATTTCCTTTCGTGTCCTGTTTGATTTGTTGGTATTGAATTCATTGGTGGATTGAGAGGATTTGAGACTTTTGAAGGAGAATTTGAGTGGTAAAAGGCAAGAGAGTGAGATTATTTGAGTGTTTAAAAAAAGCTAATTTTGAGTGATACACGAGTGTTGAGTGATTCATTTTGAGTGATACACGAGCGTTTGTGAGTTGGTGAGGTTTCTGTTATTTTTTTTCTTTCTAACGTTTTCTACAGCAATGTATAAGAATGTGGAGTCAGATGGGTCATGTCATAAAGACGACGATGATTCTACCAATCGTCAAACACAATTCATGATGGAGGCCTTGCATTCTGAATTGGGAAAGATAATCTCAAAAGAGATGGAGGAGCTGCATGATCGAATTAATGCACTTGAAGAGAGACCTCGACGTCGTCTAGATCCTATTGTGTATCAACGAGGTGGAGGATGAAGAGGATGCAGAGGCGGCAAAAATTTTCATCGAGATAATAGATACGAAGAGGCTGAAAATGAGGAAGATGAGTTTTCAGATTTTGATGAAATACGACCTAGAGAAAGGGATCGAGAAGATAACAATATGAGCAGCATCAAGATGAACATCCCTTCTTTTCAAGGGAAAAATGATCCTGAATTATACTTGGAGTGGGAGAGAAAGGAGGAGCTCATGTTTGATTGCCATAACTATTCTGAGCTCAAGAAGGTGAAATTAGCAGCAATAGAGTTCTCTGATTATGCACTTATTTGGTGGGATCAGTTGGTGAGTAGTAAGAAGAGGAATCGAGAGCAGCCTATCCAGACATGGGAAGAGATGAAGCGATGATGAGGAAGCGATTTGTGCCTAATCATTATTACCGTAAGCTGTATAACAAATTGTAGAATTTGAGGCAAGGACTGAAGAGTGTGCATGACTACTTCAAGGAGATGGAAGTAGCCATGATTCGAGCTAGTATTGTTGAAGATAGAGAGTCGACGATGGCAAGATTCTTGGCGGGATTGAATTGGGAGATTCACAATGGAGTGGAGTTACAACATTATGTCGAGTTGGAGAACATGGTTCACATGGCCATAAAGATTGAGAACCAACTCAAGAGGAGGGTTAATGACGGTAGTGGCGGTAAGATGAAGCAGAATCAGTCCAATTGGAGGCAACCCCAAAATGTTAGTGGTTCTTCATCAAGAGGGAACCAATGGAAGAAGGAGGAGCATCTGAATGGGGAGAAGTGGACGTTTGAAAAGCAAAGAACAGATCCTACGAGTTACGTAACTCAAGCCAAAAATGACGGTACCCGGAACCATGATTTGAAGTGTTTTACTTGTCATGGAATTGGACATATTGCTAAAGAGTGTCCGAATAAGAGGGTGATGATCATTCAGGATGATGGAGAGGTGGTGACCGATGATGAGGGAGAGACTACTAATCTAGAGATACCAGCCTTGGAGGATTCCAATGTTGAAGAGATTGAAGCACCTGATGCACTCATTTTTGTTGCTAGGAGAGCTTTGAGTGTGCAGAATCCAGTGAGTGATACAGAGCAGCAAGAGAACATCTTTCATACGAGGTGTCATGTCAAAGATAAGGTGTAGAGTGTGATCATCAATGGTGGGAGTTGTACCAACGCGGCTAGCATGACCATGGTTGAGAAGTTAGGGTTACCATTAGTGAAGCATCCCAAGCCATATTGTTTGCAGTGGTTGGATGATAGTGGCATTGTCAAGGTGACGAAGCAAGTAAAGATTCTGTTTCGCATCAGGATGAAGTTCTTTGTGATGTGATTCCGATGCAGGCGAGCCATATTCTATTGGGACGACTGTGGCAGTTTGATAGAAGAGTGAAGCATGATGGCTTTACGAACAAATACTCCCTCGAGTTCAATCAAAAGAAAGTGTCACTTGTTCCTTTTACTCCAAAACAAGTTTATGAGGATCAAGTGTTGTTGCAAAAGGAGTCGAAGTTGGTGAAGTCGTTGGGCAAAGTGATCGAAGTAAGGAGAATGGAGTAATCCAAAAGTCTTGTCTTGCGAGGGCTAGTGATTTGAAGTGGTTGGTGAATAAGGAGAAGCCATTGGTTGAAATAATATACAAGGAGAATTTGAGTCCGTTTGATATAGGTGACGATTTGGATTTGAGGACAAATCCTTATCAAGAGAAGGGGAATGATGGAGTCCGAGGTTCACGTTTTTTTAATTATTTTCGCAACCCATTTAGATGTTAGATTAAATAGTTTCCTAGTTTAATTAGATCTCTTCTATTAGTTAGTTTCCTACTTTGATAAGGACTCCTTCTTTGATAAGGATTAGACTTCATTTTTCAGCCTATATAAAGGCTTGTAAGCATACGAAAATATTCAGCTTTTGATTTACCAATATATGTGAGTTTTATTCTCTCTTCATTAGCTCTTCGAATTTCTTGAGATTTGCCAAGTAATTCATTTATCGACGTATCAACGAGACATTTATCCCTCGTTTGTGTGTCATTCACCGTCCCCGAGTTGCTGCGTCAACGTCACGTTGGGGTATAGGCGACATACTGACCTATATCACTTCTTGGGTTAGATTCAGAGGTTTGGGGATTTTCCATTTTTTTCGTTCAAAATCTTCCATTCGCGTGTCGATAGATCCTTTGTACCAACGAGGATCGTATCAATAGGCAACATCTCTAATCTTTTCCAAAATTTCAAACCGTCCGATAAAACGAGGCCTTAACTTCCCTTTCTTACCAAATCTCAAAACTCCCTTCATTGGTGCTACCTTCAAAAAACACCACCAACATCAAAATGCAAATACTTTCTTCTTTTAGTAGCATACGATTTTTGTCGATCTTAGGCAACTTTGATCCTATCTCGAATTTTCTTGACCACACCAACAGTTCTTTCCACCATCTCGGGTCCTAGGATTTTTCTTTCACCGACTTAGTCCTAAAAGACAGGTGATCTATGTTTCCTCCCATAGAGTGCCTCATAAGGAGTCATACCAATATTAGAGTGGTAGCTATTATTATAAGCAAACTCTATTAATGGCAAGTATGTCTCCCAACTTCCTCCAATATCCAAGACACAAGTTCTTAACATATCTTCCAAAGTTTGAATTGTTCTTTCTGACTGACTGACTGTCTGAGGATGATACGTTGTCGAAAACTTTAACTTTGTACCCAAAGCAAGGTGTAGACTGCCCCAAAACCTTGATGTAAAACGTGGGTCTCGATTAGATATAATGGATGTCAGTACCCTATTAAATCGAACTATCTCTTGAACATATAACTGTGCAAACTTGTCCATCGAAAACGTCATGTGCATTGGCACGAAATGCACTGACTTAGTCAAACAGTCAACAATCACCTAAATTGCATCATTACCTCTCAAAGTTCTAGGAAGTCGAACTACGAAATCCATAGTGATGTTTTCCCACTTCCACTCTAATATCTCTATGGGCTTTAACAATCCTCATGGTCGTTGATGTTCTGCCTTCACTTGTTGGCAAGCCAGACATCGCTCCACATACTTTGCAATTGACCTTTTCATGACATACCACCAAAAACTCTTCTTTAAATCTTGGTACATCTTGGTGCTACCAGGGTGTGCTGTGTACACAGTTCGATGTGCCTCATCCATTATCTCTTTTCTCAACTCCTCATCCACTGGGACATAAATTGTCTTATTATAGGCAAGTGTCCCGTCATGTAAAATTATAAATTCTCTTAGATCATCAGATACTTCTTTAGCTTGCATCTTTTGTAGGAACTCATCATCTTTTTGAGTCTCTCGAATTCAATCCTCGGATGTACTACCAAAGCTGAGACAATAACATCTACCTCATCAGGTGTGGTCACTAATTCAATACTCAATCTTTCAAAATCTTTCACCAACTCCACTTGTTGAGTTAACCTTCTTACAGGATTTGTATCCATTCTTCTGCTAAGTGCATCTGTCACAACAATGGCTTTTCCAGGGTGGTACAAAATATTACAATCATAGTCCTTGACCAACTCCAACCACCTTCTTTGTCTCATGTTTAGCTCTTTTGGCGTGAAAAAGTTTTTCAAACTCTTGTGGTCAGTATAAATCTCACACTTACCCCCATAAAGGTAATGTCTCCAAATCTTCAAAGCATGAACCATGCTGCAAATTCCAAATCGTGTGTATGATAATTTAGTTCATGTGGCTTCAACTGTCTAGACGCATAAGCCACCACTTTTCTTTCTTGCATTAACACACATCCTAAACCCTGCTTCGATGCATCACTAGATTATGTATCCCTTAGAACTATCGGGGATAGTCAAGACTGGAGTAATTACCAACTTCTCTTTTAATATTTGAAAGCTTCTTTCGCACTTCTCCATCCACTCAAACGGTATTCTCTTCCGTGTCAACTGAGTGAGTGATCCTGCAATCCTTGAAAAACTTTCGATAAATTTTCTATAATATCATGCCAGTCCCAGAAAACTTCGTATCTTCGTGGCACTTGTCGGGACTTTCCAATTACTTACAGCCTCAACTTGTGTCGGATCCACTTCAATTCCTTCTGATATCACCACGTGTCCAAGAAATCCAATCCTATTCAGCCAAAACTCACACTTTGTAAACTTGCCATACAACTTTTCTTTCCTTAATATATCCAAGACTGTGCGCAGATGCGACTCGTGCTCTTCTTGATTTTTAGAGTATATCAAGATGTCATCGATGAAAAAGATCACGAACTTATCCAAGTATGGATGAAACACCTTATTAATCAAATCCATAAAAACTGTAGGGGCATTGGACAATCCAAAAGCTATTACCACAAACTCATAGTGACCATATCTTTTCCTAAAAGATGTCTTTCAAATATCATCTTCCTTCACCTTCAATTGATGGTATCCAGATCGTAGATCTATCTTTGAGAAAACTCATGCACCTTGTAGTTGATCGAAGAGGTCTTCAATTCTCAGTAGAGGGTACTTGTTCTTTATTATAAGTTGATTCTGGTCTCGATAATCTATACACATCCTCATGCTACCATCTTTCTTCTTTACGAACAATACTGGTGCTCCCCATGGTGAAACACTCGGTCGAATATACCATTTATCCAATAATTCTTGTAACTGCATTTTCAACTCTTCTAACTCCTTTAGTGCCATTCGGTATGGAGCCTTAGAAACTGGTGCTTCTCCGGGCACAAGGTCAATGGTAAACTCCACTAGTCGTTTCGGTAGTAAACCTGATATTTCTTCAGGAAACACATCGATAAAATCTCGAACCACTTCCACATCCTCTATTATTGTCTCCGTCGGTGTTTAACCCAATACATTTACTAAGAATCCTTTGCACTTTCCTTTTCTTAACATCTTCACTGTTTCCATTGCAGATATTAATTTCAGTGGTTTTTCGATCCTTGCTCCGTAGAACATAAACTCATTCTCTTTCGGTCTTTGAAAAGTTACTTCTCTCATGGCACCTTATAGTGGCATAATTGCTACTTAACCAGTTCATCCCCAAGATCAAATCAAAGTCACGCATCTCTAAAGCATAAAGATATGCCGCTAATGTTTTTTCTCCCAACACGATTTTCACACTTCGTGTCATCATATTAGTTCTTAGAGTTTCTCCTGAGGGAATCCTAACATCAAGGGCTATGTTCTCTACTCCTACAGTCATTTACGTCTTCTCACATAGCCCAATAGATATAAAAGAATATAACGCTCCAGAATAAAATAAGGCTAAAACAGATAATCCAGAAACGATAACCATTCCTGACATAGTACCACTCCCTTCATCGGCCTCCTGCCGAGTGAATGCATATAGTCGAGCATTTTCTCCTTGCTTCTGCTCTCCCTTTCCCTTCTTTGGACAGTTGTTGGCGTAATGTCCTGGCTCGTGGCAGATATAACATACTCCGACTTATCCCAAACATTTTCCAAAGTATGGCCGCTTGCACTGCTGACACATGGGCCCCTGCGTCGACGTATTAGGAGCATGCTGAGTGTTAATCATTCCCCCCTTCTTATAGGGAAAATTATTGTTTCCCCGGTTTCAATTGTCCCATTTTCTCTTTACTGGATGATCCACATTTCTTGTTTTCTTATCCACTACGAGTCCAGCCTCCACTTCATGCACTCTTCTGACAGCAACCCCGTAACTTACAATCTCGTGGATTGCAAGGATGTCCCATATCTCAGGCTTAAGCCTACGAAGAAAACGATCAGCCTTTTGGTCATCAGTATCGACCAGTCGTGTAGCATAACGAGCAAGTTTATTGAATTTTCACTCGTATTCAGTCACGGTCATACCACCTGCTTCAAGTAAAGTAACTCCGCTTGTTTCTGATTGCGGTAGGAATATGGAAAGTATTTCTCCATAACTACTTCTTTGAACCTTTCCCATGTTAAGTTCTAATGCTCCACTTCGGTCAAACCACTTTTATAAGACTTCCACCAGTGGCCTGCATCTTCAGTGAATTAGAAGACTACGCAAGACACCTTGTGGGCATCAGTACACTCTATATGCTCAAAAATTCTCTTGAGCTCCATTATCCATTCCTCTAAAATCAGAGGTCCACTCCTACCATCAAACCTCGGCGGTATGTATCGAAGAAATTGCTCAATCACTTGGCTAGTAGTCGACGGTGGTAGTGCATTATTTTGTAGAGCAGGTGCTGCATGAGGTTGGCGCTGTGTGAATTCTTGCAGTGTGACAACCAGTGTTTCCATCGAATTCCTAGTCTGTTGGTCATTATTGGGGTTGCGTTGCGGTCCACGGGCCATTTCCTTTAAAATTAAATTTCACTTTATGATGTTAATATTCCCAACTAAACCAACAATAAGCTAAAACATTTGGCAACACTCGAGTTTCAAATAATATCTTTCATATAGTCCAACTTTCTCACATGCATTTATCCAAAATCTACTAACAAACCAAAAGAAAAGAAAATGAACAACAAAACGTTCCACTCAAGAAAAAGAAACAAACGCATCAAAACTTAACTATCCTATTCCTCGTCACTGCTAATCTCTATAACCTCCGGACTAGTATGTTCTTTAGGGCCTTCTTCCTCTTCGGGATCATCATATTCTTCTTTTATTTCCCCATTCTCTTGAAGTACTTCCACATTCTGTTGTGGGAGTGGTGACACGGGACCTTCGTCATCTTCTATCATTGTTATGCCATGAAAAAGATCCTTACATCTGCGAATTAAGGTGGCCATATAATCCTCAAAATTGATTTGACGCTGGCCATTCTCCAAGATTGTCTCTCGATCTGTAAAGGCCTTTCCAGCAATAGCCTCAACTTCATTGGGTGCCAGGTAAATGACACTAGAGGCAGGTTCATATCCAGGTATTGGTTGTCCGTGCGTAATAATCTGCCACCAAAACTCTCTCTAAGCTACAAAGTTCACTATGACACCCATAGTTGGATTCCAAGTACGTTGCTAGAATCGGACTACGGCCAGTTCATGCTTATAAATTGGAGGTATATTATAGGTATTCTCTATCTAACCTACACAAGTGAGGCCTAAAAATCAAGCAACTAAGAGGGTGTTTGGCTGAGCTTATAAGCTCAAAAAACGACTTATAATTTGTTTTTAAACAAAAAACTGCTTATAAGCTGTTTTGGGGAGCTTATAAGCTCACCCAAACACCCCCTAAGTCCCTTCTAATTTTGAGGACACAAATAAGTAAAAATTTCAATCAACTCATGCTCAGGTTTAACAATAATTTTCGCAAAAGGATGCACAACTCTCACATAATGTCACATACAAATCTACACCACATTTCATAATATTTGAGAGAGATTCTCCACTAATAAGTGCTCACCAAAATACTTTATCATATCAAAAAAACGTAAATTACCTCGATCAAGAGCGGGTGTCGGGAATGGGTGGTGCCCTTTATCATAACAACATCATATAACAAATTATTCAAATTTTAAAGTCTACAGAAACGTAGACCCACTCTAATACCACTAAATATAACACCCTATATTCATAATTTAAAAATGTTATATTTTCTTAAAATGCTAAAGCGGAAATATGTAAAAGTGATTTTTTTATTTGACTAAAATATCTATTGAATAAATTTTTTAAATAATATATATAAAATCTCTTGAATAAAATTGTCAAATAATGAGTCTAACAAACTCAAGTCTAAACTTTGCACAAGAACTGATGACAACCAACGATCCAAAGCAAACTACGCAAGACTTAATAGCATGAGATAAGTTGGAGTTCTAGTAAATCAAATCCAACAACGATAATAAAGGAAAAGAATTTAAACAAAAATAACACAAGTCTTGGAATGAACTAAAAGTGTAAAACCCCGAATTTCTGGACTTAAAAATTACGAAAATAAGAAGGAATATTACGATAGAAAAGAGAATAAAAATGAACGTCGGTAGACGTCGGTTTTGAGGAATCGAAAATTTATTAATCTTTTTCACATGAAAATATTTTTAATAATAAATAAATATGTTTTAAGTATATTTAGGATATTATTTACACTAGGGAAGAAAAAGGAAATATTTTCCTTAGTTAATTGTTATTCTCAAAATTTAGAGAATAAAGAATTAATTTGTGATTTATTATTTATGTGACGAGTTGTCATGTTTATCATGTAGTATATGATAAGATAATTATCTTATACCAAGGTGTAATTTTCGAAATTGAAGAGATGTATATGATAAGGTTTGAAAATGACATTTTTGATAAGTATGCTATGATATTTTTATAAAATGATAAGATAAGATTATGACTAAGCATAAAATAATGTTTATCTCGTAAAAATGTGTGATAATATGATAAGTATCATAGGAGATAATATTTTGATTCTAGAAGCACATTAATTTCGAAATATAGGTGTAATTTTATGTGATTTTTCGAAAATCACAAATTAATGTGATAATTGTATTAAATAATTTATTTAATTATATACTTGATAAATATCATGATTCTAGATCAATCTTATCTCCTAGGAATTATAAAAATTTCGAAATTAAGAAAATAGGGTGAAAATAGAATTTTGTGAAATTTAAATTCTAGAAACCCTAGTTTTCGAAAAAAATTGGGAAATTGCTTAGAAATGTTCCAAAAATTTATTTTATGATATAATATCATTATATTTATGTAAGTACTCATGAAAATAATATTGGTTATAAAAAGAATAATAGTTTGATAATTTATCCTTAATTTTGAATTATTTGCCGATTACTTTACTTTAGTACATAGAAATGATCTTAATTAATTTTTCTATGATTTATTTTATCATCTAAGATTATTATTGTGTCATATAGCTATTAATTAGAGAAAAATAAAATATTTGGCATATTATTTTAATAAGTGCCGAAAATTTTGAAAATTAGGTGTGAAATGAATATAAATATCATACTTTAATTAATGAGGTGCCATAATTAAAAAGATAAGATAGATTAGGTGTAAAGTAGAGATAGTTATCAAATTAAACAAGTAACCTATGGTTTGGAGTGTAATGGCCGAAATATTTGACCTTATATTAAGGTTGGAAATATTTTTAAAAACTCTTTGATAATGACATCTTATCCTAAGTTGAAAACTTTGACTTTTCAAATATGATATTATTACATGATAATATTATAGTATATGATATGAAAAAAAAAAATTATCCTAAGACTATAGAGGAGTTCGAAAATTTCATAATACATTACATAAAGTGGTAAATTATTTATTTTATAAAAAGTATAGGATACATTAATTAAATAACAAAATAACATAATAAACTATAGAATAAAATAAAATAATTATATCATAAGCTATGGAGGTGGCCGAAAATGGTATAAGATAAGGTATGAGTTGTAAATTTTAATTTTACAACTAGATATGTGATAATTTCAAAAAGATAAGATAAGATGAATAATTAAATTATAAGTTAAAATCAAAAATGACTCATGGACAACTCATAGGGTTCGAAAATTAAGGAGATAAAGGAGTTGTAATTTTTGACTTTATATTAAGATATTTTATAAAGTAATGATTAAATGCACTTTATAACATCTATAAATAGGAGACCCCCCCCCCTTATACACCATATAACCGAAAATCACAAGAATTAGAGGGAAAAATAGAGAGAAAATAATAGAGAGTGTTCCCAAGAGTTCTCTTTGATCGTAGTTCGAAAAACGTCGTAGACGTCGATCAAAATCAACTAGAAGGTTAGAAACCCTACACTTCTTATTATTTTATGCAAAAATATCAGAAAATCATATGTGATATGTGTTGTTACATGCTTTCGAAAAATATGTGACGTACGTGAGAAATATGCTATATGTTCGCATTGTTAATTAAATGCGTTTATATGATAGTTATAAGCATGTATCATGATTTTATTACAAAGTTGGCATGTTATGAAATTATAGACCATGGTCGAAATTATGTAGGATCCATATGTTGAAGTACTTGAATTTTAATTGTTATTTTGAACATGAAAAAATGATAGTTATTCATGTTTAGAATTCTATGATTTTATGTGGAATTTCTTGGAAAAATATGGAATATTATAGGATAGTAATTTCGAAAATTACTAAAGCATGAAATATTGATGTACAAGTTGTATATGATGAATATTATGTCATATTATTAATATATGATGATAAAAATATATTATGTGAATATTATAGAATTTTTAAAAAATTATATGGAATTTTCAAAAATTATGAAAAATGAAAGATTATGACATCTCGAGATACGTGATATGTGGATCATATGATATGATATGTGAAAAAGTTGAGGCGTAGGGAAATATGTCCGTGAATACGTAGAATTTGAGTATATCGTAAGATAAGTAAAGTCGATGCGTGGCGGCGTTAGTTATGAAATTAAGATTCGTACGATACGTCGAACGATTTGAACTAAGGAATGAATGGAAGGATAGTACGTACGTTGGTTCGGATTGATCATTCTTACGCAGCATGATGATATGCTAAAAACTCGTTTCTTACGTTGATAAGGTTTGACTCAAAGGAAAGAAGAAACGGAAAGTAAAACCCTAAGTGACCTAAGAACTTTAAGTTCTCGAGGTGGGCTTTCTTACCAAAACTAATTACGAGCTTTTTGGAAAATGTTTTCTTGTTATTATCTTGTCTTGTTTCTTGCAAAATTTTGAGATACGATATTGTCTGCCAGAAAATGTTTTATGTTTTATATATGTCCATTCGCGTTGCCTGGGGCAACAGGATCGACATGCAATTGGATCTGAGTGGAGGTGTAAGGTAGAAATTCCCAGCTAGGGTTGTGTACACATTAGCTGAATCGCCGGTTGCGATCAGTTTTCTGAATCACCGGTTGCGATCAGTTGTCTGAATCGCCGGTTGCGATCAGTCGTGCGTCCGGGTGAAGGGAGGCCTCCCTCCCGCCGTGTTTATCCATAGCCGACTTGGAATATCGTTGTTGAGAAAATGACCGGCGATCGACTTTGAGAAATAATGAAAATGTTTTAGTAAAGCCTGGCATTTTCAATAAAACCCTGTGTCTTCTTGTGATGAGGCGACATATTTCATAAAGTAAAATGTTTTCGGCATGTGTTCACTTGAGTGCATTATTTGTACTCGACCGCATATTTGTTTTTAATGTGCGGGTTGAGCGGTGATGGAGCAGGCGGAGTTGAGCGGAATCTTTGTCAAAGTAGTATGAGTATTTTGGTTCGCCTTGAGAATGCATCTTCACATGCATGTCTCACACGTTTTATTCCGCTACCAAACTCTTGAACTCTGCTATAGCTTGTTATTATGATAAGTTCTTGATATTCTGTTGAAAGCTTTGTAAAATTCTGTTTTGTCCAAACGTACATATCAACTCTTTATATAAGATATTTGCCCATCCTAAATCTCGTTCTGTTTGGGAATATCCGTATTTCTTCGTAGATGAAATAAGTTGGAAACCTTATTCTTTTCATATTCACTTAATCCAAACCCCAAGTCACGGTCCGGTAAGGTTTAGCCAAACCGGGCTGTGACAGAGTGGTATCAGAGCTGTTCGTTTGCTTTGAACCAAAAATATTCTTTCTATCCAAAGTCTAGCTTGAATCACTAGACTTTTTATGAAGCAGTCATCACCGCTCAACGCTCCTGTTCATCATGCTCAACCAGCAAGGTAAAGTGGTTTCTGATAAAAAAGGTATGGTTTTAAAAGCTTTGAAAAGTATGTTACAGTTTTGAGGAAGTATTTGTGAAAAATATTTTTAAAGTAGACATGCCGTAAAAAAATGAGTAGTTTTGAATTGTGATAATTCATGAGACAAACGAGTGGTTTGTCTGAAGAAGTTTGAGTTCATACCCGGTTGGTATGTGATTTTGTTGTAATAAATTTGAACGAGATTAAAGCTTATACCCGGTTGGTATATGAGTATTGATGATGGACATATATAGAGTTATATGTCAGTGAGTTGAATGAAAAGTTTGTTATGAAACGAAGTTGAATTGGGAAGTTGTTTTTGATTTTTAAAGAACGTAGATGAACTCTAAGTTTCCGGAAGGACTTAGAATGAATGAAATCATAAGAAATTATCTTTTATGTATAAACGTAGTGTTTGATGAAACACAAGAACTTGAGAACTTAGAATGCCTTTTAAGATTCGATTTGACAAACGAGGATTGAAATGTTACGTGAAGGAATGGAAGCTTCGAGAAATACTCGCAACGTGGGCATAGTTTTCTCATTTGAGATTCTACACGACATAACCGACTGTTGTTTACGCGTATTAATCTAGAACGATAGATGAACTCGGAAATTAGAATGATAAAAGAAAAGTGCTTACAAGTTTATGTTGAAAGATGTTCACAAACTTCGTGTTTTGTGAAGTTTAGTTCCTTAAGAGATCCTTATGATTTAAGTTTCCCCCCCTCTATTGCTTTTAAGTTTAAAGACAGACTTACTTAGAACTATCTGTAATCAGATGGCAGGAAATGGGAATGATAAAGGTAAGAGTACGGACACGTATGTTTCGGACTTAGAACTCACAAGAGAATATCGACTCTTCTATTACAAAATAGGCACCGATCTAGGACAATTCCTGGACAAGTTCTTACAACTGTGAATGAAAGCTCGTGATCATGGAATAACGGACTTGGATGGAATCCAGCGACTCATCCGCCGTTTGCCGACAGATTGGCAAGGCTATGCAAGAGAAATAGCAAAAGATTATGTTTTCTACAAGGAAAACTCAGAGGTTCTGGCAGATTTACCAGAGTTCATCAGCCAGCTCAGATATACATACAATGTATATGGAGTAGCACCAATGGGAACTGGCCTTTTTCCTGTGTTGGATAAACAACATGAGAAGATAAAGGAATGGTTGTATCAGGATATTCCATACACCGGGCCACGTTATGTTCATTCGGTTGTGCAAGAAATAGATTAAAATGGGCAATGGACAGGATCCTATCGCCCGAGGGGATTGGAGGAGCGACCAGTGGAGACAAGAGCCACTACTTGGAGAAATAAACAGACCAACACTATAAAGGACTTCGATCGTTCTTTAAAGGATTTGGATCGTCTCATAAAGGAGGCAAAGACATATCTGGAAACAGGAAAATTTCCAGACAAGAAGAACGATTCCGACGAGGGACCTTCGGGAGAATAAAACACTTAGACTTAGTAAGACTTATGAAGCCAGTTATAACATAGATAGTATGGTTAGCATGTATATAGAGAAAACGTAGTTTGATGACATTTTGTATGTTAGTGGTGTCGAAATTTTGGTGTAAATAGAACATCACGTTATGTATTAAGTAAAAAGGACAATCGTTATATATGGAAAGTCCTCGTTGAGGAATTTTTGTAATACATGATGTTTACATGACTTGTTGTGGAAAATATCTGGCGTGTGATATGTTTTATGATCCATGATCTATAAAGAAGTTATGTGCTAGTTATTAATTTAGAAATTAACGTGTGTTTCTTTTAAAACGTTAAGAATGCCACCTAGAAGAGAATTGGGACGTAGAAGGAGAGAAACTCCTAATCGAACCCCAATAACCACCACCGCCTCGTGAGTAGGCCTTGTTTCTCAAGCAAAACCCGCCTACATTTAATGGGATGGTACCCTAATGAGGTCGAGCGTAGGTAAGGGCAATAGAGCGAATCTTCAATTTCTGCATTATACGAATCAGAAAGACTTTCTGTGTTACCTTTCAATTAACGGGTTCAGCAGACTTCTGGTGGGAGACCAGAAGGAAAGTTATGACTGATGAACAAATGGAAGAATTCACTTGGGAAGATTTTAAGACGGTATTATATGATAAGTATATTCCCAAGAGTTATAGAAAGAGACAGGAAAATGAGTTCTTTAGCCTCAAACAAGGAGATAAAACGGTAACAGAATATGATCGGATATTCTGTGATATGTCAAGATTTGCTATGAGTTTAGTAGATACCGATGAAAAGATGGCTGACAAGTTTAGAACTGGACTAAGGCCTGAGATTAGGATATCTCTTGCCAGTCATGGAGCAATGACCTATACCGAGGCCTTAGGAAGGGCTTTGGATATAGATGAAGCATTGCCGGAAAATAAACCAGCTGTAGCCCAAGAGGACATGGGTAAAAGGAAATGGGAGGAAGTTCTAACAAGGGTAATTACTACAACCAGGCTGAAAGAAGGCCATGGACGAACAATCAAAGGCCCCAGTGGATTCAAGGGCAAGGGCAAGGTCATCCAATAAATTTTGGACAAGGTAGAAACAACCAACGAAAACTAACTGGCCCTCAATGTCCACAATGCCATAGGCATCACATTGGTCCTTGCTTAGCTGGACGTGTGAACTGTTTTAGATGTGGTCAACAAGGGCACTTCGCAAATAATTGCCCACAAGTAGGACAAGGAATAATAGGTAAACCTAATCCACCACGACAAGCTCAGCAACAACAACCAGGGTTTATGCGATCAATCAACAGCAAGGTGATGATGACCAGAACAACCCGACAGGTATAAATACGCTTTCAAAATACCTGTTATTATATTATTGCTATGGAAATCTCAAGGTTACGATATTATAAGATTATACGCGAGTATTTTAGAACTTAGCTCGAAGTGAGATGAAGGGAATACGAATCTTCTCCATCAAAGGCAGAAGACACGACGTTAGAATATGTTCGCTTAAACTTAGTTTTGAACATAGGACTCACCATCTATAAGAATCGATAGTTGGATAGATACGATCAGAAAACATGAGGATATTAAGGTTTAAAAATAAGTCGATACGAATGAAAGTTTAAGGTCATACGACGATCAAACGGGTACGAGGTACCAACGTCGGAATAGAGAATGTAATATGGAGAAGGAGAAGAGAACGTTATGAGAATACATAAATTTCGAGGACAAAATTTCTTTAAGGGGGGTAGAATGTAATACCCCGAATTTCTGGGCTTAAAAATTTCAAAATAAGAAGGAATATTACGATAGAAAGAGAATAAAATGAGCGTCGGTGAGCGTCGGTTTTGAGAATCGAAAATTTATTAATCTTTTTCACATGAAAATATTTTTAATAATAAATAAATATGTTTTAAGTATATTTGGAATATTATTTACACTAAGGAAGAAAAAGGAAATATTTTCCTTATTTAATTGTTATTCTCGAAAATTTAGAGAATAAAGAATTAATTTGTGATTTATTATGTGATCACTTGATTTTATGTGATGAGTTGTCACGTTTATCATGTAGTATATGATAAGATAATTATCTTATACCAAGGTGTAATTTTCGAAATTGAAGAGATGTATATGATAAGGTTTGAAAATGACATTTTGATAAGTATCTTATGATATTTTTATAAAATGATAAGATAAGATTATGACTAAGCATAAGATAATGTTTATCTCATAAAAATGTGTGATAATATGATAAGTATCATAGGAGATAATATTTTGGTTCTAGAAGCACATTAATTTCGAAATATAGGTGTAATTTTATGTGATTTTTCGAAAATCACAAATTAATATGATAATTGTATTAAATAATTTATTTAATTATATACTTGATAAATATCATGATTCTAGATCAATCTTATCTCCTAGGAATTACAAAAATTTCGAAATTAAGAAAATAGGGTGAAAATAGAATTTTGTG
Organism: Salvia rosmarinus; assembly: GCA_036937905.1. Classification (NCBI taxonomy): domain Eukaryota; kingdom Viridiplantae; phylum Streptophyta; class Magnoliopsida; order Lamiales; family Lamiaceae; genus Salvia; species Salvia rosmarinus. The sequence continues at coordinate 18,657,435 of CM072820.1, forward strand.
AAATTTAAATTCTAGAAACCCTAGTTTTCGAAAAAAATTGGGAAATTGCTTAGAAATGTTCCAAAAATTTATTTTATGATATAATATCATTATATTTATGTAAATACTCATGAAAATAATATTGGTTATAAAAAGAATAATAGTTTGATAATTTATCCTTAATTTTGAATTATTTGCCGATTACTTGACTTTAGTATATAGAAATTATCTTAATTAATTTTCCTATGATTTATTTTATCATCTAAGATTATTATTGTGTCATATAGCTATTAATTAGAGAAAAATAAAATATTTGGCATATTATTTTAATAAGTGCCGAAAATTTTGAAAATTAGGTGTGAAATGAATATAAATATCATACTTTAATTAATGAGGTGCCATAATTAAAAGATAAGATAGATTAGGTGTAAAGTAGAGATAGTTATCAAATTAAACAAGTAACCTATGGTTTGGAGTGTAATGGCGAAATATTTGACCTTATATTAAGGTTGGAAATATTTTAAAAACTCTTTGATAATGACATCTTATCCTAAGTTGAAAACTTTGACTTTTCAAATATGATATTATTACATGATAATGTTATAGTATATGATATGGAAAAAAATAAAATTTATCCTAAGACTATAGAGGAGTTCGAAAATTTCATAATACATTACATAAAGTGGTAAATTATTTATTTTATGATAAGTATAGGATACATTAATTAAATAACAAAATAACATAATAAACTATAGAATAAAATAAAATAATTATATCATAAGCTATGGAGGTGGCCGAAAATGGTATAAGATAAGGTATGAGTTGTAAATTTTAATTTTACAACTAGATATGTGATAATTTCAAAAAGATAAGATAAGATGAATAATTAAATTATAAGATAAGATCAAAAATGACTAATGGACAACTCATAGGGTTTGAAAATTAAGGAGATAAAGGAGTTGTAATTTTTGACTTTATATTAAGATATTTTATAAAGTAATTATTAAATGCACTTTATAACATCTATAAATAGGAGACCACCCTTATACACCATATAACCGAAAATCACAAGAATTAGAGGGAAAAATAGAGAGTGTTCCCAAGGGTTCTCTTCGATCGTAGTTCGAAAAACATCGTAGACGTCGATCAAAATCAACTAGAAGGTTAGAAACCCTACACTTCTTATTATTTTATGCAAAAGTATTAGAAAATCATATGTGATATGTGTTGTTACATGCTTTCGAAAAATATGTGACGTACGTGAGAAATATGCTATATGTTCGCATTGTTAATTAAATACGTTTATATGATAGTTATAAGCATGTATCATGATTTTATTACAAAGTTGGCATGTTATGAAATTATAGACCATGGTCAAAATTATGTAGGATCCATATGTTGAAGTACTTGAATTTTAATTGTTATTTTGAACATGAAATAATGATAGTTATTCATGTTTAGAATTCTATGATTTTATGTGGAATTTCTTGGAAAAATATGGAATATTATAGGATAGTAATTTCGAAAATTACTAAAGCATGAAATATTGATGTAAAAGTTGTATATGATGAATATTATGTCATATTATTAATATATGATGATAAAAATATATTATGTGAATAAAATAGAATTTTCGAAAAATTATATGGAATTTTCAAAATTATGAAAAATGAAAGATTATGACGTCTCGAGATACGTGATATGTGGATCATATGATATAATATGTGAAAAAGTTGAGACGTAGGGAAATATGTCTGTGAATACGTAAAATTTGAGTATATAAGTAAGATAAGAAGTAAAGTCGATGCGTGACGGCGTTAGTTATGAAATTAAGATTAAATGCGATCGTCGAGCGATTTTAACAAGGAATGAATGGAAGGATAGTACGTCGTTGGTTCGGATTGATGATTCTTCGCAGACATGATGATATGCTAAAACTTCGTTTCTTACGTTGATAAGGTTTGACTCGAAGGAAAGGAGAAACGGAAAGTAAAACCCTAAGTGACCTAAGAACTTTAAGTTCTCGAGGTGGGCTTTCTTACCAAAACTAATTACGAGGTTTTTGAAAATGTTTCTTCATTATTCTTGTCTTGTTTCTTGCAAAATTTTGAGATACGATATTATCTCGCGAGAAAATGTTTTATGTTTTGTATATGTCCATTCGGGTTGCCTGGGGCAACAGGATCAGATGCAATTCGGATCCTAGGCTGGAGGTGTAAGGTAGAAATTCCCAGCTAGGGTTGTGTACACATTAGCTGAATCGCCGGTTGCGATCGGTTTTACGAATCGCGGTTGCGATCGGTTATGCGAATCGCGGTTGCGATCGATCGTGCGTCCGGGTGAAGGGAGGCCTCCCTCCCGGTGCGTTTATCCATAGCCGACTTGGAATATACGTTGTTGAGAAAATGACTGGCCAGTCGACTTTGAGAAATAATGAAAATGTTTTAGTAAAGCACAAGGCCTTTTCAATAAAACCCTTGTGTCTTACTGTGATGAGGGCAGTACAATATTTCGTAAAGTAAAATGTTTTCGGCATGTGTTCACTGAGTGCATTATTTGTACTCAGCCCTGCATATTTGTTTTTAAATGTTCAGGTTGAGCAAGTGATGGAACAGAGCGGAGTTGAGCGGAATCTTTTGTCAAAGTAGTATGAGTATTTTTTGTTCGCCTTGAGAATGCATCTTCACATGCATGTCTCACACGTTTTATTCCGCTGCCAAACTCTTGAACTCTGCTATAGCTTGTTATTATGATAAGTTCTTGATATTCCTGTTGAAAGCTTTGTAAGAATTGTTGTTTTGTCCAAACGTACATATCAACTCTTTATATAAGATATTTGCCCATCCTAAATCTCATTCTGTTTGGGAATATCCGTATTTCTTCGTAGATGAAATAAGTTGGAAACCTTATTCTTTTCATATTCACTTAATCCAAACCCCAAGTCACGGTCCGGTAAGGTTTAGCCAAACCGGGCTGTGACAAAAAGCGACATAACACCATTAGGCACACCCACTCCGCCACGCCGCTCCACGATCACTGACCTGAAAAAATTTAGATAAAAGGGGAAGAGCACAAAAACGTACTCAGTGGTGAGGAACAAGGAATATCATTATTTTTTTCTAAACGTCTATACATCGCAGGAAAGTAATAATTAACTATATTCAGCCTCACCGATATGTCCACTTGCATACTCACTGCATGCAATCAATATCATATCCAGCCTCACCGGCCTAGAAATCCCGCTTCACCAGCATAGGATATACACGTAGCCAATGACTCACCGTCAAGGCTCAGCCTCACTGGCTTAAAAATCCTGCCTCACCGGCATAGGATATATACGTAGTCAATGACTCACCATCAAGGCTCAGTCTCACCGGCTTAAAATCTTGCCTCGCTGATATAGGATATAATATATATATATATATATATATATATATATATATGGCCAATGACTCACCGTCACGACTTTCCACTTGCATACTCACCGCATGTAATAAATATCGTATCACAATCCAAACCACGATATACACGTTGGACATAAAAGAATATTTCTCAAACAAATTTCACTTTTACAAAATAAACATGCTTTATTCTACGTGTCAATATGAAATTCCAAAACATGTTTTAACGAGTTAAAGAAGATTTCACCCACCTTGTTTTGTTGAGCACAACAAATCCAAATCAATCAATTTTGAGACGAGGGTCCTAGCTGCGGCCCACCAAGTTAAATAAAATACATTAAATTTTATAAGGGTCCAAAAAGGAATCATAAATGCAATTTTTTAAAGAATTAAATATTATTACAAAATCAAAGGGACAAATTATTTAAAAATTTATCATAAAGGTACTATTCTTGAGAAACTTTAGGATCAAAATATTAACTATAATTTTTTGCATACTAGTTAATCGATTTTAATAATCAACCTAATAAGCTTATCCAAATAAAATAAATTAACAAGGAATTTATAAAGAAATCCAATATTTAACCACTATAAATAAAAATAAAAAAATTAGCAAGTTGCTTGGTCAAAACTTTTAAATCCCGTGAACTCATAAACTACATATATATATATATATATATATATATATATATAATAGTCTTTTAAGCAACGTTTGAAGACCTTACGGGTGCACAAATGCCTACTGGTTCGGGGGTAGAGTACAATACTAAAGGTCCTCGGACTTCCAGGCGGTTTTTCTTTTGGACAGCTTTTCACAGTTGGATCTCGCCTTTCCATGAAGATTCCTTATAACAAGACGAGACACCCTCTTCGTTCGATCAAAATGAAGATCTAAGACAAGACGTCTTTGTTTTTCTTCAAACCCCCAATCCGCTCTTGCTCGCCGCTCCAATACTAATTGTGAAACACCATGAGCAGCAGGATATTGAGGTCTGAAATTCAAAGTGAAATTTTGGATTTTCCTGTTCCTAGTCATCATGGGAAAGCAAGTGGTAGTCCCGCTGAGCCTCTGACCGTCCGTCCCGTCTCACGTGAATCAGAGATCTTGTCCCAGGCTACTCTCTCCCCTTGACCTTGAAGTCCTTTGTCTTTCTTTCCTTTTTACTGCTTTATTTATCTGGCATTCAAGATTTTATTTCTTTGCTAAAAAAGCATCCATCATTGGCTGATTGAGGAGTTATAGTTACGCAACAACTCGTATAAACAAGAAAAAAAGAGAGAAGAGTCAACTACTCAGGAACTCAGAGCTCAGTGTATATATATAACCTTGCCATTTAATTATTTAAATAGTTAATCGAAATTAAACAATTTTCTATTAATATAACTCCATAATAAAATAATTAACAATGACAATCAACTTGATTTAAAAAAAACAACAACCATCTTCACAACTTGAATCTGGGCATATTGACCTATGAATATAATTTTAAGTTCAAGAACACTTCAGGTCATCTCTTATAACTCATTAACAATTATTTAATTCCTTTACAAAAATCTAAAGGCAACAGAAACAAAAGTATTATTGTTCAATGAAGAAGCATATTTTATAAATTCAAATTTTTATCCTCTTGGGATTGAAAACAGAGAAATAAGTTTATCAGAATTTGTTTCCGTTTTATGTGCTACTAGTTTGAACATAGTTTTGCACAATACCCAAGATTTATACATATACTGCAGAATCAACTAATCATTCACTCAACTTTTACTAAAAGATTTTTTTTAATTAAACTATTGAAACATACCTGTACTTATGGATGGAACTCTGACTATTGTTCCTACAGCTCAAATATTCCAGCAAAGAGGCTTTCGAATGCTAATAAAAATTTTGACGGCAAAGACTATTGTGAATATATATATATATATATATAAGCACGGGCGTTATATAGCCATCCAAGTTAAGGTATGTCAAATTATAGCCACGAACATAAAAATGTCAAATTATAGCCAAGTCGTTGGCCCTATTGGGACTATTGTAACAAATAGTACCAATTGTTGGTCCTATTAGTACTATTTGGTGATAATAGTCCCAATAGGGCCAACGACTGGCTATAATTGACTTTTTATGTTCGTGACTATAATTGACATTCCTAATTGGATGGTATATATATGTATTTCACTATATATATATATATATATATAGGGAGTGGATCAAATGAGAACCACATCTTTTTGCGAACTAACCAACCATGCATAAGGCGTTGAAGATGATGATAAAGCGGTATAAAGTTGTGCATAATGAAAACTTTCTAAAATTATTTTGTTGTGCAACAATTTTAGAAAGTTTTCGTTATGCACAACATTATACTGTTTTGTGCATTATATTCAACGTCTTATGCATGGTTCTCAAGTTCTCAAAAAAGATGAGTTCTCACTGGATCCAACCCCTATATATATATATATATATATTACATGAAGAATGGATTTTAAAGTAATAACCCTAAAGATGTTCTACCCCTACTCAAACTCTTGTTAATTAAAGCATCATTATACATAAATATAAAATAAAACTTGGGCTCAACAAAATAATATTCTACAAAGCCCAATTTTAGGATAAATAATACTCATCCGTCCCCATTGGCACACTTGCAAATTAAATATCTATTCAATTAGCACATGCCAAAATGGCAAAATTAAATTCTTAATCTACTATTTCTCTCCATCATGCCTCCATATTCTACTCTCTTTCTCTCCATATTCTATTTCTCTCTCTACTTTATTAACATTAAATCTTGTGGGACCAACACCATTAAACCCTTAACCCGTTTTTCTTAATCTTTGTGCAAAAAGTATTGTGCCAATTAAATTTGAGACGGAGAAGTATAATTTAACAATTATATAAGCTCAAAACTTATTTTATTACTTAGCCCATATTATTATTATTAATTTTTTTAAAGTAATATTTGAAGGCCCTAAATTAATTATGAAGTTCATTTTCTAGCTATGGGCGTAACTACGGACTCCATCAAGTCCAACACAAAATCAAGCATGATAAATATTTATAAATCTAACGTAAATTATTTAAAATTTTAAAGAAAATTAAATCAAGAAAAAAGTGGGGCGTTACAAATATTACCCTTAGATCATATCCAACATTCTCTAACATATATGATGGTGCAACTTTTGATTTGGAATCTGGTTCATTACATCTTCTCTTGTTGACATCTGAAACTGACATATGTGACTGCTGTCTTTTTAAGCTTACTAGCTCTACTTTCATGGTGGCCATTTCTCGTTGTTGTCGGTGTAAAAGTTCTTTTTGTTGTTTTAAGATATCCATAATGATGACCCGGTATATAATCCACGATATTCATATAGATTTTCTTCAGCTTCGTACTCTTTGTCACAATTGTCTTCTTTCTCATCAGCGAAGAATAGTTGTCATGTGTTTACTCTAGCAGCTCTGCTAGATTATTGTAGTAACCCGAAAATTTCTTAGTCTTAATTAGAGCCTAATTAAGTACTAATTAGGAGTTAAAAGGCACTTCATCCTTAAAATTTATAAAGAAATGCATAATAAACTAGTAAGCGATAGAAATTCGATTAATTGCTAATCGAAAGAATATAAATTAGAAGAAGTAGAGATTATTTAGAAACAAGTTTTATTATGATAAAATAGAGATATATGGTTAATATTGTGTGTTTGGATGAAAATTTTCATTAAATAGAAAATGTTCTAAAGAAACGCATTAATAATTATTTATGTGAGATTTATTTGTAAAATGAAATGAAATAATATTTAAGCTATTAAATGGCTTATATAACTTTATTTTATTAATATCTAGTGATAAATAAATTATTTTCTATAATTTTTGAAATTTATGAATTAATAGAATAATTATTTGAATTTTTGCATATGAAAGAATTAAATCTATATTTGTATGATTTACATTCCAATAATGGATTTAATTGTTTTGGATCTTTATATTAATGAGAAAATTGAGTTTTTACTATTAAAGAATATTAATGTCCAACCTTAGTAAATTTTTAGAATAATTTATGTAATTTTCGAAATTAAGGAGAAATAAAAAGAAAATAAATAAATAAATGAATAAAGCTATCTATATATATAACTTCTAGAACATTATTCATTTTAGGATCATCTTCAAGCTCTCATTTCTCCCTCATTTTTGACACACACACACAAAATTTTCCTTCACTTTTAATCTAAATTTTAAGTGCTTAATTAAGGAAATCACTACAAAGAAGGTAAGCACTTTATTTAATCCAAGTTTTTGTGATTAAAATTGATGAAGATGATGTTCTTCCATATTATGGTTTTCGAAAATTTGAAGTTGTAGATTAAGGTCGAATTGTTTAATTTTTGTTATGTTTATTGATTTCTTTATGTTTATGATGCTTAAATATTATAATCTATTGTTTAAATTCTTTAAATTCATGAAGTTGATGAATTCAAGTAAGCATGCATAAACCCTAATTTTGCATGTTAATTGTTTTTTATGATTTGATTAAATTGAGTTTAGATATGTGTAATTAAGTGGAAATAAACATGATTTAGTAAAAGAAATTGGAATGAATTGGATATATATTATCCCTCATTTTCAAAAATTATGAGGTTGGATGAACTTTGAGTTATTGATTTTATTTGATGTATTTGATATGGTTTTTGACATCTAGAATATAAATAATGCTTAAGTTGAACTTATGGGATTTTATGAACTTATATATTGAAAGTTGAAATATTAAAGTTTATGCTAATTTGCTAGAATTATATGATGAGTTTGATTAAGATTTAAATTGATTATGGATTAGTGATCATTGATGATGGATAAGTATATATATGAATTGGTTAGAATTGAATTGGTTGTAGATTGGAAAATTCATTTAATTGCATAATGGTGTGGTTGAAGGGCATGTCTTGATTATGGAATAAATGGAATTGTTTGAACATGTTTTAAGTTCCTAAGTATATAAATAAGCATATGGTGATGATTTGGTGGAGTTTTGGATGAATTGGTTGTAGGAAATCTTATTTTAACCCTCTCCTGAGGATCTATCTTAGATGTTTAATTCACCATACATTGATTATATACATAGCATGCACCTATATAATTAATTACTTCACGTTGGTGTTTTCTCGTGTTTACCTGTGAATTTGTCAGGCAAGAATTGGACCAAGACTCGTGCTTTGATCTTCTGGACTGTATCCCGATCGCCTAAACTCCAATGTCGAGTGAGGACAATCTATGGAGAGTACTGCAGAAATTCGCCTTCTTCCTTCTTGAAAAGTTTCGAAATTCTAACAATGAATAGTATGGTTTTCAAAAATTTCACTTAGGATTAGTGTTTGATTTTCTCTCACCTTATATTTATAATGCAACCCAAAATCCTATCTAGATAGGATTTCTGCATATCTAATAAATATAATAATATCTCTTCGGATAGAGAGGATCAGAACAGAGTCCCAATGGGACTCTTTAAGGAGGTGAACGATTTCTATGCAGCTCCAGGCCTGGATGGGCCAGTCCAGGGATCAAATGCAAGAAATAAAGATAGGCCTCAAATAAATTAATTATCTTATGTTCAGCCCAGAACATAAATTAATTCATAAACATTTATTCATGCCAATAGAGAATAAATGCTGACTTACCCCTTTATTTTCGATAGAAGAACTCATCTCACTGTGATCCATCAATACGTCAGAGACGTACCAGTATAGACAAGCAACTAAGTCAAGTCATTTCTTATCTATACCGCAGCCTATACGGACAACTAGTCCTCAAGTTGTCTCAGCTGTGATTCTTTTTATATCTCATTAAGCTTGACCAATCATACAGACTTCTGTGATCTACAACACATTGTATGATCTAGCTTATATATGAGATAAAGGGACATACATATGCAATCAGGTAAACAATTCAGATAGGAGATTGTAATAGTGGTAACATGAATCATTGTATACAAGCTCAACCAAAACTGCTTCCAGTATACAAATTCAACATTGTTTGAATTTGGAATGAAAGGGCGATTCATTTTATAAAACTTACTCTGCCAAAATTTTGTTAGAATCAGCATATTAATAAAGCGTTTTGAGAATCTAATTAGTAAGCTTATAATAAATGTATAGGTGAGATTTGTTCCATTGATTGCCTCAAGTTAAGCTTTGAAAATGTTGTACATTAATGAAACTTATGGCATGTTATGTAACTTATAAAGATTAAAGTATATTAATGACATAAGATGTTAAGGAATATAATAATCTAACTTGATCTTAGAATTTGGTAAAATCAAGAATAAGATGTAATCTGTTCAAGTGAATAATAATATAACTAAATTCGATATTTATTTTAATTACAAGGATCAAGCAAGGACAAGGGCATTTTGAAGGACGAGAAGGAAGAAATTCTCGAGTGACGACGTGCAAGTAGGTTTTTATCTCTTTAATGTGTGTTGGATATTTAAAATTTCATTTATATCTTGCACATTATTGTGTAAATAAAATCATGAGATATATTAAAGATAATATCATGTTATATATTGAGCATAAGATCGTGTAACTTGTTGAGTATAAGATTGTGTTATTTGTTGAACATAAATTCATGTTGTTTTTGAGCATGAGACCACGTTATTATTGAAAATAAGCTCATACTACTTATCTACGGAAGAATTTGCTAATGACCGGGAAGTTATAATTACATAGACGGGCAATGATCGGAAAATTTATGAATATACCGGCAATGACCGGGAAGTTTATGATTGTCTAGACCGGTCAAGGTATTGAGAAGGAGACCTACTTCTCATTACCGAATAACGTAGATAGGGCAGGACTATGGTTGGTAACCTTCGGGACCAACACAAGAAGATAATACTAGCATAACAAAATATTACATGAGATTGCATTGTTACAGTTACAAAAAAATTTATTGTCGCTGAAAATCTATTCAGCTGTTATTTATTTCAATTCCTACGATGAGAAAGTTCAGTAAGTCAGTTACGTTTAATGTTTGGCGATAAACTATTGAGTACTTGTTGGTATTCACGCTTTGCATTTTTACTTTATGCAGGTTGATCTCGGAGATGACGATGGAAGAGGATGCTGAGTTAGGGTTCTTTTGTTGTAATTATTATGCTGCCCTATATGTCATGTCTTCATACATGACATTCAGCTATCCTTCCGTTGTCAAACTCATATATCTTTATGTTAACTTGTGACAATATCTTTTGTATGTTAAAGTTATATATGAAACCTTTAAACATTAACCTTGATCTTTATGTTAGTCGTCAATTAGTTAGTTAAACTCATTTGATCCTTGGAGACATTTCAATTTAGAAGTTAATATGTTCTTATCTTAATCCAGTCATAGCCTGATTACTTAGTTAATTGCTTAATTAAGTAGTCGGTCGTGACAGAGTGGTATCAGAGCAGTTGTTCGCTCTGGACCTATGAATCTTTCTTTCTTGAGCCTAATTTTTCCTTGTAAACCGTGAGTCTTAGAAATAGAAGAAATTGGTAGTAACTCAGCATTCCGAATCCATCTCTCCAGCTCAACCAGGTAAGATTAGTTATGATTTGTTATTAGAAGCATTGAATATGTATGTATGGAAAAAGTTGGATGAGCATGATGTGAATTATGTGGTGTGATATGTTTGAAAAAGTATGATGAAAGATGAAGGTGTTGTAAGAAAAGTGAGAAGTTTTGGTCTAAACAAAAGGGATAGTTATATATATATATATATATATATACACCTTTGGTTAGTGTTTAAGTTATATTTTGTTATAGGATGGTAAGAATAAAAACTACTGGAAGGAAAAGCACAACGTTTAGACCAACTGTTAAAGGAAGAAGGGATTAGTTCTATTCCTTTAAAATGGGTTAGCATCAGAACATGGTCTGTTTCCTCAATCAATATATGCAATTATGGGCATTGGTAAAGCAGCACGGTGTGACTGAGCTAGATGGATTACTTCAATTAGTGCAAGCTTTACCTCTTAATTGGCGTGGATGGGCTTCTGTGGCTGCCTTGGATTTTGTACATCCTGATATGGAAGCCAGAGTCACTGGTAATCTTGTTGGTTTTGTTGACCTTATTAAAGAACGATTTAGTTTGACCGAGAATCCTCCTCCTGGTCAGTACCCTTCCTTAGATTGTTTTATTCCTGTAGTCCATCAAATTCTTGATGACATCCTAGCCCCAGATACGAATAGAAATGAATCTGAGACTGATGAAACCAATGAGCATAGTCCTGAATTGGAATCGATCATTGTATCAAACTATCCCTTTGATTATGAACATCATATAGAATCTGAACTAACTTCTATTGACCTGGACCTGTAGGATCAGCCTTTTGCTTTAAGATCTCCATTACCTTCAGTCATTCCTTTTATCCCTCATCCAGAAAGTATTTCATCACCCTCTCCAGTTAATACAACCATCGAATCTGAGTGTCAGTTTTCCATTGGTACTTCGAGTTTGCAGCCTTTACCCATCAGTGAGATGCCATCTATTACTGATCAATCCCTTCTCACTCCTGGAGAGCATGCTAGCTCATCCATTGGCTGCCGCCCTGCATCAGAAGAATCTGATCCAGAGACACCTGAGGATTACAGGAAATTGGATAGGGATGACGATGCGAGTTAAGATTTTAGTTATTAAGATTTGTTAAAAGTTAGCTAGATAAAAGAATAGTGGTAGAATAGGTACATATAGTAATTAGTATAAATAGAAAGGTGAAGCATGGTGTATATAAAAGTTATGTGTATAAAGTACTCAGGGAAGCAGTGCTATTAGCCCAAATATCATTGAGGCCTATTTTGTCTTTTGTAAAAGTCCTCGGGGAGGCAATTTTCTCTGATATAAAATGTGAATTATTCTGCATTATTGTTTGTTATTGTTTTGATTGAATGATTTTTATGTTAAACTTCCCTACACATGAATTTAATTATAAAATGAACATTTAATCCTTTACATTGATATTCAACCAATTATTGCAAACATTATATTCTTCTTTTGAATTTAGTATGCCGCCCCGAAGAAGAATCCCAATCTCTGAACTTAAAATATCCCTGATGCTACATCTCCTCAACCTAACCGAAAAATAATTGAACTCTTTCTTCGGCAAAATCTGCCAAACTTTACTGGGGCTGGTAGTCCTGCAGAAGCTGAATAATGGGTGCGAGTGATAGAAAGAATATTCAAATTTCTAGAATGCAGTGATCAAGAATGTCTATTATGCATATCTTTTTGCTGAAAGGACCCGCAGATTTTTGGTGGGAAGCACGACAAAAGACTGTTGCACCTGAACAGTTAGCCATTTTTTCTTGGGAACAATTCAAGGAGGAGTTATATGCAAAGTTTATCCCATGAAGTTATCGGAAGCAAAGGGAGATGGAATTTATGAATCTGAAGCAGGGCAACAAGAGTGCAGCGGAGTATGATCGAGAATTCTGTACTTTATCTCGATATGCACCCTACAAGGTGGAAACTGACGAAAAGATGGCCGAGATGTTTCGTTCTGGACTACGACCAGAAATTCGAATCATACTGGCTGCACAACCACCGATGTCATATGTTGAAACCCTAAATCGGGCGCTGGATATAGAAATGGAGATGCAGTCCGAGAAAACTATCATGGAAGCTAATACCAGTTTACCTCAAAGTCTGGCTCCACCAAAATTTTCTCAAACGGAACAGAAATTCAAGGCAAACAGAAATGGAAAGGTAAAGGATTCCCAAATAAGAAACCGTTTTTGAAGCAAGTACCGAATCAGCCGAGACCGTTTCGGCCACCATTTTTTGGACAATATCAACCTTCTCAGAACCAGGCATGACCACCAACTAGTCCACAATGCAATCGAGTACACTCAGGCATCTGCAGATCTGGAAGCAATACTTGTTATACTTGTGGACAATTTTTTGTCATTTCTCGTCCACTTGTCCCTATAAACCGAAACTCTCCGGACGTGGTGAACGGCCAAGATCCTCCAGACTAGTGCAACAGATGAAAGTTATTACTGGATACCCTCAACAATTCCAGTATCAATTTCCTCAACCACCTCTATTACATAGTCCGGATACTTTCTTTTCACAAATGCAGATTCAACCTTCTCAACCACAATCCCAACATCAGAAAGCATATGCTCTAAAACAGAAACAACCTGAGAAGAGTCCTGGCAATTTGACAGGTATGGCTCGACTAAAAGGTGTGCCTATTATTGTTCTATTTGATACTGGAGCATCGCATTCCTTTATTTCGACTGCATGCGTAGACAATCTTGAATTTCCTGTATAACAAGCTGATATGAGTTTTAAAGTGATTACCCCTTAGGTGAGACGACTGTAGTTAACCAAGTGTGACCTAACTTAGAATTTGAGTTAGGATCACTAAGATTGAGAGCTGAATCGTTACGTCTTTTATGTATGAGAGACGTGGATATTATTTTAGGAATGGATTGGTTAACTAAGAATTTTGCAACAATTCGTTGTGAACAACGAGAACTAGCGTTCCAACCGCCAGGGAAAGAATCTACTTGTTTCTATAGGATTGATGAAAGGAAAAGGTGAGTTCCCGTAATCTCGGCTCTTCAAGTAGATAAATTGATGAGAGATGAAGGGAATCATGCTTATCTTGTATATCTGAATGATGGGGGTAAAATAGAAAGGAAAATAGATGATGTACTGATTGTGCGAGAATATCAGGAAGTTTTCCCAGAAAAACTACCAGGATTGACGCCGGATCGACAGTTAGACTTTGCCATTGACCTCGAACCTGGTTCGGCACCAATTTTAAAAGCACCATACCGGATGGCTCCTAAGGAGTTACAAGAGTTGAAAATTCAATTGCAAGAAATTTTGGACTTAGGATTCATTCAGCTGAGTACGTCACCTTGGGGAGCACCTGTTATTTTCGTTAAAAAGAAAGACGGTACATTGCGAATGTGTATTGATTATCGAGAGCTAAAAAGTTGACTTTAAAGAATAAGTATCCACTTCCTCGGATAGATGATTTGTTTGATCAATTAAGGAAGCAAGTTTATTTTCAGAGATTGATTTAAGATCGGGTTACCATCAAGTGAAGATTAAATCAGAAGATATACCCAAAACTGCTTTTCAGACTAGATACGGACACTACGAGTTTGTAGTGATGCTGTTTGGATTGACCAATGTTCCTGATATGTTTATGGATCTTATGAATCGTGTCTTCCATGAATATCTCGATTATTTTGTATTGGTTTTTATCGATGATATTTTGATATATTCAAGGAGTGAACAGGAGCATGAAATGCATTTAAGAACCATTCTGGAGAAGTTGAGGATCGAGAAGTTATATGCCAAATTCAGTAAATGTGAATTCTGGTTGAAAGAAGTGAATTTTCTTGGGCATATTGTCTCGGCAGAAGGAATTAAAGTTGATCCTATGAAAGTACAAGTTGTTCAGGAATGGAAATCACCTACAACTCCGAACAAGATTTAAAGTTTTCTAGGCTTAGCAGGCTATTATAGAAGATTCATCGAAGGATTTTCAAAAATAGCTAGGCCAATGATGCAATTATTGAAGAAATGAGTAAAATTTCAATGGACTCAAGAATGTGAAGACAGTTTTCAAGAGCTCAAAGATAGATTGACTACTGCTCTTGTCTTAATAGTACCCGATCCAGAGAAAGGATACACCATTTATACCGATGCGTCGAGAAATGGGTTAGCATGTGTTCTTGTGCAAGAGGGGAAAGTGATCGCCTATGCTTCACGACAATTAAGACCCCATGAACTTAATTATCCCACTCATGACCTGGAGTTAGCCGCAGTGGTTCACGCATTGAAGATATGGAGACATTATTTATATGGATCAAAGTGTGAAATCTTCACTGATCATAAAAGTCTAAAATACTTCTTCGCGCAAAGAGATTTAAATATGCGACAACGAAGGTGGCTCGGGTTAGTCAAGGACTATGATTGTGAAATTAAATATCATCCGGGAAATGCAAATGTCGTTGCTGATGCTTTGAGCAGGAAAAGTAAAGAAAGGTTAACCGAGAAGGAAGAGTTGCTAAGAGAATTTGAAAGAATGAGGTTAGAAGTGGTAGTACTACCTGAAACCACTCAAGAAATTGTAGCAGCATTAGTAGTGACACCAGATTTAAAAGCTCGGATAATTGAGGCGCAACGACAAGACGCACAACTTGAAAAATTGTGAGAGAAGATTAGAATTGGATATCATCAAGGATATAATGAAGCTGGAGATAATGAGATTATGTTAGGTAATCGTATATTCATGCCCAATGATGAAAAGTTGAAAAATGAAATTCTGAGTGAAGCCCACAATGTCCCGTACGCCGCACACCCGGGGAGTACGAAAATGTATCAAGATCTTAAGCAAAGGTTTGTTTGGACAAGAATGAAACAAGAAATAGCGTCATATGTTGAACGATGTTTAGCTTGTCAACAAGTTAAAGCATTGCATCAAATGCCGTATGGAAAGCTGCAACCCTTGGAAATTCCTGAGTAGAAGTGCGATCATGTAACTATGGATTTCGTAATGGGATTACCTAAATCGAAATGGGGAAACACAGTGATTTGGGTGATAGTTGATCGGCTAACAAAAAGTGCTCATTTCATTCCGATTCCTGTGACATATGGAGCCGAGAAACTAGCACAAATTTACATTCGTGAAATTGTTCGATTACATGGAGTGCCAATCTCGATTACTTCGGACAGATATTCTAAGTTTACATCCCGATTTTGGACGAGCTTCCAAAAGGAATTGGGTACTCAACTGAACTTCAGCACAGCATTTCACCCACAAACCGACAGCCAGACTGAAAGAACCATACAAACGCTTGAGGATATGATCAGAACCGTGGTATTAGATAGAGGAGACCAATGGGAACAAGTTCTACCACTGATCGAATTCGCCTATAACAACAGTTATCAGGCTACAATAAACATGTCTCCCTACGAAGCATTATATGGTAAGAAATGTAGGTCACCTCTTTATTGGGACAAAGTTGGAGAAAGAAAGGTCCTTGGTCCCGAAGCAGTAGAAGAGATGATTCAAATAGTACGGCAAATTAAGAAGAGAATGCAAGAAGCCCAAGATAGATAAAAATCATACGCGGACAATCGTCGAACATAGTTAAATTTTGAAGTAGGAGACAAAGTCTTTTTTGAAAATTTTCCCTACCAAAGGAGTTCATTGTTTTGGAATAAAAGGGAAACTTAAGCCGCGATTTATCGGACCTTATGAAGTATTGGAGAAGGTCGGGCCAGTAGCATACAAATTGGCGTTGTCACCCAACTTCGCTAATGTTCATAATGTATTCCACGTCTCCCAACTTAGGAAGTATGTGTATGACCCTAAACACATTCTTCACTATGAAGAAATAGTTCCCGAGCCTGATTTGAGCTATGAAGAGAAACCATAATGCATTCTAGACCGAAAGGAGCAAAAACTAAGGAATAAGGTTATTCATTTAGTCAAAGTTCAGTGGAAACATCATGGTCTAGAATAAGTGACTTGGGAACTAGAAGATTAGATGAAAGAGCAATATCCAGAATTATTTTACCAGGTACCAAATTTTGGGGACGAAATTTATTTTAAGGGGGATGAAATATAGTAACTCGAAAATTTCTTAGTCTTAATCAGAGCCTAATTAAGTACTTATTAGGAGTTTAAAGGCATTTCATCCTTAAAATTTATAAAGAAATGCAAAATAAACTAGTAAGAGATAGAAATTCGATTAGTTGCTAATCGAATATAAATTAGAAGAAGTAGAGATTATTTAGAAACAAGTTTTATTATGATAAAATATGAGATATATGGTTAATATTGTGTGTTTGGATGAAAATTTTCATTAAATAGAAAATGTTCTAAAGAAACGCATTAATAATTATGTATGTGAGATTTATTTGTAAAATGAAATGAAATAATGTTTAAGCTATTAAATGGCTTAAATAACTTTATTTTATTAATATCTAGTGATAAAGAAATTATTTTCTATAATTTTCAAAATTTATGAATTAATAGAATAATTATTTGAATTTTTGCATATGAAATAATTAAATCTATATGTTTATGATTTACATTCCAATAATGGATTTAATTGTTTTGGATCTTTATATTAATGAGAAAATTGAGTTTTTAATATTAAAGAATATTAATGTCCAACCTTAGTAAATTTTTAGAATAATTTATGTAATTTTTGAAATGAAGGAGAAATAAAAAGAAAATGAATAAATAAATGAATAAAGCTATCTATATATATAACTTCTAGAATATTATTCATTTTAGGATCATCTTCAACATGATGTTAAGTGCTTAATTAAGTGAAAATCACTCCAATGAAGGTAAGCACTCTATTTAATCCAAGTTTTTGTGATTAAAATTGATGAACATGATGTTCTTCCATATTAGGGTTTTCAAAAAAAATTGAAGTTGTAGATTAAGGTTGAATTGTTTAATTTTTGTTATGTTTATTGATTTCTTTATGTTTATGATGTTTAAATATTATAATCTATGGTTTAAATTCTTTAAATTCATGAAGTTGATGAATTCAAATAAGCATACATAAACCCTAATTTTGCATGTTAATTATTTGTTATGATTTGATTAAATTGAGTTTAGATATGTGTAATTAAATGGAAATAAAAATGATTTAATAAAAGAAATTGGAATGAATTGGATATATATATTATCCCTCATTTTCAAAAATTATGAGGTTGGATGAACTTTGAGTTCTTGATTTTATTTGATGTATTTGATATGATTTTTGAGATCTAGAATATAAATAATTAATTTATGGGATTTTATGAACTTATATATTGAAAGTTGAAATATTAAAGTTTATGCTAATTTGCTAGAATTATATGATGAGTTTGATTAGGATTTAAATTGATTATGGATTAGTGATCATTGATTATGGATAAGTATATATATGAATTGGTTGTACATTGGAAAATTCATTTAATTGCACAATGGTGTGTTTGAAGGACATGTCTTGATTATGGAATAAATTGTAATACCCCAAATTTCTAGGTTTAAAAATTTCGAAAATAAAGAAGGAATAGTACGATAGAAACGAAAATGAAAGTGAACGTCGGTAATTGTCGATTTTGAGTAAATCGATTTTTTTCATAAAAATTCGAATAAAATAAATTTTAAAATATGAATAAATATGTTTTTAAGTATATGTGGGATATTATTTATACTAAGAAAGAAAAAGAAATATTTTTCCTTATTTTACTTGTAATTCTCGAAAATTAAAGAATGGGTGATTAATTTGTGAATTAATATGTGATCACTTGATTTTATGTGATGAGTTGTCATGTTTATCTTGTAGTATATGATAAGATAATTATCTTGTACCAAAGTGTGATTTTCGAAATTATGAGGTGGATGTGATAATGTAATACCCCGAATTTCTGGGCTTAAAAATTTTGAAAATAAAGAAGGAACAGTACGATAGAAACGAGTATGAAAGTGAACGTCGGTAATTGTCGATTTTGAATAAATCGAAATTTCTCTTGAAAATTTGAACGAAATAATTTTTAAATATGTTTTTAAGTATATTTGGGATATTATTTACATTAATGAAGAAAAATAAATATTTTTCTCATTTAAATGATGATTTTCGAAAATATAGGGTATAAAGGATTAAATTGTGATTTAATATATGATCACTTGATTTTATGTGATGAGTTGTCATGTTTATCTTGTAATATATGATAAGATAATTATCTTTAACACCCAAGCATAAGGTGGATGTGATAAGGATTTGAAAATGACATTTTTGTGATAAGAATGTTATGATATTTTTATAAAATGATAAGATAAGGTTATGACTAAGCAAGAGATAATGTTTATCTCTTATAAATGTGTAGAAATGTGATAAGTATCATAGGAGATAATGTGTTGGATCCTAGCTTGCATAATTTCGAAATTTATGTGTAATTTTATGTGAATTTTCGAAAAAAAAGCACAATTTATGTGATTATTGTATTAAATAATTTATTTAATTAAATACTTGATAAATATCATGATTCTAGACCAATCTTATCTCCTAGAAATTATGAAAATTTCGAAATTAATAAAATAGGTGTAAGAATGGAATTTTATGAAAAATTAAATCCTAGAAAACCCTAGTTTTCGAATAAATTGAGAAATTGCTTAGAAAAATCCAAAAATTTATTTTATGATATAATATCAATATATTTACATAATTACTCATAATAATAATATTGGTTATACAAAGAATAATAGTTTGATAATTTATCCTTAGTTTCGAATTAATTGCCGATAACTTTACTAAAGTACATAGGAATGACCTAAATTAATTTTCCTATGATTTATTTTATCATCTAAGATTATTATTATGTCATATAGTTATTAATTGGAGAAAAATAAAATATTTGGCATCATATTACCATAGGGGCCGAAAATTGGACTATTTAGTGTGAAAATGAATATAAATATCATGCCTTAATTAATAAGGGGTCATGATTATAATGATAAGATATTATTAAAGGATAAGATAGAGTAGGTGTTCAATTTGAATAAGTAACTATAAGTTTTGTCTTGTAGTAGTTGAAATATTTGAAAAGTAAATGTGAACAAATGTGAACATAATAAATAAAATTCAAACTTTAGGATAAGGATAAGATATGATATTATCTTATAATTATATTAAAGTATATGATATAGAAAAAAATAAAAACTTATCCTAAGGTTCTAAAAAGTGACCGAAAATTACATATATATTATATAAAGTGATGATTTATTTATTCTATAATAAGTATAAGATATAGTAATTAAATAATAAAATAACATAATAAACTATATTATAAAATAAAATATTTGTCTCTTGTATAAAGAAGTGACCGAAAATGTTATAAAAATAAAATAAAATGATATGAGTTGTAAATTTGATTTTTACAACTAGATATGTTATAATATTAAAAAGATAAGATATGATAAGATTTGATAAGATAAGATAAGATCAAATTTGTCCCTTGTACAACTTGCTAGGTTCGAAAATTGAGAAGATAATTAGGGTTGCAATTTTTGACTTTACCTTAAGATATTTTATAAAGTAATGATTATAATCATCCCATAATTCCTATAAATATGAGGTTACCCCTCCCATATCATCATAACCGGAAAAAAAAGAGGAAAATAGGAAGGAAAATAGAGAGTGATCCCGAGAGTTCTCTTCGATCGTAGTTCAAAAGACGTCGTAAACGTCGATCAAAATCGACTAGAAGGTTAGAAACTCTACACTTCTTATTATTTTATGTAAAAATATTAGAAAATCATATGTGATGTGTTATGTTACATGCTTTTGAAAAATATGTGACGTACCTGAGAAATATGCTATATGTTTGCAATATTAATTAAATACGTTCATATGATAGTTATAAGCGTATATCATGATTTTGTTACAAAGTTTGGCATGTTATGAAACTATAGACCATAGTCAAAATTATGTAGGTTATATATTGATGAACATGAATTTAATTGTTGTTTTGAACATAAAATAATGATAGTTGTTCATGATTGAAATTCTATGATTTTATGTGGAATTCTTTGGAAAAATATGAAATATTATGAGATGGAAATTTTGAAATGTACTAAAGCATGAAATATTGATGTACGAGTTGTATATGATGAATATTATGTCATATTATTGATATATGATGATAATAACATATTATGTGAAATACTTAAGATTTTCAAAATATATATATATATATATGGAATTTTCGAAAATTATGAAAAATGAAAGAATATGACGTCTCGTGATACGTGATATGAGAATCATACGATATGATAAGTGAAAGGTTGAGACGTAGAGAAATATGTCTGTGAATACGTAGAATTTGAGTATAAACGTAAAGACGATAAGTAAAGTCAGTACGTGACGACGTTAGATATGAAATTAAGATTCTTACGTTACGTCAAACGATTTGAACTAAGGAATGAATGGAAGGCTAGTACGTACGTTGGTTCGGATCGATGAATCTTACACAGCATGATGATATGCTAAAATCTCGTTTCTTACGTTGATAAGGTTTGACTCGAAGGAAAGGAGAAACGGAAAGTAAAACCCTAAGTGACCTAAGAACTTTAAGTTCTCGAGGTGGGCTTTCTTACCAAAACCTTTTATGAGCTTTCTTGGAAAATGATTTTTACAAAAGCTTATTGTACTATTTTACTGCAAAATTTTTGAGATACGATATTGTCTGCCAGAAAATGTTTTATGTTTTGTATATGTCCATTCGGGTTGCCTGGGGCAACAGGAAGTTACGAATTCGGATCCTATGCTAGAGGAGTAGGGAGAAAGCCTAGCTAGGGTTGTGTACACTTTAGCTGAATCGTCGGTTGCGATCAGTTTTCTGAATCGCCGGTTGCGATCAGTTGCGTCCGGGTGAAGGGAGGCCTCCCTCCCGGCGCATTAATCCATATGCCGACTTGGAATATACGTTGTGGTTGTTGTGATATGAAAATGACTGCGCAGTCGACTTTGAGAAAGTATTGAAAATGTATTTTGTAAGAACAAGGCCTTTTTAAAACAAAACCCCTTGTGTCTTACTGTGATGAAGGCAGTACAATATTTCGTAAAGTAAAATGTTTTCGGCAATGTGTCCACTGAGTGCATTATTTGTACTCAGCCCTGCATATTTTTTTTTAAATGTGCAGGTTGAGCTGGTGATGGAACAGAGCGGGAGTGAGCGGAATCTTTTGTCAAGTAATATGAAGTATTTTTGGTTCGCCTTGAGAATGCATCTCCATATGCATGTCTCACACGTTCTATTCCGCTGCCAAACTCTTGATAATCTGTTATCTTTTGTTACTATGTAAAGCTTTGTAAAAGCTGCTGTTTTGTTGAAACCTTGAAACCTTCTTATATATATAAGCTATTTTGCTCCATCATGATTCTCGTTTCTGTTTGAAACATCTATATTTCTTCATAGATGAAAGGAGTTGGAAACCTTATTCTTTTCATATTCACTTGACCCGAACCCGAGTCGCGGTCCGGTAAGATTTAGCCAAACCGGGCTGTGACAGATAAGGATTAAAAAATGACATTTTTAGGATAATTATGCTATGATATTTTATAAAAAGATAAGATAAGGTCATGATTAATTAAGAGATAATGTTTATCTCTTAGAAATGTGTAGAAATGTGATAAATATCATAGGAGATAATATTTTGATATTAGCTTGCATGATTTTCGAAACTAGTGTATCATTTTATGTGATTTTCGAAAATCACCAATTTTTATGTGATAATTGTATCAAATAATTTATTTAAATTATATACTTGATAAATATCATGATTTCTAAGATCAATCTTATCTCCTAGAAATTATAAAAATTTTGAAATTAATAAAATAGGGTAAGAATGGAATTTTATAAAATTAAATTCCTAGAAACCCTAATTTTCGAAAAATTGGGAAAATTACTTAGAATTGTTTCAAAAATTTATTTTATGATATAAGATCAATATATTTATGTAATTCTTCATGAAAATAATATTAGTTATGAAGAGAATAAAGATTTAATAATTTATCTTTAATTTCGAATTATTTGCCGAAAACTTTACTTTAGTACATAGAATTGATCTTAATTAATTTTCATATGATTTAAATTATCATCTAAGATCAATATTGTGTTACATAGCTATTAATTGGAAGAAAATAAAATATGTAGCATATATTAGAGATAAGGACCGAAAATTTTGACTATTAAGTGTGAAAATGATATAAATATCATACTTTAATTAATGAGAGGCTATAATTATAAAGTTAGGATAATATTAGGTGTAAAGTAGAGATTGTTATCAAATTAAACAAGTAACCTATGGTTTTGGAATGACATAGCCGAAAATATTAACTTTGGAATAAGGTTGGAAACATTTTTAAAACTCTTTGAAAATGATATCTTATCCTAAGTTGAAATTGTTGACTTTTCAAATATGATATTATTACATGATAATATTATAGTATATGATATAGGAAAAAAATAAAAATGTATCCTAAGACTATAAAGGTGATCGAAAATCACCTATATACTATATAAAGTAATAATTTATTTATTCTATGATAAATATAAGATACATTAATTAAATACTAAAATAACATAATAAACTATAGGATAAAATAAAATAATTGTCTCATGAGCAATAGAGGTGGCCGAAAATTTCAAGGCTAAGGTATGAGTTGTAATTTTGATTTTTACACCAAGATATGTTATAATTTTAAGAAGATAAGATATGATGAATAATTAAAGTATAGGATAAGATTAAAATTGTCTCATGTACAACTTGCATGGATCGAAAATTAAGGAGATAAGAATGAGTTGTAATTTTTGACTTTTATTAAGATATTTTATAAAGTAATGATTAAATACACTTTATAACATCTATAAATAGGAGACCACCCCCATTATACCATCATAACCGAAAATAGTAAGGAAATAGGAAGAAAAATAGAGAGTGTTCTCAAAATACTCTTCGATACTAGATAGAAAAACGTCGCCGACGTCGACCGAAAACAAATAGAAGGTTAGAAACCTTACTACTCTTATTATTTTATGCAAAAATATTAGAAATTCATATGTGATGTGTTTTGTTACATGCTTTCAAAAATTATGTGAAATACGTGAAATTTATGATATATGTCGAAGTTATGAATTAAATATGTTTATATGACGTTGATAAACATGAATTATGATTTTAATACAAAGTTAAGTATATATTAAAAATATTATGATATGACCGAAAATAAGCATGATTTATATGTTGATGTACATGAATTTTAATTGTTGTTTTGAACATGAAATAATTATTCATGTATAAAATTTTATGATTTTATGTGAAATTTTTGGAAAAATTTGGAATATTATGTTATGAGACTTTCGAAAATTATAGAACATGAAATATTGATGTACAAGTTGAATATGGTGAATATTATGTCATATTATTGATATATGATAATAATAATATATTATGTGGATTAATTAAAATTTTCGAAAAATATTATTGAAATTTCGAAAAATGTGATATGAAGAAAATATGATGTTTCATGATACGTGATATGTGGATCATATGATATGATACGTGAGAAGTTGAGACTTATGAGAATAAGACTGTGAATACGTAGAATTTGAGTATATATACATAAGATGAAAAGTAAGTTAGTACGTGACGAAGTTAGTTATGAAAATAAGATTCGTACGTTACGCCGAATGATTGGAACTAAGGAAAGATTGAAAGGATAGTACGTTCGTTGGTTCGGATCGATGATTCTTGCGAAGCATGATGATATGCTAAAATCTCGTTTCTTACGTTGATAAGGTTTGACTCTAAGGAGAAGAGAAACGGAAAGTAAAACCCTAGTGACATAAGAACTTTAAGTTCTCGAGGTGGACTTTCTTACCAAAACAAATTATGAGCTTTCTTGGAAAAATGATTTTTACAAAAGTTTACTGTTTTTCTTATTCTGCAAATGATGAGATACGATATTGTTTGCCAAAAGTATTTTATATTTTGTATATGTCCATACGGCTTGCCTGGGGCAACAGGAAGTCACGAATTCGGATCCTATGCTAGAGGAGTAAGGGAGAAATCCTAGCTAGGGTTGTGTACACGTGTTGGGCCTCGAACATTGGGCGGTCATGCTCGAACATTGGGCGGTTAGTTTGCGTCCGGGTGAAGAGAGGCCTCTCTCCCGGCGCGTTTATCCATAGCCGACTTGGAATATACGTTGTGATGAGAAAATGCCTGGCCAAGCGATGTTTTGTGAAAGTAATGAAAAATGTATTTTTGTAAGCACAAGGCCTTTTTCAAATAAAACCCTTGTGTCTTACTGTGATGAGGGCAGTACAATATTTCGTAAAGTAAAATGTTTCCGGCATGTATCCACTGAGTGCATCTTTGTACTCACCGCATATTTGTTTTAAATGTGCGGGTTGAGCGGTGATGGAGCAGGCGGGAGTTGAGCGGAATCTTTGTCAAGTAGTATGAAGTATTTTTGGTTCGCCTTGAGAATGCATCTCCATATGCATGTCTCACACGTTTTATTCCTCTACCAAACTCTTGAACTCCTTTATAGTTGTTACTATGTTAAGTTCTTGATATTCCTGTTGAAAGCTTTGTAAGAGTTGCTGTTTTATCCGAACCTTCGTATCAACTCTTTATATAAGTCATTTTGTTCCATCCTTAATCTTGTTCATGCTTGGAAATCCATACTTCTTCGTAGTTGAAATGAGTTGAAAGCCTTATTCTTTTAATATTTACTTAATCCAAACCCCAAGTCACGGTCTGATAAGGATTTCCCAAACCGGGCTGTGACATAAATGGAATTGTTTGAACATGTTTTAAGTTCCTAAGTATATAATTAAGCATATGGTGATGATTTGGTGGAGTTTGGGATGAATTGGTTGAATTTGAAATGAAATGGCGATTCATTTTATAAAACTTACTTTGCCGAAATTTTGTTGGAATCGACATATTAATAAAGTGTTTTGAGAATCTAATTAGTAAACTTATATTAAATGTATAGGTGAGATTTGTTCCATTGATTGCCTCAAGTTAAGCTTTGAAAATGTTGTACATTAATGAAACGTATGGCATGTTATGTAACTTATTAAGATTAAAGTATATTAAGGACATAAGATGTTAAGGAATATAATAGTCTAACTTGAATCTTAGAATTTGGTAAAATCAAGAATAAGATGTAATCTGTTCAAGTGAATAATAATATCGCTAAATTTGATATTTATTTTAATTACAAGGATCAAGCAAGGACAATGGCATTTTGAAGGACGGGAAGGAAGAAATTCTCGAGTGACGACGTGCCAGGTAGGTTTTTATCTCTTTAATGTGTGTTGGATATTGAAAATTTCATTTATATCTTGCACATTATTGTGTAAATAAAATGATGAGATTTATTAAAGATAATATCATGTTATATATTGAGCATAAGATCGTATAACTTGTTGACTATAAGATTGTGTTATTTGTTGAACATAAATTCATGTTCTTTGTTGAGCATGAGACCACGTTATTATTGAAAATAAGTTCATACTACATATCTACAGAAGAATTTGCTAATGACCGGGAAGTTATAATTACACAGACCGGCATTGACCGGGAAGTTTATGAATATACCGGCAATGACTGAAAAGTTTATGATTGTCTAGACCGGTCAAGGTATTGAGAAGGAGGCCTACTTCTCATTACCGAATAACGTAGATAGGGCAGGACTGTTGTTAGTAACCTTCGAGACCAACACATGAAGATAATACTAGCATAACAAAATATTACATGAGATTGCATTGTTACAGTTACAAAAAAATTTATTGTCGCTGAAAATCTATTCAGGTGTTATTTATTTCAATTCCTACGATGAGAAAGTTCGGTAAGTCAGTTACGTTTAATGTTTGGCGATAAACTATTGAGTACTTGTTGGTATTCACCTTTGCATTTTTACTTTATGCAGGTTGAGCTCGGAGATGACGATGGAAGAGGATGCTGAGTTAGGGTTCTTTTGTGTAATTGTTTTTTATTTTATTTTATTTTTATCAATTAATACAGAAATTTTAAAAGCTGCGTCACGATGGACTCGAACCCGAGACCTTTGGCCTCAGGCATTAACCACTCTACCACTAGGCCAACACACACACTCAATTTTTTTTTATATAATTATTATGATGACTGTATGTCATGTCTTCATACATGATATTCAGCTATCCTTTCGTTGTCAAACTCGTATGATCTTGATGTTAACTTGTGACAATCTCTTTTGTATGTTAAAGTGATATATGAAACCTTTAAACATTAACCTTGATCTTTATGTTAGTCGTCAATTAGTTTGTTAAACTCATTTGATCCTTGGAGACATTTCAATTTAGAAGTTAATATGTTCTTATCCTAATCCAGTCATACCCTGATTACTTAGTTAATTACTTAATTAAGTAGTCGGGTCATGACAACTATGCCTTCTGTTCAGACCCCCAAAACTCTGATGTGATGTATTTCTATTATTTCCATGGTCCTTTAGTATTTCCAGATCGATGGATCTAAGGGTATGTTTGATCGCTTAATTTTCTATCAATTAAATGATAGTAAAAACAGCAAGTATTATATCGTATCCACAGAGACTGATAATCGAAAACACAGTGAATAATTTGCACAAAATCTTTATTATTATTCACGCAATAAAATCAAGAGATGAGATTATAAAACTAGACACAAATAAAATAAGAATGAATTCAGGAATGAAAGACTGACACTAGGGATGTACTTAACCTAACTAGATTCACACAATTAACTTATTAATATGTTTACCAATTTAATGTACATTCATATGAAGGATCACTAATGTAACTACAGTCTTCCACCAGGATAACCTATAGTAGTAGGTTGGCCTAAACTCTATCTCCGTAGGGTCTCAAGAGAAGTAAGCTGATTACCAAAAGCACATAAAGAATAACCTCCTACAGTTCACCTATCTCCGTTAAGTCTCAAGGTAAAATCTGTATTATGTATTCAAGAAATCGACTATGCAATTAATTCCGTCAGGACATCAATCACATAACTAGCATGCATTAATATTGATCAGATACCAACACATGAGAATTAAAGCCAAGAATCATAAATCATGAATGGGATGGAAAAACAGTATCAATAGATAAATCATACGAATCTAGTCAGACATACAAACCCTAGGATCAATACGAAATTTAGCTACTCATAATAAAATACTAAAACAAGAATTAAATAAAGATAACATAAACTGAATTAAATAAATAAAACCGTAGGAATCCAAGACAAACAATGTAGCACTTGGATTCGTGAATATTCTGAATTCTCGCAGGAACACTAAATACTAATGACTGGAATAAAAAAAAACTTGAAACGAAAAGGAATTGAAAAGCTAAGCTAGTAAACTATTCTGGAAAAACGTGCAAAGGAAAAGAATAAAAGCTAAAGTGTTCTGTCTCGAGTTTGTCAAGCTCTCTCCAGTACAAGTCCATGTTCTCTGTTCTGACTGCGCAGCTATATAGAACCCTAGGCCGCCTTAGCTCGCGAGACTAGCTCGCGAGCCAGTGTCGCGATAGAAGGTCGCGAGCCATTGTCCGTGTTTCCTCGCGAGTTTGTCTCGCAACCTTTGGTCGTGAGAAAATGTCGCGAAGCTTGTTCATCTCTTTCTGCATGTTGGCCTCGCGGGACTTCGTCGCGAGCCTTAGTTGCAATGCATCGTGGGCAAATAAATCCTCTTTATCGTGATCCACCTTTTTGACATCAAAACTTGTGCTAAAATGACACGAAATACACACGGCATAATATCTTTCAAGGTAAATATAAACATATCAAATGAAAGCTCATATGACCACTTATCAATTATAAACTAAACAAATATGGCCCTATAAATAAGGTAAAAATGAGGTTTATCAACTCCCCCAAACTTAACCTTTTGTTTGTCCCTAAACAAAGCAGAACAAAAGAGTGAGACGACCAAAAGCAGGCGATGAGTCGAACGACAAAAGCAATAAGCCTCAGAGTAATGAGCAATAAAAGATTCAATCAAATGAATCAAATCACAACATCTTTCGTTAAACTCCACATATCATAATAATCATAAGTACAAGCCTTCTCAACTTAAATCCTCACGACATGGATATATATATATAAGAAGTCTCAAACACTCAAGTGTATCAAGGAGGACGTGTATACTCTCAATGTTTAAAAACACATGGAATCTTCCATAAGCTTGCAAATCATCTAATTCTCCATTGCTCAAATATGTGCTCAAGAACTAAGATCAAAAAGGTCTTATAAAAGGTTGTAATGTAGGCTCTTTGGTAAGGTAGGATATATTTAGGTTAAATGACTCATAATCCCATAATGAAAAACACTATAAGTATCACAAAACACAATTCCCAAACTTTCACAACTCATTTCAATTATCCATACCAATAAGTCATTTTTTCTAAGAATTCCACAATTTTCTTATAAGTGATATACTCATCTCAAGCACTAGCTACTTACCCATTTATGTTATTTTCTCACACTTGTGTAAACTCTTTTTTTTTTTTTGAACTTATATGGGTAAGCAGCTATTTTTAATAATCATTATCTCATCATATATTATCTTTTTCTTTTCTTTATTTTTCTCAACCCTCAATTCAAGCAACCAAACATCATACTAACTATATAACCCAACCAACGACTATATTAAAGAATAAGGTAGGCTCAAACTGGCTCATCAAATGATAAAATAATTAACAGGTTAGTGTTTGAAAGTATATAGGTTAAGAAAAGAATGCATAATATCATCTCTCAATTCTTAAGCACATCAATGCAACCTCGAAAAAGATCCAGAGCAAGTTCTAGAGAAACACATGTTATTTCAAACTATTCACACATAAAGCTACAAGACTGAAAAATATGACAGTCGAAAGCTCAAGTCTCACAAGCTTCAAACATGTGATTAAGTTCTCAAAGGCTTAATACTCACAATAATCATAACATGCTTCGTCTCACAAAATCAGTTGCAATCTAATTTTCTAATAAAAACAATTCTCATCATTAGTTGTTCGTCATTCAACTCAACCCTAAACAGACACAAGACAAAACAAGAAAAACAAAACAAGAACAAACAAAAACAAACAAAACGAAAAGAAACGAAAACAAAACAAAACAAAGAAAAACATTGGGTTACCTCCCAACAAGTGCTTAATTTAATATCTTTAGCTAGACCATTTCTTACTCGATCAATCTGGTTTTCTAGTAACGAACTTCTTTCCAAACCTGTGCTTGCCCCTATATTTTGCGTTTACTGCAGACCACCACTGAGTTTGGAGTGGCTCCCCCCAAACTTGAACAAAACACTCGGGGTTCCATAACGAGTCCAACTCTTCTCTACAGCATCTTCATCAACTGGTCGGTCGACATCCAAGTGCGAGACCGGGCTAGCTATGGCAGTAGTGATCGAACAACAATCTTCGTACTCTGAACTATTGCATTGCTTGATGGCATCATAGATCGAAATTTTTCAGCTCCTCATTGTTCACCCGGAATGTAAGATCACCCTCATGCACATCAATTAAAGCTCGACCAGTAGCTAGAAAAGGTCGACCCAAGATTAGCGGTTGATTTTTAAATTCAGGGATATCTAATATTACGAAATCGGCTGGAAAAACAAAATCCCGAATTCTTACCAACACATCTTCAACTACTCCCTTAGGATATGATGCTGACCTGTCAGCCATTATCAATGAAATCTTAGTTGGCTTCATTTTTCCAAGCTCCAAGCGATTGAAAACAGATAAGGGCATCAGATTGATACTCGCTCCCAAGTCACACAATACATTGGGGAATGTATGCTCTGCAATCTGGCATTCCAAAGTGAAACTCCCAGGATCTTTCTGTTTCAGCGGCAGCTTCCTCTGTAAGATAGCACTACATTCTTCAGACATATTGATCGTTTCAAATTTGCCCAACTTTTTCTTGCTCGCCACTGCATCTTTGAGGAATTTGATATATACAGGCATGTTTCTTAGCGCATCAAGGAGTGGTATGTTGATGTTTACTTTCTGGAACATCTCCCTGAAATGGGTGAACTCCTCATCAGATTTCTTCTTCCCAAGTCTCTGTGGAAATGAAGCTGCATGTACTGGAGGCGTCGGATGGCTCGCATCTTTCCCTCGTGAGGTTGAGTCGCGAGACTCCCTCACGAGGTCCTCTCCGTGTGGCTTCGCGAGTTTCCCTCGCGACAGTTCCTCGCGAGTCAAAGTCGCGAGGTAAGGTTCTGCTTCTGGCGTTTCTTTCATCGCGGGATTCCCTCACGAGCCTTCCTCGTGAGGCAAGGTCGCGAGGCAATGTTTTGCTTCTGGTGCGCTTTTTCGCACGAGGAAACTTCACGACTGTATGTCGCTAGGATTTCTCGCGAGGCGAGAATCCGTCAGATCACCATATTCGACCTCTCTTGTTCTTTCCATGTGGTCCTTCTCTCCTTCATACTCCGGATGATTTTCATATGATGTTCCTCTCCTCAAATAAATTGCATTGCACTAATTTGGAGGAGTGTGATTCTTCGGATTTTTCTCAGTATTACTTGGGAATTGACCCTGCCTGTGCATCCCAGCTCTCTCATTAGCCATCTGCCCCACTTGGTTCTCCATCATCTTCAATGTCTTTCCAAGGGATATAACAGTGTTGTTGATAGCATTGACTGTGCTCTCCATAGTGTTAAGCCTGTTCCCAATCTGCTGGATCTGAATATTTTGCTGAGCCATGATTTGTTGGTGACTCACTGCTATCTGCTTATTGCTCACCAATACATGCTGCATCATCCCTTCCATGCTCGGCTTCTTCGGTTCCACAATCATCCCATTATTAACAGCAAAACCAGGTGGTGGTTGCTGAGCATTCTATGCATTGGCATAGGAAAACTTTGGGTGATTCCTATTATTGGGATGATAAGGTGGATTCCCACTCTGATTCCCTTGGAAGTTGCTTCTTTGGTTCACATAGTTGGCTTCCTCAATGTTCTGCGCCATAGCAACAGTCATCTGCCCTTTCCTCTCGGCTTCATACTCCTTTTGCAGTGCCGTGAATTTTTCTAACAGATCATCATATCTGTTATCAAGCTCTGCAGCGGTAACTTTTCTGATCGATTGTCTCTCCATCGGCCACTGATAACTATTTGATGCCATCTCTTCAATAATTCTCAACGCTTCATCTATTCCTTTGTTGAGCAGGCATCCTCCGGCTGAAGCATCTACAATGCTACGAGTGTTAGCATTAAGTCCACTGTAGAATTGGGTCACTTGCTGCTCAGGTGAAAAGCCATGTTGTGGACACTTTCGGAGGAGATTTCTGAATCTCTCCCAGGCTTCAAATAACAACTCATCTCCTAATTGTGAAAAATGGGAGATCTCAGCAATGATCTTCTGAGCCTTGGCAGGTGGGAACTATTTGGACAAAAATTTCTCGCATAACTGCTCCGAAGTAGTGATTCTTGAGCGGTCTAGACTCTTGAACCATTCTTTCGCCTGACTCCTCAGCGAAAATATGAACATCCGCATCCGGATGGCATCAGCTGGCACTTCATTCTGCTTGATTGTATCACATATATCAAGGAATACCTCCAAATACGCATTGGGGTCTTCAGTAACCCCTCCCCCAAACTGCTATGCTTGTATCATGCTGATGAGGGCAGGCTTTAACTCGAAGTTATTCGCATTGACATTCGGCCCCCATCCTCCACCTTGAAACTGATCAGTCGGTGGTCTGTACATGTGGTTGAGCGGTATGGTTGGTGCTCGGCCTCCAACTTGGCCCATCTGATTCTGTAACGCTAGTTGGCGTTGCATTGCAGCTAACATCATCTCCATCTCGACCATTCGATCATGGCCTTAGGGGTGTCTATCTGCCATCGCTTGTTTTTTTTCTCTGCGCTCTCTCTTATGTGATTTCTCAATCTCAAGAGTCAATGGAATAATTTCTTTCCTTTGAGATCTTGTAATCATGCACTGCGCAAAAAGACAAAAACCAGATCAAACCAAACAATAACACATAATAAAATATTTTTTTTATTTTCTATTTTTATATATTTTTTTAATATGAATTAATAACTACAATCCAGAAAATTATCATTATGAAATCTACACAGTCCCCGGCAATGGCGCCAAAATTTGATCGCTTAATTTTCTACCAATTAAATGATAGTAAAAACAGCAAGTATTATATCGTATCCACATAGACTGATAATCGAAAACACAATGAATAATTTGCACAAAATCTTTATTATTATTCAGACAACAAAATCAAGAGATGAGATTATAAAACTAGACACAAATAAAATAAGAATGAATTCAAGAATGAAAGACTAACCCTAGAGATATACTTAACCTAACCAGATTCACACAATTAACCTATTAATCTGTTTACCAATTTAATCCCCATTCATATAAAGGATTACTAAGGTAACTACAGTCTTCTGCCAGGACAACCTATAGTAGTAGGTTAGTCTAAACTCTATCTTCGTCGGGTCTCAAGAGTAGTAAGCTAATTACCAAAAGCACACAAAGAATAACCTCCTACAGTTCACCTATCTCCGTCAGGTTTCAAGGTAAAATCTGTATTATGTATTTAAGAAATCGACTATGCAATTAATTCCGTTAGGACATCAATCACATAACTAGCATGCATTAATATTGATCAAATACCAACACATGAGAATTATAGCTAAGAATCATAAATCATGAATGAGACGGCAAAACAATATCAATAGATAAATCATATGAATTTAGTCAAACATAAAAACCATATGATCAATACGAAATTTAGCTACTCATAATTAAAATACTAAAACAAGAACTAAATAAAGATAACATAAATTGAATTAAATAAATAAAACCGTAGGAATCCACGATAAACAATGTAGCACTTAGATCCGTGAATTTTCTGAATTCTCGCAAGAACACTAAATACTAATGACTGGAATCAAAAAAAAAACTTGAAACGAAAAGGAATTGAAAAGCTAAGCTAGTAAAGTATTTTGGAAAAACGTGCAAAGGAAAAGAATAAAAGCTAAAGTGTTCTATCTCGAGTATGTCAAGCTCTCTCCAGTACAATTCCTCGTCCTCTGTTCTGACTGCGCAGCTATATAGAACCCTAGGCCGCCTTAGCTCGCGAGACTAGCTCGTGAGCCAGAGTCGCGATAAAAGGTCGCGAGCGATTGTCCGTGCTTCCTCGCGAGTTTATCTCGCAACCTTTGGTAGCGAGCAAATGTCACGAAGCTTGTTCATCTCTTTCTCGCGTGTTGGCCTCGAGAGACTTCGTCGCGAGCCTTTGTTGCCATGCGTCGCGGGTAAATAATTCATCTTTATCGTGATCCACCTTTTTTACATCAAAACTTGTGCTAAAATGACACGAAACACACACAGCATAATATCTTTCAATGTAAACATAAACATATCAAATGAAAGCTCATATGACCACTTATCAATTATAAACTAAACAAATATGGCCTTATAAATCAGGTAAAAATGAGGTTTATCAGTGTTCATTGGTGGAAATCCTCCAGTGGTCAAAGCTTCTTTCAACAAGATCTTTAATGCTACTACCAAGTTTTCAGGTGCTACTGGGGTAGGTTCGGGACCTACAGTCTATTCCTGGTTGGCTGGCTGATGAGGGCTTACACCCTCCTTGAGGTGTGAGGGTTGCGTCTCTCAATATTTCTATGTTTAGGAATTTTCCTATCATATCTAAGATTCGAGCTTCTTGTGATATAAGCAATTGTGATTATTATCTTTTCGAAATTGACCTTTATCAAATCTGGTGATATACATCAAATACGGGAATAATTCATGTAATATTGTCACTAATACCGCATTTTATATAGGAAATAGAGATTGGTTCAAAATAGGGGACTTTGTACGTATAAATTTATTTTTATGACATTCGGTCATAAAATATTATTTATGCAAGTTTTAAATGAAAGAATAAACTTGAATTTAGAGAAACATCGACGTCTTAACTAATATTTTCCACAGATGATGTCAATTTATAGATTCAACTTGTAAATCTAATAAATAAAGATAAAAAGACCTACCTCGTAACACTGACTAAGCGATGATCGAGAATGTGTAATAGAATATTCCGTCAGTAATTGGAGCACTAGGTGGTTGTCTGTCAATTGCAAAACAGAGCCGGAAGAGGTTTCCGGATAGACACTCTTATGCTCAAGTCAACGAGATATATTCCTTTAGGCTTATTTATAGCTTAAGATTGCATACATGACCTTTGCATGGTGGGAGTATTTATAGGTATGAAATATGGCATAAGATAAGATAAATCACTACCAAATATAGAAATAGAATACGCACAAATCTTCCAAGATATGAGGTGTATAATTCGAATCAGATGTACATATAAGGAGCCATCTCTTATCCGGAAATAAGAGCCCTCACATCTGGTAACTCTAACATATACATCACCGTTTTTAGCTTTGTTGGAGTAGTTCTGGCAATTTAGATCTGGAGTAATAGATTCGGATGACAGACCTGTCTAACAGCTCTGTCTTGATGACTTGGCATTTTGTGGCAATATATCATGAGACTTCATAGATGTATTACAATGACTAGGAATAGCTAATATATAGTTCATATTAGTTTGTATTTCCAAAATACAAACCAAACTTAGCAATATTTAAAATAGAAATAATTTTCAGCTTTTCAACCATGAAGATCTACTAGTATTTATTAATTCTGGATAAATTAGTATACTTAGGTTTAAATTTCATGAATACGAAATTTCATATATATTTTTTTAATTTAGACACTTTCACAAGAAAATTAGACATTTGCACACGAATTTAGATATTTTTACAAAAAATTCAGATAAATTTATTAATTTTAGATAGTTCTGAAAAGCGATTTTTTCTCAAAATCAAACACGTTTCCCCAACACGAATCTATTACAGCTTTCCTCCATTTACCAAACACGCATTTACTCTTACTCTCCTAATTAACTCGATTTGTTCCTTTCAAATATAATATTGTTTATAAGAGTTTTGCCTCTAATTAATTTTAAAACCAAACATTTTAACACCAAATCAATTCTTTAAATGCACTTCCCAATTCTGAAATTAATTCATCCCTCCCCAGTTTTTTAGCTACCAAATGCCTGTTTGTTACGTAGCAATTAGCACAAACAATTGTTATTTATTGATTACAGAAAAGGAACATTTATTTGGAGGACGAATGCCATGTGAACGCAGAAGAATAAGTTGGAAAAAAATATGGGGTCGGTGTGTAATGCTAGAAATTGCAGCTTATTAAATATATATGGAGGAATCGCAGCCCACTCGGTATCCTTAAATGTAGGCAAAAGACCTTCTCACCAATATAATTAGTATGAGTATTCATGGATCTAATATTTTGACCTATAATCAAACAATAAATTGTAGAAATATATAGTTAATATATTCACATTAAAACTACTTCTTGTAAGTTAATAATGCGACCATGAAATTTATATATACTCTAATGATTATTAGAGTTTTTCGATGAAGTAGACTAAGTCTTTGGCGATTAGGTGACGTATCGAATTAGTTATCATGTCGACACGATAACGACACGACCTGATAAGGACAAACACGAACACGACCCGTTAAGGATCTGTCCGATACAAACACGAACACGACACGAAATATCGCGACACGAACATGACACGATTTTTTTCGTATTGACACGACACGACACGACACAAAACAATAAATTTAAATCAAAATTAGAAAATAAATAAATAAAAGAAATAAAAATATATAAAATATAATTAGATTAATATTAAATATATATAAATATTATCGAATTATACGAAAACGACACGATCCGACACGAACACAAATGCAACACGAAAATTATCGGGTTACACGAACACGATACGGATCCGACACGAACACGACACGAAATTATCGTATCCTTATCGTGTCGACACGATAAGGACACGAACACGATAAGGCTGAACACTAACCTGTTAATTTTGTGCGTGTTCGTGTCGTGTTCTCGTGTAGTGTCAAAAATTGTCAGCCCTAAAGTAAACCTTATAAAAATCAATAGTCAAATTGATTTATAGTTAACTCAAAAAAATGATATATAAATTAGAATATCCTCGGATTTGGATCTTCCACATCAGAATTTTCAATCCGAAACTATAGACCTACAACATATTTGCAACTCACCGCCAAAGATCATACTATTTTTTCAACTCAACCCAAATATCAAGCCATAAACTATAATTAACTTTAAAATAATATAAACTACATATTCCATTTCTCTATGAAAAAAACATTTCAATTTCTTATTCTTTTTTTCTCACTTAATCTTTTGCACAAAAAAACTTTT
The DNA here is from genome assembly GCA_036937905.1 of Salvia rosmarinus. Lineage (NCBI taxonomy): Eukaryota > Viridiplantae > Streptophyta > Magnoliopsida > Lamiales > Lamiaceae > Salvia > Salvia rosmarinus. The sequence goes on from CM072820.1 coordinate 18,694,745, forward strand.
TTTCCCCATTTTTATGTAACATGCATCTTCAATCAATGATCATAAAAAGACCTTTAATTTGATATATCCTATGTAAAAATGAATTTAAAACAAATAAATTATAGTAATTTAAAATGTTAACATATAATCAATTTCTTATTTTTAAATTATTCGTATTTTTTCCTTAGGATCATGAGAAACGTCATTTTACCTTTTTTTTTCTTTTCTTTCTTTATTCGATTACTTTGATTTTTCGAATTATATATTTCTATTTATTTTATACTACAAATTCATCAACAGTGTCACTATGATAAAAGGATAAAATGTTAATTTTTTTATTTTTTTTCAAGAAGAAAATTACAGAGTTGCCATATTGCAAAAATATGTTTGTTAATGCTTCGGATTAAAATAATAATAGGGGATTATTTTTGTTGAATCGATTAATCAATTATTTAAAAAAATATTAATATAATTATAATTTAATTTGGCAGCGAAATAAATTACGAGGAGTCAAAATAGAGATTGTTAGCCATTAATTAGTAAGCAATTTATTTTAGAAAATATGTTGAAAGAATGTGAAATTGAAAACCAAATAGAGAAAGTTCATGCTTAAATTATTAGAGATTATATTTTGTTTAGTTTTAATTTACAAAAATATTGGATCATGACATGAAGGAAACCTCAATTAAGCATTGATGAATTTAATTTTTTTGTTGAATCAAAAGTTATAGAAATGGAATACTACTCCGAATTAGACGGCTTCAAACCATCCTACAACGTGCCGAATTCGTAATGCACGTGACATTTTCACATTTTTCATCAATCCTACCATAAAGTTATTCTTTTTAATAAAAAAATACAAGTTGAAACTTGTATTTATTGTTTTTCCCAATGAATTCTTTCTGTCTGACATGAGGATACAGATAATAGAGAAAAATAAATTGTTGTGAGATCGTTTAACTATTTTTTTTCAAAATATTTCTAGTTACAGTAATACAATTCTATAAATGAAAACAATAATGTATTTATTTTTCAAAAATAAATTATAAGTTAGTACAATTTCGATATTTTCGTTTTATGAGAACGCAATTGTATTTTATCATTCAAAATCAATGATATAAAAAAATATCAAAACTTAGATAAGAAGGTCAAGCTAAGATAATAATTATACATAAACTTGCTCCAAAACCAGACCTTTCATTTGAAGGTTTTTTGAAAACTACATTCATTCAAACACATTCAAAGGGTGAATCTTATTAGATAAAGATAGAAGTCTAGGTTTAATTTTTCACCAACCCATATATCCCGATTTAAAAAATATAAAATCAATAACAATATTTCACTATATTTTTTAATAAAAACTGAAACGGAGACAAATGAGAATATGAATTAAAAGTGGGACAACTCTGACTACGCACATCAATTTATATATATATATATATATATATATATATATATATATATATATATATATATGAGATTAAATACAAACTAATCTTAAAATATAAAATAAAAATTATTTTCAATTTTTGATTCGTGAAGATTTATGGTAAATACATTGTCTTCCTTGATGGATTCAAAAGCCTAGGTTCAAATCTGATAAGGGACGAATTTTATTTTTTTGAATTCAGACACTTACACGGCGAGTTCAGATGCTTTCACGGTGAATTCAGATGATTTTAGGAGTTCGTTGTTTATAGGTTAAGGATGGTTTTTATAATAACTACTCCCTATATATATATATCCTTCATAGAATTTGGATCATATATGAATACAAATATTAGTGAGAAATAGAAATAAATCGTAATCCTTGATCCTGCTATATTGATGGACAAGATTAATTCTTTATGTACCGATATATGTGCTACATTTTTTGTTGTTGGAGAAATTATAAAGGATCTTTTTGTAATTTTATGATTAGATGAATCTTCTATAATGCATCGTTGTTGCACATGATTACAAGTATATTGAATAAATTTTACACAAACTTTGCACAACTATATATCTTGTTAATTTATAATTTTAGAATCTGTTTAATTTGTTCGACATTGCACTATTTACGATTTACTCAGGACAAGATTCAGACAACCTGTACACTATATATCTTTTTAATATTTTAGTTTTATTTGTTTTGTAACATTATAGGTTAAAATCATTGTATAGTGTTCATGACAGTTTAGCATTGTGCTGGGAAAATTTCTATCTATTAGGAATAAGTTTATCTTAACTATGTATTTTTTGATTAGATCCAAAACCTCTTATGATTGTCTTATTGTTGTAACTAATGTTGCTGACTTGTTTTGTAGTTAGGCGTTTTTTTTACAGGTTTCAACAGTAGAACTACCAGCTTGAACAGGCCCAAGACTCCAGGAGTTCGAGTAGTACTAAAACAGTCGTACTGATAGTAGTTTCAGTACCAGGCAACCGATAAAAGCTCAGCTGATGGATCATGTACTGAAGACTGAAGGAAAGTCAACTGATTTCTGAAGATGAAAGTATAGCGATGTTGACGAACAAGAGCTACTGGATCAAAGTCGATGACCGAAGACTGATATCGGAAGACCGATGCCTGAATGTTGGAGACTGAGACTCAGCGCTGAAGATATGAAGAAGTCAAGATATGACCAAGTGTCATACCAGTAACTAACTACCCTACTGAGGAGTCAAAGCTGACTACTAAGAGTCAAAGTTTGCATTTGGAAGTAAAAGCTGGTAAGCCATTGTCAAAGCTACTGACAAGTAGTCAATGCTGATAATACCAAGTTATAGATGGCTGATGAAAGGTCAAAACTGACTATATCTACCTCAAGTTGAAAGCATCTAACTGACTCAGGTTACCTAATTGACAAAAGATGGGAATCCAACCTGCTAATGAAAGACTGTGCAGTCTCGAGTAACCTACCCTAAAGTTAACGCACTGATAAAACACGAAGTTAGTTTAATTGAAAAACACAGAAGAAATTAAGCCCTGAGTGTTTGACTTGTCACGTGTGGTAGCATATCTGCAGAAGATCCTGACATGCTAGAAGACATTTTCAGAGTTGCAGAGCTACAGTATACGATGGTGCAGACCCTGATAATGACGTACGAGGATTCTCAACATGAAGAATTCAAATAACAAATAGAAGGATGTGATTGGTGCTCCCTCTAACGACACTATTCATATTTCTCTCAATAACTATGCACAGAATCCAACCTTTGAATGTGACTGAAACGCTGCGCAATCGAATACTCAAAGCATTCAAAGCTTAAACCCAAGAACATTCAAACAACGATTTCAAAAAAAGATGTTCACAGTGCTATCAGTAAATCTCAAGAGCTCACATATACTTATCAACTCGAGATTTCAATATACACTTCCTTAAGTCTAGGATATCCATCTTGTTTATTTTAAGCCTAGACATACTGAGTTTGATGCATGTGTCAACTCAGAATCTTAATTGGAAACCCCTCTACAAAACCCCAAAAAGTTTGTGTAAACGTTTGGGCAAGTAAACAACGAAGTGTCAGTTGCTGAAAGTTTGGTTATCTAACACTCGTAAGGTAGAGGTTATATCGACTGCACCCGTAAGAAGTCAAAGGTTTCCTAATACCCGGAAGCGTAGGAGGAACGCCAATGGAGGCAGGATACTATAAGGTAAACTCAATATCTAGGTTTACTCTTGTATCTGTAAACAAGACCTAATCCAAAGTTAGTGGATTAACTGAGCAATCAGTTCGTGGATGTAGGAACTGATCTCTCTGAACAACATAAAAAATCAATATGTTATTTACTTTCGGTATCGTTATTTATATTGCATGTTATTAAACTGTCATCAAAAGAACACAGCAGCACAACATAGTTTTGAAACCGTCTATTTGTATCAATTTGATACTGAAGAGATATATCTGAAAACTGACTAAGCAATAATTGGCTATGTGTTTCGAATCAGTTTAAGGTTTTTCAGTAAAGCAAATACAATAACCATCATATTCCGTACACATATCAGTTATCAGTCTAACTGACCAGCTATCTTAGCAGTCAGTAGGTTTGCTAACTGATATCACTCAGTACCAGACTTTTCTTATTTGAACTGATCAACACTACTATAAATAATATTGAACTGACAGCTACTCGACCAGCTACTGCAGTAGTCAGTCAATTTCTATAAAGAAAAAAATTCTAAAATTTACCTAAATTGTGCATTCCCCCGCTCCCCTCTCCCCCTTCTCCCCACCCACCACATACACCGGTACGTATCCAGTGGGACTCATCAGTATCAGAGCAGGTTGTTCAGAAGAAGAACTATCTCCCCAGAGGTGTTGTTTTCAAACAGATCTCACAAATCATATATTTTTGCATGCTGCTACATTCTTTTGTGATGGAAACTAACTATAGTAGGTCAACTTCTCTCCGCATCTTCGTGGTAGATAATTATGAGATCTAGAAATTCAGACTCAATAGCTATCTCACTGCCCATCATTCCCGTACATAAGAGGTCATCACAAATGGCCTAATCATTATTCGAGAGAAGATAATGAAAGTAAGCACGTAACCTACCAAGGATCATACCTAGACTACAAGCCGAAGGATCGAGCGGACTTCACCTTAGAAGAATGCAAATAAGACGAGCTCGACAACCTCACCAAAAACATTATCTTTGAAATAGTTTCCAACTCTCACATTGGGAAGTTGATGAAATACGAGACAGCAAAGAAGATGTGGGACGCACTAGAGAGCCTCTGTGCAGGCTTCTAGGAGATCAAGGAGAACAAGCTTACGATAGCTTGTCAGAAGTTTGACAACTTCAAACAGAAGAAGGGAGAATCCATTGATGACATAGAACTCAGATTCACTACGATCATCAATGAGATCTCTACCTTATGGAAGGATAAGTATACGCAAACAGAGTCAATCTCAAAGTCCTTTGGGCACTCCTCGCTACTGACTGAAAAGTCTATAGAGTAGCCCTTCAGAAGAAAACCAGATTCAATGAGATGTATATGGACAAACCCTTCCTAACACTGAAAGCTGACGAGTATGATATCAGACATACAGAAGAGTCATCAAAGATAGAAGTATCTGAAGAAGAAACTCAAGTCAGTGTAAGCAGAGGCACGACCCTTAAAGCTGGCAAGAGCAAGAAAGCAGTAAATAACAAAGCTGAGTAAAGCAATGACGAGTTGCTAATGCAATACATGCTTATGGCTGAAAGATTCGGGAAAATGGAATTTCAAAAAACAAGTATCGTAAAGAAAGAAACGGATACGACATGAGCTGCAAAGAAAGAACTTACAAGGATCGATCTGACGAGAAGCCCAATCGACCTAAGTTTAAAGATGATGAGTGCTTCAACTTTGGCATGAAAGGGCATTTCAAACATGACTATCCTAAGCTAAGCCATAGAGAAATGAAATCTTTCCGAGCCAAGCACGATAGAAAACTTAACGAGCACAAGGAGATGGTTGTTGAGAAGGCTGATACATCAAGCTCATCTAGCAGCTCTTCCAAAAACTCATCCAACACTGACAATGAGAGTCAGTAGCTAATGGTTAGAGAGATCAACGGCTATGAGGAAAGTTGCATGGTTGGAATCGACAACGGTCTCGACGAACCTGAGATAACATCCAGACTCTCTACTGAAAATCTCTCACATACAGTATTATTTGAGCAGGTGTCCGACTTTAAAGGCACCCCAGTCAAATGGGAGAAGATGGAGAAAATTATGACTGACTACAGGACAGTCATGAAAATGTATGAAGGAATAATGACTGAGAACTACAAGCTGATAGAGAAACTTCTACTATCTGAGAAAAGTTAATAGTCAGCTGCCCCTTAGGAAGTCGAGATTAAGCTCACTGTTGAGTTGACAAAGCTGAACGATCTAAACAAGGAAAGAAAATAGTTCAGCTGAGAACTGAACTAACTGAGATTAACCTGAAGTTTAGCATGCTTCAGTAGAGTAAGACTTCACTCCAAGAAAAGATGAACACTCTGAACGGAGTGACGAAAAAATTGGATTTCATCCAATCAGTTCAGAGGTGTCCGTTGATCAGAACTGGATTAGGGTATGATCCAAGTCCAGTGGTGAATGGTGCATCCACCAGTGGCACCAAAACTGTGTTCGTGAAGTCAACTAAGAAACTGAAAGCCCCAGTGACTGAACGAAATGATACAAGGCAAATTGTGTCAAACCCAGGACCTAAGTATAAACTTCTTAGAAGACCTGATCCTATCAGGCAACCTCAGGTTACATAGTTGAGGCACTCTCAGCGCAAATCTACACAGTAGAGAAAGCATGTGCTGAAAGGACCTCCAGTCAGGAAGTATGCTCCAACATACATCACAGTCTATCAGAGACATCCTTCACACAATAAAGCTTCATTTACATCTCCACAGCACACTCGTGCACCACGACAGCAAAAGCACAAGCCCAAACCCCATGCTCAATCAGCACTATGCTGATGGATAAAAGTATAATTTGTTATTAAGAAAAATATCATTTATATTAAAAAAAAGTATCATTTGCTTAAGTAACATTTACATTGAAAAAAAGTATCAAATATCATTTACACTGAAAAAAGTATCAAAGTCCTTATGTACGGAGAGATGTACAGGAAACTCTTAGACGAATAATTTGAGCCTGGATTGTTATTTTCTAATTAATTTAAGTTGGACCTCCAATCCTTAATAAATAGAATTAAATACATTGAGTGAATTAAATTGGACTAATAAATTGATCTATAAACTTAATTTTCAATTAGGGACTTGATTAATTAAATTTAGAGATTTAATTAATTTGATTATGCCCAATTTATGTTGAAAGAATACGAGAACTATAGTTTAAGTTTAAAATCAATTAACAATTGAATTAAGCTTGTATATTTATAGTGATTATGTGAACAAGAGTTGCAAACATGTGGGCTTATCATTATGACGTTGCTTTCTTCTTTCGACTTATATAAATATTTTTTGTTATTTTGCATTCAAGTTTTTGGACAATTTTCAAATTTCTTTCTAATTTGTTGTTTTAGCTCGTTTAGTGAGTGCAAACTTTCCAACTTAAGGAGAAAAAAAGTTCTAACAAACATTGCACGAAATAAATGATTGTTAAGTATTTTGTAATGATTTCAATTCATTAGAGGAACAGAAATACTTGTGTATGGATCGTTTTGGGTAAGCAAAATCAAATCAAAATCGAAAAAGTGGACCGAATCGATGGATTTCGATCGATTTAGATTGATTATATTGGGACTTCGGTTTAAGTTTGATTACAAAAGCCACAAGTGAAACCTCGTCGGTCGGCAACTTTTGTTATGTGGGATTTGTTTATGACAGAAATAGTTTTTGAATATGTATTTTGTTTTTTTTTGTTTCTTTATTACTAATCGGATAATGAAAGTTAGATTTCAGAGTTTTTTTATCACTCACCTTTGATCCAATGCAGCTGCCATTCTATTTTCCTCTTCTATTATCTCCTCTCCTCTAAGCTATCTCTAGCTGATGCTACTGCATTTTAAAGTTTTTTTCTCTTGTCAGAGCCGATGCGACTACCCCTGTCTGTCCCCTAGAGGTGCTCATTGGAACCGGATTTGACGGTTTGAACCGAAACCAGAACCGTGGTCAACGGTTCCAAACCATATCTTACACGGTCTAGTACCGGTTCTGAACCTAAGAAACCATGGAACCGGCGGTTCCACCTACTTTTTAGTTTTTTTTTATCATGCCTATTTTTGTATGTTTTCAAAATACACTAATTAAATATATATATATATATATTACAAAGAAAACGCAAGAAATTAGGGTAAAATCACAAAAAAAATCAGAAATTTGAATTTGGAACCGCCCAAACCGGCGGTTCCAGTTCCCGCACCGTCAATTTTGGCGGCCAAATTTGAATTTGAATTCAAATTTAAATTTCAAACATCCCAAATTCATCTATAAATACCACTTTAATCTAACCATTTCAACAAACCAATTCATATGTTCTATCTCTCTATTTCTCTTAATCTTATTATAGCAAATTACAATCTCTAGTTCTATTTTTAGTCTCTGTAATCGTAGTTCTATTGTCTCATACACTATTTCTATTTTCTTACTCTCTTACATACAAATGGCTTCCGGTTCTCATCGCAATGTTGATCCTAATGCAACAATTGGACGAAAGAACCATGGTGTTTTCATAACCGAAGATACCAATGAGGGGTACTATGTTGGTGACTCAGGTCCGTCTATAACGCAACCTTTTTGAAGGGTGCCCAATTGACGACAACTTGAAGAACTGATGGAGTATGAAGATTTCACGACCCGACTACTTAATTAAATGATTAACTAAGTAATCAGGCTATGACTGGGTTATAATAAGAACATATTAAATTCCAAGAATAAAAAAGGTTTAACTAACTCATTCACAACCAACCAGAAATATCAAGTTAACATTTAAAGTTTTCATATACAACTTAAACATTCAAAAGAGGTTATCATAAGTTAACATCAAAATCATATGAGTTTGACAATGGAATGATGGATGAACGTCATGTGTGAAGACATGACATTCAGGGCATAATTATATTTACAACAAAAGAACCTTAGCTCAGCTTCCTCTTCCATCGCCATTTCCAAGCTCAACCTACATATTCAGAAAATAAATAGAGGGCGTGAGTACCAACAAGTACTCAGTGGATTATCGCCAAAATTTAAAATTTAAAATTTAAAAATTACCGAACTTACTCAACGCAAGAGTTTAAAGTAAAGAATACCTGAATTGATTTCCATTAACAATAAGCTTTATGTAATTGTAACAATGCAATCTCTTTTAATATTATGCTATGCTCGTATTATCTTCTGTGTTGGCCCCGAAGGTTACCAATCACAGTCCTGCCCTATCTACATTCTTCGGTAATGAGAAGTAGGCCTCCTTCTCAATACCCTGACCGGTCTACACAACTATAAACTTCCCGATCATTAACATAATTCTTCCGTAGATAGGTAATATGATCTTATACTTAACAAGTAGCATGATCTTAAGCTCAACAAATAACATGATATTATGCTCAACAAGTAACATGATCTTATTTCCAACATATCCAAAGTCAATCTTTCACAATAATATGCAAGATATAAATGAAACATTCAATATTATGCACATATTAGCGAAAAGAAAACCAACCTGGAATGTCGTCACTCTATAAGTTCTTCATTTTCGTCCTTCAATATTCCCTTGTCCTTGCTGGATCCTTGTAAATAAAATAATTATCGAATTTAGCGAACATTCTTATTCACTTGAACAAATTACATCTTATCCTTAGTTTTTCCTAAATCTAAGATTACGTTAGGCTATTGCATCCCTTAATAGTTAATTTCCTTATTAACTTATACTTTAGGAAATATTATAAAATTCTTTAATTAAATGAATTTACATAGTTTATACTTCGCTTTATCCATGAATATTATCTTATATTAACTTAAGGCAATTAAGTGAACAAATCTCACTTATACACTTATTATAAGTTTACTAGTTTAATTCTCAAAACATCCTATTAATATACCAATTCGAACAAAATTTCAGCAGAGTAAGTTTTATAAAATGAGTCGTCATTTCATTCCCAATTCAACCAAACTCATCCAAAGTATCCCAAATCATCACCATATGTCTAAATATACACTTAACAATTCAAAACAAGTTTAAAATAATCCATTTACACCATATTCATAACATGCCCTTCAAACACATCATTATGTAAATAAATGAACTTTTAAATCTACAATCCATTTAATTTCAATTTATATATATGCTTATCCATCACCAATGATCACCAACACATAATCAATTTAAATCCTAATTAAACTCATCATATAATTCTAGCAACTTAGCATAAACTTTAATATTTCAACTTTTAATATTTAAGTCCATAAAATCCCATAATTCAACTTAAGCATTTTTACATCCTAGATCTCAAAAACCATATCAAATACATCAAATAAAATCAAGAACTCAAAGATCATTCAACCCCCTTAATTTTTGAAAATGAGGGATCATGCACACATTCAATTCATTCCAATTTCTTTTACTAAATCATGTTTAATTTCACTTAATCACGCATATTTAAACTCAATTTAATCAAATCATAATAAATAATTCACATGCAAAATTAGGGTTTATACATGCTTACTTGATTGCACGAATTTCATGAATTTCAAGAATTTAAACCATAGATTATGATATTTAAGCATCATAAGCATAAAGAAATCAATAAACATAACAAAATTTAAACAATTCAACCTTAACCTACAACATGAAATTTTCGAAAACCCTAGTGTGCGAGAACATCATGTTCTTCCAATTTAATCACAAAAACTTGGATTAAATAAGGTATTTACCTCTTTGGATATGATTTCCACTTAATTATGCACCTAAACTTTGGATTAAAAGTGAAGAAAAATTTTGTGTGTGTGTAGTGTGTGTGAGTGCCGAAAATGGAAAGAAAAGAGAGAGGTTGAGGATGATCTCCAATGAATATTGTTTTAGAAGATGTATATATATAGCTTTATTCATTTATTTATTCATTTTCTTTTCATTTCTCACTATTTTCGAAAATTATATAAATTATTCTAAAAAATTACTAATGTTGGACATTAATATTCTTTAATAGTAACAACTCAATTTTTTCATTAATATAAAGATCCAAAATAATTAAATCCATTATTGGAATGCAAACCATATAAATATAGATTTAATCCTTTCATATACAAATAATAAAATAATAATTCTATTTATTCATAAATTTAAAAAATTATAGGAAATAATTTCTTTATCACTAGATATTAATAAAATAAATTTATTTAAGCCATTTAATAGCTTAAACATTATTTCATTTCATTTTATAAATAAATCTCACATAAACAATAATTAATACTTTCTTTAGAACATTTTCTATTTAATGAAATTTTTCATCCAAACACACAATAATAACCATATATCTCCTATTTTATCATAATAAAACTTGTTTCTAAATAATCTCTGCTTCTTCTAAATTCTAATCCTTCGATTAGCAATTAATCGAATTTCTATCGCTTTCTAATTTATTATGCACTTCTTTATCAATTTTTAGGGATGCAAAGCCTTTATGCCCTTAATTAATTCTTAATTAAGCTCTAATTAGTCTTATTCCTTAGTTTTAGCAATTAATCGAAATACTTCTCTTTCATCTGGTTTTCTAGTTCTCAAGTCACTTCTTCTAAACCATGATGTTTACACTGAACTTTAACTAAAGGAATAGTCTTATTCCTTAGTTTTTGCTCCTTTCGGTCTAGAATATATTATGGTTTCTCTTCGTATAGCTCAAATCAGCCTCGGGAACTATTTCCTCATAATGAAGAATGTGTTTAGGGTCATACACATACTTCCTAAGTTGGGAAACGTGAAACACGTTGTGAACATTAGTGAAGTTGGGTGGTAATGGTAATCTGTATGCTACTAGCCCGATTCTTTCCAATACTTCATAAGGTCCGATAAATTGCGGCTTAAGTTTCCCTTTTATTCCAAAACGATGGAATACTTTGGTAGGGGAAACTTTTAGGAAGACTTTATCTCCTACTTCGAAATTAAACTCTGTTCGACAGTTATCTGCGTAGGATTTTTGTCTATCCTGAGCTTCTTGCATTCTTTTCTTAATCTGTCGCACTATCTGAATCATCTCTTCTACTGCTTCGGGGCCAAGAACTTTTCTTTCTCCAAACTCATCCCAATAAAGAGGTGACCTACATTTCTTGCCGTATATTGCTTCATAAGGAGTCATGTTTATTGTCGCTTGGTAACTATTGTTATAAGCGAATTCGATCAACGGTAGAACTTGTTCCCATTAGTCTCATCTATCTAACACCACGGTTCTGATCATGTCCTCAAACGTTTGTATGGTTCTCTCAGTGTGGCCGTCGGTCTGTGGGTGAAATATTGTGCTAAAGTTCAGCTGAGTACCCAATTCCTTTTGGAAGCTTGTCCAAAATCGGGAGATAAATTTGAAATCTCTATCCGAAGTAATCGAGATTGGCATTCCATGTAACCGGACAATTTCACGAACGTAAATTTGTGCTACTTTATCGACTCCATATGTCACAGAAATCGGACTGAAATGAGCCCTCTTGGTTAGCCAATCAACTATCACCCAAATCACTGTGTTTCCCCGTTTCGATCTAGGTAATCTCGTTACGAAATCCATAGCCACATGGTCCCACTTCCACTCAGGAATTTCCAAGGGTTGCAGCTTTCCATATGGCCTTTGATGCAACGCTTTAACTTATTGACAAGCCAAGCATCGTTCAACATATGACGCTATTTCTTGTTTCATTCCATCCAAACGAACCTTTGCTTGAGATTTGATACATTTTCATACTTCCCGGGTGCGCGGCGTACGGAACATTTTGAGCTTCACTCAAATTTTCATTTTTCAACTTTTCATCATTGGGCACGTATATTCGATTACCTAACATAATAGCATTATCTCCAGCTTCATGATATCCTTGATGATCTCCAATTCTAATTCTCCCTCACAATCTTTCAAGTTGTGCGTCTTGTCGTTGCGTGCCAATTATCCGTGCTCTTAAATCTGGCACCACAACTAATGCCGCTACAATTTCTTGAGTAGTTCCAGGAGGTACTACCACTTCTAGCTTCATTCTTTCAAATTCTTTCAGCAATTCTTCCTTTTCGGTTAGTAAGAATCCTAACCTTTCTTGACTTTTCCTGCTCAAAGCATCAGCAACGACATTCGCCTTTCTCGGATGGTATTTAATTTCACAATCGTAATCCTTGACTAACTCGAGCCACCTTCATTGTCGCATATTTAAATCTCTCTGCTCGAAGAAGTATTTCAAACTTTTATGATCACTAAAGATTTCACACTTTGATCCATATAAATAATGTCTCCATATCTTTAATGCATGGACCACTGCGGCTAACTCCAAGTCATGGGTAGGATAATTAAGTTCATGGGGTCTTAATTGTCGTGAAGCATAAGCGATCACCTTTCCCTCTTGCATAAGAACACATCCTAGCCCATTTCTCGACGCATCGGTATAAATAGTGTATCCTTTCTCTGGATCAGGTACTATCAAAATAGGAGCGGTGGTCAATCTATCTTTGAGCTCTTGAAAACCGTCTTCACATTCATGAGTCCATTGAAATTTCACTCCTTTTTTCAACAACTGCATCATCGGCCTAGCTATTTTAGAAAATCCTTCAATGAATCTTCTATAATACTCTGCTAAGCCTAGAAAACTTTGAATCTCATTCGGATTTGTAGGCGATTTCCATTCTTGAACAGCTTGCACTTTCGTAGGATCAACTTTAATTCCTTCTGCTGAGACAACATGTCCAAGAAAATTCACTTCTCTCAGCCAGAATTCACATTTACTGAATTTAGCATATAGCTTCCCGGTTCTTAACTTCTCCAAAACGGTTCTTAAATGTATTTCGTGCTCATGTTCACTTCTTGAATATATCAAAATATCATCGATAAACACTAGTACGAATTTATCGAGATACTCATGGAAGACACGATTCATAAGGTCCATAAACACAGCTGGAGCATTGGTCAATCCAAACGGCATCACTACAAACTCGTAGTGTCCATATCTTGTTCGAAAGGCAATTTTGGATATATCTTCTGCTTTAAACTTCACCTGGTGATACCCCGATCTTAGATCGATTTTTGAAAATACACTCGTTCTTCTTAATTGATCAAACAAATCATCTATCCGTGGAAGCGGATACTTATTCTTTAGAGTCAACTTATTCAACTCTCGATAATCGATACACATTCGCAAAGTACCGTCTTTCTTTTTAACAAAAAGAACAGGCGCTCTCCATGGTGACGCACTTGGTCGAATGAATCCTAACTCCAAAAGTTCTTGCAATTGAATTTTCAACTCTTGTAACTCCTTAGGAGCCATCCGATATGGTGTTTTCGAAATTGGTGCCGAACCAGGTTCAAGGTCAATGGCAAAGTCTAACTGTCGATCTAGTGGCAATCCTTGCAGCTTTTCTGGGAAAACGACCTTATATTCTCGCACAATCGGTACATCTTCTATTTTTCTTTCTGTCTTGCCCCCATCATTCAAATATACAAGATAAGCACGATTCCCTTCACCTTTCATCAATTTATCTACTTGAAGAGCCGAGATTACGGGAACTCGTCTTTTCTTTTTATCAATTCCGTAGAAACAAGTAGGTTCTTCCCTTGACGGTTGGAACGCTATTTCTCGTTGTTCATAACTGATTGTAGCAAAATTCTTAGTTAACCAATTCATTCCTAAAATAATATCTACGTCTCTCATACACAAAAGACGTAACGATTCAGCTCTCAATCTGAGTGACCCTAACTCAAATTCTAAGTTAGGACACACTTGTTAACTACCGTCGTCCCACCTAAAGGGGTAAGCACTTTAAAACTCGTATCAACTTGTTCTACAGGAAGGTCAAGATTGTCTACGCATATGGTAGAAATAAAGGAATGCGATGCTCCAGTATCAAAAATAACAATGATAGGCATACCTTTTAGTCGAGTCATACCTGTCAAATTGCCAAGACTCTTCTCAGGTTATTTCTGTTTAAGAGCATAGGCTTTCTGATGTTGAGGTTGTGGTTGAGGAGATTGAGTCTGCATTTGTGAAAATGAGGTATCCGGACTATGTAATAGAGGCGGTTGAGGAAATTGATACTGGAATTGCTGAGGATATCCAGTAATAGCTTTCATTGGTTACATTGGCCTGGAAGATCTTGGCCGTTCACCACGTCCGTAAAGTTTCGGTTTATAAGGACAAGTGGACGAGAAATGACCAAACTGTCCACAAGTATAACAATTATTGCTTCCAAATCTGCAGACGCCTTAATGTACTCAATTGCATTGTGGAGAGGTTGGTGGTCTTGTCGAATTTTGGGAAGGTTGGAATTATCCCGAAAATGGTGGCCGAAACGGTCTCGGCGGAGTCGGTCCTTGTTTCAGAAATGGTTTCTTACTCGGGAATCCTTTACTTTCCCACTTCTGTTTGCCCTTCAACTATTGTTCCGCTTGAGAAAATTTTGGTGGAATCATATTCTGGGATAAACTGAGGTTAGCTTCCATAGGAGTTTTCTCGGACTGCATCTCAATTTCCATATCTAAAGCCCGATTTAGGGCTTCAGCATACGACATCGGTGGTTGGGTAGCCAATATAACTCGAATTTCTGGTCGCAGTCCAGAATGGAACATCTCTGCCATTTTCTCATCGGTGTCCACCTTGTAAGGTGCATATCGAGACAACGTACAGAACTCTCGATCATATTCCGCTACACTCCTGTTCCCTTGCTTCAAGTTCACAAATTCCATCTCCTTTTGTTTCCGATAACTTCGTGGAATAAACTTCGCATATAACTCCTCTTTAAATTGTTCCCAAGTGAAATTGGCTAACTGTTCAAGTGCAAGAGTCTTTTGTCGTGCTTCCCACCAAAAATCCGTTGGTCCTTTCAGCAAGAAAGATATGCATAGCAGACATTCTTGATTGTTGCATTCCAAAAACTTAAATATCCTCTCGATTACTCGTACTCACTCTTCAGCCTCAGCAGGACTACCAGCCCCAGTAAAATTTAGTGGGTTTTGTCGGAGGAAAAGTTCAGCTATTTTACATTTGGGTTGAGGAGATGTAGCATCAGGTATATTTTGAGGAGTTGTTTCACTCCCTTGACCTTCAGAGATTGAAGTTCTTCTTCGGGACGGCATACTGAATTCAAAAGGAAAAATATAATATTGGCAATAATTGGTTGAACATCAATACAAAGAGTAAAGGTTCATTTTACAATTAAATTCATGTATAAAAAAAAATTAAGCATGGAAATCATTCGATCACAAAAGGACAAAAAATAATGCAGAATAATTCACATTTTATATCAAAAGAAAATTGCCTCCCCGAGGACTTTTACAAAAAAACAAAATTGGCATCAATGATACTTAGGGCTGATAGTGCTGCTTCCTTAACTATATGTACATAATTTACCACCATTCTCTTACTATCATACCTAACTAACTACTAACTAGTCTTAATAACTAAAATCTTAACTCGTATCGGCATCATCATCTGACTTCTTTTGTTCTTCAGGTGTCTCTGATTCAGGTTCCTCTGATGCAAGGAAACAGCCGGTGGATGAGTAGGCAGGCTCTCCATGAGTGAGAAGGGATGGATCAGTAACAGATGGCATTTCACTAATGGGAAAGGTCTGCAAACTCGAGGTACCAACTGAAAACTGACACTCAGATTCGATGTTTGTATTAACTGGAGGTGGTGATGAAGTAATTTATGGAGGAAGGGTAAGAGGAATAACTGGTGGTGATGGAGGACTCAAGGCAAAAGACTGAACATACAGTTCTAGTTCAATGGAAGTCAATTTAGATTCTATACGATGTTCATAATCAAAAGGAAAGTTTGAAACAACAAACTCATCCAAATCAGGCTATGCTCATTGGGTTCATCGGTATCAGGTTCATTCCTACTCTTCTCTGGAGCTAAGATATCAGCTAGAATTTGATGGACTGCAGGGATAAAACGATCTAAATAAGGGTATTGACTAGGAGGAGGATTCCCAGTCAGACTAAACTATTCTTTAATAAGATAAATGAAACCAACAAGGTTACCAGTGAGTCTGGCTTCCATGTCAGGATGTACAAAATCAAAGACAGCCACAGAAGCCCATCCACGCCAATCAGGAGGTAAAGCTTGCACTAACTGGAGTAACACGTCTAGCTCTGTAACACCGTGCTTCCTTACCAATGCCCATAACTGCAGATACTGATTGAGGAATTGGACCATGTTCTGATGCTCACCCATTCTAAAGGAATAGAACCTATCCGTCCTTCCTATAGCAGTCGGTCTAACAGTTGTGGTCTTTCTTGGAGTAGTTCTTGTTCTTGCCATCCTATAACAAAATATAACTTAAATACTAACCAAAGGCATAGATATATATAACTATTCACTTTCTATGCCCAAACTTCTTACTTTTTCATGTAACACATTTATCTTTCATCATGCCTTTCAAACATATCACATCACATAAATTCACATCATACTCATCAAATTTCTTCCAATACATGCATATTCAATGATTCTCATAACAAATCATAACTTATCTTACCTGGTTGAGCTGGAGAGATGGAATTGGAATGCTGAGCTACTATCAATTTCTTTCTATTTTTAAGATTCAAGGTTCGCAAGAAAAGGTTAAGCTCAAGAAAGAAAGATTCACAGGTCCAGAGCGAACAACCGCTTTGATACCACTCTGTCATGACCCGACTACTTAATTAAATGATTAACTAAGTAATCAGATTATGATTGGGTTATAATAAGAACATATTAAATTCCAAGAATAAAAATGGTTTAACTAACTCATTGACAACCAACCAGAAAGATCAAGTTAACATTTAAAGTTTTCATATACAACTTCAACATACAAAAGAGGTTATCATAAGTCAACATCAAAATCATATGAGTTTGACAACGAAGGATGGATGAACGTCATGTGTGAAGACATGACATTCAGGCGTAATTATATTTACAACAAAAGAACCCTAGCTCAACTTCCTTTTCCATCGCCATATTCAAGTTCAACCTGCATATTCAGAAAATAAATACAGGGCGTGAGTACCAACAAGTATTCGGTGGGCTATCGCAAAATTTAAAATTTAAAAACTTACCGAACTTACTCAACGCAAGAGTTTAAAGTAAAGAATGCCTGAATTGATTTCCATTAATAATAAGCTTTATGTAATAGTAACAATGCAATCTCATGTAATATTATGCTATGCCAGTATTATCTTCATGTGTTGGCCCCGAAGGTTACCAATCACAGTCCTGCCCTATCTACGTTCTTCGGTAATGAGAAGTAGGTCTCATTCTCAATACCCTGACCGGTCTACACAACTATAAATTTCCCGGTCATTAACATAATTCTTCCGTAGATAGGTAATATGATCTTATGCTCAACAAGTAGCATGATCTTAAGCTCAACAAATAACATGATATTATGCTCAACAAGTAACATGATCATATTTTCAACATATCGAAAGTCAATCTTTCACAATAATATGCAAGATATAAATGAAACATTCAATATTATGCACATGTTAGCGAAAAGAAAACCCATCTGGAATGTCGTCACTCTATAAGTTCTTCATTTTCTTCCTTCAATATTCCTTTTCCTTGTTGGATCCTTGTAAATAAAATAATTATCGAATTTAGCGAATATTCTTATTCACTTGAACATATTACATCTTATCCTTAAATCTAAGATTAGGTTAGGCTATTGCATCCCTTAATAGCTTATTTCCTTATTAACTTATACTTTAGGAAATATTATAAAATTCTTTAATTAAATGAATTTACATAGTTTATACTTAGCTTTATCCATGAATATTATCTTATATTAACTTAAGGCAATTAGGTGAACAAATCTCACTTATACACTTATCATAAGTTTACTAGTTTAATTCTCAAAACATCCTATTAATATACCAATTCTAACAAAATTTTGGCAGAGTAAGTTTTATAAAATGAGTCGCCATTTCATTCCCAATTCAACCAAACTCATCCAAAGTATCCCAAATCATCACCATATGCCTAAATATACACTTAACAACTCAAAACAAGTTTAAAATAATTCATTTACACCATATTCATAACATGCCCTTCAACCACATCATTATGTAAATAAATGAACTTTTCAATCTACAATCCATTTAATTTCAATCAATTTATATATATGCTTATCCATCATCAATGATCAGCAATCCATAATCGATTTAAATCCTACTTAAACTCATCATATAATTCTAGCAACTTAGCATAAACTTTAATATTTCAACTTTTAATATTTAAGTCCATAAAATCCCATAAATTCAACTTAAGCATTATTTATATCCTAGATCTCAAAAACCATATCAAATACATCAAATAAAATCAAGAATTCAAAGATCATTCAACCCCCTTAATTTTCGAAAATGAGGGATCATGCACACATTCAATTCATTCCAATTTTTTTCACTAAATCATGTTTAATTTCACTTAATCACGCATATTTAAACTCAATTTAATCAAATCATAACATATAATTCACATGAAAAATTAGGGTTTATACATGCTTACTTGATTTCACCAATTTCATGAATTTCAAGAATTTAAACCATAGATTATAATATTTAAGCATCATAACCATAAAGAAATCAATAAACATAACAAAATTTAAACAATTCAACCTTAACCTACAACATGAAATTTTTGAAAACCCTAGTATGTGAGAACATCATGTTCTTCCAATTTATTCTCAAAAACTTGGATTAAATAAGGTATTTACCTCTTTGGATATGATTTCCACTTAATTATGCACCTAAACTTTGGATTAAAAATGAAGAAAATTTTGTATGTGTGTAGTGTGTGTGAGTGCCCAAAATGGAGAGAAAAGAGAGAGGTTGAGGATGATCTCCAATGAATATTATTCTAGAAGATGTATATATATAGCGATATTCATTTATTTATTTATTTTCTTTTCATTTCTCACTATTTTCGAAAATTATATAAATTATTCTAAAAAATTACTAATGTTGGACATTAATATTTTTAATAGTAAAAACTCAATTTTCTCATTAATATAAAGATCCAAAACAATTAAATCCATTATTGGAATGCAAACCATATAAATATAAATTTAATCCTTTCATATACAAATAATCAAATAATAATTCTATTTATTCATAAAATTTGAAAATTATAGAAAATAATTTCTTTATCACTAGATATTAATAAAATAAATTTATTTAAGCCATTTAATAGCTTAAACATTATTTCTTTTCATTTTATAAATAAATCTCACATAAACAATACTTAATACATTTCTTTAGAACATTTTCTATTTAATGAAATTTTTCATCTAAACACACAATAATAACCATATATCTCCTATTTTATCATAATAAAACTTGTTTCTAAATAATCTCTACTTCTTCTAAATTCTATTCCTTCGATTAGCAATTAATCGAATTTCTATCGCTTTCTAATTTATTATGCACTTCTGTATAAATTTTTAGGGATGCAAAGCCTTTAAGCCCTTAATTAATACTTAATTAAGCTCTAATTAGGACTATAAGATTTTTGGGTTACTACAGAAGAAGGGTTGCTCCAAGATGAACATCAAATTGTTGCGGATCAGGAAATGGCGGAACGCCTTACTATTGTTGTTTAGTATGAATTTGTGCTTATTCTTCATATTTTAATGCATATCTTTTCCCGTGATTTGTCCTATTTATGCCGTTGTTTTGATTAGTATTTATCGATTCGGACTTATTTGGTTTATTTTGATGTTTTGTAGAAACACGGTATTAAATAGGACGAAATGGATATTCCAAGAGTTGGTATGAAAAGTTACATTGTTAAAAAGCCCACAGGCGCAAACAGATCGTAATTCGGAATTCGGACGAGAGAGAACTGAATGAAACAGCAAAGTCGCGCACACGGGTGCGCCCCAGCGCGTCCGGCGTTGCGCCACTCCAGCGCGCGCTCCACAGCGTCCACGCACGTTCACACCCCATCCGGTGCTGGGCTTGCCCCAGTGCCATCCTCACGATCAGCGCCTGATGTGCGCTCCACCGGACGCTGAGTCTCCGTCGCCCAGCGTCCACATCATCTGGCGTTGTGCTCCAACGCACACCCAGCCTTCCCCAGCGTGCGCGGTCCTCCCGTCCGGCGCTGGGCTCGCCCCACGCGTCCGATGCTCCGCTCCGTCGATGCTGGGAACCTTTTCTGCCTCATTCCAGCAGCTCCTCGCGTCCAGCGCTCCACTCCGTCCGGTGCTGGGGTGCTCTCTCTGACCTTTCCAAAGAGCTCTTGCGTCCGGCGCCTCACCCATCCGACACTGGATGTGATTTTCAGGTCCAATTCAGCGTATTTTTAATGGGCTTTCGAGGGTTTTATAAATATGAAGATTAGCCGCAAAACCTGGACAGGCTCACGCACACATTTTCTTCCTCTTTTTCTTTTCTGTTTTTTTCCTTCTATTTAATTATTGTACTTGGATTAAAATTGGATTGTACGATTCTGGATTTTTTGAAGACGAATTTATCTATGAATGGTTTGTAAGTTTTTCTCGTTTCATTATGTCTATGTAATTGATATGGGATAATTTCTACTATAAGATGAATTATTGATTTATTGAGAAATAAATGCTGGATTGTACTTGTCTTGAATCGTGATTAATTGTGTTGATGATTTGCAATTTTCTTATCCGTATAAATTGATTATTTCATTATCTTCATACACGGTGTTTGAAAGAATAGTGTAGATTGATATATGTGCTTATGTTTGATTATGAAGTAATGCGAGAGCATATTTATATTAGATATAAGTTTGACAACAAACGTGTAATATCTCATATTTCTGTAGCAGAGATGAGCTCCTAATTAAGAGCTTATGAGAATGGCATTGCATCCTTAAGAAAGAGTTGTTTAAGTTATAAGCTTTTACGTTAAGCTTCGGGTTGAGAAGATAGAATTGAGACAGATTTAGTATAGAATTTGAAAGAAGATTCTTAGGTCTACTTGAATATGAGAAGACATAGATTTCAAGTGTCGTGAGATGATAGATACATGCTCAAAGAAGTCTTGATTTCAGAAAATTGAGAATTTCAAAATCTATGCTTTTGTGACATTGGCGTTTGCCGATTAAGCTCGGATTAAGAGCAAAATATTTAAAATGATTTTTGAGATCAAAATATACTTTTATAATTATATTTTGATGTTTATGATATATTATTGAGTTCAAAAGCAGAGATTCAAGTAGAGATTGTTTTATCAGATAATTAGTTTCGATTTCTTGCTATAAAAATGCTAAGCATTATTTTACAATATTTATATTTAATTTCTAAAGAAAAGTGATTATTATCTATTAAAGAAAATGAGAAAAAATAAAAGAAAAGAAAAAGTTTCTAGAAGTGGTGAATAATCACCACTTTAAGAAAATCAAAAATAAAATAAAATTATTACATTATTACATATGTAGACTTTACTAACACTATTCATTTTCATTTTTCTTCAAGAATTCGTCCAACACACACTCACACACACACATATTTTCAAAAATTTCAAGCCAAAAATAGGAAGATCCAACCGTTGAATTTTCGATCCGTCTTCGAATCGAGGTATAATCTCGACTCTAGAACACATCTACGGTTTGAAAATTTTAAAAATATGATCTTATGTGTATATCATATTTTCGGTCATTATGGAAGAATTATGAAGGATATGTTTTATTCGATTAATTCTTGATATTATGATAGATTCGTCGTCTACATATTGTTTAACGTTGAATTTGTGAAGCATTTGTTTATTGTTTGGAATATTGATAATTTTCGAAAAAATGGGAGGCTTTGATCTTGAATATATGATGTTGATATGATTGAATTGCCTTCATATATGTGTTATTGAATAGATATAAACATGTTTAGAGCAAGAAAAACGTTTGAAATCAACGTCGTTGGAAAAGCCCTAAATAGCCGAAAACCCTAGCTCTCATATTGTTGGATTTTTGATTTTATTTGATCATTTTGAATTCATATTTGGATTCTATGACATGAATAATGCTTAAAATTATTTATTCGAATTTTTCGGCCGACGTATTCAAAAGTTGCAAAATTTTAGTTTGTCGGCAAAAATGGGTTTTCAATGCTAAAGCTTTGATCCTTGTGTTTTGATGATTGATTGATGATCTTTGATAATAGTTGAGCATGTATAAAGGTTCGTTGGTGTTGGATGACGTCTCACGTGATTTTTGAAGTTGGGCATAAGCTACGTCTTAAGGGGTCGTTAAGTTTTTGGTTAAGATTGGATAGTTTAAGCTTGTTGTTGAGTTTTCTATGCTCGTTCAGACATATGAGGCTTCTTGATGTCTTGTTATATGTTTAAGATGTTGGAGGATGCAATGACCCAAGTGTTTATCAACTATAGTGTCTTGATATCGAGAAGATATAGTCGTGTCGACGACTAAGATGAGCTATGTTCTTGTTTGGCTCTTGATAGGCTTTTATGCCGTTTTATGTGGATTGATGACCCAAGTGGGAAGAGGAACGAAGTGAAAGGTAGAAGGTATAGTCCCGAGTGACTGCTGCTAGGTGGGTAAACTATTTTCTAAAATGATATGATATGCTTTTTAAAATGACATGATATGCTTATGCATAAAAGATGATATGAGATTGTATGATATGCATTTATTTGAAAAGTTGATTGACTTGCCAAAGTTTTGAGCATGAGCATAAGCATAATGCACTACCTATCCGCGAGAAAGAAAGAAAGAAAGAAATGATCGACGTCGGGTATGACCGTAGTTGGTAACCTTCGGGACCAACACGGGTATGTGATGTTAAGGTGTTTGAGAAGGAGGCCTACTTCTCAACACGCAGAAATAATACGTGGATATGGGAAGGAAAATAGAAAGTTTCATGCAGACATGAAACATGCATATGCATATGATATGATGAAATGAGCACGTATGAGCAAGTTCGTAATGTCTTATGCAGGTAATTTAATAAAACTCCTGCATAAGTTTATTATTACGGCAAGTCAAGTTTATATCCCTAAGGGCAAGGTTTTATGTTTTCGGCGCATACCCACTGAGTGCATTTTTATACTCACGCCCTGCATATATTTCTAAATATGCAGGTTGAGCTCGAGAGGATGCTGGAATCGAATGTTGCGCAAAGGAGCTTCTCTAAATGATTCAATTCATGATAATAATGTTCAATGGTTGATGTTATTCGTTTGACGTTAACATGTTTGTTGCCCAGAGATTTATGTCTTCATACATAATTCTCAGCCACACTTCTGTTGCCGAATTTTGGCCTTTATCTGCTTTTATGTTTTGAAATGCCTATGTGAACAAGGATTTACTAAAAGGTTCAGAGATGTTGTTATTGAAATCAATAAGATGTCATTGAATCATTAACAATCCATACTTCGTAACGTTGATAAATCCTTATTGTTGACAAATCATACTTGGAAACTTATATTCTTTGTTGGTTATTCCGTTGTGATATCCGTCATCAGCCGTTGTTTTCTTTGTTTGATTCTTTGTTGTGGTTTGAGGACCTAAAAATCATCATTGCTCTATTCCATTCTATCTCTTTGGACCATAAAAGTTTGATTCCTTCTTGATAAAAATTTATTCATATCTTATCTCTTGATATTTATTTGATCACATTTGTAGTTATCGATTATCAGAATTTCCTTCTTAACCCAAGTCACGGCCTAATTACCTGATTAAGTAGTTGGGCTGTGACAGAATGTGATCGAGAGATTGATTTGTTGTTGAGTAATTAATATATACTAGGGTTTTTGCTATTGTGTGCATTTGTAGTTAAATATCCTTCGTAGTTGATGACGGTTGGATTGAGAGATTCCCCACCATTAATTTCGAGTCTAACATTGACGGGGTCGAGAGGTTAGTTATTGTTGAACGCTAGGTGAGAGGCGTGGGTGTTTTATGCATTGTGTACCAGTCTTTTGCTTATTAATAGAGAAGATAGATTTTGAACCCTAGAACACCGGCTACAATTCCGTGTATCTGCCAATTCCTCTTGTTGTCCAAGTGCATCCATTTTATCTGCTTTATTTTATTTCCTGCTTTCGTCCGTTCCGTGACAGACTCCCTTATTTTAGGATGTTAGTATTTCTTTTCTGTTTCTGTGAAGCCTTCCTCGAGAGATTCGACTTGGGTCGACCTTACCGCTCTATAAGGACCTCGTAATATTACGAGCGACTTAAAAGAACAATTTGGTCGGAATAAATTTTGGCGCTATTGTCGGGGAAGGCTTTAGATTTTGTGTAGCTTTGTTTTTCGTGTTTCTTTTTATTTTTCTGTTTCTCCCATCGTGTTTCTTTTTATTTCTTTCTTTTTCTTTTTCTTTGTTACAATTTTCTCCACGGGTGCATGTGATCTTATTTTTGTAGTTGGTGTCTGTTAATGCAGGGTTACCAGCGATACGAATATGGTCAGACATGCCAGGATAAGGAACGCTCGTCGTATTGAGCAAATTTTTTTTTTCGAAGAAGGAGACCAATTCGACTATTTTGAGGGATACCCGTCAGGCTGTGAGCATCATGCCTATGATCCCTACTGGAGGCATCCTCAGAGTTCTTCATATAGTCAGGACATCTTGTTTCAGCAACAGCCGGTAAAGCCGACATTGGAGGATACATTGCAGGCTTTCATTCAGGCGAGTCAACCGGTGAAACCGATATTGGAGGATACATTATATGTTTTCATTCAGGAGAGTCAGCCGGTGAAGCCGACATTGGAGGATACATTGCAGGCTTTCATTCAGGCGAGTCAACCGATGAAGCCAACATTGGAAGACACACTGATTTCTTTCATACAGACGAGTCAACAAAGGTTTGAAATGTTGGAAGCATCTATCGAACGTGTAATGATCCAAGTCAGTCAGTTAGCTAGGACAGTGGAAGAATTGGTTCACAACCAAAGTGTGGAGGAGATGTCGAGTCAACTGGAGCAGACTTCTTCTGTCATATTCCTTGAAGATGATGAAGTTGAGGAGAGAATCATGACAGATGATGAAAGTGAAGAGTCAAGGTTTCATCAAGCTAAGACTAAGTATGGATAACCTGATCTCTTTCCGAACCAGTTGGAGAATGAGGAGAGGACAGACGTTGAGGTAGCATATATAATATTTCAACATCCTAATTAACCAAAGTATTGTGCTCTAGGAGTTGAGGTTATCTATTTTTCTTTGAAGAATAAGATGGTTGATTTAAGCTTAATTGATTTATTATTTATTGTCTTGACTGTTCTTTGTGCTTATATTTTTACTAATGATGCTCTGGTTGAGATGGTATTACTGCAGGTAAAGGATTATGGATAGTTCGTTTTTCATTGGTGGAGCTCGTGCCATTGAAGCGAGCGCTACATGGGAGGCAACCCACGAGTTTATTTGTTTATCTATTTTGTTTCTTTTTCTTTTTAGGTTTTTTAATAAGTGAAATTAGAATTATGGCGAGCTGCATAGCATGAACACTCAAGCCACTGGACGTCGTCACCGCCGTACCTCGTTGACATGCTATCCTAATTTCAGGGAAGTTCACTTTACATTTTATCTTTTTTGTTTTTGTCTAAAGTGTGGAGGCATGCTTGCCGTCTTTGTGTGTTTTCATGTGACTTGTGTTTATTTGGGTGTGTCGTCCTCCCTTTTATATCTTTTGTTTTGATTTGAGTATGCTTTATCATCTAGTATACGAGTAGAGTTGAGTGAGCATGATTTGATTGGGTATGCATGTCTGAACTGATTTCTAGTAATTCTTATCGATGCATGACTTGACTTGATAACTGTTAATGGTTGGTCTAGCCGTGGGGCACGTTAAAGTAAATTATGATGAAGTGATATGTGTGGTTGATTGTCGTTGCTATTTATATGGTCCCCTTGCGTGTCTTATCTCAGAAAAAAAAATTATGAAAATATGAAAAAATTGTTAAAAATAAAAAATAAAAGAGTTGGAATAATTTATTGATGGTTGAATAAGTGAGCTTAAGGTTGGAATAATGGGCTCTACTCCTCTCGCTCCATGTTGTTTCTCGAATGAAAGCTCAAAAGTGATGAGTATGGGAAACCACATTAGGATACTAAGGTTTACAACTCGAAGGTTTGACTTAATGAATATTGTCCTATAATCATCCTTGAGTCATCAAATTCGGTATTGGAAGTTTTGTGTTAGGTTAAAATGAGATGTGTTATGCAAGGATCTATATGAGTTAGCTATTTGATTATTAAATGTATATAGATCAGATTTATGATTTTCTTGGATTAATCCGCATGCTCAATCAATTGTTAACTCATTACCATGTTAAGAAGTGTATCGGTTTAGAAATTCTAGGATAACGTGATGTCGTGGTATGCTCCATTTGAATGTTTGTTTTCTCAATTTCTTTTCTCATGTCGTGGTGATAATGTTTGCTTGAGGACAAGCAAAGGTTTAAGTGTGGAGGAGTTGTTTAGTATGATTTTATGCTTATTCTTCATATTTTAATGTATGGCGTTTCCCGTGATTTGTCCTATTTATGCCGTTGTTTTGATTAGTATTTATCGATTCAAACTTATTTGGTTTATTTCGATGTTTTGTAGAAAAACAGTATTAAATAGGATGAAATGGATCTTTCAAGAGTTGACGTAAAAAGTTACAATGTTAAAGACTATCTCGATAGGAGTCCACAGGCACAAACGGATCACAATTCGGAGTTCGGACGAGAGAGAACGGAGCGAAATAGCAAAGTCGCGCACGCATGTGCGCGTGCGCCCCAGCTCGTTCGGCGTTGCGCCACTCCAACGTGCGCGTGCGCCACAGCGCGTCCGGCGTTGTGCCACTCCAGCGTGCACGTTCACACCCCATCCGGCGCTGGGCTCGCCCCAACGCTCTCCTCACGATCAACGCCCGTTGTGTGTTCCACCCGACGCTGAGTCTCCGTCGCCCAACGTCCACATCATCCGGCACTGTGCTCCAGCGCGCGCCCAGCCTTCCCCAGCGCGCGCGGTCCTCCCGTTCGGCACTGGGCTCGCCCTCCTCGCCCCGCGTATCCGGCGCTTCGCTCCGTCCGATGCTGGGAACCTTTTCTGCCTCATTCCAGCTACTCCTCGCGTCCGGCGCTCCACTCTGTCCGGCGTTGGGATGCTCTCTCTGACCTTTCTATAGAGCGCTTGCATCCGGCGTCTCACCCCATCCAGCGCTGGATGTGATTTTCAGGCCCAATTCAGCGTATTTTTAATGGGCTTCTGTATAAATTGATTATTTCATGATCTTCATACACGGTGTTCGAAAGAATAGTGTAGATTGATATATTTGCTTATGTTTGATTATGAAGTAATGCGAGAGCAAATTTATGTTAGATATAAGTTTGACAACGAACGTGATCGAGAGATTGATTCGTTGTTGAGTAATTAATATATATGGATAGGTTTTTTTCTATCGTGTGTATTTGTAGTTAAATATCATTCGTAGTTGATGACGGTTGGGTTGAGAGATTCCCCGCCATTAATTTCGTTTCTAACATTGACGGGGTCGAGAGATTAGTTATTGTTGAACGCTAGGTGAGAGGCGTGGGTGTTTTATGCATTGTGTACCGTTCTTTGGCTTATTAATAGCGAAGATAGATTTTGAACCCTAGAACACCATCTATAATTCCGTGTATCTGCCAATTCCTCTTGTTGTCCAAGTGCATCCATTTTATCTTCTTTATTTTATTTCCTGCTTTCGTCCGTTCCGTGACAGACCTCCTTATTTTAGGACGTTAGTATTTTTTTTCTGCTTCTGTGTGTGAAATAAAACCGTAGCCCTGTTAAGCCTTCATCGAGAGATTCGACTTGGGTCGACCTTACCGCTCTATAAGGACCTCGTACTATTGCGAGCGACTTAATAGAACAATTTGGTCGGAACAACTTTCATGGAGGAGGTCTCTAAGTTTTCTTTACATCTCTTTCCTTACTTTTTTATTCTTAAAATATTTTATTTAAAAATTATTTGTTTAATTTTAATAGGATATTGAGGAGCCTCCAAACACTACACCACTAGAAAAAACTCCAATCGATTTGAATTTGGAAGACGAGTTGGAAGAGGATGATGACGGCGGCTCACAGCCGATGAACGCCCTTCAAAAAAGAAGCAGGAGCGTGCCACCGTCTCCAAGTTTTGGGTTATCTAGGTCCAAAAAAATCCAGTGAAGGGGAAAAATGATGAAGCTGATAAAATGATGGCGATTTACAATATTTACGGGCAAGAATATGTGCACAAGACGGGGAACGGATATGGCACATATTGGTGGCACGTCCATAAGAAGCATGCTTCGTCCAATGATAAGGGTAAGCAAACTCAAATTAATTTAAAGGAATGTCAAAATTCAGGTACGTCTGATATTTCACTACTTAAATATAATGATATAACTGCTACGAAAGTAATGGCTAAATTTGTTGCTACCGAATCACTTGCTTTTCAATTTACCGATAGCATGCGTTTTGAAAATATTATGAAAGTTGCTTATAATCCTTGTGCTAAAAAAAATTCACGCGTAACCACGACTAGGACTATTGTTAAATTAGCTAAGAGATATAAAATTAATTTAAGAAATATATTTTTCAAATTAGATCATAGAGTTTCTATTTGTTCGATATTTGTTCTTGTGCTTTTCAATAAAAAAATATATGGGTATAATAACTATTCATTGGTTGATTGTACTTGGAATTTGATTAAATGTGTTGTATGTTTTAAGAAGTTTGCTCTTATTTTCAATATGATTTGATATTGCATGCTAATACGGCTAGTATACTAAATTTAATTGTGGCGTATAATCCAAATTTATGAGGCAAATATTTTCATACTAAGTGTATATGTCACAATAGTAACTTATGTGTTCAAGATGGTTTGAGATTATTAGAGCACTCAATTACACTGATTAGAAAGGCTGCATAAATTTTGCGTGATAAACAAAAATTATATAGGAGTCGGCTTAAATTTTGCAAAGCAAAAACCGGATGTAGTAAATGATTTAACATTTATGTGTGTAATAGGTGGAATTTTAAGTATGAAATGTTAAGTTCTACTTTCTAGTTTAAAGAGTTATTAGTTGATTTTTTTACGACTGAAGTGAACAGCATGATTTTACTATCTTCTTATTGGGATGAATGTCGTGATTTAGTGGAATTTCTTAAAACTTTTCAAGTTGCAATTAAAGAAATATCTGATGTTTATTATCCTACTTCTTCACGTGTGTTATATAATTGTAAATTGATTGCATGTCAATCTAATATTTGTAGTCAAAAAACAAATTTAACTACTTGCATAAATGTTTATGGTTGTGAAATGGTTAAAATATTTTAAACATATTCATGATATTTTTTTTATTGCAAAATATTTAGATCCCTCTTTAAAATATGATGGTGTTTGTAGGCTATTAAATCTATACTATAAATTTTTAAATGAAATGAGTTTTGAGGATGGGTTTGGTGTTTCAAATTTAGGATTGCCAAATCCCGATCTAGTGACATCTAATCTTTATCAATCTTTAAAAACTCTTTATAACGAGTATGAGATTTCATATGGTCATAAATTTCCAAATCGAACTAGTGTTAGATCGAATAATAGACATTTTACATTAGGAATAGACACTAGTAGTGGCGCTGCACAACAACTTCAAATTTTTTTCTTAAATCGGTGATCGAGTTGAAGTAAAGGGAAAGATAATAGCGAACTGGATTACTACTTAAAAGAGGCAAAGAATCGTGAGTTACTTAATGCGGGTCCTAATGATGTCGATTTATTGCAATGGTGGTCGTTGAAATAAGTCCAATATCATATTCTAACAATTATGGCGAAAGAGATACTTGCCATCCCAGCATCAACGATTTCTGTCAAACAAACTTCTAGTGTTGGGGGATACATGCTCGATGAATGGAGATCTGTGATGATGCCACATAACCTTAAAGCTCAAGTGCTACTTAAATATTATACATTGGCCGAAGCAAGAGAACAAGAAAACAAATGGGATAAATTATTCTATGAATATCCTATCTCCACAACCAAAGCCGAAATCGATGATACCGAGACATCTCAAGCTACTACCGATGGAGATGATTTTGATGACGATTTTGACTTCGATGTGTAGACATCTCAGACCTATCAAAGGTAAGACAAAGGTGATAGAACTACATGGGCTTTGATTCCTTAATAGAGATACGTAGACAACATAATTATAATATTTTTGAATATTATAATTAAGCCCAAGCCCTTTTCTTTTTCCCCTTCCCCGTCCCCTCAATTTGTAATTTCTTTCATCTGTTTAAGTAGATTTTTTTTCCTTACCAGATTATAAATTGCAATATAATTGTAATTTGATTCATTTGTCGAAGTTATTGAAATTTTCTGTTACAAGTTGTAATTTATTAGATTTACCACATTGTAATTTACTTATGTAATTAATTTTTTATATTATACAATTACATTTTGATTTATATACATTTCATATATTTTTGAATACATATATAAAAAATTGCAATTATTAAAAAACAAAAACAACGGTTTACGGTTCGAACCGAACCTTCTATCCTTTGGACGGTTTCAGTTTCAATTCCGAAATTTTGGAACTGAAATCGGCGGTCGAATCGGAACCGAAACCGTGAACACCTCTATTGTCCCCGTCTGCGACGCACCAACACCCACGGCAGTTCTCGCCCCCTCCTCTCTCTCTTGATCTGATAGTCGAATTGAGTTTATGCTTTTTTTTGTGTGTGGTTAGGTATATATGGACTATGGTGGTTTTGAGCTTTTTATTTCTTAATTTACTATTTTTGTATATCAATTCGCTGAAAACTGAGCGAATCAAAACCAATAAGTGCTCTGCCCTACATGGTCGCAATTAAAAATCTAAAATAAATATTAATTTAAGATTAATCAAGATTTATTAATTTTTAATTAATTTTTGTAATTAATATTACTAATTTATAATTAGTCATTAATAATAAATAATAAATAATTCAGATATTGGAGCTCGACCGCACCTCTTAGAGGAAATAGCGTGTCAATTTGAAATAGTATAATTGGCAAAGTGTGTAAATTTGCAATCCAAGATTTTGGTAGGGGTTCTGATCTATACCATCTTTTACAATTTACATCGATGTTGTAAAGATTGTGTTATTTCTTACTAAATTTTCTAAGAATATATCCATGAACCAGCTATACTCGTCATAATTCTACCTCACGGGTTTAGTTCAGGTTGTTAAGAGCTAATAGTTTGAAACAATGACCAATGATTACATCCTAACAATTGCAGTGTGAGAATTTCACTCTCTTTGGCGTGACTTCTTATGGTACTAGGTAAAGTCCTCCTAGCTTCTTAA
The DNA here is from genome assembly GCA_036937905.1 of Salvia rosmarinus. Classification (NCBI taxonomy): domain Eukaryota; kingdom Viridiplantae; phylum Streptophyta; class Magnoliopsida; order Lamiales; family Lamiaceae; genus Salvia; species Salvia rosmarinus. The sequence goes on from CM072820.1 coordinate 18,726,658, forward strand.
CCACTGAATCATTGTGATTTATTTCCTCACATTCTCATAAGGTTTAGTTCAGTTGGTTAAGAGCTAATAGATTTGAAACAATGACCAATAATTAAATCCCAACAACTGTAGTGTGAGAATTTCACTCTCTTTATTGTGGCTTCTTATGGGTACTAGGTAAAGTCCTCTTAACCACTGAATCATTGTGATTTATCTCCTCACATTCTCATAATATTTAGTTCAGTTGGTTAAGAGTTAATAGATTTGAAACAAGGAACGATGATTAAATTCTAATAATTATAGTGTGAGAATTTCACTCTTTTTAGCTTTGTTTTTTATGGATACTAAATAAAGTTTTTCTAACTTCTTAACCACTGAATTATCATGATTTATCTCCTTATATTCTCGTAAAACTGACATATGAGAACTCTCGAGATAGAACTTCGCTATTTTAAAACAAAGAAATTTATAATTCTGGATTCATGTGGAAGAGGGAAACGATGCACTAAGAAATCATCATTCCTTAAGTTGATGGGTCGATTCCTAGGATTTTAGCTAGTGGCTAAATTAAGCAACCTATTTCCCCACCACTACTATATTACATATACATGCGCATCATCCCTTTTCCTTGTTTCATGTCAAATCGCCACATCAAGAAGGATTCCCAAAATACTCTTGACCTCTGGTTGGATTCCTCCTCCTTTGAGGGGTAGTTGAGGTCAAAGTGTTAGACGGCCATGTTGAGTGTTTTACGGAACGTGAGACATGTGTCACGAAAATTATTAGCGCGACTTTAACGTGTCAGTTATTCAGAGGATAAATGTTCTTTTTAGTCACTGCTTCCTTACCAATAAATTTGAAAGCTATCCGTTTAATAATTCGCAATCGATGCCCCGCCACCTCATTCTAGTCTCACAACTAAAATGCGCCTCTCTGCAGGTGTCCTCCACGTATTATTTTATGTGGAAATACATATATATATATATCCAAATTAAAGAATGTCAAATTATAGGCACGAATATAAAAATATCAAATTATAATCCAATCGTTGGCCTTATTGGGATTATTATCACTAAATAGTACCAATATGACCAACAATTATGTCAAATTATAATCAAGTTGTTGGCCCTATTGGGATTATTATCACCAAATAGTATCAATAGGACCAACAAATTGTTGGTCCTATTGGTACTATTTAGTGGGACTATTTGTTGGTCCTATTGGTACTATTTGGTGATACTAGTCCAAATAGGGCCAACGACTTGGTTATAATTTGACATTTTTATGTCCGTGGCTATAATTTGATATTCCTTAACTTGGATGGCTATATAACGCCCGCGCTCTTATGTATTATTATTATTATTATATTTTTGTTATTGTAATATTATGGTATTTCTTTTGAGTTGAGGTTCGTCTCTCCTCTCTATTTTTCCGTACATTGCACTTCAGCCAGAATATATTGATATTCGTGAAAATATTAAAATTTTATTTCTACACAAATTTTGGTGGATATACATATCCATTAAAACGATATCTTTTTCTTTTCAAATATAACTAATATCAATTTCCAGATTTGTAAGATCTACTAAATGATGTTTTTCCGAATATAAGGAGTTTTTTTCAATATAAAAGTGTATTTTTTAGATTGGTCGCAAGAGTACAAGCTTATTATAATACAATGAGTTAAAATGAGTTAACCCAAGTCGTATTTAGAAAAAAAGAGGACATGATTTGTGTCTAACACAAATAACGTCTGAAACATTCTAATCTATATTGGTTTGTTAACCATGAACATAAGAAATAGATGCAGAAATCATATAGAATTAACTAAGCAAGCCAAACACAAGTATCAAGATATTGAAAATTGGTCTAGGATACATATTCTTCTCCTATTCAAAAAATAATTTACTACTCATTTTCTTACAAACCTGTATATTAATACTCGATAATTACCCAAATTCATTTAAATTTATAAAATATATAAAAATTTAAATATAAATTATTATCGTAATTGATTACTTGTATCAATAAAATCAGAATAATATTATATAACAAAATAATAATAAATAGTATAAATAACAATAAATCTATCAATTCTTAAAATCCTATGTTCGATCAGAAGAACAAACAATCTTTATATATTTTATGGCAATACTTCTGGATTTGATATATAAGTGCTCTTGTTGTCACATATCACAATTTTCAAATCATTTCGACTTTTCAATGTTGATACAATAACATATAATTTAAATTAATTTCTAATTTGATAAAGTGTTAACTGTAATACAAATTAAAAATGATAATATAATTCGATACAATATGTATTTATATAGAATAATATGTATGACAATATTTCAGAATAATTTATTAACACTCAATCATCTAGAAATGGAAAAATTGAACTGAAAGTGGCAATTATGCAATTATATAATAAAATACGTTGAAAATTTTATATATATTTTTCAAGACAAACACTTGTGTGCGCGCGCGCTTACGCGACGCGCGCACAAGTTTTGTTATTTTTTTTTTTATTTTATATTTTGTTTATTAATTCATAATTGGGGTTTATTAATTCAAAATTAGGGTTTATTAATTCAAAATTAGGGTTTATTATTTTCAATTAGGGTTTATTAATTCAAAATTAGGGTTTATTAATTCATAATTAGGGTTTATTAATTAACAATTAGGGTTTATTAATTTAAAGTTAGGGTTTATTAATTCATAATTAGGGTTTATTATTCAAAATTAGGGTTTATTATTCAAAATTAGGGTTTATTATTTTCAATTAGGGTTTATTAATTCCAAATAGGGTTTATTAATTCAAATTAGGGTTTATTAATTCAAAATTAGGGTTTATTAATTTATAATTAGGCTTTATTATTCAAAATTAGAATTTATTAATTCAAAGTTAAGATATATTAATTTAAAATTATATTTATTACTTTACAATTAAAGTTTATTAAATTAATTAATTTTAATTAAATTTAATTTAATTAATTAATTAAGATTAATTAACTACTTAATTAAGATATTAACTAATTAATTAAATAAGGTGACCACCTCATTTTTCAATTGTCATTCTACATAATATAATAGACAAACAGTTCAGTGAGTGCGCATACAAGTGTTAGTTAGGGTGATTAGGGTATTATTTAATCAAATACTATTAATTAACATGCATGGAGGAGCTGACAAGAGACAATGCATCTCAATATAATATGAACAAAATATGTTCGTTTATCACAAATTTCTTGTCCGCAAAATATATATATATAAATTAATTTAGTTTCCTAATTTATTATTTTGGATATTTGGGTAGAATATAATCTAACATGTATCTATATAATCAACGTCATATAATATATATTGAGTATATTCTTCCTTCTGTCACATATATGCAAGATATTATATATTAATTGATCGAAAGATATTAATTTACTTATAATACTTTATTTTGTAGTTGAACACCTAATTTACATGTATTTTATGTCGCAGGTATGCATACTTAATATAAACACATATATTATCATATATGTTGCACTATAAACTATAAAGTATGCGATATAATTAAATTATATAATATAAAATCATAAAATACAAGAATACTCAGAAACATTAATATAATAAAAAAAAATTAGAAATATACAATTTTGGACAATCTATGTAAAATTGCAATAGATTTATAGTTAAACAAATAAGTGATTGTTAGTTTAGATGAATAAATTAGTAAATATTAGGAAAACCCAATATTATACATGCATCATATTTAGATAATAATTTAATAAAAATATTAGTTATAAAATGATAGATTTCCAAATTTTGTAATATGAACGAAATTCTGATTAATGCGGTGTTAGGAATCCAACACTGTTATGGTATATAGAAATGATAATTGATGATATAACCATAGGGAATTAAAAGTTAATTGTTGACTGATTTACTGATTAATAATTTAGGATACATAAATAAACATGTTCACAGATGTGGATCAATTGAGAACCATATCTTTTTTACGAACTCTGCGAACCATGCATAAGATGTTGAAGATGATGCATAAAACGGTATAAAGTTGTGCATAACGAAAATTTTCTAAAATTATTTTGTTGTGCATCAATTTTAGAATATTTTCATTGTACACAACTTTATAGATTTTATTCATGAACTTTATACGTCTGTTCATAGTTCTCAAGTTTTCAAAAAAAAATGAGTTCTCACTGGATCCAACCCTATATATATATATATAGGGAGGTTATGGTGGGAAAGGTATTAAGTATAAGAGATAAGAATAAATCTCATCCATTGATTCTAATACAATCAATGTTCCAAAATTCGTCCATAATTATAGATGCCAAAAAAACTGATTAACAATTACATGCTGAAAAAATCGTGCAAAGGGTAAAACTGTAAAATGCAAAATAATTATAAACACAATCTATGGAAAATATATGCTGCAAATCTTTTGAACTTCCTTGAAAAGAGGAATCGTATATACATTACACGGAGCATTGATTACATCCCCAGCAAATTTTCTTATTTCCCGTGCAACATAAATCATTACTTTTAATAAATTATTTCCCGTGCAACATAAATCATTACTTTTAATAAATTAGTTATAGCATATAATTATATATAAGTAGCACACAAAAAATAAATATACAACCTAAAATTTTTATATCATATCTTATTTTGGTTATAGCATATTATGGTATATATGTAGCACACAATATTGATCATATACAATTTATCAAAATTATCTATCACATCTTGATATAATAATAGCATATGATTGTATATATGTAGCATATAATTGTAAGATAAAAACGTTTACAAAAATTTTCAAATAAATTTGCAGAAATATGTTTTTTCATTATTATGATTTTTAGTTGCACAATATTACTATTATGTTGCACATATATTAAATAAATATGGCATAATATCGAATATTGCATAATGAATACTCATATATAGTACATACTTGTATTTACCTCTCAAATTTGTATATTATCATTTATCAAATTTGTATATCATATCTTTATATAATTTGTAGCATATGATTATATATATGTTGCATATAATATGTGCAACATTATATTAAACAAAGAGCTACAAACTTAAATAACATATGCTACACAATAAAGCTCTATGTTTCGCGAAACCCTATAAAAAAGAAAAAAAACTCAAATCTCATACCTAAATCCTCCATTATCTTCTCAGATTGATTTGTAATATGTGTTGCACTGATAGTAAACGAGAAAAGGAACAAAGATTTTTTGCGAAAAATAATACTGATTTCATTCTTACGATAAATAAAACTGCCCATATCTGTGAAATTAATCCCATAATTTTAGTAACTACCTTTTTTATATCACCTAAAATTACACAATTATCCTCATTAAAATCGAATAAGGAGAGAAATCATAGCACACGAAATGAAAAATTACAGCATTTACATGATCTAATCTACACCATACATTTAATTAATTAAAAGACTGAAATTCATTCTTATTTCTCACACAATTATCTATTCTCATATGATCTCTCCCCTATATATATATATATATATATATTATAACATTTATATCTATACTCAAATTAAGTTGTTAAGTTGAGATATATATATATATACTATATATCTCATCCACTCATTTCATAGATCCCATGGTTGAGATTTTTTGAACTTTTTAAGCTTAACTTCGTTGATTTTGCTACAGTAACGGTAGATTAGTAATTTGATTTGTTATGTGATACAAAAAATCAAATCATACATGTAATTAAACAGAAAACTATATATCATTGAAGACACAAAATGCATATTGTCATACATAAAACTGTATATGATTGAAGATAAAAGTATACAATTTGATTTGTTATGTGATAAAGAAAAACGACCATGCATTATTTAAAACAAAAAACTGCATATGCTTGAACAAAGAACTGTATAATGTTGAACACGAAAATACATGTGATATTGATTTATCCATAATTTCTTCTCTAGTTTAGATCAATTACTTTTAGTTTCATAATTCGAAAGAAAACAAATGATTAACAAGAAAGAAAGCAAATTATCAACAAGAAAGTCTTTGTGCATATTGAAGAAGAGAGAAAAGATATATCGAAAATGATAATTTTTGTTTTAATGTAGGGTTGTGTTTCGTTCTATGCATGTTTATTTTTAGTCGTATGTATGTTTTGTTTTTTAATATACATGTCTATATATTATTATGCATATGCAGGTTTATGTTTATGCGATGCAGGTTTATGTGTATCAATATGCATATTCTTCGCAGATGACATCATCTCGTAGTCTTCTTCTCCGATTCACTTATTTATCTTATTTCCAGCAAACTCCATCGTAAACCACCGTCTCCTACTCCAATTTTCGGTGAACTTCGCCATAAACATCACCATAGCCACAATCTCTCTCGATACCTCAATCTTCTCTCAAAATTCTATTTATTTTTCTTCAATTTCAAGCAACTAACCAATGATTTTTCTGTAATTTCAGGCAGCGATCAATCACCGCGACTGTCGTCGTCGTCGTGATAGCCGCCACCACGACCGCCTCCATTGTGCCATTGTTGTTGTCAGCTTCATATTCTTCTCCGATGAACAGTAGCAGTTGCAAAGAAGAAGAAGAAGAAGGAGAAAATTACTCTGTGGCCCCTCAACAAAAATAAAAATATAAAATAAAAAAATGTTATGCCACGTGTTGCTTGTCCATGCTATCCACACGGCCACAATGTGTGATCTAGATTTAGTACTACATAATATCTGATGATTGGGTACTACGGGAACCCAACCCTATATATATATATATATATATATGTAGATATTAAACTAATTAGACTCAACTTAATTTGAATGTTTTTTTGGGTTTTGCAGTTGTTATTAATTATTTTTAAGAATATTATATGCAATATTTAATCATATATCCAATATGAATCTACCTTAATTATAGCTATAATCCAATATATTTTTACTCAAATTAAAACCGTTTGTGGCATATAACGTATAAATAAAAAATAAATAATATTCATTAATTATAAAATTACATACCTTATTTATGCAATGTTATATAAATTGAGGTCACATAGTGGAATTTAGAAAAATGAAAATAGAATTTTATGGAAATGTCATAGAGAATCAATTAATAGATAAAATAATACGCAATTTGTAAATAGGAAGGACCCTACCTACGCGAAGGCGCACGTTAACAAATACAATAGAGCTTTTAACCTATAAAATGATTATTCTGATTGAGGTTAGCAGCAGAGAGTGGTGGCGGCAGTGGTGGTTATTCAACTTCCGATGATGCATCAACGGGCGGCGGCTCACGCAACCCGCAGCGCCGCCCCTCAACGGTTAATTTCTGCTGTTTCTTCTTTCTATATTACTCTTCATAACAAAATAAGTTGTCTACTATTGCGTTGAATATTAGATTTCTTGTTTCAAAAGAAAAAACTATCCTTCCTAAACCCACGTATTTCAACCTCATGAAAATGTGAAAGGGTAAATCACGATTATTCAACTGTTAAGAAGTTAGGACAACTTTGTCTAGTGTCCATAAGAAACAATCCTAAAGATGATGAAAGTCTCACACTATTACCGCTAGAATTCGATTATTGGTCCTTGTTCTAAATCTGTCTGTTCCAAATTATGTGGATGATATGCCGAAATTTGAAATATTCAAGAAAAATGCAAGGAATCAATTGAAAAGATATTGCCTTTTTTAAGTTTTCATGTTTTTTCTTTTCTATGTTATTTTCAGCATTGATCATTTCGTTTTATTGGATGTCTTCTGCTAAATATTAGATTCTTGGTTTCTTTGTAGAGCCTAGTTACATAAGAGGGGACTGGATTTTTTTTAGTTTCTTGATCAAATTCATGAACTTGGTTCGTTTTTCTGGATGTGATTGATTGCGTGCCGTTAATTTTTACTCTTACCATCTGCACGGAGAATGATCATTTTATTGTGTATGTAATTTAATTAATATTTTTATCTTTGTATATGTTGGAAATCTAAATTGGAATTTGGTAAACGACGCTATTAATTATGTATGTATCCACCATTAGTATACTGTAAGTTTGGAGTGAGCTCTCCCTATTAATTTGTCCATACGGGTTTAGTTCCGTTGGTTAAGAATTAGTAAATTTGGAATAAGAACTAAAGATCGAATCTTAACAATTGTAGTGTGAGAGTTTCATAATTTTTATGATGGCTCATTGTGGGCACTAAACAAAGTCCTCATAGCTTTTTAATCTCTGAATCATCATAATTTACTCCTCACATTCTTATAAAATTGAGATGTAGAGCTCCCGGAATAAGAGTTTCCCCTCTTAGAACAAAGTTTGGAGTGAGGATATGGGCTTATAACTGACATTTTTTCTTTTCTTTTTTAAAGTCTTAGGGAAGAATTTTCTGAGATGCAAGAAGTAGGAGATGAAATAATTGGGACTGGCAAGGAAGGATTTGAGCAGAGGCATGTCGAAATAGGTAATATTTTTGCGTTAAAAAATGGTATATAGTCCATAGTAATAAATATACTTTATGCTTGAAATCTACAATAATTTGATTGCAATATGACGACTATGATACATCATACATCTAATCTAAGAGCTCTAATGGATTGGGTTTAATTTGGAGCTTCTAGTTTAGATTCTCGATTCTAAAATTAGTATACAATTTGTGTCTCCTTATTAAAGATATAAATATAATTATACAAAAACTCTCATTAGATCGATCTTACATGCAGAGGCTCTCCACATATGGGGGTTCAGAACCTTAATTAGTATATATGCTTCTGACCTCCATAAATGGAAGATATGCAGGACACATATAAAAGCATTTGCATATAAAATCGACCTGACAAGAATACGCCCCATATATAACTGGCTTGATTGATATATATAAGGGATGGATCACATAAGAATATAAATATTGATGAGAAAAAAGAATGTAATATTTAATGTATAAAGTTGTTGCACTAATGTATAAATTTATTGCACCAAATTTAACATATAAAGTGTAGCACTTTATATAAAGTTGTTGCACCGAATTTGATGCAATAAATTTATATATTTAGTGCAATAACTTTATACTTTAAATGCTACATTTTTATTTCTCACCAATATTTGCATTCTTACGTGGATCAAATGAGAACCATATCTTTTTTGTGAACTCTGCGAACCATGCATAAGACGTTAAAGATGATGCACAAAACGGTATAAAGTAGTGCATAACGAAAACGTTCTAAAATTATTTTATTGTGCAACAATTTTAGAATGTTTTCATTATGCACAACTTCATAGATTAAAGATGATACATAAAACGGTATAAAGTTGTGCATAACGAAAACTTTCTAAAATTATTTTGTTGTACAACAATTTTAGAATGTTTTCGTTGTGCACAACTTTATAGATTTTATTCATCAACTTTATACGTCTGTGTATAGTTCTCAAATTCTAAAAAAAGATAAATTCTCACTGGATCCAACCAATATATATATATATATATATATATATATATGGACTAGTTCGTTTTTATTCTATTTTTGTTTTCATTGACTAATCTAATAGACTAATACACTAGCGGATCCTATGGGTTTTAGCCCACCCCAATTTTGTTTTTTTCTTTTCATAATTTATCTAATTTTTTACTTATCTATATATAAATTCGGATTATACTTCATCCGTCTCCCTAATTTTCTTCCTAGTTTTTCTTTTTGAGATATCCTCCAATTTTCTTCCTATTTATTTATGGTAGTTATCTTCCTAATTTATTATCCTCAATAATATCATTTATTTACATATTTTACCAACCATGACCCACCACTATTTCTTTTTATACCCTCAACAACTCATTTATTTACAGTTTTTATCACCAATGACCTACCACTAACTAATTTAATATTATACTAATATGAGATATGTACTCCACTTACAATATATTGAACAACTGTCATTAAAATCGATGTCCAAGATTATCAGAAATAAATTTGGAGGACGGAGAAAGTATAACGTTTCTTGGTGTTTGGAGACAGGTCATGAGCGCGGACATGACAACTAGAGAAGCTCCCTAAAAGATTGAACATTATATATGGGGTTAGAGAAGCACATGGTGGGAGTATAATTATCATTGCAATGGCGGAGGCCAGAATTATGAATATTAACGGAGGCAAGTCACTTTGGCTAATATTATCATTATTATAATTTATGAGTGATATTTGAAATTAAATAAAGTTTTGATTTATTTTCCCTTGTGTGGTATTTTCTGAAGAGCTAGTTTTATTCTCATTATGTACAAACCAAAAAGATGGTGACATCGACGCGGGTGAGCAATATTTGGATTCTCTTTATGTGGATGAATTTTTTCTGATCTTCAATGATAATCGATGTAATTCTCTTAATATTTTACTCTTATTAGATCAATGTGATGATTACTGAACTTCTTGTGTGTTTAACACTAAAATCTGATTCTTCAACAAAATTACCTCGACGAAACGACTAAGGGGATGTTTGGCTAAGCTTATTTTAGAGCTTATAAGCTCCAAGAGTTTATAAGATATTTTAGGAGCTTATAAGAGGTAATGTCTCAAAAGCTTATAAATTGTTAAAGTGTTTGGATAACTGATCTTATAAGCTAGAGAAAGAATCTTGAGTTAGAGAGAGAAAATCATAGTTAGAGAGATAAAATTAACGAGATGTGAAGTTGGTAGTGTATATGTAGGAAATAACGAACTATAATAATTAGTTTTGTAAATTCATGATTGCTTATAAGCTTATGAAAAAATAAGTTGGGGTTTAACAATTTATTTTTAGGGAAGCTTATAAGCTGTTGGAGCTTTTCTTTACAGCTTATAAGCTATTTAGGAGCTTATTTTGCCAAACACTTTGCAGCGGTTTATAAGCTCATAAACAGCTTATAAGTTTTTGTAAAGAGCTTATAAGCTCAGCCAATCACGCTCTAAGATTACATATACAGCCGTATCTAGAGTCCGGTAAAATTCCAAATATTTTTTTATATCATATGTTATATTAAATCCAATCTAAAATAATTAAATAATTAAAATAAAGTTGTTATCTATTGAATTGTTTATCTTAATATTGTCTTAGATCTTATAAATTTTTTCACATCTTTCAATAGCAATAATATTTAAAAGTTTGCCTAAAAATTCTATCATGACGGTTTCATTGGCTAAGATATTATTATCTTAGCCAATGAAAATTCTATCATGACGGTATCATTGCCTAAAAGTTCTATCATCTCCAAAACTTAATGATTACAATCATAATTTTTGGCAAACCGTCATGATAGAATTTTTAGATTGTAATCATTAAGTAATGTTATTCAATCATTATTGTAATCATTAAGTTTTGATTATTGTATAAATAATGTCTTGTAGAATGATTCCTGTAGAAACTTTTGAAATCAAATTGTGTTTAATTTTCCTTGAAGTGCTCAAATTGTCTATATAAGTAGGACATCGTAATGTTAGGCAAGTTTTTCTTGAAAGTTTTGAATTTGTCATTTCTAGCCTTTTCTTTCGCTCACTTGTAAAACTTTGTTGATTATAAGAGTTCTATGAGCAATAAGAAGAAACGAAATTCTTATAAGTTTCTCTTTACTTTTATTGTTTATATTTAAATTTTTATTTTGTATAATGTGTAACCTTATAGGCTAAATCTATACGTGTTAAATTATATATAAAGTAATGTGAAAGTCAAAACTATATAATCTAATATTAAGTAGGAATTTTTAGTTATGTAATCTAACCTTGTAAGAATGTTTATAGGTTAGATGATGGTGTTTGGCTAAGCTTATTTTAAAAAGCTTATAATCTCCAATAACTTATAAGTTGTTTTAAGAACTTATAAGATATGGTGTATTAAGAGCTGATAAGATGCTAAAGTGTTTGGATAATAAGGGTAAACATGAAAACAAAAAAATATATCAATGTTATTTTTATAGTCTTGTTGTAACTTATAAGATCATTAAAAAATAAGTTGGATTTTGGAGCTTTTTTTAATAGAGCTTATAAGCTCTTAGAGCTTATTTTGAAAACTTAAGCTCTCTAACAACTTAATTTGTCAAATACGTTGATTGAGCTTATAAGCTCTTAAACAGCTTATAAGCTCAGCCAAACACCCCCTTAAGGTCCGGCTGGTTTTAATTTCTAAAGGTTGTTCCTGTCATTATTGGAATCTGCTGCCTGAATAGATACTTAAGAAGTATCTGGGGCTCGAAAAGGCAATTAGTTTTAATTATATGATAAATTGATAAAATATATAATAGACTATCAGTAGAATAAGATAATTAAACAAGTTCATAGTGGACAATGTTGATTTGTCACTCATTGAAATTCAATTACAAATATCAAAATATTAAATTAATGGGCTCAGAGCTTAGCATTCAAATATCATATATTTCATTCGTGTGTGACGCTGGGGCAAAAGTACGAGTAATCGTCGATGTGCAGATTGGGTACATGAACGAACTAAAACACATCAGACTAAATAAGATTTCGAAAATATGCAAGTATAAGATTACATATTCTAAAAGAGTTTAAAGGATTTGATATGCGCTACTCATACCGACAAGATGCATCTTCTTTTCAAGAGTTCATCTCATGAAAACTCCAAAATTAAACATGTTTGAATTGGAGCACGTCTTGAAAAGTTCTCCTAGAAAATGTGTGAGTGAGATAGGTGACCTCTTAGAAAGTTCTCTCGAAAAATGTGTGAGTGAGGACAAAGATACTAAAAACACTTATATTAGTCTCTGGTTGCCATCAATCCGAAAGTTGAGTTGTTTCATCATGGTTGCTTATTCTTATTGTAGATCAATGGTATTTTATTCATTTATTTACATTGAATGGCAAGGGAAATTTGTAAGGTAGATAAATTTTATTCCATTTATACAAAAAATAAATATAAAACTAAAAATGCAAACCATACTAGATAACTAGTATATATAATTTAATCGCATTTATAACGCGTCGCATGATTCAAATTTTGTGATCTTTGGCTGTGAACGTCAATTCGGCCATCTCATAGGGCTTTACTTCTTATGTTAGTATTATTAATATCATGGAGATGTATTCATGTTATTAAATTTACTAGTGTATAACCCGTCGAGTTTCAACGGGAAATTATTTTCGTTACAAATTATAAGTTAAAAGTATAAATTTTAAAAATAAGTCTATACTTTTTTTTTGAAGTGATAATATTTCAACAACTCATCGGAAGAAGTTTTCAAAATAAAATAAAATTATAATACAAAATAGGTTAAGGGGGGTTTTCTTCGATTTTTTCCACTTATATGTTTAAAGGGTTAATCTATATGCTCGTACTCACAACAAATCTGATTAAAAAAATTATTACTCGTTCTCATTTTACTAAATTGAATTAAAAAGTGATTTTACTATTGGTTTTCATCTCAAACTCGTATATTAATACCTACAATTAGTTTAGCATATAAATGTAAGTTATTTAGGTTTTCATGATTCATGAAGTCTCATGAAAAAATTGTGCACAATTCCAAATAAAAAATGAATGGGAAGTAATTATGCACAATTCCAAATATATAAATACAAATAGATTTTTTTTTGAAATCATTAGTAATTATGAACAATCAATCTATATGTATATATATATATATAATAACATATTTAATATTAACATAAATCAATCAATATATTAAATGATAAGATGTCAAATAAAGAAACTTGTGGAATTTTAGAAATATAAAAATGAAAAATCATGAAAATGCCACATAGGATTCAAGATGAAAGTAATTATGTTTGACTTGTTTAAAATTTATATACTCGTATTTGTCCTAAATTGAATTATAAAGTGATATTACTATCAGTTTTCATCTCAAACTCGTATATTAATGTCATCTAATTAGTAAAACGCATAAATGTCTATTTTAAGTTTTCAATTGATAAAGTCTCATGAAAAAGTGACTCATGATTCCAAAAAAAATTTAAAAAATGAATGAGAAGTAATTAATGAAATTCCATATTCTTTAATTAAGAAAATACTGTGATATATAAAATAAATAAAAATTACAATATAAGAATGTAGAAAATACAAAATTAGTATCCAAAATAAATAAGAATAGCGAATATTGGAGATGCCACATAGGCGCACGAATTAAGGTGTTGCCTTTGATATGCAATGCATTATTTAGAATGTATATACTCTCGTCTCAAGTTCGATTAAAAAGTGATTTTACTACAAGTTCTTGTCTCAAAACCGTATATTAATTTGCAACTGAACTCATTCAATTTTATGAATATAAGTTATTACAGTAATTGATTACTCGTCTAAGATGTAAATATTTGTACATGTCCCAAATCTAATTGGAAAATGATTTTATTACATGTTCCTGTCCCGAACTCATAATACTCACTGATCACTCAAACATGTAAATACCATTTATTTAGACATTCAATCTATGAAATCTAGTGGAAAAATGATGTTGGCAAAATTTTAAAAAAAATAGTGAAAAATAAATATGAAAACTTGATCTCTTAATTAAAGAAATTTTCAGAATATTAAAATATATAAAATTAGAATATATGAATTAAAAATGCAATAAATGAGTATTTAAGTTAAATCAAAATAGACTTTAAATATTAATCTTGCAAATAGAATTCAGACTATCGAAATATGATAGTTGGTTTTTTAATAATCTTACAAAGTATAAATATTAATCTTGCAAACTTTTTCTTAAAAAATAAATACTAAACTTAAAAATATTTTTGTGGAAGTAGAAAAATAAATAAATAATTTGTTAGGACACATTAGATGATAATTAACACAACAACTATTTTAAATCAAATTGAAATTAAAGATTTTATTATAAGATTATAAATTAAAATTAATCGATATATAAATGCAAATGTACAAATAGATTATTTTTGAAATCATTAATAATCATGAACAATCATATATATATATATATATATATTCATTTATAATAATATATTTAATATTAACATAAATCAATTAATCAATGTATTAAATGATAAGTGGTCAAATAAGGAAACTTGTGGAATTTAAAAAAAATAAGAATGAAAAATCATGAAAATGACACATAAAATTCTAGATGAATATGGTGTCTCCAATATATAATAGATTTATATATATTAATAGATGTGGTACATATATGCAGATGTAATAATAAAAGACCAATTATAGTTTGGAATAAATGAGCTCATCTAATTGTGTGCTAAATGAAGACTCAGTAGAACATATAATTAAAAGTATCAAGTGAACTCTAACCGAAAGAAAAAGAGTATTAAATGAACATATTATGAAAAGGTAGATTTTTTGGGCAAAACAAATCATTTATCATCTCCCCTTCATAATAAGTGTATTATTGGTGGAAGTTACAAATTTTAATAAAATTATTGGTAGATGTATTTGAGTGGAGAAAGGGTCCCATCATGTGTTAAGTTATGAGTGGTAAAAATTAATTTTTGATAAATAATGAGTGATTGTAAGGTTAAATAATAAGGATCAGTGTCCTATTAAGAAAAGTAATACTCATCTCATGAATACCGAATAAGATAATTATTATACACTTATCATGGACATATGAAATATTTTTTTTTCTTCTGAAAAATCATTTTTATTTTATTGATCATTGTTGGAAAAATTCCTAAGTGTGGTTTAATTAGATCTCAAAATCTCAGTTGATTGTCCTGCTGTTATAACTAATGCTACTAACTTGTTTTGGAGTTAGGCGTTTTTGTTTTAGGTCCCAGCAGTAGAACTACCAACTTGAACATGCCTAAGACCGAAGGTGTTCGAGCAGTATTAAAGCCAGCCATACTAATAGGAGTATCAGTAACATCACAAGTAATAGAAGCTCAATTGAAGGATCGCGTGTTGAAGACCAAAGACTGAAGAAATGTCAACTGATGTCTGAGGACGGAAGTATAGCGATGCTGATAAACAAAGCTACTGAAGTAAAGTCGAAGACCGAAGACTGACGTTAGAAGATTGAAGCCGGAAGATCGGAGGTTGAGGTTCAATGCTGAAGGAATAGAGGAGTCAGGATATGACCAAGTGTCATACGAGCAGCTGATTGCCATGCTAAGAATCAAAGCTAGCTACCAGGAGTCAAAGCTGTTAAAGCTGCTGACAAGTAGTCAATGCTGGCAATATCAACTTCAAAGCTGGCTGAAAGCATCAAACTAACTCAGGTTTTATAAGTTGATAAAAGACGAGAGTCCAACCTTCTGATGAAAGACGAAGCGGTCTCGATTGGTCCAACCTGAAATCAACATGTTGATAAAACACGGAGTCAACTCAACCGAAGAAACACAGAAGAAATTAAGCCTTGAGTGTTTGACTCGAACATTTGGTAGCGTATATGCAGAAGATCCTGACATGACAGAACATATTTTCAGAGTTGCAGAACCATAGTGTACGATGATGCAAACCCTGACAATGATACACGAGGATTCTTGACGGAGTGCAAAGCAGCGGTGCAGTGTAGACTCTACCATGGAAGCCGAATATGTAGCCGTTTCGGAGGCTGCTAAAGATGCTGTATGGTTCAAGAACTACCTCATGGATCTAGATGTGGTACCTAGTTTGCCCAAGAGTATCATAGTTTACTTTGATAACTCAGGTGCAGTGGCAAACTCGAAGGAACCACGGACCCACAAGGCAACTAAACACATAGAGAGAAAGTACCATGTCATACGAGAAATCGTTAGACGAGGAGATGTGCTAATTGAGAAAATTGGTAGTGCGGATAACCTAGTTGACCCATTCACGAAGAGCCTGCCGCAAAAAGTCTAAGAAGAGCATATTCGAGGACTTGGATTGCGCAAGATGTCACCCACTTAGAAATGAAACTTTTGTAGAAGTGGGAGAAGCAAAGCGATGGTGTTGTTGTAATAGCTAGTAGAGAGACACATTGTATACTAATAGTTTGCTTTAGTATAAGTGGGAAATTGTTGGATTTGTATACTGGACGCAGTTTTGGTTGAGCTTGTATACAATGATTCCTGTTACCACTATTACAATCTCCTATCTGAATTGTTTACTTGATTGCATATATATTTCCCTTTATCTCATATATAAGCTAGATCATACAGTGTGTTGTAGATCACGTAAGTCTCGTATGATTGGTCAAGCTTAATGAGATATAAAAGAATCACACCGAGACAACTTGAGGACGAGTTGTCGGTATAGTCATGTATAGATAAGAAGTGACTTGACTTGGTTGCTTGTCTATGCTATACATCTCAGACGTATTGATGGATCACAGTGAGATGAGTTCTTCTATCTGACCGTCGTGAAGAACCTAGATCTCGGTGACTTTACGTTGATCTAAACCTCGATAAGGTATTAGGTGAGTATGAGTTACTGACCATCACTTTGACTTGTTATGGGTGAGGGTTACATGAGATAACCCAAGATTCTTTGCATCTTGGGTGGTGGCAGTGCTTGTATGTCATGCTAGTTACATGTGTCGAGTCACCGTATCCGTTTAGGATGATGACGTCCCCTTAAGGAGCTCAAAAGGTTTATTGTACTAAACCCTGTAGGTTGAGTTATCTCAAGTACAATAATAAGGTTGAGTGGTACTACTTAAAGAATTAAAGTAATTAATTATTTTAAGCAGTCAGAACACTGTAAATAATTAATGGACGTAAAATATCTTAAATACGGGGTTTCGTTAAGGCTAAGTGCGAGCCCGACTCAACTTTGAAAATAAAGGGGTAAGTCAACATTTATTCTCTAGTGGCATGAATAAATGTTTATGAATTAATTTATGTTCTGGGCTGAACATAAGATAATTAATTTATTTGAGGCCCATCTTTATTCCTTGCATTTGATCCCTGGGCTGGCCCATCAAGGCCTGTTGCTTAGTGAAAATCGTCCACCTCCCCTAGAGTCCTATTGGGAGTCTGTTTTGATCCTCTCTATCTGAAGAGATATTATTGTATTTATTAGATATGCAGAAATTCTACCATGATAGGATTTGGGGGTTGCATTATAAATATAAGGTGAGAGAAAATCAAACCTTAATCCAAGAGTGAAATTTTCGAAAATATACTTCTCAAAGTTAGAGATTTTCGAAAACTTAAAAGGCAGAAAGAAGACGAATTTCTATTGCACTCTCCATAGATTGTCCTCACTCGGCATTGGAGTTTAGGCAATCGGGATACAGTCTAGAAGATCAAAGCACGAGTCTTGATCCAATTCATTCCTGTCAGATTCGCAGGTAAACTCGAGAAAACACCAACGTGTTGTAATTAATTATATAGGTGCATGCTAGGTATATAATCAATTTATGGTGAATTAAACATCCAAGATAGATCATCGGGAGAGGGTTAAAATCAGTTTTCCCTACAATTGGTATCAGAGCATGAGATCAGAATCTTGACTCTGTTGGATTAATTCATGTTTGATTATTAAGTGCGCAATTAATTAATTATGGATCTGTCGTTCATCGTGGCCCGTTTTATTTTTTGTCGGATTTTGTTTTTCACCACGAGAAAATCCGTGGTTAGATTAGTTTTTACTTGTAAATCTAATCTGTAAAAGAGAAACGAAGATGAAAACATAAAGAACGAGACGACGGAGTCCCATCGTACAGCACGACGAGAGGCTGGCCGGTAACCGGACGCACGGCATGAGAGCGTGCGGGCGACAGCATGCTGAGCGTGCTCGGCGCTCACAACACGTTGCTCGGCACCATGCGCGTGTTTCTCAACGGTATCGGCAGCACGCGGGTGAGCAGACCTCGATAGATCAGGAGATGGCGTGTGAACTCTGCGCGTGGGTGCCCGTCCCGCGAAGCGCACGGGCAGGCCCAGCGTGTGAGTCGCGCGCAGCGTCTCTCGACAGGCCTTTCGGCGGCATCGGGCGACGCGAGGCATGCGATTCTCGTGCGAAAGCCTCGGCTGCGCTCGACAGCAGGTCGCGTGGAAGCCTCGGCGGGCAGACCTCGGTGGGTCGCACGGTACAAGCCCTCGGTAGGCACCCGGACACATCTCGGTGGGCTCGACAACCCTCGATGGGTCGCGCTCGGTAGCTCTCAGCAGGTGTCGACAGCGCTCGACGGGCGACAACGCGCATGAGTCGCGTGTAGTTTTCTCGGCTCCTCGGCAGCAGCTCCCCGGCAGCATCCCTCGACAGCACACGGGCGCCCGGGTGAGGCTGGTCGACAGTGCGCGAAACGCGCGCCTGGGTTCCTCGGCAACTTCGGCAGCCCTCGGCGAGATGGGCGGCAAGGCGTGCAAGGCCGTCAGCCAGGATGTACGACGCGTCGGCACTATCTCTCGGCGAGCGGGCTGGTCGAGGTGGAAGGCAGGGCGGCGGACGGTTGATGGTTGCTGGGCGTATGCTGTGCCCTAGCACGCATGGCCCAGCCCATCTTGGGCCGACCCGACCCGTTTTCGGCCCAAACCCAATTTTTCGACCCGGTTCCAGATTTTCGACTCGATCCGGCCCGATACACTATTCCGGCCCATTTTCAAATTTTTGACCCAAATCCAGTTTTGATGAATCCGGTCCGTGCCCGTGCACGCGAGGCCCGTTTCGAGATTTTTTTGGAGATCTGTACTTTGCAAATTTATGTAATAAATTAGGCAGGGAAGTACAGGATCCACGTGTGGGCCGCGATGAACGAATTTTTTTTTTTATCGTTCAAAGCATGTCGTGGATGTTTAAATAATGCAGAAGCATGCTATGTATGTTCAATTACGTAGATAAACATGTTGTATATTTTCGTGATTGGATGTGCATAGTAAGCATGCTAGGTTTATCGCGTTTTCCAAGAATATTTTAGAATTCTGCGAGCATGTTTTACATGTTGAGTTCTATAGAAAAGCATGATAGGATTACGTGATCTGCATGGACAAACCTTTTGAAACAAAAGAATAAGCAAGAAAACCGACATATTAATTTTTAAAATTAAAATGTCAAGACCTCCATTTTTTAATCTCTAAACAAAATGATACGCATTGTGAGTAAACGTCCACACGCATGGCTTGCTTGCACTGTTTGTCATAAGTTTGTTAGATGAGATTTTTAAATAAAACATTTTAATCTATTTAGAAGTGGGAGTTTCATGTGTAAACGACTACACGCGTGGCTTGCATATGCGATTTTCATAAGTTTTCTAGAGATAGATTTAAAATGAGGAGACAAAAGAATTTGGATTGGAAGCGGAATGGTCCGAGTGAGTATGCCAATTCTAAGAATTCATTTTCTGCTGTTAAAATTATGGTCATTGCTTATACATCACCTGAAGTACAACTTCACGCGAAGTCCCTTCTTGTGATAGTGATGTGGTCTAGTAAGGTCCAATCATTAATTTCATTTATCATAAGGATAAATTGACATGGACTGAAATTAAATGACTAAAAGGTATATTTTAGTCTGGTCGAGGGGTTCATGTGTAAACGTCCACACGCGTGTGATCGAGCTAAAAACACACTCAAATTCACTCGCAATCGTACGAGGTAATCGTAGCGTGATAAGTTAACACGAGTCGTCTCTCAAGGAAAACTTAACAGGGCGATTGTTCGTGTTGCGCACAGAAAGCGATTAAATCCTAAACATTCTAACATCAACGAGGGTTGAACATGCAAGAATTGAAATACGAGAAATTAAACAGCATCCTAAGCTAGGGGTTGTCAATCCCGAGCTATACTAATAAAGCAATAAATCTAAACTAGGGGTTGTCAATCCCTAGTTGAACTACGAAAGCGATAAATTAAAGCGATAAACAAAAGCATATGCAATTCTATTATTCATAGGGTTTGTCAATCCCTAATCTAAATCTAATTGCACATAAACTACAACTATCAATCATCCAACAAGAACTTGAAATAAACTAAAGCAGGAAATCATTAAGCAATGTAAATCAACGGAAAATGGAAATCCAATCCACTGTCACTATGAATTGGATCCAACAAAACCATCATACAAGAATACTTTGAAAATTAATCCGAAAGAACAAATGAATCCAAAGCATAAACTGATAAATTAATCATTCAAAGATCAAACTAAAAACATGAATTAAAACTAGAATTATCTGTCTATCCGTCGTCGAAGAGAAACTCCTGAAGAAAATGGTGAAGAAGCCGCGGCTGCGTGAAGAGAAACCAAAAATTGAGAGCTGACAAACTTTGACCTAAGCGCATATATATATTAAATAAAGGTGAGCGCCGGTTCTGACTGAGCGTGCGTTCAAAATACATTCTGCCTTGATACTGAGCGCCGGCTCAGTGTGAGCTTGCGAGGAGAATTGGGCGAACGCGCGCTTGGATGGAGATGGCGCTGAAAACAGGCTGAAAGGGAGTGAACCGGCGTTCACAATGAACTGGCGTTCAAGATTGATGTGTGTGCACTGAAGATGGCCAAATGGTGAACCAGCGTTCACAAAGAACTGGCGTTCAAGAGGGCAAAATGGGCTGAACGCGCGCTCAAGATGCTGAACCGGCGCTGGGCGTGCGAGCGCGCGCGGCGCGCGGGCGCGCGGGCGACACAGCTTTGCGCAGCATTTTTGTTTTGGCCCGTTCTTCTTCGTCTGAACTTCGATTTGTGCACGGTTTTCGCCTACAGACTCCTATTGCAATGTAGTTTACTTCTTATCAAGGGAAAAATCCTTGATTCCTTCTCCATTATTCATTAGAATCATTGGAAGTGTTCAGCGTCGGTGCGCGAGCGGGCGCGCGGAGTGCACGTGCGCGACTTTGAAGAAATGATCCGTTCTCCCTCGTCCGAACTCCAAATTGCGATCCGTTTGTGCCTACGGACTTC
Organism: Salvia rosmarinus; assembly: GCA_036937905.1. Lineage (NCBI taxonomy): Eukaryota > Viridiplantae > Streptophyta > Magnoliopsida > Lamiales > Lamiaceae > Salvia > Salvia rosmarinus. Next base: position 18,748,435 of record CM072820.1, read on the forward strand.
TATCGAGATGCTCTTCAATTATATCTGATCCTTGGCAGATCCAATTCATCCTATTTTATGCCATTTTCCTACAAAACATCGAGACAAACGAAGTAAGTTCGAATCGATAAATATTACTCGAACCAAAGGCATAAATAGGACAAACCATAGAAAATGACACGTAAAACAATACCAAGAATCATCACAAAATCATACCAAACAACTCCCCCACACTTATCCATTTGCTTGTCCTCAAGCAAAGTCTATACTAATAAGAGTCGAAAGATAACTCATGCAACTTAACCCTTATTCTAATCAATCAAACCTTATTGCATTTCCCCCACACTTGGTGTTTACGAATTCAAAGATAATGCGAAATAAATCAAGAACGACAATTGACTTCCAATAAATAAAAAGGTAATCTCTCGCCGACCCAACTCTCCGTTAGGGTGAACTAACTAATGTGGTCACCTTTAGCAACAAGTTTCTTTTATAAAGCACAAAGAATGTTTTAACAGATTTTGGAACAATATTCGAAGGTGAACTCTCGATGAACTCGAGTCTCCTAACGTGGTTTCCCATGTCCATTTCTCAATTTACGAAAGAGGGATGAATCCCATCCTCCATTTCAACAATCTCAACAAATAATCGAGTTTTCATTCTCCTCATTTTCTTCTTCTTTTTCACATTTTTTTTTATATATAAAATGAAACAAGTATATAGGCAACCACAATGTTAACACTCCCCCTAACATTAGCCGGACAAATCACATCAATTTCCCCCTATTCAATTTCTATCAATTACAGCCTCACAATTCACATTATACTCAAATCATATATCACCAAAAGTTTCGGAAATTCAAATTCAATTTGATCAATACCACAGAGTTCAGTTGCACAAATCAAGATCCTAACTTATTCGCATAGACAAAGCTTACGTCCAAACAATCAAAATAAGCACAAGGGCACGTCATTAAGCAACAAAACAATACATCACGCATACAAAACCGAGTAAGCATCCCCACATTTTAAATCGAGCATCGCCCCTGCTCAAAACATTAAAAGCTCAAAATGACTATAGAGGATGATACTTCCCTGATAATCGACGAATGTGCGCTGTAGAGTTGGAGCACCACGGCATCATCTCGCTGCTGACAACTTTCCGATCCGAGCAAAACAAACTCAACAACAAATGATAGATCAACAAGAACAACAAAACAAGACAAAGAAAAGAAAGAAAGAAAAAGCAAATAAAAACCGTGGGTAAACTCCCACGCAAGATTCAATTTAACGTCGTGAGCACGACGTGTTCGATAGACAACGGATTATCCATAGTCTTTCACCGCAGAATACCATCTCGCCAAAGCATCAAGATAAACCATATATGCACAAAGGACAAGAAGAAAGCAAAAACGAATCATTTAAGCTCAAGTCAAACATCATATTCTCCAAATAAAATAGATAACTATAATTCCCAAAGCACGATACTTTGGTGAATTAGGATGTTGACAAATTATTGAAGTTACCTCAACCTTTGTTATCATTGTATCCTCCTCTGGGACCCCGTACTCCAATTGTTGAGGCAGTGCAATCGCTTCCAGAGTGGGCTTTGGCATGTCATCAACTTCGAGTGCCCACTCTTGCTTCATCCCCTCTTCATCCTCCTTCACGTGTTTGGATAACTCTTTCACCTCCAGAGTGAGTGTTGGAATGATATCGACAGGATTTGCCCACTCTTCCTTGTTATCCGTTCTCATAAAAACATCATCGGGGCTCTGATTATGCTTCTCATCCACATGTGCCCACTCGTTCTCACTTTCCACCTCATCTGGCTGCATCGGCTCCTCAGGTGTCTCTCCCGCCCCATCTTCAACAATTGGGTCACTTCCAAGAGTGGTGACCATCTGAGCTTGATCGGGTTGGTGCGGGAAAGGTGTGATTTCAGTCACTTCCTCGTTTTTCACCCCCTGTGACTGCAGCAGCTCATCTAATGTCTCTTCCACCCAATTTTCAACTATTGGATCACTTTCTAGAACAGTGACCGACTGGATCTGATCGGATTGGTTTGGAAGTTCCTCCTTGCTTGCAATACTTATCAAGCGTGCTCTGACATATCCTATTTGAGTCTCCAAACGCAAAGTCGAGGCATTTGCAAAGATCCAAACCTCGGACTAAAGCATCTGTTTTTTGAATGGACAACTTCTCTTTTTGAGTTAACTCATCCTCCCAAGCTGTCATCTGAGGTGGAGGTGGCTGCTGCGGGTATGAGTAATGAGGTGGAGGTGGTTGTTGTGGGTACTCATACTGAGGTGGAGGGTGTGGTTGCTCCCAGTAGGCATTGTAGGATTGATCCTCATAGTGCCGCGGAGGCGGTTGATCCCATGAGGGATTGGAGGCTTGATCCTCAAAGCACGGTGGATTCCAATTTTCCGGATCGGTTTGTGGAGGCGGTCGTTGTTCTTTGTGGATCCCAATATGGATCATATGCTTGTGGCTCGTGGCGACGGACATCCTCGAAAAGTCGAATTGGGCTCCTTCTTCAAAGAAGAATTTGCCCAATCTGACGAACTTCTCCCCCACCGGGTTGACCATAATCGCATCGTTGATAACCCCGCATTAGCGTATACCAACAATGTAAACAAAATTACACGCACTGGGGAGAAATAACCAAACAGAAAGAAAAGAAACACGAAAACAGACAACACAAACAATACGCCTAAAGTTTTCCCGACAACGGCGCCAAAATTGATCGAGCTAAAACACACTCAAATTCACTCGCAATCGCACGAGGTAATCGTGGCGTGATAAGTTAACACGAGTCGCCTCTCAAGGAAAACTTAACAGGCGATTGTTCGTGTTACGCATGTAAAGCGATTAAATCCTAAACATTCTAACATCAACGAGGGTTGAACATGCAAGAATTGAAATACGAAAATTAAACAAGATCCTAAGCTAGGGTTGTCAATCCCGAGCTATACTAATAAAGCAATAAATCTAAACTAGGGTTGTCAATCCCTAGTTGAACTACTGGCGATAAATTAAAGCGATAAACAAAGCATATGCAATTCTATTATTCATAGGGTTTGTCAATCCCTAATCTAAATCTAATTGCACATAAACTACAACTATCAATCATCCAACAAGAACTTGAAATAAACTAAAGCAGAAATCATTAAGCAATGTAAATCAACGGAAAATGGAAATCGATCCAATCGTCACTATGAATTGGATCCAACAAAACCATCATACAAGAATACTTTGAAAATTAATCCGAAAGAACAAATGAATCCAAAGCATAAACGATAAATTAATCATTCAAAGATCAAACTAAAACATGAATTAAAACTAGAATTATCTGCCTATCCGTCGTCAAGAGAAACTCACAAGAAAATGGTGAAGAAGCATGGTGCGTGAAGAGAAACCAAAAATTGAGAGTGACAAACTTTGACCTAAGCGCATATATATATTAAATAAAGGTGAGCGCCGGTTCGACTGAGCGCGTCTCAAAATACATTCTCGCCTTGATATCGAGCGCCGGCTCGGTGTGAGCTCTGAGGAGAATTGGGCGAACGCGCTTGATGGAGATGGCGCTGAAAACAGTGAAAGGGAGTGAACCGGCGTTCACAATGAACTCATGCGTTCAAGATTGATGTGTGCACATCAAGATGGCCAAATGGTGAACCAGCGTTCACAAAGAACTGGCGTTCAAGAGGGCAAAATGGGCTGAACGCGCTCAAGATGCTGAACCGGAAAGGCATAAATAGGACAAACCATAGAAAATGACACGAAAACAATACCAAGAATCATCACAAAATCATACCAAACAGCGTGGCTTGATTGGAGGTTTCATTTAATATTGTTTTACCAAAAGGTTACAATATTATTGTTACGAATTATGTGCGATCGTATGCTTATGTGTTTATATTATTTTTTCAGATATGTCTCTTACACCGATTATCAATATGCTCGCACAAAATCCTCTATCCGGTCCAAATTTTATCGAGTGGAAACGAAACATTGAGATTGTTCTTACTACCGAAGAAAATTTATTTATACTCACTACACCCCGTCCCAAACCTCTAGACGATTTATCTACTGATGAGGAGCGCAAGGAGCACGAGAAATGGGACAAATCAAATAGAATGGCAAAGTGCCTTCTTTTGGTCACCATGTGCGAGTCCTTGCAACTCCAGCATCAAGAGATGGATGATGTAGCCACTATATGGCTAAATCTCATGAAATTGTATGAGGAATCGGACAGAATCACTTGTCATAATTTGACAAATTTAATAATGTCAAGTTCAATGAAGGAAAGCGATTCAGTGTATGACCATGTAGAAGAAATGATCAATCTCTTCGGAGAGATCGAATTGGTTGGAGGATATATTGATGACGTAGTCAGAATCGATATGATCCTCAACACTTTGCCCAAGTCTTTTGATGACTTCCGTTATGGAGTAGTCCTTTATGATAAGAGTTATACTCTAGATTCATTGCAAGATGATCTAGTAACGGAAGAACGCAAAATGGGCAAAGGTGCACAGTCTTTAGTACGCACCTCCAGAAAAACCACTATTTTATCGAAAGATGAAAAGTTAAAGTAGAATTCAAGAGATGCTAAGGCTAAAGAAAAGAGGGGGAGTAATACAAAGGGCTCTACCAGCGGTTTGAGAAAGTCAAAGGAGAAGGGCAAATGCTTCAAGTGTAGTGAGACTGGGCATTGGAAGGCCAAGTGCCCTATGCTTTAGTAACGGAAACATGTTTAGCAACTTGTTCTACTCTTTCATGGGTAGTAGATACGGGTGCGACTGATCATGTTTGTTACACCTTGTAGGGGTTCCTACGGACAAAGGAGCTGCATGATGGCGAGATAACGATCTCCATGGGCAACGCGGCGAAAGTCGAGGCCGTTGCAGTCGGAGATATTTCTTTATGTTTTGATAGAACAGTTTTAGTATTGAAAGACATTTTATATGTGCCAGAGTTTCGGCGGAACCTTATTTTCGTTTCCAAACTATTTATTCATGGATATTCAGTTGTTTTTGTAGTGGTGTTTCTATCATAAGAAATAACAAAGTTATCTATGGTGACACTTTATATAATTCGCTTTATACTATTTCTGCCAAACATAATACCTTTAATTATGTTGCATCTACATCAAACCTTAAAAAGAAGAAGTTTTCTTCGCAAGATGACACCACATTTCTCTGACATCTTAGATTAGGTTACATCAATCTAAATAGGATCTAAAGATTGGCTAAGAATGGAGCGTTGGGTGATATCACGGCCACTCTGCTCCCCGTCTGCGAATCTCAGATAGAAGGAAAGATGTCGACTGCACCCTTCAAAGCGAAGGGTTATAGAGCCAAAGAAGTGTTGGAGGTAGTCCATTCTAACTGTGGACCTATGTCCACACAAGCTCGTGGAGGGTACGAGTATTTTGTCACTTTCATTAACGATTACTCAAGGTACGGATACATATACCTGCTTCACCGCAAGTCTGAATGCTTTGATAAATTCAAAGAATTTAAGACGGAAGTGGAGACGAAGCTAGGTAAAAGTATCAAGTCACTGCGGTCTGATCGCGGTGGCGAATACCTCAGTAACGAGTTCATGGACTATTTGGTGCAGTGTGGGATTACCTCCCAGCTCACTACACCAGGCACACCACAGTGAAATGGTGTGTCAGAGCGAAGAAATAGGACTCTTTTAGAAATGGTTAGATCGATGATGAGTGATGCAACATTGCCTATTTCGTTCTGGGTGTATGCCTTAGAAACAACGACATACTTGCTAAATCTAGTACCATCCAAGTCAGTCGAAAAGACCCATTTCGAGTTGTGGTTTGGGCGCAAGCCTAGTTTAAACCACATAAGGATATGAGGCAGTCCAGCACATGTGCTAAATAAGAAGGCTGACAAGTTGGAGTCTAGATCTGAAGCAAGGCTGTTCATTGGCTATCCTAGAGGAACAAATGGTGGTTATTTCTAGAGTCCTAAGGATCAGAAGATCATTATTAGCACTAATGCCCGATTCTTAGAAGAGGATTATATGAAAAATCATAAATCCAAAGTTGAAATCATACTTCGAATTAGAAGATGATCGTATTCCACCACCGATTAAACCAAAGGTACGAGATGTCGTGTCTAGTGGGAGGGATCAACACTAAATACTTCAAGAAATTGAAGTGGGTCGAGTTCCACTGGAGATACCGACCGTATAAGTGGCACCTATCCAACAAGTTGTGCAAGATAGAGAACCACAAGTTACTGCACCCACCGTTGCCATTATGCCAGTAGCTTCTCGTCGTAGTGGAAAGGTTGTTCGTCAACCCGAGCGATTTATGTTCGTGGGTGAATCTTCGGGTTTAGTCCCAGGAAACGAGCAAGCTATAATCGACCCATGGACATACAGTGAGGCGATACAAGACATAGATGCAAGATCATGGCACACCGCTATGGACTTAGAAATTGAGTCCATAACAGCTATGTATGTATACGAAAAGACACCTCTACCAGATGGCAAGGAAGCCATAAGTAGTAAGTGGGTATACAAGAGAAAGAGAGCTTCAGATGGAGAGGTTTCAACTTTTAAAGCTAGACTTAAAGCGAAAGGGTACACTCAGATTGAGGGCATCGATTTTGAGCAATGCTCAAGTCTATCAGAATTCTTCTGGCCATAGCAGCACACTTAAACATTGAGGTTTGGCAAATGGTTGTGAAAACCGCTTTTCTAAACGGTTACCTTGAAGAAGGTAGAGACATCTATATGCAGCAACCCGAAGGTTATGTGGTGAAGGGTGAAGAGCATCTAGTATGGAAGCTTAAGAAATCCATTTATGAACTTAAGCAAGCTTCTCGATCATGGAACTTACGTTTTGACGAGGTGGTAATGTCCTATGGATTTACCCAGTTGCCTAGCGAAAGTTGTGTGTATCGTTTAGATGTCAACGGTGATGTGGTATTTCTTGCACTTTACGTAGATGACATCCTTCTACTTGGCAAAAATGTGAAGTTGTTATCAGACGTAAAGAGTTGGTTATCCAATCAGTTTCAAATGAAAGACTTAGGAGATGCAGCGTATATTCTTGGGATCAAGGTTTACCGAGATAGCAAGAGGAAAATGTTGAGCTTATCTCATGCGTCTTACATTGATACTGTAATTACTCGTTTTAGTATGCAGACCGCCAAGAAAGGATTGCTACCTTTCAGGCATGATGTTCCTTTATCTAAGGAGCAATCACCTATGACTGCAAAGGATATAGAGGACATGAGACAAGTTCCTTACGCTTCCGCCATAGGAAGTCTCATGTATGCAATGCTATGTACGAGACCTGATATCTGCTATGCGGTAGGCATAGTAGCTAGATATCAGTCTAACCCTAGACAAGCTCATTGGACTGCGGTAAAGCATATACTCAAGTACCTGAAAAGGACTCGAGATTATAGGCTAGTTTACCAAGCAGATAGTCTAATGCCTTTGGGTTATTCAGACTCGGATTTCCAAGCTGACCGTGATGAGAAGAAGTCTACCTCAGGCTATGTGTTTACCTTGGGAGGAGGAGCCGTATCCTGGCGGAATGCAAAGCAGCGATGCATTGCGGACTTTACCATGGAAGCCGAATATGTAGCCGCTTGAGGTCGCTAAAGAGGTCAGATGGTTCAAGAACTGCCTCATTGATCTAGATGTGGTACCTGGTTTGCCCAAGAGTATCATAGTTTACTGTGATAACTCAGGTGCAGTGGCAAACTCGAAGGAACCACGAACCCACAAGGCAACTAAACATATAGAAAGAAAGTACTATGTCATACGATAAATCGTTAGACGAGGAGATGTGCTAATTGAGAAAATTAGTACTGCGGATAACCTATCTGACCCATTCACGAAGAGCCTGCCACAAAAAGTCTACGAAGAGCATATTCGAGGACTTGGATTGCTTAAGATGGCACCCACTTAGAAATGAAACTTTTGTAGAAGTGGGAGAAGCAAAGTGATGGTGTTGTTGTAATAGCTTGTAGAGAGACACATTGTATACTAAAAGTTTGCTTTAGTATAAGTGGGAGATTGTTGGATTTGTATACTGAAAGCAGTTTTGGTTGAGCTAGTATACAATGATTCCTGTTACCACTATTACAATCTCCTATCTGAATTGTTTACTTGATTGCATATGTATGTCCCTTTATCTCATATATAAGCTAGATCATACAGTGTGTTGTAGATCACAGAAGTCTGTATGATTGGTCAAGCTAATGAGATATAAAAAGAATCACAACTGAGATAACTTGATGACGAGTTGTCGGTATAGGCTGTGATCGCTAATATTCCTACCAAATAAATGATAGTAAAATAGCAAGTATATATATTGTATCCACAGGGACTGCGACTCGAGAACACAACAATTAATCAATACAGAATCTTGATTATTATTCAGACAACAAAATATCAAGAGAGAGATAATAATAAAACTAAACTCAAAATATAAATAGGAATAAAATCAGATATAAAAGACTGATCCTAGGGATGTACTTAACCTAACCAGATTCACACAATTAACCTATTAATCTGTTTACCAATTTAATCCTCATTCATATGAAGGATCACTAATGTAACTACAGTTTCCGTCAGGACAGCCTATAGTAGTAGGTTAGCCTAAACTCTATCTCCGTCGGGGCTCAAGAGAAGTAAGCTAATTACCAAAAGCAAACAAAGATTTAACCTCCTACAGTTCACCTATCTCCGCCAGGTCTCAAGGCAAAAACTGTATTATGAATTCAAGATATCGACTATGCAATTAATTCCGCTAGGACATCAATCACATAACTAGCATGCATCAATATTGGTCAGATACCAACACATGAGAATTAAATCCAAGAATCATAAATCATGAATGGGACCGCAAAACAGTATCAACAGATCAATCATATAAATCTAGCCAGACATACAAACCCTATGATCAATAAGAAATTTTGCTACGCATAATTAAATTACTAAAGTAATAAATAAATAAATAAAGCATAAATTGAGATAGATAAATAAAACCGTAGGATTCCACGATGAACAATGTAGCACTTGGATTCGGAAATAAATCTGAAAACTCCAATAAAAATTGAACTATGAAAAATGGAATATATATAAATGGAAACTAAGCAAATTAAACTATTCTCGATAACAAAATACTGGAATTAAAATACTAGACAAATAAACGTGCCAAAGAAAGAATAAAGAAAGGAAAAAACGTTCTGTTCTAATTTGAAAGCTCTCGTGTAAATGCGTGTGTAATAGTTGAGCCCCCTATGTGATGTGCGCCCTCTCAAAAGTATATACGCAACCCTAGGGCCTCGCAACGCGTGCTAGCAACCTTGAGGGGCGAAGGAGTCTCGCGATGCTTCAAAAAACGTTGCAAAACTATTGTTTCTCGCGAGTAAGTCTCGCGAAGCGTATTTCCCTGCGTGCGCGACTTCGCTGTTTCACTCCGTTCTCTCTCGTCCGGACTCCGAATTGCGATCCGTTTGCGCCTATGGACTCCTATAGAGATGCTATTTAACATTATAAACTTTTCACATCCATCCTTGTCAAATCCATTTCATCATATTTATCGTCGTATCTAAACAGATATTCTTCGCGTGAACTCGTGATCGGGCCAGCTAATTCCTCTTTATCGTGATCCACCTTTTTGACATCAAAACCTGTGCTAAAATGACATGAAACACACATGACATAATATCTTCCAAGGTAAACATAAATATATCAAAAGACAACTTAAAAGATAACTTATAAATTATAAACAAAACGAATATAGCCTTATAAATCAGGTAAAAATGAGGCTTATCAACTCCCCCAAACTTAACCTTTTGTTTGTCCTCAAACAAATAAGAACAAGAGAGAGACGATCAAAGACACGCAGAGAGTTGAACGATAAAAGCAATAAGCCTTAGAGCAATAAGCAATAAAAGATTCAATCAAATGAATCAAATCACAACATCTTTCGTTAAACTCCACACATCATAAAAATCATAAGCACAAGCCTTCTTAAACTTGAATCCTCACAACATGGATGTATATAAAAGAAATCTCAAACACTCAAGTGTATTAAGGAGGATGTGTATACTCTCAAAGTTTAAAAACACATGGAATCTACCATAAGCTTGCAAATCGTCTAATTCTCCATTGCTCAAATATGTGCTCAAGAACTAAGATCAAAAAGTCTTATAAAAGGTTATAATGTAGGCTCTTTGGTAAGGTAGGATATATTTAGGCTAAGTGACTCCTAATCCCATAATGAAAACACCATAAGTATCATAAGACACAGTTCCCAAATTTTCACAATTTATTTCAATTCTCCATACCAAGAAGTCATTTTTCTATTAAGAACCTCACACTTATTATATAAGTGATATACTCATCTCAAAGCACTAGCTACTTACCCATTTATGTTCTTTTCACGCACTTGTGTCAATTTTTTTTTTGAACTTATACGGGTAAGCAACTGTAATACCCCGTATTTCTGTAGCAGAGATTAGCTCATGATTAAGAGCTTGTTAAGAAGGGCATTGCATCCTTAAGAAAGAGTTGGTTAAGTTAGAAGCTTTTGCGTTAAGCTTCGAGTTGAGACGATAGAATTTCGGCAGATTTGAGATAGAATATTGATAAACGCGCATTTTACACGTTTATAGTTGATATTTGAAGATGAGTTTAGCTCGTTTAATGTGCGTTTATGTATCGATTCTTAATGTTTTATCTATTTCTAGAAGATACTGCTCTTGGGTGTTCCTTTGACGTTTTGTAGGTTTATATGTTGATAATCGAAGCAAGGAACGACGCACGAGCAAATGAGCAATCTGTGCAGTTTCTAGCGACCAGCCTAGCGGTCGCTAGGCTGGTCGCGAGGCAAACCAGCGAGCGCCCAGAGGAGTAGCGACCGCGACCTCGTGCACGCGAGCAAGCCCTAGCGCCGAGAAACTCACTGGACGATTTCTTGCGACCGGTGCGGAATTGCTAGCGACCGCTAGCCCGGTCGTGAGGTACCATGCGGGCTCAAGGAGGGACCGCGAGCGAGACGAGCGCGAGACTTACCTCGCGATCACTTGGCGAGCGAGTGCTCATGAGACCGAGCGGCAGAAGGCAAAATTAGGGTTTGGGGTGTGCCTATATATATGGCAACACCCCCTTGCGCCACAGGAGACCCTTTACGCCCCAGAGCTCGTTTTTCTTAAGTTTTCCTCAGTTTTTACAGCTTTTAGTCTTTAATCTTCATTTAGTTTAATTCTAGTATTGTTTTTCCGTTATTCTAGTTTAGTTTATCGTTTCGTTATCGATCGGAACGTTTTGTCCGATCGTTTTCCGTTGTTTTCCGTTCTTTCGCTTGGGATTGGATTCAAGACCAACCATTGTTCATCCAACGCTTCCTACGGGTTTTATATATTTAATTTCCATTTTATGATTAAATCGTATTTCATTCCGCTTATTATGTCCGCTAGTTTTCCGCTCTAATCCTGGGTTTGCATGATTCGATCCTATATGTTGTGATTCCTCGCTTGTTATTTACCTTCCGTGCTTTGATTCATGATTCGATTGTGCTTATTTATATGTGTTGATTTCGATCAATCTTGATGCATATCTAGTTGTCGGTTAATTACGTAATTGTATTAATTGTCAATCGTTATCGAATGCATGATACGAATGAGCCTTGAGTCGAATCGAGATAGGACTTTCGTAGGAAGCATATTCTTAGTGATCCTTTTGAGTTGCTTATTTTCCTCTAGAGACGAATCGTGATAGGAAAATTAGTAATCAATCGCCGCAATTGTCAGAATCAAGTTGTTGGTTATATATGTGATCTTCCGTCTTGTCTGGATTAAAACGGTTAATAATAAGCAGGATAAACATCGTTGTGGATAGGATTGGTGCATCCCTAGGGTTAGTCTTTCTTCATAGTTATCTTTCGTGATTTTATTGCTTTATTTTATATTTCTGTTTGGTTACCTTTGCTTTGGATTAATTTCCGAAGCCTTAAACCTTTCAACCCAAATTCTGTGCTTGGATAATGATGAATTGTCGTTGAGCTAGCTTCTATGTTTTCGTGATACAATCTCTGTGGATACGATACTTCGCTTACCCTATACTTACACCTTTTCCTGTGGAAAAAGGAGCGATCAAATTTTGGCGCCGTTGCCGGGGATTGTTAAGATCACATAGGAATAATTTGACGATTTGGATTTATTAATTCAAGTTATATATATATATATTATTTTATTTATTTTTGTCAGTGCTAAATTCTCTCTTTTCTCAGGTGGTTTATGCGTACAAGATCTCAGGGACCTCCTGAAGTATTATTGGATCCCGAGATCGAAAGCTCTCAAAGGAGAAGAGGACGAGAGAAGAGACGAGCTGCAATGGCAGCCAATCCGCAGAACGGGGGCATTCCTCCCGAGCAAGTTGCACGCATGCTAGCTGACTTTGCAGAGATGCAGCGTCAGATGGCGAATATGGGAATCATTGTCCCTGCTCCAGAGGAAAGACCTCTGAATCACATGTACCGACATCCCACCGAACAGTTCCAAGGAGGCGGTTGGGGCCCTGCGTAGATGCAAACAATTTCGAGCTCAAACCGCCCCGATCAAGATGGTCCAAGGAGAGCGGTTTGGGGAGGAGTCACGAAGACCGAATGCACATCTCGAGACTTTTTCGATATTTGTGACACCATCAAATGAATGGGGTGCCACAAGACACGATCCGGATCAAGTTTGGTTGGTTTCATTGCAGCCACCAGTGAAGATTGGTTCAAGAGTTTGGACCGAATCGACATCGACACTTGGGGAAACTTTATGAGAAGTTTCTTTCGAATACTTTCCGCCGGCGAAAGCACGTAAGATCATCGCGAAATCTCTCATTTTGCCAAAACCACGACGAATCATTATTCGAGGCATGGGAGAGGTTCAGAGGTCTATTGAGACGATGTCCACAACATGGGTTCTCCAAGGAGCAACAAATCACACAGCTTCTACGGTGGACCGACATGGCGACATAGGAGCATGGTGGATGCGTCGGTGGGGCTGCTTATTGAACCGACCGAGAGCGAGGCAAGCCGTACAGTAGAGAGAGATGGTCGCCAACAGCTATCAATGGCCAACGGAGAGAACGCCATCGCTCAAAGCAAATGCTTTGAGAGTGATTCAAAATATGACGATCTCATGAAGAAGTTCACTATTTTGAAGAGTCGATTGAGACGAGAACGTCACCACATCAATCGGAGGAATCATCCGATTTCCAACAACCTCCAAAGAAGCTTCAATGTTCGAATTCGTTTCAAGAGCCGAAGAAGCCAAGTCTCAAGACATGATGCAACAGCTTGGTTGTAAGCAACCAACAATTGGCAACGAATCGAATTGCTCATAAGCAACACCGCGTAAGATAAATCACTTGGAATCCACTGTGACGGCTATGGGGAAGCATATGAAGATGTTGGAGAATCAAATTGGCCAAATAGCCGTACAAGTGAATGCACTACAAAAGATGGGCCAATTTCCGAGTAATACGGAGGTAAACCCGAAGAATCAGTGCTTTGCTATCCAGACGAGGAGTGGAAGAGCCTACCCGAGCCCTACCGAGCAAGAAAGCATTCTGAAGCAGAAACTCGCGACCGAGCTCGCGATCGCGAGCCCGATCGCGAGGAGTCTAGAAATTTTGCCACAGAAGCCCACGACCGAGCACGCGTCCGCACACCCGACCGCGAGCCATCAGAGTGTGCGCGCGCCAGATTTGTTCGCGAGCGACCCGGCCCGCAAGCCACCCGCGAGCAATCGGTCGAGCACATGGTCGAGAAATCACATGAGCTCGCGCCGCAAGCTTCGCACGCCAAGACGGAGTACAACACGCAATGATACCTCGCGACCTTCCCAAATGGTCGCAAGGTCGACCGCGAGGTGTCCCTGTGGCTAATCGTCGCACGTACACTCCTCGGTCCTGCTTTCGAGTCGACTTGTCAAGTCGAAATATGATGAGGAGTTTGCTCGCTTCAAAGACGTTTTCAAAAGTTGAGATAAATTTGCCTCTCTTTGCGCGTTGCGAAACATGCCGCTACATGAAATTCTTAAAAGACGCTTGCAAGCAAGAAGAAACTTGGGAAATTTGAGAAAATTTTCCTATTCAAGAATGCAGTGCCGCCTTGCAAAGGAAGCTCCTCTGAGCGAAGGATCCCGCGGTTTCACGTTAGAGTGCGAGATCGCCGAGCGAGACTTTTCCAAATGTTTTGTGCGATTTGAAGCGAGCATCAATCTGATGCCATTGAACATTTTCAACCGCTACACCTAGGAAAGATGAAGCCGATTTAAGATTTCATCGATGATGGCTGACCGGTCACCACATATCCAAAAGGTATCGTCAAGACGTGTTGGTAAGAATTCGGGATTTTGTTTTTCCTGCCGACTTTGTTATTTTAGATATTCCCGAATTCAAACAACAACCGCTAATCCTAGGAAGACCTTTTCTAGCAACTGGTCGTGCGTTGATTGATGTGCAGGAAGGCAATCTCACGTTTCGTGTTAACGATGAGGAGCTCAAGATTTCCATATACGACGCCATCAAGCAACACGACGTTGGAAAGCCGGAAGATTGCTGCTCGATCATGACTGCTGCTGCCGCACACATCTCGCGTCTAGAGGGTACTCGACCGATCGAGGAAGCTGCGAGAAGGAAGAAGTGGACTCGGCATGGAACTCCGAGTGTATCGTTCAAGTTTGGGGGGGGGCCAATTCCATAGTCGCAAGTGGAGATCCGTGAATGCTAAGTTTAAGAGGATCCACGAATTGAGAAGGATTTGTTGCCACCAAAACACCGTTGACAAGGTTAGTGATGGTCTAGCTAAAGACGTTAATAAGCACTTGTTGGGAGGTAACCCAACGCTTTCTTTTTTTGTTTTCGTGTTTTATTTTGTTTTTCGCTTGTGTTGCTTTTGTCGCCTTTTGTTTTTCTTTTCGTTGTTGTGTCGATTCGATCAACGAGTTAAAGTGAAGTGTGTTAATCCATGTGGCCAATGACGATAGAAATTTTTGTGAATTGTAATGATAGTGCGCATGATATGTTAGAAAATGACGCATGAATGACGTGAGATGGCTTAGCTTGTTGTTTTCATCATTTGCTTAACCCGTGAGACTTGAGCTTCATTTGTATAAACATCTTGATACGCTTTTAATTGTGTGATATCATGCATGTGATTATCTTCTAGAACTTGCCGTTCTTCTGTGTCGAGACTGCAATATGTGTTTCAAATTTGGAAAGGATAAAAGGCCATCTTTGTTAACCACATATTCACCCAAACACTAACCCGTTGTTATATACCATTTGTCGCCTTCTTTGAGCCTTTATTAGACTTTTTCTTTCGATTAACCGGATGATAGGAGGTGAGGATGGATATGGGAATCAAAATGGGTGAAATTTTGATGTAAGTTATGACGAGAAAAGTTTCTTTTAGAAAAATACATTTGTGGCGAAGAATAGTACCTTTGTTGTGATAGTTAAACCCTATAAGCTCTAGAAAAGAAAAGAAAAAGAAAAATTTAAGTTCACTATGAGTGTTGAGCATAAAGGGTCTTTATTCAAAGTATAGGTACCTTCTGTGGCATTAAACGTTGATTTAGCACGTTGGGAGAGAAGAGGAAAATGGACAAAGTCCATATGTGTCGAAATGTATAAATGATGGTGCTTGAAATATTCTTGAGTCACTTAGCCATATATTATCTTACCTTAATCAATGTGCCTACATTATAACCTATCAAAAGACCTCTTTGATCCTTATTTGAACACATTTGACGCGGTGGAGATGTTAGAGAAACGGCAAGCCTATGGTAAGATGTTGCATTGCATTGATCGTTGAGTGTATACACGTCCTTAATTTCTTTATGAGTTTGAGTGTATCCTATATATTTTACGCACATGCCTTTGTGAGGGTTGAATTAAATGAGTTTTTGCCGTAAATTGTTGTTTGTGTTGAGTGGACTAACGTCGTCATGTGCACTAATGTTTTTGAGTGTTGATATGTTTCTGAGGCCTAGAATGGTTGTCCTCTTTGCTATGCTCGTTGATCTTTCGTTTGTCTTTCTGTTCTGTTTTTGTTTGAGGACAAACAATGCTTTAAGTTTGGGGGGTTTGATAAACGCGCATTTTACACGTTTATAGTTGATATTTGAAGATGAGTTTAGCTCGTTTAATGTGCGTTTATGTATCGATTCTTAATGTTTTATCTATTTCTAGAAGATACTGCTCTTGGGTGTTCCTTTGACGTTTTGTAGGTTTATATGTTGATAATCGAAGCAAGGAACGACGCACGAGCAAATGAGCAATCTGTGCAGTTTCTAGCGACCAGCCTAGCGGTCGCTAGGCTGGTCGCGAGGCAAACCAGCGAGCGCCCAGAGGAGTAGCGACCGCGACCTCGTGCACGCGAGCAAGCCCTAGCACCGAGAAACTCACTGGACGATTTCTCGCGACCGGTGCGGAATTGCTAGCGACCGCTAGCCCGGTCGCGAGGTACCATGCGAGCGCAAGGAGGGACCGCGAGCGAGACGAGCGCGCGCGAGACTTACCTCGCGACCGCACCTAGCGACCGCGAGGAGTGCTCGCGAGACCGAGCGGCAGAAGGCAAAATTAGGGTTTGGGGTGTGCCTATATATATGGCAACACCCCCTTGCGCCACAGGAGACCCTTTACGCCCCAGAGCTCGTTTTTCTTAAGTTTTCCTCAGTTTTTACAGCTTTTAGTCTTTAATCTTCATTTAGTTTAATTCTAGTATTGTTTTTCCGTTATTCTAGTTTAGTTTATCGTTTCGTTATCGATCGGAACGTTTTGTCCGATCGTTTTCCGTTGTTTTCCGTTCGTTCGCTTGGGATTGGATTCAAGACCAACCATTGTTCATCCAACGCTTCCCTACGGGTTTTATATATTTAATTTCCATTTTTATGATTAAATCGTATTTCATTCCGTTTATTATGTCTGGCTAGTTTTCCGTTCTAATCCTGGGTTTGCATGATTCGATCCTATATGTTGTGATTCACCTTTTGTTATTTACCTTCCGTGCTTTGATTCATGATTCGATTGTGCTTATTTATATGTGTTGATTTCGATCAATCTTGATGCATATCTAGTTGTCGCTTAATTACGTAATTGTATTAATTGTCAATCGTTATCGAATGCATGATACGAATGAGCCTCGAGTCGTGGCGAGATAGGACTTTCGTAGGAAGCATATTCTTAGTGATCCTTTTGGAGTTGATTATTTTCCTCTAGAGGCGAATCGTGATAGGGAAAATTAGTAATCAATCGCCGCAATTGTCATAATCAAGTTGTTCGTTATATATGTGACTTCCGCCTTATCTCGGATTAAAACGGTTAATAATAAGCAGGATAAACATCGTTGTGGATAGGATTGGTGCATCCCTAGGGTTAGTCTTTCTTCATAGTTATCTTTCGTGATTTTATTGCTTTATTTTATATTTCTGTTTGGTTACCTTTGCTTTGGATTAATTTCCGAAGCCTTAAACCTTTCAACCCAAATTCTGTGCTTGGATAATGATGAATTGTCGTTGAGCTAGCTTCTATGTTTTCGTGATACAATCTCTGTGGATACGATACTTCGCTTACCCTATACTTACACATTTTCGTGTGGAAAAAGGAGCGATCAAATATGAGATACGATCCTTAAATCTAGTTGAACATGAAAAGACCTAGATTTAAATAGTCTTGAGATGATAGATACATGCTCAACGAAGTCTTGATTTTGGAAAATTTAGAATTTCAAAATCTATGTTTTTATAACGTCGGCGTTTGCCGATTAAGCTCAAATGAAGAGCAAAATATGTTTAATAAGTACATTTTGATATTTATAAGTAATTATTGAGGTTTAAAGTAGAGATTCAAAAGAGGTTGTTTTATCGGATAATTTGTGTCGATTTCTTGCGATAAAAACGTTATGCATTATTCTACAATAATTATATTTAATTTCTAATCAAAATCTATGATTTATGCATTAAAGAAAATGAGAAAAAAAAAGAAAAAGAAAAGGCTTCTAGAATAGGGGTGATTAATCACCTAATATAAGAAAATGAAAAATTAAATGAATTATTACATAACATAAGATAAGAACTTTAGACTTTTCAAACCATATTTCTTCCTCATTTCTCTCCCTCAACTCACGGTTCACACACACACACACACACACTAAATTTTGAAATTTGCATGAGAAAAATAGGAAGATCCGACCGTTGAATTTTCAATCGTTCTTCGAATAGAGGTATAATCTCGTACCGAGAACACATCTACGGTTTTAAATTTTTGAAAACATGCTCTTATGAACATATTAAATTTTGGTCACATGCTGAAAATTTTAAGGATGATGTTTTGTTTAATTATTTCATGTTATTATGATAGATTCGACGTCTACGTATTGTTTAACGTTGAATTTGTAAAGCATATGTTTATTGTTTGTAAGTTCAAGTAATTTTTGAAAATAAGGGGCTGTTTGATCTTGAATTTATGATGTTGTTATGATTTAATTTCCTTCATATATATGTTATTGGATTGATATAAATGTGTTTGGAACAAGAAAAACGTTTGAAATCGAAACTATATTGATTTTCCTAAAAGGACCGAAAATCCTAAGTGTTATAATGTTGGATTTTTGATTTTATTTGATCATTTTGACTTCGTATTTGGATTCTATGATATGAATAAAGCCTAAAATGATTTATTCGGATTTTTCCGCCGACGTATGAAAAAGGTAAAATTTTAGTTTGTCGGCGAAAATTGGTTTTCAATGCCAAAGCTTTGATCCTTATATTTCGTTGATAAAATGATGATATTTAAAGATAGTTGAGCATGTATATAGGTTCGTTGGTGTTAGATGTTGTCTCGTGTGAAAGTTCGACGTTTAGACATAAACGACGTCTTAAGGGGATTTTCGGTTATTGATAAAAATTTGATAGTTGAAGCTTGTTATTAAGTTTCCTATGCATATTGTGATATATGTTGATGAATTGGTGGAGTTTGGGCTATGTTTGGTTGAGTTTGGTATTGATAAGGCGATGCGTTATAAAAGTTACGCTGTCGAAATTTCGATAGAATTGGTTCGTTAATAAGATGTTAGAGGATGCAATGAACCAAGTTTTGATATACCTTAGAGTCTTAGTTTTGATATCGAAGAGAATAGTCGTGTCGACGACTAAAGATGAGTAATGTTTTTGTTTGGTTCTTGATAGGCATTTATGCCGTTTAATATGGATAAAGAAAGAAATGGAATTGGGAATTAGTTCCTTAGCTCTAAGGAACATCCAGGTGGGTATAAGTACTTTCTGTAATAATATGCTTATGTTTTTAAATGTTTTCAAATGATATGATATGATTATGCATGAAAAATGACATGAGATTTTATGATATGCAATTATTTGAAAAGTTGATTGACCTGCCAATATTTTGAGCATGAGCATAAGCATAATGCACTACCTATCCACGGAAAAGAAAGAAAGAAATTACCGACGTCGGGTATGACCGAAGTTGAGATCCTTCGGGACCAACTCGGGTATGTAAAGTTAAAGTGTGTTGAGGAGGAGGCCTACTCCTCGGATCAACATAAAGAAACAGACGTGGATATGGGAAGAAAAAGAAAGATGCATGCAAACATGAAACATTCATATGCATATGATATGATGATATGATAATATAATGATATGAGCATGCATGAACAGATTTTGAGAAACTCTATGCAGGTAATTTCACTAAAATCCCTGCATAAGTTTATTTTATGGCAAGTCAAGTTTATAGCCCTAAGGGCAAAGTTTTAAATGTTTTCATGATACCCACCGAGTGCATTTTTAGATCACGCCTGCATATTTTTTTAAATATGCGGGTTGAGCTCGAGAGGATCTTGAATCGAATGTCACAAGGAGCTTCTAAGTAATTTGATTTATGATTATATTGAGAATTGTTGATGTTATTCAATTGATATTCATATGTTTTGATGCCCAGAGAATTATGTCTTCACACATAATTCTCAACCACACTTTCCGTTGACGAACTCTGGCTTTTATTTGTTATGTGTCCTGCTAGAACAAAGTGATCATGTTCAATGCTCTGTCATGAATCAAATTGTCAATAAATTTTTAAAGTTTTCAAAGTATGCTCAAATATTTACATTCTTGATGTTGGTCATTTCGTTGTGATCATTGTCCTTAGCTGTTGTTCTTCTCGATCGATTCTTTATTGTGATTTGAGGACCATAAAATCATCCTTCGTTCAACTTTAGTTTACTTCTTGAATTATAAAGGTTAAATTTAACTATGATAAAAATTGTTGTCATCCCTTCTCTTGACATATGTTTGAGTCCGTTGTCGTTAAATTTTCTCCTTAACCCCGAGTCACGGCCTAATTACCTGATTAGGTAGTCGGGTCGTGACAGCAACTATTTTTAATTATCACTTTCTCATTATCTATTTTCTTTCTTTCATTTCTTTTTCTCAACCCTCCATTCAAGCAACTAAAAATCACGCTAACAACATAACCCAACCCATGGCTATATAAAAGAATTAGGTAGGCTCAAACGGGCTCATCAAAGGATAATAAAATAATAGGCTAGTGTTTGGATAGTGTATAGGCTAAGAAAAGAATGCCTAATATCATCTCATAATTCTTAAGCACATCATTGCAAACTCGAAAAAGATCCAGAGCAAGTTCTAGAGAAACACATGTTATTTCAAACTATTCACACAGAAAGAAACAAGACTGAAAAGATATGACAATCAAAAGCTCAAGTCTCACAGGTTTCAAATGTGTGATCAAGTTCTCAAAAGCTCATTACTCACAATAATCATAACATGCTTCGTCTCACAAAATCAGTTGTAATAAATTTTCTAATAAAAAAATTCTCATCATCGGCTGCTCGTCATTCAACTCAACCCAAAACGGACACAAAAACCAAACACGAAAAACAAAACAAAAACAAACAAAAAAGAAACCAAAACAAAAACGAAAACAAAACAAAACAAAATAAAGAAAAACATTGGGTTACCTCCCAACAAGTGCTAAATTTAAATGTCTTTAGCTAGACCATTTCATACCTCGATCAATCTGGCGTTTTGGCAGCAGATTTCTTCCCAAATCTGTGCTTGCCTCCATACTTTGCATTGACCGTAGACCACCACTGAGTGTGGAAGTGGCCTCCCCCAAACTTGAACAATTCACTCGGAGTTCCATGCCGAGTCCAACTCTTCTTTGTAGCACCCTTGTCAACTGGTCGGTTGACATCCTAGCTCGAGATTTGGCTAGCTGCAACAGTGGTGATTGAATGACATTCTTCATGCTCTGAACTATCGTGTTGCTTGATGGTATCATATATTGAGATTTTCAGCTCCTCATCATTGACATGAAATGTAAGATCACCTTCCTGCACATCAATTAAAGCACGACCAGTTGCTAGAAAAGGTCGACCTAAGATTAGTGGTTGATTTTTAAGTTCAGGAATGTCTAAAATAATAAAATCTACTGGAAAGACAAAATCCCGAATTCTTACCAACATATCCTCAACTATTCCCTTAGGGTATGTGACTGACCTGTCAGCCATCATTAATGAAATGGAAGTTTTCTTCATTTTGCCCAGCTCCAAGCGGTTGAACACAGATAAAGGCATCAGGTTTATGCTCGCTCCTAAATCACACAACAAGTTGGGAAATGTGTGTTCTGCAATCTCGCACTCCAACGTGAAGCTCTCCGGATCTTTCTGTTTCAGTGGCAGCTTCCTTTGCAAAATAGCACTGCATTCTTCAGAAAGGTTAATTTTTTCAAATTTACCTAACTTCTTCTTGCTTGCCACTGCATCTTTGAGAAATTTAACGTATCCGGGCATGTTTCTGAGCGCATCAAAGAGAGGTATGGTGATGTTAACTTTCTGGAACATCTCTTTGAATCTGGCGAACTCCTCATCATATTTCGTCTTCCCGATACGCTGAGGAAATGGGGCTGTAGGCTTTGGAAGCATCGGCCGATCTTTCGTATTTTTCATTCGCGATTCTTCCTCTCTGTCTATCTCTCGCGAGACACCTTCTCCACCGGTCTTCGCGTATTTCACTCGCGAGGGATCATCGCGAGCCTTGGTCACGATTCCCTCTCTGAATATCTTTCGTGAATTCTCATCTTTGGACTCTCTCGCGACACATTCTCCATGCTGCTTCGCGTCTTTTGCTCGCGACCCTTCCTCGCGAGGTAACGTTCTGCCTCTGACTCGTCTGTCTTCGCGGGGTTTCCTCGCGACCTTTCCTCATGATGGAAAGTCGCGAGTCCTGCTTCTGTGCTCGGCCCATCTTCCTTCGCAATATTCCCTCGCGACTGGCTGTCGCGATGATGTCTCGCGAGGCGAGAAAATGTGAGTTCGTCATCTTCGACTCTTTGCTCATCCAACTCTTCTCCTTCATGCTCCAGATGATTAGTATAGGATGCTCCGTTGCTCAAATATATTGCATTACACTGATTCGGAGGCATATGATTCTTAGGATTCTATTCAGTGTTGCTTGGAAATTATCCTTGCATATGCAACCCAGCTCTCTCATTGGCCATCTGCCCCACTTGGTTCTCTATCATCTTTACTTGTTTTTCAAGGGCTATCACCGTGTTGTTAATGGCATTGACTGTGCTCTCCAGAGCATTCATTCTATTCCCAAGCTGCTGGATCTGAATATTTTGCTGAGCCATAATTTTTGGTGACTCGCTGCTATTTGCTGATTGCTCGCCAACACTTGTTGCATCATATCTTCGAGGCTCGGCTTCTTGGGCTCCACAATCATTCCATTATTAACAGCAAAGCCAGATGGTAATTGCTGAGCATTCTGCGCATTGGCATAGGAAAAATTTGAGTGATTCCTATTATTGGGATGATAGGGTGGATTCCCACTCTGATTCCCCTGAAAATTGCTCCTTTGGTTCACATATTGAACCTTCTCGATATTCTGTGCCATGGCCACAATCATCTGCCCTTTCCTCTCGGCTTCATACTCCTTCTGCAGAGATGTAAATTTCTCTAACAGATCATCATATCTGTTATCAAGCTCGGCAACAACAACTTTTCTGATGGGTTGTCTCTCCATTGGCCACTGATAACTGTTGGATGCCATCTCCTCAATTATTCTCAACGCTTCATCTATTCCTCGATTGAGAAGGCATCCTCCGGCTGACGCATCAACAATGCTCCGGGTGTTAGCTTTGAGTCCACTGTAAAATTGGGTTACTTGCTGCTCAGGTGAAAACCCATGCTGTGGACACTTACGGAGCAGGTTTCTGAATCGCTCCTAGGCTTCAAATAATGACTCATCTCCCAATTGTGAAAAATGGGAGATCTCAGCAATGATCTTCTGAGCCTTGGCAGGTGGGAAGTATTTGGATAGAAACTTCTCACAGAGCTGCTCCCACGTTGTAATCCATGATCTGTCCAAGCTCTTGAACCATTCTTTCACTTGACTCCGTAGCGAAAATATGAACATCCGTATCCGGATGGCATCAGCCGACACTCTATTCTGCTTGATAGTATCACATATATCAAGGAATGTCTCTAAATGTGCATTGGGGTCTTCAGTAACCCCTCCCCCAAACTGCTCCGCTTGTATCATACTGATGAGGGCAGGCTTTAACTCGAAATTATTCGCGTTGATGTTCGGCCCCCATCCTCCACCTTGGAACTGATTCGTCGGTGGCCTGTACATGTGGTTGAGCGGTATGGGTTGTGCTCGACCTCCAACTTGGCCCATCTGATTATTCAACGCCAGTTGGCGTTGCATTGCGGCTAGCATTGCTTCCATCTCGACCATTCTATCATGGCCTTGGGGTTGTCTATCTGCCATCTCGTTTTGTCTTCTTTCTCGGCTTTCACTTTTATGCGATCTTTCAATCTCAAGATCTAAATAAATAATTTCTCTCTTTTGAGATCTTGTAATCATGCACTGCACAGAGAGATAAAAACCAAATCAGATCTGAGAAGCAACACAAAAATAATAATTTTTTTTCTATTTTTTTTATAAGCCTAAATTAATAACTACAATTCAGAAAATTATCACTATGTAATCTAAACAGTCCCCGACAACGGCGCCAAAATTTGATCACTAATATTCCTACCAAATAAATGATAGTAAAACAGCAAGTATATATATCGTATCCACAGGGACTGCGACTCGAGAACACGGCAATTAATCAACACAGAATCTTGATTATTATTCACGCAACAAAATATCAAGAGAGAGAGATAATAATAAAACTAGACTCAAAATATAAATAGGAATAAAATCAGATATAAAAGACTAATCCTAGGGATATACTTAACCTAACCAGATTCACACAATTAACCTATTAATCTGTTTACCAATTTAATCCGCATTCATATGAAGGATCACTAATGTAACTATAGTTTCCGTTAGGACAGCCTATAGTAGTAGGTTAGCCTAAACTCTATCTCCGTCGGGGCTCAATAGAAGTAAGTTAATTACCAAAAGCACACAAAAATTTAACTTCCTAAAGTTCACCTATCTCCGCCAGGTCTCAAGGTAAAAACTGTATTATGAATTCAAGATATCGACTATGCAATTAATTCCGCCAGGACATCACTCACTTAACTAGCATGCATCAATATTGGTCAGATACCAACACATGAGAATTAAAGCCAAGAATCATAAATCATGAATTGGACGGCAAAACAGTATCAACAGATCAATCATATAAATCTAGCCAGACATACAAACCCTAGGATCAATAAGAAATTTAGCTACGCATAATTAAATTACTAAAGCAATAAATAAATAAATAAAGCATAAATTGAGATAGATAAATAAAATCGTAGGTTTCCACGATGAACAATGTAGCACTTGGATTCAGAAATAAATCTGAAAACTCCAATAAAAACTGAACTATGAAAACTGGAATCAAAATAAATGGAAACTAAGCAAATTAAACTATTCTCGATAACAAAATACTGGAATTAAAATACTAGACAAATAAACGTGCCAAAGAATGGAAAAAATGTTCTGTTCTAAGTTGAAAGCTCTCGTGTAAATGCGTGTGTAATAGTTGAGCTCCCCTCTGTGATGTGCGCCCTCTCAAAAGTATATACGCAACCTTAGGGCCTCGCAACGCATGCTAGCAACCTTGAGGCGCGAAGGAGTCTCGCGATGCTTCAAAAAACGCTGCAAAACTATTGTTTCTCGCGAGTAAGTCTCGCGACCAAAGGTCGCGAGCACGTCTCGCTAAGCGTAATTCCTGCGCGCGACTTCGCTGTTTCGCTCCGTTCTCTCTCGTCCGGACTTCGAATTACGATCCGTTTGCACATATGGACTCCTATCGAGATGCTCTTTAACATTATAAACTTTTCACATCCATCCTTGTCAGATCCATTTCATCATATTTATCGTCGTATCTAAACTGATATTCTTCGCGTGAACTCGCGATCGGGCTAGCTAATTTCTCTTTATCATGATCCACCTTTTTGACATCAAAACCTGTGCTAAAATGACATGAAACACACATGGCATAATATCTTCCAAGGTAAACATAAATATATCAAAAGACAGCTTAAAAGATCACTTATCAATTATAAACAAAACGAATATAGCCTTATAAATCAGGTAAAAATGAGGCTTATCAGGCTGCGGTATAGATAAGAAGTGAATTGACTTGGTTGTTTGCCTATGCTGGTACGTCTCAGACGTATTGATGGATCATAGTGAGATGAGTTCTTCTATCTCACCGTCGTGAAGAACCTAAATCTCGATGACTTTACGTTGATCTAAACCTCTATAAGGTATTAGGTGAGTATGAGTTGCCGACCATCACTTTGACTTGTTATGGGTGAGGGTTACATGAGATAACCCAAGATTCTCTGCATCTTGGGTGGTGGCAGTGCTTGTATGTCATGCTAGTTACCCGTGTCGAGTCACCGTATCCGCTAGGATGATGACGCCCTTAAGGAGCTCAAAAGGTTTATTGTACTAAACCCTGCAGGTTGAGTTATCTCACGTACAATAATAAGGTTGAGTGGTACTACTTAAGGAATTAAAGTAATTAATTATTTTAAGCAGTCAGAACGCTGTAAATAATTAATGGACGTATGATATCTTAAATACGGGGATTCGTTAAGTCTAAGTGCGAACCCGACTCAACTTCGAAAATAAAGGGGTAAGTCAACATTTATTCTCTAGTGGCATGAATAAATGTTTATGAATTAATTTATATTCTGGGCTGAACATAAGATAATTAATTTATTTGAGGCCCATCTTTATTCTTTGCATTTGATCTCTGGGCTGGCCCATCAAGGCCTGTTGTTTAGTGAAAATCGTCCACTTTCCCTAGAGTCCCATTGGGAGTCTGTTTTGATCCTCTCTATCTGAAGAGATATTATTATATTTATTAGATATGCAGAAAATCTATCATGATAGGATTTGGGGGTTGCATTATAAATATAAGGTGAGAGAAAATCAAACCCTAATCCAAGAGTGAAATTTTCGAAAATATACTTCCCAAAGTTAGAAATTTTCGAAAACTTAAAAGGGAGAAACAAGGCGAATTTCTATAGCACTCTCCATAGATTGTCCTCACTCGGCATTGGTGTTTAGGCAATCGGGATACAGTCCAGAAGATCAAAGCACGAGTCTTGTTCCAATTCATTCCTGTCAGATTCGCAGGAAAACACGTGTTGCAATTAATTATATAGGTGCATGCTAGGTTTATAATCAATGTATGGTGAATTAAACATCCAAGATAGGTCATCGGGAGAGGGTTAACATCAGTTTTCCCTACATTTGGTTGATTTGGTATTGAAATGACGATGCATTTTATAAATGTTACTCTGCCAAAATTTCGTTAGAATTTTTTTATTAATAAGACGTTTTGAGGATTGAATTAGTAAACTTATGATGAGTGTTTAAGTGGAATTTATTCACTTGATTGCCTTGAGCTAAGGTTTAAAGTATTATGCATTGATGGAATTAAGTTTAAGTTGTTTAATTTCTATGAATATGGCATGTTATATGATTTTCTAAGATTAAAGTTTATTAAAGAATAAGTTACAAAAGGGTGCAATAGCCTAACCTAATCTTAGATTCGAGTAGGATTAAGATTGAGATATGATATGTTTAAGTGAACATGTAGGTTTGCTAAGTTCGATAATTATCTTATTTTACAAGGAACAAGCAAAGGAAATAGAGAATTGAAAGACGAAGGAGAAGACGTATTAAAGTGAACGGTATCAGGTGGGTAATGCTTCTTAAATTATTTTCTGAGCAAAGTTAAATGTTATGTTTCAAATGTATTTCTATCGTGAGAATGTTTCAAATCACCACATTGTGGGTATGTTGATAATGACTGATTTACCACATTGTGGGTATGACGGCAATTGACCTATCTACAGTAGGAAAATGATATATACTGTGCACAGGTTTATGGCCGTGAGCTTGCAAATGTAGGCCGACCATGGTATTGGGGAGGAGGCCTACTTCCCATTACCGAATGACGTAGATAGTGTATGACCGTGGTTGGTATCCTTAGGGACCAACTCGGGTATGTGACGCCGGTATGTTATAAAATGTAAATGTGATGTGACAAAAAAATGAATTACTCTCATGAAGTACTTACTAAAGTTTATCTTCTCAACTCTTGTGTTAAGCAAAATCAGTAAGCTATTGACTTAAAGTCTTGAAAGTTAACGTTTTGGCAATTACCCAGTGAGTACTTTTTGGTACTCATACCCGCAAATGCGTTTTCTGTATGGTGCAGGTTGAGTATGGAAGGGATGCGGACATGGGAACTGAGCTGGGTCTTTTCTTTTGTTTTGATTAGCTATGCCCGAATGTCATGTCTTCATATATGACATTCACTACTCTTCCGTTGTAAACTCTGTTACTTGAAAATATACTTTTGGGAAAAACCTTGTAAATATTTATAAATGCTTGTTTACATGTTGTTGAGGCCGTGACCTCATTTATTCTTGCCGCTTGTTGTTGGTTGTTGGCTGTTGTGTAGGTTGACTTATCTATATTTTAGGGGATATGTCGTTCGTTTGTCGAAAATTTTATTTCTTTAAACCAGTCACGGCTTGATTATTTAGTTAATTACCTAATTAAATAGTCGTGTCGTGACAATCGTTGAAAATCCTTCGATAAATCTTCGATAATAGCCGGCAAGTCCTAAGAAACTCCGAATTTCATTCGGATTCTTTGGTGATTCCCATTCTCAAACTGTATCGATCTTAGAGGGGTCTACTTTGATTCCCTCGGTGGACACGATGTGATCTAAAAATATCACCTCACCTAACCAGAATTCAAACTTGCTAAACTTGGCAAAGAGTTGCTCTTGCCTCAATGTTTGCAGCACATTTCTCAAGTGCTCTTTATGTTCTTGGTTATTCTTGGAGTATATTAGGATATTGTCTATGAATATTTAGACAAATTTGTCTAAGTATGTGTGAAATACCCTATTCATGATAACCATAAATACTGTTGGGGCATTTGTAAGTCCAAAGGGCATAACGATGAATTCGAAATAACCATACCTTGTACGGAAAGCCGTTTTAGGTATATCCTCTGGTCTAATCCTCAGTTGGTGGTATCCAGACTTTAAATCTATCATCGAAAAGACTCCTGCTCCCTTAAGCTGATCAAAAAGATCGTCAATTCGGGGCAAATGATACATATTCTTAAGATTTATCTTGTTTAACTCTTGATAGTCTATGCACATTCTCAATGTGCCATCCTTCTTC
This sequence comes from Salvia rosmarinus, assembly GCA_036937905.1. Lineage (NCBI taxonomy): Eukaryota > Viridiplantae > Streptophyta > Magnoliopsida > Lamiales > Lamiaceae > Salvia > Salvia rosmarinus. The sequence continues at coordinate 18,777,178 of CM072820.1, forward strand.
TTCACAAAAAGGACAGGTGCTCCCCTTGGAGACACACTAAGCCTAATGAAACCTAACTCCAAGAGTTCTTGCAGCTGGATCTTCAATTCCTCAAGTTCTTTTGGTGCCATTCTGTATGGGGCTTTCGACACAGGGATAAAACCTGGTTCAAGATCGATCGAGAACTCAATCTGTCGGTTTGGCGATAATCCCGGTAGTTCGTCTGGAAATACTTCAGGATACTCCTTCACGATCGGAACGTCTTCTATCATTCTCTCATTCTGGTCTTCCTCCTGGAGATAGACAAGGTAGGCGTGGTTCTCTAGTTTTTTTAGCAACATCCTTGCTTGTAGCGCGGATATGATTGGGACCCTCCTCCTATGCTAATACCGTGAAAGTCTATAGGTTTCTCTCTGGGATGTTGGAAAGAAATTTTCCTTTCATTACACAGGATGGTCGCATTATGTTCGATTAACCAATCCATTCCTAGGATTATGTCCACATCTGTCATAGGTATGATGTGAAGGTTATCTGTCATGACCTTAAGTGAGCCTAGTCCAAGTTCTAGGTTCGAGCATGTGTGGGTTACCGTTCTTATGCCTCCAACTGGTTAAGAAATTCTCATGATTTGTTCAGCGCATTTAAGATCTAGTCCTAAATTCTCTACGCATGCTTCAACAATAAAAGAATGCGAGACGCCAGTATCAAATAGTAGAATAACAGGCAATTGGAGGAGTGTTCCCATACCTGCCAAGTTTTCTTTGTTCCTTGGCGGTTCCTGCAGAAATTCTCTTTCCTGATTAAGGGCGTAGGCCTTGGCTTGCGGTGGTGGTTGCTGTTGTTGTTGTTGCTGCTATGGTTGTTGCTGTTGTTGTTGTTGTGGTGGCTATCGATATTGTTGCTGCTGTCGCCATTGTTGTTATCGTTGTCGCCATGGTTGATAGGGTCGTTGGATTGGCTGGAAGTACTAAACCGGGGGCTGTTGCGGTTGAGCTTGGATAGCGCAGATCGGTTGGACTCGATTAGGCACGTTGGGACAATCATTTCTTCCTTGGCACAACCCTGGACAATCCCTAGAGTAGTGACCTTTCTGGCCACACTTGAAGCATCCATCATTCGTGAATGTGTATGCCTTTGTGACTCCTATGGCACCTAGGGAACACGAGAGTCTTAAAAATCTCTGGTTTTCCCCGCCAGGCGTGGGTACCACGAGGCGTCCATTACCTTATCCGTGCCCAGATGGCACGTTACTTCCTTACCATGGCCTCCTATCGGCCTAGCCAGTATGTGATCCTTGACCTTGGTGGGGTCCTTCCACGATCTCCTAGGAGATTCGGTGGATGCACGCGATAATTCTATCTTTGGGCAGGGCAGCCTCAATGTCCAATGCTCTGCTGAGGGCCTCACGGTAGGTCAAATTTCCTTGGCCAGCTAGCGACACCCTGATCTCATGACGTCCCGTCCGTAACTTTATGTCCTCTTCTCATTCGTGTCGACCAACTGAGGCACATACTGCGACATCTCGTAGAATGCACGGTCGTAGTCTGTGACCGTTATCTTTCCCTGGCGCAGATTGTAGAACTCATGCTCTTTCCTCTTTCTGTAACTCTTAGGAATGTATTTCTCATACACTTCCTCCTTGAACTCTTCCCAGGTATATTCTTCCAGTTCTTCTTCAGATAAGGTCTTCCTCTTTGGCTCCCACCAGAAGTCGGCGGCACCGGTCATTTGGAAAGCCACGCATGACAAGCGTTCTTGCTAGGTGTAGTGAAGAAAATTAAAGATTCACGCCAATGCGTGAATCCAGGGTTCAACATCCACGAAATTCCTAGTCCCGTTGAAAGTTGGCGGATTCTGTCTGAGGAGTAGCTCCTCAATCCTTCTTACCGGTGGTGGTGGTGGAGAGGTCATCTCTTTCGGATGTTACCTCATGGTTTCTTCTTTTCGGCGGCATTCTATCTTTCATAAATATACGTAATCATATATCTTCTTATACCATCCATCAGGATCATAAATATCTTAGCACGTTATTTATATATAATCATAAGTATAAATCTAGCAAGTCATCGAACACCACATATCGAAACCTCAACAACCAAAGCTCTCGGGGAACTATCATCATATCAAATCAAATGTCTCTACGAAGACTTTCATCCTCACTTTTTAGATCGAGAAAAGGCCAGGTACGGAGCATGATGCTCCAAAACTTTATATCATAATCACTCCATGTACCTTGTCACGATGCGTACAAAATTCTAAACGCTACCGTGGTCAGCAGAATAAGGGTTCATGTCGGAACGACTAATCGTTTCTTCATGCATCAAAAGATATACAAGGGTATATAGACAAACACTATCTTGTCCTAATAACTAGGTCCATAATCGCCTAGGGTGCAGACAGGGCTCATCTTGTCGGAGTCGGCACTGGGAGTATAGGTACTATCTACTCCATCTATCTCATCGTTAGCAGTCAGGTCCTCATTTGGGTCCTCATCTGGGTCCTCATCTGGATCTTCCTCCTCTATGACCTCATCATTGAATGTGGGATCCATGGACTCTCGGACTCTAATGACCCTAGCTTCTCCCATGGCATCCAGGTCTTGGTGGATCTCAATCATGATCTCCTTGAAAGCAGCGGCTGGAAACGGAGCAGTAGCAAGACGGTACAAGCTCCTCTCACAGTGCCTATAGCAAGGCTACATGGATCATCAACCTCCACAGTATCATGGTACATGGGTCCATGCGGGGGTTGCGAGGGCTGAGCTAGGGGAGCACCGGTAGGTAGAGATGGATGCTGACATAGAATGATCGGTGGAGATGGTCTGGGTTGTTAATGACGGGGCTCGAATCCTACTAGCGGTAGGACCAAAAAAATGAACTATCGGGGATGGGAAGATCACACCTCGAACATGTTCCTGCCACAACCAGGCAAGAATACAGGTCCATCAGATGCCAAACGAGGCACCTCCGGGTGAAGCCATTCAGGAAACTCATCACGCCAGGTGTATTTCCGCTCGGGAAGATACAGTCCACAAGTTATAGCTCCGTATACCATGGATACGTAGCTCAGGTGACGGACAAAACAGGTCAAGTCCACCTCAGATCGAAGCTCACTCGACGACGGTAGATGTAGTCTGATGATATCTCACGAGTATACCCCGCCACCGGTGGCGCCTCGCAACCACCAAAGTATGCCGCTAGAAGTTTGACGCCCACCGCATGTGCAGCAGCCCAGTGGAATATGAAGTGAGTTAAGAACTCGCCGATGTCGTCTCCTCGGTACATCTGGTAGGAATGGTAGGAACATACCACCTCCTCGGGTGTGGCTCTAGAAGATAAAGGGTAAATAGTCGTAAAAACCATCTGAACCATCTTATATTCCTAAGTTCTTATGAAACTACTTTCATGGTTTGGTTTCTAGGAAGAGATTGCATGGTTTCTTAGGACAGAACAAACGTTCGATGTCTAGTCTTCGGGTAAAGGCTAAGTGGTCACCATATGTTATTGGGTTCTGGATTCCTTATTTCTATTCGCATTATAACATCCGATCATATTCGTTCCCATCATATACTTACAATTCGATATTTCTTTTTTTATACTTCCTTAACGTTATACTTTGATTCTTTTCATTATTGCCACGATAGAGGCAACACGTATGGTGTTCGGAATTCCTTAGCGTAGAGAGGTTGGGACTCATAGCAGTGCGAACCTCTAGTTAAGCCATCGCTTCGTCATCGTAGATTTGTCTCGTTTTCCTCCTCAAATCCGTTTGGATTGTGATTCTTAAAATTTCTATGTTCTCGTTCTTCCTTAGTATTCCGTTCAATCGGGGATACCTTATGTTCTCATACTAAGTTCGGCACAAATGGATCATGCGTCTTAAGAGTCTATGTTCTCATGGGGAAACATATTCATTTACATCCTGCTTCTAGCATGCATAGCATATAGCAGTAAACACAGATCATGACATATATTGCAATAATCAAGTATTCTCACATTACTCCCTTACCAACCCTAAAGTTTGCAACTTTCTTTCAAACTAATGACCAATTAATTTGAACGAAACTTTTCAATTACAAATCATTATAAATTATATTTCGACCTTCAAACTAAGCAACATTTGTAAGTCTATTTCACATTTTATATACTTCCATCATTTCAAATGACGTTTAGTTGAGATAGTTACCTTTTTCCTCGTTGAGCAGGACGACGATGGAGTGCAGTGCAGTGCAATGGCAGTCAAACACCAACAATTTCTAGACTCAACCTTCAACTTAAGATTCAAGGAAAGGGTTTCTAGGGTTCAGAGCGAACAAGTGCTCTGATACCACTTTGTGACGACCCGACTTCTCGAAGAAGTACGGATCATTTGGATCGTAACTGGTATGATAATGCAGCGGATATATACATAACTAATCAATACAATTAACCATTTAACTACTCATAAATGCATGGACTGAAAGGAATAAGCTGTTTCAATACAAACCCAAGTCACAGAAGGACTTGTCAAAAGGTTCAATATTCAAATATAACCCAATTAGGGTTCAATTCAAGGAACGAGGTACGACCTCAAGTTCAATACGATAATGAATAGCAGTTATAATAAAAAAAACACCAAAACAATATCAGAGTTTAGCAGCAATAATCACTCTGCACCACCTCGCACTCATCATCAATCCCTGCTCAACCTGTACATAAAAAACGAGATGCAGGGCTAAGTACAAAAGTACTCAGTGGACTCATTGCCGAAAAAATTTTCTTTGTAAAGTTATTGAACTGCCCACAATAGTGCATGAGGATTTTAGTTGAAAAGACTCATGCCTATCAAATATTTTATCATTTTCCAAAAGTGTCCGGCCGGACTATTTCATCCACGTTGTTCCATATCTGATCATTCATTCATTCACGCACTACGGAGGTGGCCACCTACACATAGTCGCCGTGATCGGTTAAGGTAGCTAACCTTAACACATAGTCACACGTGTACACAATCCGAGTTAGTCCTTAACTAAGTCGGATCCGATCGTTACCATTTTTTAACGTTGGTGGACCAACACATTCTCATACCACGTTGGATATACCAACCTCAGATAGGATCACAACAAAACATAAACATTTGGCAGTCAATAACAGTTCATGCTATAATATTTCATAAAACCTTTGTAATCATGCTTTGAGATATGCATATCATTTTGTTTCAAGAGAGACCACCTACTAGTCCGAAGCTATAAGTTCTAAGCGGGGCAGGGTGTGAGTGTCCTTCCTCGGCAACTACGGACGATCAGGTCCTTCATAAGAAAATAGATTTTCTTAGATTATTTCTATTGATCGAGGGTCGTTTATAAATTACGATTTAAAGTTCCCAATTAGGGTTTCATTGTGATTTCGTATGATCGTTTTAAGATAATTTCTATCATCTTACATTCTCAATTCCCAAACTAGTTTCCTTCATCTCTCATAGACGAACCTCCACTTATGAGTCATATACTCTGAGTCTAACCTTGACTCTAACCTTAGTGTTCTTCTAAACGTTATTACGTTATAGATTGTTAGTATTCAAGTTATGATTGGTATATTAGGATGTTCGCAAGCCACTAACTAGACTTAACAATTATAGTTACGTCCTAGTAGGTTATGCTTGACGGCTTGTCGTATTAACACGACGAATAAAATATAATCTTGATTTATTATTCGAGATATCTCTGATAAACGCTCTTTTTACACCTTTATTGTTGATAATTTAAGATGAATTTAGATCTATTCAGTGCGTTTATGTATTGGATCTTAATGCTTTTATATATTTTTGGAAGATACTGCTCTTGGGTTCCTCTTTGGTGTTTTGTAGGCTTATAAGATGATAATCGAAGCATGGAACGAAGCACGAGCAAAAGAAGGGCAAAAACAGGGGCTAGCGGCCACCTTCGCGACCGCTAGCCCAGTCGCGAGCCGAAGATGGGCCTCTGGACGATGTCTCGCGACCGACCTAGCGACCGCTAGGTTGGCCTCGAGGAAAAACCACACGACACGACCATGAAAAGCGACCGCGAGACATGGGCGTGAGATGCCTCCGAAAAAGAGCTACTGCCCGATTTCTCGCAACCAAGGGTAGCGACCGCGAGCCCTGTCGCGAAGCACACCTAACGACCGCAAGTCCAGCCACAAGCCGAAGAAGACGCGTGCGCCCAGATTCCTCACGACCGAGCTCACGACCGCGAGCTCGGCAGCGAAGCAAGGCGGCTGGGCCAAAAAATTAGGGTTTTCACCCTTTGCCTATAAATAGGGCATAGACCCCCCTCGCGCCCCTAGACCTAGAATACATGTTTTTACTCAGTTTTTGATAGTTTTTCCTTTTTTTGCACTCTAGATTTGATTTGGATCCATCTAGCATTAGTTTTTACATTGTTTTACATTTGTTCTACTATTTGTTAACGCTTTGGAACGCTTTTGTCCGAACAAATTTCATCTTTTTCCCGTTTTTCGCTGAGGTTGGGATACGAACCCAACGATTGTTCTTCAGAAGCCAAATTACGGGTTTTATCTATATAATTTCTATTTCCATGATTATTTTGTATTTTATTCCGTTTATTATGTCTAGCTAAATTTCCGTTCTAATCTTAGGGTTTGCGTGATTCTATCATAAATGTTGTGATTCCTGCTATTGTTATTTACCTTCCAGTCATTGATTTATGATTCTTGGTGCTTAATTATATGTGTTAATTTCTGATCAATCTTGATGCAGATCTAGTTGCCAGTTAATTACTTAACCGTTTTAATTGTCAATCGATCTTGAATGCATAATACGAATAAGCCTTGAGTCGTAGCTGAGATAGGAACATTCGTAGGAAGCATATTCTTTGTGATCCTTTTGGAGTTGCTTATTTTCACCTAGAGACGTATGATAATAGGAAAAATTAGTAATCAACTGCCACAATTGTCGTAACTGAAATTGTTGGTTACATATGTGATCTTCCATCTTGTTGGGATTAAAATTGGTTAATAGGAAGCATGATAAACATACGTTGTGGGTTGGATTAATGCATCTCTAGGGTTAGTCTTTCTATCTTATTATTCTCTTTGAGTGTTTATTGCTTTTGTTTATTTTTAAGTTGTTACCTTTTGCTTTGGATTTAATATTCGAAGCCCTAAACCCTTTTTAAACAAAATCTGTTCTTAGATAATGATGAATTATTGTTGAGTTAGCTTCTGTGTTTTCGTATTACAATCCCTTTGGATACGATACTCGACTTACCTTTATACTTGCACGTTTTCGTGTTAGAAAAGTGAGCGATCAAATTTTGGCACCGTTGCCGGGGATTGTTAAGATTATATAGGAATAACTTTATAATTCGGAATTATTAATTCAAGTAGTATTTTTTTTTTTACTTGCTGGATCTGATCTTTCTCTGTCTTTCCAGGTAGTTTATGATCACAAGGTCCCAGGGACCTCCTGAGCCGTTAATAGATCCAGAAATCGAGACTACCCAAAGGATAAGGAGACGAGAAAAGAAAAGGCAAGAAATGGCAGCAAACCCGAACAACGGGGGTGTTCCTCCCAACGAGGGTGTACCTCCTGAGATAGTTGCTCGTCTTCTGGCTGATTTTAGAGAGATGCAACGTCAAATGGTGAACATGGGAATCCTTATTTGCAAGACCATTGAACTACATGTATCGACCTCCTATAGAACAATTTCTAGGAGGCCGATGGGGCCCGAAGGTGAATGCGAATAATTTCGAGTTGAAGTCGGCCCTGATTAGCATGGTTCAAGGAGAACAGTTCGGAGGCGGAGTGACAGAGGACCCGAATACCCATCTCGAGACATACCTCGATATTTGTGACACCATCAAGTAGAATGAGGTGCCACAAGATACAATCCGGATGCGCATGTTCGGATTTTCTTTGCGCAATCAAGCGAAGGACTGGTTTAAGAGTTTGGATCGCACTGGCATAAACAGTTAGGGGAATCTTTGTGAAAAGTTTCTCTCAAAATACTTTTCACCGGCTAAAGCACAGAAGATCATAGCCGAGATTTCCCACTTCTCGCAGTTAGGGGATGAGTCATTATTCGAGTCTTGGGAGAGATTTAGGGGCTTATTGAGAAAGTGCCCGCAACATGGATTCTCTAGGGAGCAGCAGATCACACAGTTTTATAGTGGGCTGACACCTCACACGATGAGCATTGTAGATGCATCGGCAGGAGGATGCCTGCTGAATCGACGCGTGGAGGAAGCTAGTAGAATTTTAGAGGAGATGACTGCCAATAGCTATCAATGGCCTATAGAGAGGACACCAGTGGTAAAGGCGGCTACTGTTGAAGGCGATTCGAAATATTACAATATCATGGAACAGTTCACCCTTCTGAGAAGCCAGTTTGAGAAGGAAAGGAAAGCGAAAGGGGTTGCTCACGTCAATGCTGCAGAGTCAGATATGAATGAGGCGGAAGACGTGAATTATATAAATCAGAGGAACCGTCCTGGGGGGAATCCGGCATACAATCCGAATAACAGAAATCATCCTAATTTCTCGTATGCTATCTGATCGAGCTAAAAACACACTCAAATTCAATCGCAATCGTACGAGGTAATTGTAGCGTGATAAGTTAACACGAGTCGTCTCTCAAGGAAAACTTAACAGGGCGATTGTTCGTATCGTGCACAAAAAGCGATTAAATCCTAAACATTCTAATACCAACGAGGGTTTGAAACATACGGGAATTGAGATACGAGAAATAAACAGCAATCCTAAGCTAGGGGTTGTCAATCCCGAGCTAAACTAATAAAACAATAAATCTAAACCAGAGGTTGTCAATCCCTAGTTGAACTACGAAAGCAGGATAAATCAAAGCAATAACAAAAGCAATATAAATCTTAGGAACATGAGAATCCAATCCATCATCACTATGGAATTGAATTCACAAGAATCACAAAGCGAGAAATCATAAAGCAATAATACGATGAAATTGATTCCGATAAAACGATAAATCCAAAAGCATAAATTGATAAACTAAATTATTCGATGAAACTGAAAACAAGAATTAAAACTAATAATTATCTATTTGTGTCGATCTATTGGAGCTCCCGGAAAATAGTTGAAGAGAATAGAAAATGGCGAGAGGCGCCGCGGCTGTGCGTGAAGAAAACCGAGAGCGAGAACGTGTGTGAGACCTCATGAGAGCCGCGTCATTAATATAATAAACCCTCGAAAAAAGCCCACGAAATAAGTCGAATTGGGGCCCAAAAATAGAGTCCAGCGGACGCAACGAAGCGCCGGACGCGAGGACTCTCTGGAGTGAAAAGCCCAAGCACCCAGCGCCGGACTGATGATGAAGCGCCGGACGACGGTAGAAAGAATGAGCCAGCGCGGACGGAAATGCGCTACTGGGAGGAAATGCGTCGCGCGATGGATGGAGCGCTGGGGCATGCCGCGGGCGCTGGGGCGCTGGGGAGGCACTTGGGTGCTTGGGGGGGCTGGGGGTGAGGAGGGCGCTGGGCAGCGCGGTTTGGGTGCAACGCGCTGGGCGAGCGAACGCCGGACGGCGCGCAGCGCCGACGCTTCAGCGTCATCGCATCTTGCGACTTGGTGTTCGCTGCGTTCTCTCGTCCGAACTCCGAATTGCAATACGTTTACGCCTATGAACTCCTATCGAGATGATCTTAAATTATTATGAAGGACAAAATCCTTGATTCGTTCTCTATTATTCATGATAATCATTGAAATTGTCGGCTCTCTACACCAAGTTCCACGCCGTAGTATATCTTGTCCGAATAATGCTCAAATAATGAGCTATTTCCTACATCAAACCAAGAATTAGAATTCAATCTTTATAATATAATAACATAATAAATTATGTTAAAAGTAAAACTAAAGATCGACAATTTAAATCCAAAAGCATAGGAAAATACGACCAGATTCGGACTAAACAACTCCCCCACACTTATCCATTTGCTTGTCCTCAAGCAAATTCTATACTAATAAGAGTAGAAGAATAACTCATGCAACTTAACCCTTAATCCAATCAATCAAACCTCTTTTTGTAATTCCCCCAAACATGATGAATACATAATCAAAGTTAATGTGAAACAAATCTAAGATTGCGAAGATATCAATTAAACAAGTAAGTTATTTTTTGCTCAGACCCAACTCTCCGCTAGAGGTGAATTAACTAAAATGGTTACCTTTAGCAACAAGTTTCCTTTCATAACATAGAAGGTATTAACAGATTTTGGAACAATGTTCGAAAGGTGAACTCTCGATGAACTCGAGTCTCCTAACGTGGTTTCCCATGTCCATTTCTCAATTTACGAGAAAGAGGGACAGAATCCCATCCTCCATTTATACAATCTCAACAACATTGGAGTTTTAATTCTCCTTATTTTCTTTTTCACACATATTTTTCTTTTTCTTTTCATTTTTTTTTAATTGAAACGAGTATATAGGTAACCACACTGTTAACACTTCCCCTAGCATTAGCCGGACAAATCACGTCAATAACTACCGATTTAAAATCAATTCACACAATCTCGTCAATTCACATTGCACTTTAATCACATGACATCAAGATAAACGAAATACATCAAGGTCCGATCAATACCATAGAGTTCAACAGACAAATCAAAATCCGAACTTATTCGCATAGACACAAACTTAAGTCCAAACAATCAAAATAAGCACAAGGTCACATCATTAAGCATACAAAATATATATGAAACGCACACAAAACCGAGTAAACATCCCGCATTTTAATTTGAGCATCGCCCCGATGCTCAAAACATTAAAACTCAAAATGACCATAGAGGATGATACTTCCACGATAATCGGCAGATATGCGTTGTAGAGTTGGAGCATCACGGCTTCATCTCACCGTTGACAACTTCCCATTACGAGCAAAACAAACTTCAACGACAATGATAGATAAAAAAACAGAAAACAAACAAAAAGAACGAAAGGAAAAGAACAGAAAAATCCGTGGGTAAACTCCCACGTAGTACTCAGTTTAACGTCGTGAGCACGACGTATCCGGTTGACAATGGACTATCCATAGTCCTTAACCTGCAGGAATACCATCTCGGCCAAAGCATCGGTATGAACCATATAAGCATAGAGGACGATAAAGGCGCAGATAGTAAATCGGTTAAGCTCAAATCAAACATCCTATTTTCCAAAGAGAAATAGATAATTTCAACTCCCAAAGCACAATACTTTGGTGAATTAGGATGTTGATATATTATAGATGTTACCTCAACCTTTGTCCTTACTTTGTCCTCCTCTGGGAACATATACTTCAATGGTTGAGGCAGTTCTTCCACTTGCAGAGTGGGCTTTGACATGCTTGTAACCTCACATGCCCACTATTTCTTCGTCCTCTCTTCATCCCCCTCCAAGCGTTGGGATTGTTTTTTCACCTCCAGAGTGGGCGTTGGCATGCTATTAACTTCATTTGCCCACTCTTTCTCGTTTTCCACCTCCTCTAGTTGCAGCAACTCGTCAGGAGTTTCTCCCACCCCATTCTCAACAATCGGGTCACTTTCAAGAAAAGTGACTGTCTGAGTCTGATCTGGTCGGTGTGGAAAAGGTATGATGTCATTTTCTTCCTCAGTTTCCACCTCCTGTGGTTGCAGCGACTCGTCTGGTGCCTCTGGGTCATTTTCAAGAAAAATGACCGTCTGAGCTTGATCGGGTTGGTGTGGGACAGGTATGACTTCAGTCATTTTCTCGTTTTCCACCTCATGTGGCTGCAACGGCTCTTCTGGTGTCTCTCCTACCTCATTCTCGAGAATTGGAAGCTCACTCTCTGCACGTTCTTGCAACAGCTCCTTAAGCATGATATTCAGCTGTACCATTTTAATCTCAAGACGCTGAAGTGTGGAGTTATGATCATCCATTTCTTTAATGGACAGCTTCTCTTTTTCAGTGAGCTCATCCTCCCAAGCTGGCCTTGGAGGTGGATACGGCTGTTGTGGGTACTGTTGCGGTGGAGGCGGAAGCGGCTGCTGTGGATATGGATATTGAAGCGGAGGCGGAGGCGACTGCTGCGGGTATGAATAATGAGGTGGAGGGGTTGGCTGTGGGTACGGATATTACGACGGAGGTGGTTGATCCCATTATGGATTGTAGGCTTGATCCTCGTACTGCGATGGAGGTGGTTGGTTCCAGTATGGATCATAGGCTTGTTGCTCATCAGGTTGTGGGTTCCAATATTCTGGGTCAGGTTGTGGAGGTGGCTGCTGCTGCTGTGGATCCCAACATCCCAAATCGGGCTGGTTATTCCACCCCGAACCATATTGTTGCTCATAAATTGGCGGATATCCCTCAACATGATCGAACTGGGCTCCTTCTTCGTACTACGATGGAGGTGGTTGGTCCCAGTAGGGATCATAGGCTTGTTGCTCAGGGTAGGGATCGTAGGTTTGATACTTATGGTTTGGCGGTATCCCTCAGAATAATTGAATTGGGCTCCTTCTTCGTAAGAAGAATTTGCCCAATGCGATGAACTTTCCTCCCCCCAGCCTGTTTGACCACATCTGTACTGCTGGTAACCCTGCATTAACAGACACCAACAACAAAAACAAGATCACATGCACCAGGGGGAGAAAATAGCAATCAGAAAGAAAAGAAACACAGAAAACAAACAACACAAACAAAACGCCTAAAGTTTTCCCCGGCAACGGCGCCAAAATTGATCGAGCTAAAAACACACTCAAATTCACTCGCAATCGTACGAGGTAATTGTAGCGTGATAAGTTAACATGAGTCGTCTCTCAAGGAAAACTTAACAGGGCGATTGTTCGATCGTGCACAAAAAGCGATTAAATCCTAAACATTCTAATACCAACGAGGGTTTGAAACATACGGGAATTGAAATACGAGAAATAAACAGCAATCCTAAGCTAGGGGTTGTCAATCCCGAGCTAAACTAATAAAAAAATAAATCTAAACCAGAGGTTGTCAATCCCTAGTTGAACTACAAAAGCAGGATAAATCAAAGCAATAACAAAAGCAATATAAATCTTAGGAACATGAGAATCCAATCCACTGTCACTATGGAATTGAATTCACAAGAATCACAAAGCGAGAAATCATAAAGCAATAATACGATGAAATTGATTCCGATAAAACGATAAATCCAAAAGCATAAATTGATAAACTAAATTATTCGATGAAACTGAAAACAAGAATTAAAACTAATAATTATCTGTTTGTGTCGATCTATTGAGCTCCCGGAAAATAGTTGAAGAGAATGAAAATGGCGAGAGGCCATACAAAGCGTGAAGAAAAACTGAGAGCTGAGAACTGTGTGAGAGACCCTCATGAGAGCCGCGTCTGTTAATATAATAAACCCTCAAAAAAGTCCACGAAATCAGTCGAATTGGGGCCCAAAAATAGAGTCCAGCGCCGGACGCAACGAAGCGCCGGACGCGAGGACTCTCTGGAGTGAAAAGCCCAAGCACCCAGCGTCGGATTGATGATGAAGCGCCGGAAGCACGGTAGAAAGAATGAGCGCAGCGCCGGACGGGAAATGCGCACGCTGGGAGGAAATACGTCGCGCGATGGATGGAGCGCTGGAGCACTTGGGGAGGGCGCTGGGGTGCTTGGGGAGGGCGCTGGGGGTGAGGAGGGCGCTGGGGCAGCGCCGGTTTGGGTGCAAACGCGCGCTGGGGCGAGCGAAACGCCGGACGGCGCGCAGCGCCGGACGCGCTCGCGCGTTCGCATGCGCGACTTCGGTGTTTCACTGCGTTCTCTCTCGTCCGAACTCCGAATTATAATCCGTTTGCGCCTATGAACTCCTATCGAGATGCTCTTAAAATTTAAGAAGGACAAAATCCTTGATTCCTTCTCTATTATTCATGAAAATCATTGAAAGTGTCGGCTCTCTGCACCAAGTTCCACGCCGTAGAATTTCTTGTCCGAATAATGCTCAAATAATGAGCTATTTCCTACATCAAACCAAGAATTAGAATTCAATCTTTATAATATAATAGCATAATAAATTATGTTAAAAGTAAAACTAAAGATCGACAATTTAAATCCAAAAGCATAGGAAAATACAACCAGATTCGGACTAAACACTATCCCCAACAATTTTCAACAATCTCCGCCAGGCTTCTTAGTGTAGAATGGAGTAATTCAAGAGACTAAGAAGCAGAGCTTGGAGGATATGATGCAGCAGTTGGTTGTGAGCAACCAACAATTGGCGACGCAATAGAATTCCTTCATAAGCAATACCGGGCAGAAGATAAATCATCTGGAGTCCACTGTGACGGCTATGGGGAAGCATATGAAGATGATGGAAAATCAAATAAGTCAGATAGCCGGACAGCAGAACGGGCAACACAAGTCGGGCCAATTTCTGAGTAACACGGAGGTGAACCCTAAAAATCACTGTAATGCCATTCAATTGAGGAGTGGACGAGCTTATCAGAACCACCCGGAGCAAAACGGTGAAGATGGAGCAAAAGAAGGAGACCTCGTGACCGCGAGCCCGGTCGTGAGAAATCGGGCAGAGAGTTTTTCAAAGGAGCTCGTGAATGACCCAGCGGCCGCTAGGAAAAACGACGCGACCACGAGAAATCGAGCAGAGAGTTCGGACGAAGAGTTAGCGACCGAGCCCGCGACCGCGAGCCCGGCCGCGAAGAAGACTGCCGATACAGCCCAGGTGCCTAGCGACCGCACACGCGCCCGTGAGGATGGTCGCAAGGCACTGTCAGAGAAGAAATATCCGACCTACACTCCTCCGATTCTATTTCCGAGTCGTTTAGCCAAGCCCAAGTATGATGAGAAGCACCCGGTTTATGGAGATGTTTCAAAAGGTGCACATCAATATTCCTTTACTTGATGCACTCCGAGACATACCGGGATACGTGAAATTCTTGAAAGATGTTGTTGTTGGATTTGTATACCGAAGCGGTTTGGTTGAGCTTGTATACAATGTTTCTCGTTACCACTATTACAATCTCATCGTCTTTGAATACTTGATTGCATATATTTGTGTCCCTTATCTCATATATAAGTTAGATCATACGATTGTGTAGAAGATCACGAAAGTCCGTATGATTGGTCAAGCTTAATAAGATATAAAAGTTTCACAAATGAGACGACTTAAGGACGAGTTGTCGGTTTAGGCTGCGGTATAGATAAGAAGTGACTTGACTTAGTTGCTTGTCATGCTGGTACGTCTCGGCGTATTGAAGGATCACGGTGAGATGAGTTCTTCTTCTCGACCGTCGTGAAGAACCAAGATCTCGGTGACTTACGATGATCTAAACCTCGATAAGGTATTAGGTGAGTATGAGTTGCATCCATCACTTTGACTTGTTATGGGTGAGGTTATATGTTCTAACCCAAGATTCTCCGCATCTTGGGTGGTGGCGATCTTGTATGTCACGCTAGTTATCAGTCGAGTCACCGTATCCGTTAAGGATGATGACGTCCCCTTAAGGAGCTCAAAAGGTTTATTGTACTAAACCCTGCAGGTTGAGTTAGCTCAAGTACAATAATAAGGTTGAGTGGTACTACTTAAGGAAATAAAGTTATTAATCGTTTTAAGCAGTCAGATTGCTATAAATGATTAATGGACGTTCGATATCTTAAATACGAGGATTTGTAATGTCTAAGTGCAAGCCCGACTCAACTTCGGTAATAAAGGGGTAAGTCAACATTCTTTCTCTAGTGGCATGATCGAATGTTTATAAATTAATTTATGTTCGGGTCAAACATAAGATAATTAATTTATTTGAGGCCCATCTTTATTCCTTGCATTTGATCCCTGGGCTGGCCCATCCAGGCCCGTAGCCAAGGAAAATCGGCGCCCCTCATGCTCTCAATTGGCAAGATTTTATTCTCTTTATCCACAAGGATATAATTATATTTATGGTATATGCATAGATCCTTTCCATATAAGATTATGGTAATAATCTTGAGAGTATGGAAATAATCCTAAGAGTATGGAAATAATCCTAAGAGTATGGTAATATTCCATATAGGATTATGGTAATATTCCATATAGGATTATGGTAATATTCCATATAGGATTAAGGTAGTGCATTATAAATATAAGGTATGAGATAATGTCTAGGTTAATGCTCACATATTGAAGAGAGAATTTTCGGCCATCTCATTATTGTGAGAGAGAATTTTCGAGAGTTTGGTTGTGAGAGCATTGGGTGATTTTCCGAAGCATTCTCCATAGATCGTCCTCACTCGACGTTGGAGATTGGGCAACCGGATCTGATCGAAGGTCAAAGCACGAGTCCGATCCGTTCGATCCGTTCATCTCGTTCCATCGACCTCTTCGATCCAAAGGTAAACACGTGTAAACCCCAACGTGTTGCGATTTAATTATATAGACGCATACTAGGTTTATAATCAATGTATGGTGAATTAAACACCCAAGATGGATCCTCGGGCGAGGTTAACATACGTTTTCCTATAATTGGTATCGAGCACGGATCGAGAATCTTGGCTCTGTTGGATTAATTCACGTTTGATTATTACGCGCGTTTATTTAATTGTGGATCCGCTGCTCATCGTGGCTCGTTTGTTGTTGTTGGTTTTGTTTTACACCACGAGAAAATCCGTGGTTAGATTAGATTTTATTATGTAAATCTTATCTATAAAGAAGAACGAAGACGAACGAACGGGCACGGCAACGACGGGAAAAACAGTAGCTCGGCGATCTTGGTGGTTTCGCGGGCGAGTCTCGCGATCGCTAGGCGATCGCGAGGGCTGCGGCGACGGGCGCTGTTCGCGCGAGATCCTCGGCGCTTAGCGAGCGAGCTTCGCGGTCGCGAGATTACCCGCGAGTGCTGCGGCGCCGCGGCTAGCGGGCGGCAGGCGCGCGTTGCCGCGAAACCCGGCGCCATGCGGCACACGCGATCGCGAGGTATGGCCGCTGGCGGCGATGTCTTTGAAAGACGTTCGGCGCTTGGGCGTGGCGCGCACACGTGCTCGACGGGTCGCGGTCGCGTTAGCGACCGCGAGGCAGCCCACGGAGCACGCGGGCGGGCGGCGGCGAGGCGTCTGTTGGGCTTTGCCCTGGCCGCCCCAAAGACTCTTTGGGCCGACCGGTCCGCACCCGTTTAAATTTCCGGTCCGTGCCCGTGCACGCGAGGCCGTTTTCAAGTTTATTTCGCATTTTGTAAATCTATGTAATAGATTAGATTTAAATGTACGTGTTTCACGATTGGGCGCGATGAGCGCTTTATTTTACTTTTATCGTTCATATGCATGTCGTGGATGTTTAAATTATGCGAGAGCATGCTATGTATGTTTATATTACGTTGACAAACCTTTAAGTGTTTTACGTAATTGGATGCGCATAGTAAGCATGCTAGGTTTATCGCGTTTATCAAGCATATTTTAGAATTACATGAGCATGTTTTACATGTTGAGTTCTATAGAAAAGCATGCTAGGATTACGTGATCTGCATGGACAAACCTTTTGAATAAAAAGACTAAGCAAGCAACCCGACAAATTAATTTTTCAAATTAAAATGTCAAGACCTCCACTTTTGATCTCTAAACAAAGTGAGACGACTTGTGAGTAAACGCGATCCACATGCGTGGCTTGCTTACCACTGCTTATCATAAGTTTGTTAGATGAGATTTCTAAATAAAACATTTTAAATCTATTGAGAAGTGGGAGTTTCATGTAAACGATCACACGCGTGGCTTCGTATGTGCGATTTTCATAAGTTCTCTAGAGATAGATATAAAATGAGATAACAAAAGAATTTGAATTGGGCGGTATGGTCCGGTGAGTATACCAATTCTAAGAATTCATCTTCTGTTAAAATTGTGGTCATTGCTTAGACATCACCTCAAGTACAACTTCCATGAAGTCCCTTCTTGCGATAGTGATGTGGTCTAGTAAGGTCCAATCATTAATTTCATTTGTCATAAGGATAAGTTGACATGGTTGAAATTAAGCGACTAAAAGGTATATTTTAGTGCAGTCGGGGGTTCATGTAAACGCGTCACACGCGTGGCTTGTATGTGGAATTCCTTGGGCGATTGGAGGTTTCAATTAATATTGTTTTATCAAAAGGTTACAATATTATTGTTACGAATTATATGCGATCGTATGCTTATGTGTTTTACATTATCGTTTCGAGATATGTCTCTTACGCCGATTATCAATATGCTCGCACAAAACCGTTATCGGTCCAAATTTCATCAGTGGAAGCGAAACATGGAATATGTTCTTATCGTTGAAGAACACATGTTTGTTCTCACTACTCCTAAACCCGATGCCCTTATCGACGATCGACTAATGAGCAGCGAGAGTCGGCGGACTTTGGAATAAGTCAAACAATATGGTTAAATGCTATATGATGACTACGATGTCCAAAGGCTTGCAGTGCAACATCGATCGATGGCGAGCGCGACGATATTTGGTCAAGTCTCGAGGTAAGTTTGGGCGGTCGGATCGATGATCCGCTTCCACACAATGAGAGAAATCTTGGCGTGTAAGATGGAAGAAGGAAGTTCGGTCCATGAACATGTCTCCCACATGACTCGTCTCATGGATAGTCTTGATCGGTTGGGAGGAGGTATTGACGGTGGCCAAGGTCGATATCATCCTCAATACACCGCCCAAGTCTTTTGAGAACTTTCGTGAATGCGATCATGAGCAAGACCGAGTTTACACTTAGTGAGTTGCTTA
The DNA here is from genome assembly GCA_036937905.1 of Salvia rosmarinus. Taxonomy (NCBI): domain Eukaryota; kingdom Viridiplantae; phylum Streptophyta; class Magnoliopsida; order Lamiales; family Lamiaceae; genus Salvia; species Salvia rosmarinus. The sequence continues at coordinate 18,795,815 of CM072820.1, forward strand.
ATGATCTCGTTCTTTGCGGAAGGAGTTATGGGAAAAGGAGCACATGCTCTTGCTAGCACATCTAAGGGCCCAAAATTTTCGTTGCAAAATGGAAATAGAAAAGGGGTGCCAAAGGTGGTAAAGGCAAGGAAATAGTGGGAGTAATGGGAGCAAGAACATGGTTGCCACCGAGGCTTGAAGAAGCCAAAGGAGAAGGCAAGTGCTTCAAGTGCGGCAAGACCGGGCATTGGAAGGCCAAGTGCCCTATGCTCATGCTCAAGGTACGCCGTTTGCTTTAGTAACGGAAACATGTTTAGCGACTTGTTCTACCCATTCTTGGGTAGTAGATACTGGTATCGATCATGTTTGTTACACCTTGCGTGGGTTCCTGCGACAAGGGAGCTGTTTGATGGCGAGATAACGATCTCCATAGGGCAACGCGCGAAAGTCGGTTGTTGCAGTTGGAGATGTTTCTTTATGTTTTGGGACAACAGCTTTAGTTTTGAAAGACGCGTTTTATATGTGCGGATTTTCAGGAACCTTGTTTCTGTTTGAAATTATTTACTCATGGATATTCTCATTATTTTTGATAGTGGTGTTTCTATCATAAGAAATGACGGTTATACGTGTTGGCACTTTATATAATTCGCTTTATACTATTTACGCAAAACATAATACCTATAACTATGTTGCATCTTCATCAAACCCTAAAAGAGAAAGTTTTCTTCGCAAGATGACTCTACTTTTCTCTGGGCATCTTAGATTAGGTCACATCAATCTAAATAGGATCCAAAGACTGGCTAAGAATGGAGCGTTGGGTAATCTCACGGTTACTCCGTTCCCAGTCTGTGAATCCTGTATAGAAGGTAAGATGTCGACCAGACCTTCAAAGTGAAGGGTTATAGAGCCACGAAATGTTGGAGTTAGTCCATTCGACCTATGTGGACCGATGTCCACACAAGCTCGTGGAGAATGCGAGTATTTTATCACTTTCGACGACATTACTCAAGGTGCGGATCGTATACCGCTTCACCGCAAGTCCGAATGCTTTGAGAAATTCAAAGAGTTTAAGGCGGAAGTGGAGAAGCTAGGTAAAGTATCAAGTCATCGATTACGATCGCGGTGGCGAATACCTCGATGAACGAGTTTATGGACTATCTAGTGAAGTGTGGGATTACATCCCAACAAGACTTCACCGGGCACACCACAAAGAAATGGTGTGTCGAGCGAAGAAATAGGACTCTTTTGGAAATGGTTAGATCTATGATGAGTTATGCTACATTGCCTATTTCGCTTACGGGGATATGCCTTAGAGACGGCGGCATACTTGCTAAATCTAGTACCGTCCAAGTCGATCGAAAGACCCTTCGAGTTGTGGTTTGGGCAAGCCCGGTTTAAGCCACATAAAGATATGGGGCGATCCGGCACATGTCTTTGAACAAGAAGGCGACAAGTTGGAGGCTAGATCCGACGCAAGGCTGTTTATTGGCTATCCTAGAGGAACGAAGGTGGTTTATTCTATAGTCCTAAGGATCGGAAGGTCATTATTAGCACTAATGCTCGATTCTTAGAAGAGGACTACATGAAAATCATAAGTCCAAAGTTGAAATCATTCTTCAAGAATTAGAAGATGATCGTATTCCACCACCGATTAGGCGAAGGTGCGAGATGTCGAGTCTAGTGGGAGGATCGACACCGATACTTCAAGAAATTGAAGTGGGTCAAGTTCCACCGGAGATCTTGACCGTATAAGTGGTACCTACACAAGTTATCTGCAGTTAGAGAACCACAAGTGTCTGCACCCACCGCTGCCATTGTGCTGTAGAGAACCTCGTCGTGGTGGGAGGTTGTTCGTCGACCCAGCGATTTATGTTCGTGGGTGAATCTTGGTTTGGTCCCAGCAGACGAACATGCAATAATCGACCCATGGACATACAAGGAGGCGATACAAGATATTGATGCAAGATCATGGCACACCGCTATGGACTTAGAAATGGAGTCCATAACGGCTATGGATGTATATGAAAGACACCTCTACGGATGGCAAGGAAGCCATAGGTAGTAAGTGGATATCTGAGGAAGAGAGATTCCGATGGAGGGTTTGACTTTTAAAGCCGAGGCTTGTGGCGAAAGGGTACACTCAGTTGAGGGCATCGATTTCGATGAGACCTTTTACACCGTAACAATGCTCAAGTCCATCGTAATTCTTCTAGCCATAGCAGCCCACTTGAACCCAGAGGTTTGGCAAATGGATGTTAAAACCGCTTTTCTAAACGGTTACCTTGAGGAAGGTAGAGACATCTATATGCGAAGAACTCAAGGTTATGTGGTAAAGGTGAAGAGCATCTAGTATGGAAGCTTAAAGTCCATTTATGGACTTAAGCGAACCTCCGATCATGGAACTTACGCTTTGGAGGTGGTAAAGTCCCATGGATTTACCCAGTTGCCTAGCGAGTTGTGTGTATCGGTTAGATGTCAACGGTGATGTGGTATTTCTTGCACTTTATGTAGATGATATCCTTCTAGTTGGCAACAACGTGAAGTCGTTATCGAGGCGTAAAGAGTTGGCTATCCGATCGGTTTCAAATGAAAGACTTAGGAGATGCAATTGTCATTCTTGGGATCGAGGTTTACCGAGATCGCAAGAAGAAAATATTGAGCTTATCTCGGGCGTCTTACATTGATCTTGTGATTACTCGTTTTAGTATGCGAGACCGCCAAGAAAGGATTGCTACCTTTCGGACATGGCGTTCCTTTATCTAAAAACGATCACCTATATTTAGCAAAGGAGATAGAGGAAATGAGACAAGTTCATACGCTTGCCGTAGGAAGTCTCATGTCTGCAATGCTATGCACGAGGCCGATATACGCTATGCGGTGGCATAGTAGCTAGATATCGCCTAACCACGACAAGCTCATTGAATTGCGATAAAGCATATACTCAAGTACCGAAAAGGACTCGAGATTATAGGCTGGTTTACCATGCGAGATAGTCTAATGCCTTTGGGTTATCTGAGACTCGGTTTCCAAGTGACCGTGATGAGAAAAAGTCGACCTCGGGCTATGTGTTTACCTTGGGAGGTGGAGCCGTATCTGGCGGAGTGCAAAGCGGCGATGCATTGCGAGACTCTACCATGGAAGCCGAATATGTAGCCGCCGGAGGCTTCTAAGGAGGTGTATGGTTGAGAACTACCTCATGGATCTAGGTGTGGTACTGGTTTGCCCAAGAGTATCATAGTTCTTGTGATAACTCGGTGCGATGTGGCAAACTCGAAGGAACCACGGACCCACAAGACGACTAAACACATAGAGAGAAAGTACCATGTCATACGAAAATCGTTAGGCGAGGTGACGTGCTGATTGAAAAGATTGATCTGACGGAAAATCTAGCAGATCCATTCACGAAGAGCTGCCGCAAAAAGTCTACGATGGACACGTTAAAGGGCTTGGATTGCGCTTGATGGCACCCACTTAGAAAGGAAACTTTTGTATAAGTGGGAGAAGCAAAGTGATGGTTGTTTGTAATAGCTAGTAGAAAGACACATTGTATACTAAAAGTTTGCTTTAGTATAAGTGGGAGATTGTTGGATTTGTATCTTGAAAGCGGTTTGGTTGAGCTTGTATACAATGTTTCTGTTACCACTATTACAATCTCATGTCGGTTTGAATACTTGATTGCATATATTTGTGTCCCTTATCTCATATATAAGTTAGATCATACGGTGTGTAGAAGATCACATAAGTCCGTATGATTGGTCGAAATAATAAGATATAAAAGTTTCACGGTGAGGCGACTTAAGGGCGAGTTGTCGGTTTGGTACGCGGTATAGATAAGTGACTTGACTTAGTTGCTTGTCTATCTTTGATGCGTCTCGACGTATTGAAGGATCACGATGAGATGAGTTCTTCTTTCGACCGTCGTGAAGAACCAAGATCTCGGTGACTTACGATGATCTAAACCTCGATAAGGTATTAGGTGAGTATGAGTTCTTTGTCATCACTTTGACTTGTTATGGGTGAGGTTATATGTTCTAACCCAAGAATTCTCCGCATCTTGGGTGGTGGCGATCTTGTATGTCACGCTAGTTATCTCATGTCAGTCACCGTATCCGTTAAGGATGATGGCGTCCCTTAAGGAGCTCAAAGGTTTATTGTACTAAACCTGCGGTTGAGTTAGCTCAAGTACAATAATAAGGTTGAGTGGTACTACTTAAGAAATAAAGTTATTAATCGTTTTAAGCGATCAGTTGCTATAAATGATTAATGGACGTTCGATATCTTAAATACGGGGATTCGTAATGTCTAAGTGCAAGCCCGACTCAACTTGGTAATAAAGGGTAAGTCGACATTCTTTCTCTAGTGGCATGATCGAATGTTTATAAATTAATTTATGTTACGGGTGAACATAAGATAATTAATTTATTTGAGGCCCATCTTTATTCCTTGCATTTGATCCACAGGGTGGCCCATCGGGCCCGTAGCCAAGGAAAATCGGTAGCCTCATGCTCTCAATTGGCAAGATTTTATTCTCTTTATCCACAAGGATATAATTATATTTATGGTATATGCATAGATCCTTTCCATATAAGATTATGGTAATAATCTTGAGAGTATAAATAATCCTAAGAGTATGGAAATAATCCTAAGAGTATGGTAATATTCCATATAGGATTATGGTAATATTCCATATAGGATTAAGGTAGTGCATTATAAATATAAGGTATGAGATAATGTCTAGGTTAATGCTCACATATTGAAGAGAATTTTTCGCCATCTCATTATTGTGAGAGAGAATTTTCGAGAGTTTGGTTGTGAGAGCATTGGGTGATTTTCGAAGCATTCTCCATAGATCGTCCTCACTCGGCGTTGGAGATTGGGCAACCGGATACAGATCCGAGAAAGGTCAAAGCACGAGTCCGATCCGTTCGATCCGTTCATCTCGTTCCATCGACCTCTTGGATCGAAAGGTAAACACGTAAACCCCAGCGTGTTGCGATTTAATTATATAGGCGCATGCTAGGTTTATAATCAATGTATGGTGAATTAAACACCCAAGATGGATCCTCGGCTAGAGGTTAACATACGTTTTCCTATAGGCGTGGCCAATAAGAAGAAACTCGGGAAATTCGAGACAATAAATGTGTCTCAAGAGTGCAGTGTTGTATAGCAAAAGAAGTTACCGCTCAAACAGAAGGATCCAGGCAGCTTCACCATAGCGTGTGTCATCGGAGGACAGACATTCTCCAAAGTTCTGTGCGACTTAGGGGCAAACATCAACTTGATGTCGTCGTCAATTTTCAATAGATTCGAGATTGGAGAGATCAAGCCAACCACCATTGCTCTCTAGATGGCAGACACATCGGTGACATATACGAAAGGGATAGTGGAGGACGTGCTCGTGAAAGTTAGAGATTTCATTTTTCCAGCAGATTTCATGGTTCTCGACATGCCAGAGGATGGGAACACGTGTCTTATTCTTGGGAGACCGTTCCTAGCTACCGGTAGAGCACTGATCGACGTGCAAGATGGAGATCTCACCTTCAGGGTCAACGATGAGGAGATGAAAATCTCTATTTATGATGCAATGAAGCAACCTGAAGAGAAGACGATGGATGAATGTCGTGTTATAGAGCAGATGCCTTCCACTCAATTGCAATCATCTGATCCGGTGGAGTTTTGCATGCAGAACTCGATTTTCTCACCCTTGGACCTTGATGGGGCATGTGATGAGATTTTAGAGTATCTTGAAGCCATCGAAGAAGTCGAGGCCCTCCCCGAGGAGTCAGTACCTTATTTAGATGTGAGAAAGCCGATTGGATGAGAGGATGCTGTTGTGAAAAAGGAAGAGACCACACCCAAGATAGGGTTGAAGGAGTTGCCTGACCACCTTCAGTATGCCTTTCTAGGCGAAGACGAGACATGCCCGGTGATAGTATCTTCAGCTTTGACAGAGGAAGAGTCGAAGAAGTTGATGATTGTGCTGAAATAGTATAAGTCTGCGATTGAGTGGACTATTTCTGATATCAAGGGGGTCAGCCCTTCGATTTGCATGCACCGAATCTTGTTAGAGAATGAATACAAGCCAAAGGTACAACCTCAACGCCGCCTGAATCCGGAAATGCAAGAGGTCGTGAGGAAAGAAGTCCTCAAGTTATTAGACGCGGGCATGATCTATGCTATATCAGACAGCGAGTGGGTTAGCCCAACTCAAGTGGTATCCAAGAAAGGGGGGGTATCACAGTGATCAGAGATGAGAAGAACGAGCTTGTGGCAACAAGACTTGTGACGGGATGGCGAGTATGCATTGACTATCGTGCTCTAAACGCAGCCACAAGGAAGGACCATTTTCCCTTGCCCTTCATTGATCAGATGTTGGACAGACTGGCGGGGTATGAGTTATATTATTTTCTAGATGGATATTCGGGGTACAATCAGATTGCCATCGCCCCAGAAGATCAGCACAAGACGGCGTTCACATGTCCTTATGGAGTTTTTTCTTATAGGAGAATGTCATTTGGATTGTGCAATGCTCCAGCCACATTCCAAAGATGTATGATGTCCGTCTTCCATGGGTTGATTGAAAATATTATTGAAGTATTCATGGATGACTTTTTCGTGTTTGGTTCTTCTTTTGACCATTGTCTCCACAATCTGTCCCAAGTGCTACACAGATGTGAAGAGACGAATCTAGTGCTCAATTGGGAGAAGTGTCATTTTATGGTAAAGGAAAGTGTGGTGCTTGGCCACAAAATCTCGGCAAAAGGTTTGGAAGTGGATCGAGCAAAGATTGTGGCAATCGAGAAACTATCTCCTCCTACAAATGTCAAATCCGTGAGGAGTTTTCTCGGTCATGCGGGCTTCTATAGAAGATTCATCAAGGACTTCTCTGCGATCACGAAGCCACTGTGTGGACTGCTCGAGAAAGATACAAAGTTTGTTTTCACTAGTGATTGCTTGGGGACGTTCGAGAAATTGAAGCAAGCCCTGATATCGACCCCAGTTTTGGTATGACCTGATTGGAACCAAGCGTTCGAGCTGATGTGCAATGCTAGTGATTGGGCAGTGGGAGCTGTGTTGGGGCAGAAACGAGACAAGCTTTTCAGAGTCATATATTATGCGAGTAAGACGCTCGACTCGGCTCAAATGAACTACACCACCACCGAGAAAGAATTATTTGCTGTGGTCTATGCTTTCGATAAGTTTAGACCTTATTTGGTGGGCACCCACACCACTGTCCACACCGACCATGCCGCCATTCGTCATCTGTTCAACAAGAAAGACTCGAAGCCGAGATTGGTAAGATGAATCCTTCTTCTTCAAGAGTTCGACATGGAGATCAAAGATAGAAAAGGTTGCGAGAATGTGGTAGCAGACCACTTATCGAGATTAGAGAAGCCTGTCGAAGGAGAAGACAAGAGAATTGGGATCAAGGAAAATTTCCCAGACGAGCACATATTGAGCATCATCGATCATATACCGTGGTACGCAGATTTTGTGAACTACTTGGTAATTGGAGTTATGCCTCCGTCGTGCAGTCCTCATCAGAAAAAGAAGTTCCTCCACGATGTCAAGTTCTATTATTGGGATGATCCCCATCTCTACCACCGATGTGCCGATGGTTTGATACGTCGCTGTGTTCCCCAAGGAGAATGGGTGAACATAATCCACGAGTGCCACAGTTCTTTGAATGGAGGACATTTTGCAGCGGCCAAGACGGCAGCCAAGGTTTGCCAAAGTGGTTTTTATTGGCCTTCGATCTTGAGCGCAAAACATTTATCAAGAGTTGTGACAACTGTCAAAGAATGGGAAACGTCACCAAGAAAGACGAGATGCCGCAGAAGACCATCATGGAAGTGGAACTATTTGACGTGTGGGGGATCGACTTTATGGGTCCGTTTCCCATGTCTTGTGGTTACACGTACATTTTGCTTGCTGTGGAGTATGTTTCACAATGGATAGAGGCGATTCCCACAGCCACTAGCGACTCCAAGGTAGTGATCAATTTTTTACACAAGAATATTCTGACTCGATTTGGAGTGCCGAGGGCGTTGATCAGCGATGGAGGGTCGCATTTCAATAACAAGTGGCTAGGCAAAGTCCTAGCTAATTATGGCGTCAAGCATAGAGTCACCTCCCCATATCATCCACAAGCGAATGGGCAAGCTGAGCTCGCCATCCGAGAGATAAAGAGGATTTTGGAGAAATCGGTTGTCAAAATAGGAAGGATTTGGCCAAGCAATTGGATGATGCTCTTTGGGCCTACCGGACTGCTTACAAAGCTCCTATAGGGCTATCTCCATATCAAATGGTATTTGGGAAATCTTGCAATTTGCCGGTTGAATTGGAACACAAAGCTTATTGGGCCACAAGGAGAATCAACATGGACTTCAAGGAGGCCGATTTGATGAGAGGTGAACAAATGTTGGAGCTTGATGAATGGAGGAACGAAGCTTTTGAAAACTCCCGGATCTACAAGGAACGAGCCCGAAAATTCCACGACCTTCTCATTCGTCCCAAAGGATTCTCTCCGGGTGATGAAGTTTTGCTTTACAATGCCCGACTCATCCTCTTCCCTGGAAAGCTGAAATCGAGATGTTCGAGGCCATATACCGTCTACCGTGCACATACCAATGGAAGCTATGGATTGCTAGACTCGAGTGGCAACATTTTCAAGGTGAACGGGAAATACCTCAAATCCTACTTCAAGTCACACTTCGACCGCGAAGTCAAGGTGACAAAGCTTAATGAACCATGATGCGAGGTAACGTCGAGCTAGCGACGAAAAATCTAGCCCTGGTTGGCAGGTAACCCAACATTTTTCATGCTTTATGTTTTTCTTTTTGTTTTTCTTGTTTTTCTTTGTTTTGTTGTGTCGTGTCTTGTTTATTCGTTTTTTTTAAGTCCCAAGGTATATTTGCTTTTATTAAAACATAAAAAAAAGCAAGCCTAGCGACCACCCTCGCGACCGCGAGGAGTGGCCGTGAAAAAACGGGCAGTAACTATTTGCCCAACTGGGACACGGCTACCAACTACCACTGCGATCATGCGGTGTGGCGTGAAAATCGCGAACATTTTTGAAAAATCAGGCGCGCGACTCACGACCGAGCTCGTGACCGAGCTCGCGACCGCGAGGTCGGCCGTGAGGCATGACCCGACCCACGCCCGGACATCGACCTGCGTCTTTTACACTGGTTTTTAACCCTTCTTCCCCACTTTTTACACACACACACACACTTGCAGCAAAACAAACCCCCAAACTTTAATTTCTTATGCTTTCGACGTCAATTTCACTCAAGGTATACTTCCTTTGCTTAATACTTCTTGAATTTTTCACTTGATTGCATGATTTAGAAGGGTTTTTCACCATTTATTACTCTTTGCTGTGAAAAATTGAAACTTGAGGAACTAGGGATTTTATTGCTAGATTTACATGGTTTTTGAGCATGATTGTTACAATGGTAGGTGTAATGGTGTTAATTAACATGTGTTGTGGAAGGAATTGACCTACATTGTTGTTTGGGAGTTAAAAATTCAAGAAATTTTGCTGTCAGTCGCGACTCGCGGCTACGAGCCTCGCTGTGAGCGTCTGCGCGGGCGTGCGGCACGGTCGCGGTCGTGAAGATGTGCCTCGCGACCACCCTCGCGACCGCGAGGCACCCCCAGATTGCATTTTTCACGCCTTTTCGAGTGATGTGTGCATTTTCTCTCCTTGTTTCACCTTGTTAGATCATATGTTAGTATGGAGGGAAGAATTTTACTAAGTTCAAGTTTGGGGAAGCTCTTAATTGGGGTTGACGTTTATTTTGATTTTTGTTAATAAGTACGTGCGCTAACTTTGAAATATTTTTAGGTACATTATGTCGCGTGCATCCGGCCACAAGCGTAAGGGCAAGGAGGTCGTCTCCACTTCACATGACGAACCACATGATGAGTTCCACCCCGAGAAGTTTGGAGTGCGACTGCCGAATCCCTCGTCACGAGACCGTTGGAGGAGATTGGTGCAACTAAAGCATAGACACTCAAGATCATGTGCATCAATACGTGTCAAGAAATGGGAATAGCCAACGATGTAACATGGCTAGCCGAGAGGGCCGGTTTGTACCCTATTATCACAACAAGCTATCTGACATACCGGATCCTAACTCTGGAATTCCTTTCGACTGTCCATGTCCACAAGACACAAGGGTCACCGGACTACATTACGTTCTAGATGGACAACGAGCCCCGACAGCTCTTCGTGGATAAACTGAATGCTATCATCGATGGTAATCCCGAGGGTAAATACATCGGGGATTTAGAGACTACGCAACAGAATATGTGGCTGTTGTTCGTAGACACAACTCTTGAGCAGAACCCATTCTATGACGCCTCCAAAGCCAAGGCAAGTTCCATATGGAATCCAGGGTCCGTTACTTTCACCGCCTGATCACCTTTACCATACATGGCCGCAACAACGTCGGAACAGTCCTCTCACAGGACATGAGTCTCTTGATTGGAGCTGCGACTCGACAAAAGATGCATGCCGGCATGTTCCTTGCACAGCACTTCCAGATGCAAGCAGAGGTTTCGGGGAACGTGAGGATATGCATGGGGATTCGTTACCCTATTGTCGATTTTTCGGTGACGATTCATGAGAATCCTATCTCTCGAGATATTTTCTGGACAAACCTTGTTTATCGTCCGAGCGTTCTGAAGAGGCACCCCACCCATCAACTGCTTAGTATGATTTAGTGATGATTTTGGTATTGTTTACATGTCAATTTTAGTGGTTTGTCCTATTTATGCCGTTGGTTTGATTAATATTTATCGATTGGTTTATTTGGTTTGTTTTGATGTTTTACAGAAAATGGCATTAAATCGGATGAATTTTATCTACCAATATCTATCCTATATTGAAGAGCATCTCGATAGGAGTTCGTGGCGCAAGCGGATCTTAATTGAATTCGGACGAGAGAATGGGCGAAACCGCTGAGTCGTGCGAACGACAGCAGCGCGTCTGGCCTTGCCGTCCGCCGGGCGGCGCCAGCGAGCGCTCAAAGCTCAAACACGCGTTTGGCTGCTCTAGGCCTTCCCAGCGCCGTTCCTCGCCCTCGGTGCCCGTTTCCTTGCCCCGCCCGCTACATCTCGGCGCCCTCGACGCCACGTCCGCCAGCCGCGTCGGCGCTCGCCACTTCCGTCCGACGCTGCGCATCTGCGGCGTCCGCATAAGCGTGGCCTTGCCCCCGCAAGCACGACCTTGCCTCGGGAAGTGTCGGCTCGTGGGATCTTTGCGTCCGGCGTGGCCGCCGTCCGTATTTGGGGTTGTGAATCTCCCACTCGTGTCCGGCGCTGGCTCGGTCCGTATTGGGTTCTTGAGGTCGTTCTCCAAACTCGCGTCCGTGACTGCGTCGCGTCCGGCCTGCTGGGAGTGAATTTTCGTCCGTTATAAATCTTGTTTAACGCACGAAAACCTAGCTCCCACATTTTATTTCTCTCTCGCATACCTATATTTCTTTCGCTTTTTCTTTTCTTTTCTTTTCCTTTTAATTATTTTGTGCTTGGATTAACAATTGGATTGTACGATTCCAGATATTTGGAAGATGAATTTGTCTATGAATGGTTGTAAGTTTTTCTGGTTTTAATTATGTCTATGTAATTGGGATTAGAATCATTTCTGCCATGAGATAAACTATGATTTGTTGAGAAATATATGTTTAATCGTTCTTGTCTTGAATTACGATTAGTGAATTGATGATTTGTGATTTTCCTATTTATATAAATGTCACAGCCCCACAATCCTAAATGCGGGTTAACAGGACTATAACTCTAGCAGGATAATTATAAAGGAGATTCTTTTAACAATAAGCGGTAAAACATATGTCAAGTATATTTTTGGACTTTAGTACATAAATTTAGGTTCTTGCAGCGGAAGACATGTGATAAGTACATATGACGATGTACTATCAAGGTATAAACATATCAACGACAACATTCCTATTGCTCAACACCGCTCCGTCCATCATCCGCTCAACTGCACATTTAAAACAAACATGCGGTGAGTACAAGAATACACTCGGTGGACTCATGCCAAAACATTTTATCATTTGTAGATTACACGCCACATCATGGTAAGACACAAGGGTTTTAGTTGAAAATGCCTTGCGCTTACTAAAGCATTTTATCGATTCATAAAATCATCGCTGGCGGGCATTTTCTTAGTGTGTATGATCCGTATCCTTATCATCATTTCATCATATCATCATAGTCGAGCGCCGTGAAGGAGGCCTCCCTCTGACGCCGTGACCGCCGTGAATTGTCCTTACAAAGACACAAATACCTTAGGTGTACACGTTAATCTAGCGGTATTGTCCTTGGCACGAGGATCCGATGTCGATTTTCATTCATAAGTTGGAAGAACTCAACAACATTCATAACATTTCATAACATCTCATAATATCTCATGGATAGGATACATACACAAAACATAAACATTTTGGCGGGTAATCTTGTAAACATTTTATCAGCAGTTGAAATAAGCATAAGTAAATAAATATTTGAAGCATTTTATTTTTGAGTAGAGTAAAGCCCACCGGATGTAGATCGCCTTAATCCCATTTCTTGGTACGTAAGTCCTAGCTTTAACCTATCTATTCTTGACCTTGAGGTTTTGGAGTCGAAAATCCATTGGGTCTTATTACCCATATTTCTACTTTAGTGTATATCATGGTATGATATACACTCGATTAACCACGTGAAGCACCTAGTCGAATATTTCACGTTAAGGTATCTTTCGTGAAAATATCGTATCATGATGTTTTATCATAATTCGTACATCTTATAATGCTCCATCGTACCTTGCGACATAACATAATGAATGCATCGATTAATAGCATGTTAGTCACATAAGGCATACTTCACATAGGGTTTCCAACACTTAGTCAAATTTCAAGTGTTTTAATTTCAGCAAAAACAGCTTGAAACAACCCAAGTGACGTGCTTTGACGACCCATAACTCTCGATTCAGAATACGTATGGTCGCACAAAGATACATTCTGAAACCTCTAAACATGTACTAAAAGTTCTAAGAAGAATTAAATCCAAAAGAGTCGTGGTTCTGAAGATATAGGGTCTCAAAGTGGGCAACTCAAACTGACTTCTATACTTAGAAAATTTTTCAGAATTTTCAGTTTTAGCTTAACGACGAGGGGTTTTGCGAGGCTCGTAACTTTTGACTCGCAATGCCAAAATGGCTGCAGGCTACCAATTTAGAACCCTTGTAACAAGTACTACATATGTCATGAAGACTATACTGGACAATATCTAACTCATCGAGAATACATAAGTCCAAAGTTGACTAGTTGAAATGGACAGTTTCAGTAGGTGACTTTGGGTCGATGAAAGGTATACCTATAAAACTTGGTTTGGGATCAAACTTTCCAGATCATAACTAGACATGGTGAGGAACATTTCTTATGAAGAAACCCAAGTCCAAATCGGACTACAAATGGCTTGAACACCTCACGTAAAAGTCATACACGAACAGCCTATTAACATAGAAATTTTCTAAGGCAGTTTGTCCAAAACAACTTACTGTAATGTATCAAATTCAAAAATTCACCGTGAGTTCATTATAATGAATCTGGAAATGAAACCAATCATATTGAAAAGCACTTAAGTCTAGTTTTATCCAGAAAAAGCCTCACTCAATTATTCACCATAGATTGGGAGATAAAAATCTTTTACCACAAGCTATCACTCCCGTGACAGTTTTGTGCAGTTAACTTGTAAAATCTGGAATAAATAGTAAAGATTTTTAGAAAATTCTGAAAATTTACAGGAATCTTCCAGACATGCTGAATTATGTTTCTGACAAATTTTAGAGTTTTATCATTATCCAAACTTAAAACGAAAGCCACGCACTATGGGTGATAAACACGGCGATTTCGCAGATTTGTGCAGTGTTTTTGATAAATACAATTAAAATAGCAAATCAAGTTGGATGGACTTGAAATTATACAGAGGCATACTATACACATATAATTTCAACATATCAAAAATTCACAATCATCGGACCACTGAAACTTAGTCAAATAAATTCGGGAAGTTACTGATCGTCCAGATTAATAACATGCAATCACTTTCAAGTATAGAACCAACACCATCAAGCTTATTGATGAACATGCATGTGTATATTTCGATCAAAGTAACTTATGGGTGTAGGGATTTTACCTTGGATCAGAGTTTTAACAAGGTTGAGGAGAGATGGAGGTGCGGCGGAGCTCATGCTCGGTTGAGATGAAAGTGGGGAGGGAGGAGCTCTTGGCCTCCTTGCAAACCTTAGAGAGAGAGGAGAGAGGAGATGGCTGCAGTCTGAATTTGGGGAGGGAGAGTGTCGTGGGGAGAAGGCTGAAGTGGGAGTGTGGTGTTACATGGGGTGGTAGCTTAGGGGTGACAAGTGTTGTCCCATGACCTTGCATGGTAACACTTGTCCCTACACACACACCCCTCTACGACACACACACACACATGCACTATATATATATCTGATTTTAATTGCTTAGTTAGGTTATAATTAATCACATTGTCATATAGTAGATACATGCAAAGAATAAATCAACAAATAAGTGCTTAGTATATATGTGTATATAGCTCTCGCTATTACACTATGCCAAAGGTCCAAATTTTATTTTCCATGCCAAACATTGATATATGTTATGACATATAGTTTAGATGATAAATAATATCATAGGATAAATTAATGGCATCATTTTATGCAACAAAAATCGAGTTCGAAAATTAGGGTTTCGAGCGTTTGACAAAATTGGTAACTATCGAATCTTGTTGATCTAGCATTGATTTAATGCTTAATAATACTGTAATTACATATACTAATCATAGGAAATTAATTCCTATAATTTCTTGATCGATTAAAACGCTTTCTTTCATCTCAAAACGTTAACGTTTGAAAGCGTTGCAAAGCGTTCATTATCGACTCATCTTGAAATGGTCGTCATCACTTTATTACATTATTCCATTAATAATGGAATTTAATTCTAAGCAATTGCTTAGAAAATATCATAATTTTAACTATCGATACGTGATCGACGTTAAAATAATCTTGTCGATATACTTCATATACTTTTATTTCTTAATTCACAATTCTCGGTGAATATAAAATAGAATTCATTTCCTCGTGATTAATCGAAGTCATTATTCGATGTCATCTTGATTGAATATCTCGTTGAAAACTCTAATTTACGGGTTTTAAATACGTAATTAGGCGTTTAATTCTGCGGGTATTACATCCTACCCTTAAAAGAAATTTAGTCCGAAATTTGCATACCTCATAAGGTATGGATATCTTAACATCATAACTTTCTATGTGCTTTTCTTTCGTCCATGGTTTTCCATTGGACTTTCATTATAAGACCAAACTTGCTTCTTTAATCGTTGAATCATACGATCAAATTAGTCGTAGATTTTCATCATAATCCATCTCGAGTCAAGGTCACGTCATCATGTTGGTTTCGTGAATTGGGTCATTTCGTATTTCCTTAATTGCGACACGTGGAAAACATTTCGTACTTTCCCCAAATGTGGTGGAAGTACGAGCTATAAACTACTAGGCTATCATTTCTAGGAGCTCGTAAGGTCTATAAAGCGTGATCTCAACATTCTTGTATCTAAACTTATAATTCCTCTAGATGGAGAAATCTTAAGAAACTTTAATTCGCATTCAAGAATGCGGTTCGGGTTCTGGCGTACCGGTAAGACTTTTATCTGTCCTAAGCTTTTCTTATTCCTTGCCTCGTTGGTAGATATCTTAATCGTTTCATTTACAACGTCGGGACTTTATACCCTTGGCTCGCTATTTTTTACAATAAAGTGGTGGTCGATATTTCTTTTAATGTCGCTTCATAAGGCTACATTGATGGTTGTTTGGCGACTACGATTGCACATAAACTTACCAAGTGGTACAATAAGTTCCCACCGATACCTTGGTTTATCACTTGTTCTATCGTATCCTTAAACATTCATCTTGTCCTTTTGATTGTCCTTACGCACGTGAGCGGACATCTATGTTAAGGCTCAATCTAGTGTCTAACTCATTTTGTGAGTTAGTTCCAAAACTAGGGTACTCTTGAAGTCTCTCTCGAACAGATGGGTTTGGTACTCCTTGTAAATATCGATTTCCTTTATGTACGGTGAGCTAACTTATCGGATCTATGAGTCATCGAATGAGCGAGACAAAACATAATTGGCGGTCGATCCACTACTAGCTATATGGTAGTGCGACTTCTTTATGATTTTGGTAAAATCATCATAAGATCTATTTCTATATCATTCTATTTTCATTCGTATATCTCTAGAGATCATAACTTCTTATAAGGCATTTGATACGATGTCTTCACTTGTTGGCAACCGAGACATTTGCTTTCGACAATCATGGTTACATCTCATTCCATTCCTTGCCATCTAACTTCACTCGTAAATCATAATACATCTTAATAATGCACGGTTGGCGGTATGAGAATGATCATGAAATTCATTCTTGGTTTCATTTCTAAGCTTATTATTGCTTGAAATATATGTATTTCTCTCTTAGACAATATAACAATGTCGGTATATCCTTAAAATATCATTTAGCTCTTCATTCCTTATTTTAATTTGTATTCTATTCTCATATTCATTTTCTCTTTTTAGTCATATTTCACCTTGGTTGTGAGAATACTACTTACATTCGTCCTTGATTTCCCGACTATTTCTGTTCTCGTTTTCTTAACTTTTCTGATGAGTTTTCCTTTTCTATAAGGACATACCATAATTTAGACTGAATTTTATATCTTAGGCATTAAATTCTACATTAACCGTTCATAGGTGATCATTTATCACATTTATAATCTTTTACTGATTCGAGCCATCTTTTCTATCCTGTATCCAAGTTTCTTTGCTCGACGAATAAGTTCAAACTTTTATAAATTGTGAAGGGTTCTTAACTTATTGATATAGGAGTGATGTCCTCGCGACTTTGGTATTTATACTACTGTCACTATTAGAGGTAATAGATTTTTGGCACTCCGTGAAGTCGTATAATTTTCTTTACATACAACTGGGCTAACTTGTCAGATCCATAAGTACTTTGGATTGGTAGGAAGTGAGTACTCTTGGTGAGTCTATCAACAATTACCCATATGGCGGTGTTCCTCTTTTTGATTTGGGTAAGTTAAGTATGAATTCCATCGTTATTTCATCCCATTTCCACTCGGGTATTTCCAACAATTTGTAACTTTCCGTATGGACGTTGGTGTAGCAGCTTTCATCTGTGGCAAACAAGGCGGTGTTCTCTGAAAAAGCTATGTCTCGTTTCATGCCTTCCCACCAAAACTTTTCTTTCGGTCTTGGTACACCTTAGTACTATCGGGTGGCGGTGTAGGGTGTATCGTGAGCCTCGCTCATTATTTCATTTTGAAGTTTTGCGTAAATTCGGACGCATATTCTTCCTTGAGACAATAAGGCGTTGTCCGACGCCTCCCGGAAGTTCTTAAATTCTCCAGCCCTTACCCTTTCTCGGAATTTTCTAACTTTTCCTCCATTCTTTGTCTCGGCGATCCTTTTCTTGATCGATTACATCACTATTTCAAGTCATGAGTTGGGAAATTCATTCATGTGGCCTAAGTCATTGTGACCCATAAGTTATTATTTATCTCATATTAATACATAGCCTTACTTTTATTAATCCGTGAGAATTGTGACTCTATTTTGGAGTAACTATCTTATTGGTCTTGTTACCTTAGAGAGTTCTTAATGGATCTCTAATAGAAGTCAATTAATCTATAAAATTCATGATCTTATTTTAGGTCATTGACGTCTTTCATCTTTATTTGTTTTGTCCTTTGTCAGATCTACATTGTTCTCTTTTAAAGACACTATGTGCACGAGGAATATTTCTCCTTTAAGAGATTTACAAAGCAGCTTGGCAAAATTTTGCGGCTCTTAAAAGTTGTAAAACGACCTTGATTTTCTTTATGTTCTTTCTAGTCCTTTGAATAGATAAGAACATCATCTATGAGATTGAGATAAAAATTATCTAGGTATGTGTGAAACACTCGATTTTGAGGTTCATGAGCAGTGGTGCATTGGTTAGTCGAATAGCGTAACTATTATCTCATGGTAACCATATTTTATTCAGAACAATTCATTTCCGTATTTCGTATACCATTCTTTAAGATCACATAATATTACATCATAATGCCTCAGTGAGGACTTTTCATGCATTACTTACGAGGGTCGGTCTACTGAGCTGACTGATTACAAGGCGTCTAGCTCTTTTTACACTCAAAACTTTGACACTTCTTCACCATATTCATAAACTCTTCCAAACTACGTTTATTTTACATATCTTAATCACACCATTTTCATCATAAACCATTATCTACATATAAGTCTTATAGGATCCTAGGATTCTAGGTCTCGAGGACCTTCGTCGGAGTTGTGCTTCATTGAAACTTGCCTTTCTCCAATCGTTTTCTTTTCGTGCTTCGATGGTGGTTCTCTTTTAGAGAGCCGGGGTCAAGCTGCTCCTCGTTTCTTCTTCATTACTAGAAGTTGGTGTTACTTTTATCAAAAAGTATGGTTGGGTTGGTAGCGGTAATTCTCTTAATCCGCGAGGGCGATAAGATTTTGTCCTTTTGCCCTTCTCGTCTCTTTCTGGTACCATTGATGGCACAGGACGTGGGACGGCGTTTGTAACATCATGGTACAACCATTCCTTTATGTCGTGATGTGTAACTTGCCGAGGTTGAGGACAAGTACTCGTAGGTGTCGTTCCCTACGCATTATATGTATGCTTAAACTTGTTGACAAATCTGGTAAGTCTGTCGGACTTTGGAATTTTCTCATGGAGAAATTATTCTTTTGATACTTCTTTTGCAAAATTCTACCGATCTGTTAGTAAATGGTGATAAGTCGTTGGATACCATCCTCACTTAACACTCTATAGTTACAAGTATCCGTCCGAGGTGCAAAATTTCTTGAAGACTGTTCTAAATTCATTCTAGTTCATATTAAAAGAGTCGATCTGGCGTGTGAGTTATAGTCTTGTAGGCCTTGGGGTTAACTCCTTCTTTTCTTTTTCTTTTTACTCGTCGGACCCTTTTATTACCATCTCAGAACTATATAGTTCTAGATGAGTCCGACTTAAATTAAGCAATGGAGGAATTTTTAATAAGAAGGATCTTTTAATGAATTATACACTTTAAGGCGTATATAACACGTAGACTACTTGTGACACGACTCATGACACTTATCTTAATACTCATTTCGTTTTACATTTTCGATTAGTATGTTGCCTTAAAGATATTCGCATAAGCGAGCGGTGGTCTTGATATTACGTAGTGTAAAACCTCTAACGAAAAGGCTAGGCCGGTCACTAATCACATGAATGACACCATTTCCTAAACTTCTTGTCTCTAAAATTATATCTACGTTCCACATAGATATAATGATCCAAATCATTGGATAGCACTTTAGGCGATTCTAGGTTCATTACGAGCTTGAGCAACATTTGCGATGGTCAAAATTCTCATATAGGTAAGGGATTTTCATTTCTTGATTCGCTTACCACGAGTTGGGTTCTATCGCTTCTCGTATACTTGTGCGATGTCAGCGAAGCACCTAAATTGAACAAAATCTTATGGCTATTAGAAATTTTCCTCATACATATTACGCCTTTTGGTTGTTTGTTACATTTTCGATGCAAGGTATAGGCTTTGGTCTACGGTGTTCCGTTTATTCAAGTAAACATCTATTTCATATGTCATTGTCCTTTCCATTGGGACATTATGTTACCTTACTACGACCTTACATTGCCTCATTCACCCTATACTTCTCGGTATCGGTCTCGTTATGCTTTTACCAATAGCATTTGTGATTAGGTCTACATCAACTTATCCTTTGATATTGATATTTCAATAATTAAATCTTATCGTAGAGATCGTCATGTCTCTATTACTATCATTCATTCTAATCCAGTATGAATGATTTAATTCCCTTTGGATATCGTCATTTCTTCTTAATCTTTTATTGATTCATCATGCGATTTAGCATAAGATAAAATCCTTTGTCTCTTGGGGTGTATTATACTTTTGCTTTGACGTCAAATATCTTTACCCTTTTCTCGACATTCAATGATTTCTTCATTTCCATGTCGAGATACTTACTACCTCACTTTATTGATCGTCACAAAATATGGGGTAAGATTTACAATTAGGTCCACCTTAAGATCCTTCCATGTGAATCTTTTCCTGTGTTCTCTTGGATGTATTTCCTTTGCAAGATCTATAGAAACTATCTTGCTTGTTAACTATTAAGTTACACAAGACAAGCGTTTTGTGTCATTATAACTTAGGGTATTAAGATTCATTTCAAAATAATGAATCTATTTCTTAATCCGTTTCTTTACTTCCAAGGAATTACCTTACCTATCGAAATCATAACATTTCTGAAACTTATGTCATATCAGGAACTATCTAATTGTATAGCTCGTAATTTCTTACGCTATTTTTTGACTTTTATACATTTTCATGAGCATGGTATTTGAAAGAAATCTTACTTCGTTATACTTGATTTCCACTTTCAGGACTAGAACCGTTGTCATTGTCATATGGCTTGGTAGGGTAGTACATTCGTACTCCATAACTTAATTCTAAGCATCTCATTATCATGTCTTGACTTCGGAGTTATTTCCTCCATACTTAGTTCACATACTAGGGATATCCTAGCTATTCACACATCTCAAAGATTATGATCTCTAAATTTTATTATCATTCGTCCAACAAGTTTCAATTACTCGGAATCGATTATGCTCAACATAATCTTATTATTGAGGAATAAGGGGAGATTTATTATCCGAGACGCTATCATTTCCTTATATATATATATTCTTTGAAAAGAATATCTTGTATGCATCTTCATTCTTTTAAACATGTCCAACCTACTAACGAGGTTTCAAGGACATCCAACTATCTTAAAGATAAGTTGTAATCGCTCTCGTCATGGCGTAATAAGGGAAATGAATATCCATAGATATCATATACTTTTCTTTATTGTTGCTCTTTGCATTCAATGCTAAAGAGTATCTTATTCATAACTTTGTTATCATAATAGTTGTATGATGGTATAACTTCACTGTTATCATTCTTTGTTAACCCCATCAAAGGTCCTCACATCATGTGTGCCATAGGAAAAATATCTCATTTCATCGAGATTTTCTTTACATCATAATTTCTTGATGTCTATCACTTTACTAGTCTGAAACTTTTGGGTGACTAAAATAAGTCAACCTATTTCATGTCTAATATTGATCGCTTTACTAATTAGCATTTAGGTGACAAGGTAAGTCGACTTTCATCTTACTTGATGGTTTCAAGAGTCGAGAAGAGATTATCACGACTACTTACGGAGATCTTGTCTAATCCATCAAGATAACATCTTTTCAATGATTGAATCGATATGTTCCTTGGATGAATAAATGGGGCTCTAGGGTCCAAGACCGAATAGCGACAAGCGAGATCTCTTTGGTCATATGGGCTGGCGGACCGTCACAATCATATTCTCGATCACATAAGGCTTTGGGTTCAAAAGGACACTTTGTAAATTTTGAGTTGGAAATTTTCTTGAAGAAGTGAGAAACTCGAATGATTTTCAATTGGAACTAGGTCGTAGAGTCAAATTCAATGACGAAATTGGGTAACAAATAGAATTCGAAAACTCATATACCGTAATAGGTCATCAACAAAGTTCTCATGTATGTCGAGGTTCTACTTGTATTCTTGAAGATCTTACTTTCTTAGTAACATTCTAGGATTAGTATCATACTATAACAGATCTTACTCTTTTCAAATCATAGAACTAAGTTCAACTGATTCTCATGAATTACGGGTAGGAATCGAGAATTTGGTCCTCCATAAGAAATGAAGTACGGTGCATTAGGAGCACGTGGCGAAAACCGTCGTAAATCGGAGTTCTGCGTCCGAGCAGTCGAAAAAAAATCGCTGCGCGGTGCGGGGAAATTTACACGCTCGCGCGAGGTCATAGCGATGCCGACACCAAGTTCGTGCATGCCGTTACCGATGCCGGGTAGTATGAGAATATTGCCGACAGGGTCGGACAAACTACCCGGTCGATATGTCGAGGCGGTGTTATAAATGCCGATTTCAAGTCGGCGATCGCATGTCGATGTCGAGCCGAGTTCGTACATGTCGAGGTCGAATAATTTCGTATAAATCTTTCACTTTTCTTCACTCAAGATGGAATGAAGTTCTCAAATCCATCACTAATCTTGTTCTTGTAATTGAAGGAAATTCTTACTTCTATGTTCTTTCGTAGAAAGGGATCATCGTCTTATAAGGTCTACGTTACATTGAACTAGCATGCTCATCATCATAATCAACTTTGAGATTGAAGTAAAACTTGAATATTCCTCGTAGCTCATTTATGCATGCGTATTTCGTTGAATTTAAAGAATTGAACATATCATATTGACAATTCAATTTCCAATCTCAATCACCTTAAACATGAATAATCATAACTTTGTTCATAATAATGAACCACTTATTAAATTCGAGAATTGAAACATTTCATCTTTGCACATCATGCCAAAACTTTCTCATATCATTGTCATCATATTTCTTATATCTTTCTTCCTTTCATAACTTTCTTGACAAATCATTTGTCATATCATTCATTCTCAACCTTTCTCATAGCTTTCATTTCTTTTGAAAGATCATATTAATTATCATTCACTTTACGACATAATATTTCATTTGCGACTTTTGCAATAAATTTCACTTTAAATAAATTCACATAACATTCATTTCACTTAAAATTTATTTCACTTTCAAACTTTTCGTTTTCAAATCGAGAAAAATAATTTCATAAACATTAGTCTTGGCGGGCTAATTTTCAAAACTTTGAAAAAGAGTCATTTACCTCATTTCGGTTGAGCTTGATGTGATGGAGTGTTGAGCATTGTCGGTTGATCTCTAGAAGTCTAATGACTCAATCTAGACTTAACCACTAAAGGAGATTTTGGGTTCAAGAGCGAACGCTCGATACCACTCTGTCACGACCCACAATCCCAAGTGCAGGTTAACAGGACTATAACTCTAGCGGGGATAATTATAAAGGAGATTCTTTTAACAATAAGCGGTAAAACATATGTCAGTATATTTTGGACTTTAGTACATAAATTTAGGTTCTTCTGTGGAAGACATGTGATAAGTACATATGACGATGTACTATCAAGGTATAAACATATCAACGACAACATTCCTATTGCTCAACACCGCTCCATCCATCATCACTCAACTGCGCATTTAAAACAAACATGCGGTGAGTACAAGAATACACTCGGTGGACTCATGCCAAAACATTTTATCATTTGTAGATTACATCGCCACATCATGGTAAGACACAAGGGTTTTAGTTGAAAATGCCTTGCGCTTACTAAAGCATTTTATCGGTTCATAAAATCATCGCTTTGGCGGGCATTTTCTTGGTGTGTATGATCCGTATCCCTTATCATCATTTCATCATATCATCATAGTCGAGCGTCGTGAAGAGGCCTCCTCACGACGCCGTGACCGCCGTGAATTGTCCTTCTGACTGCACAAATCACCTTAGGTGTACACGTTAATCTAGCCGGTATTGTCCTTGACACGAGGATCCGATATCGATTTTCATTCATAAGTTGGAGCAACTCAACAACATTCATAACATTTCATAACATCTCATAATATCTCATGGATATGATACATACACAAAACATAAACATTTTGGCGGTAATCTTGTAAACATTTTATCAATAGTTGAAATAAGCATCGTAAATAAATATTTGAAGCATTTTATTTTTGAGTAGAGTAAAGCCCACCGGATATGTAGATTGCCTTAATCCCATTTCTTGGGTATGTAAGTCTAGCTTTAACCTATCTATTCTTGACCTTGAGGTTTTGGGCTGGAAAAATCCATTGGGTCTTATTACCCATATTTCTACTTTAGTGTATATCATGGTATGATATACACCCAATTAACCATGTGGTAGCACCTAGTCAAATATTTCACGTTAAGGTATGCTTTCGTTGAAAATATCGTATCATGATGTTTTATCATAATTAGTACATCTTATAATGCTCCATCGTACCTTGCGACATAACATAATGAATGCATCGATTAATAGCATGTTAGTCACATAAGGCATACTTCACATAGGGGTTTCCAACACTTAGTCAAATTTCAAGTGTTTTAATTTCAGCAAAACAGCTTGAAACAACCCAAGTGACGTACTTTGACGACCCATAACTCTCGATTCAGAATACGTATGGTCGCACAAAGATACATTCTGAAACCTCTAAACATGTACTAAAAGTTCTAAGAAGAATTAAATCCAAAAGAGTCGTGGTTCTGAAGATATAGGGTCTCAAAGTGGGCAACTCAAACTGACTTCTATACTTAGAAAATTTTCAGAATTTTCAGTTTTAGCTTAACGACGAGGGTTTTATGAGGCTCGTAACTTTTGACTCGCAATGCCAAAATGGCTGCAGGCTACCAATTTAGAACCCTTGTAACAAGTACTACATATGTCATGAAGACTATACTGGACAATATCTAACTCATCGAGAAATACATAAGTCCAAAGTTGACTAGTTGGAAATGGACAGTTTCCAGTAGGTGACTTTGGGTCGATGAAAGGTATACCTATAAAACTTGGTTTGGGATCAAACTTTCCAGATCATAACTAGACATGGTGAGGAACATTTCTTATGAAGAAACCCAAGTCCAAATCGGACTACAAATGGCTTGAACACCTCACGTAAAAGTCATACACGAACAGCCTATTAACATAGAAATTTTCTAAGGCAGTTTGTCCAAAACAACTTACTGTAATGTATCAAATTCAAAAATTCACCGTGAGTTCATTATAATGAATCTGGAAATGAAACCAATCATATTGAAAATCCACTTAAGTCTAGTTTTATCCAGAAAAAGCCTCACTCAATTATTCACCATAGATTGGGAGATAAAAATGTTTTACCACAAGCTATCACTCCCGTGACAGTTTTGTGCAGTTAACTTGTAAAATCTGGAATAAATAGTAAAGATTTTAGAAAATTCTGAAAATTTACAGGAATCTTCAGACATGCTGAATTATGTTTCTGACAAATTTTAGAGTTTTATCATTATCCAAACTTAAAACGAAAGCCACGCACTATGGGTGATAAACACGGCGATTTCATGAGATTTGTGCAGTGTTTTGATAAATACAATTAAAATAGCAAATCAAGTTGGATGGACTTGAAATTATACAGAGGCATACTATACACATATAATTTCAACATATCAAAATTCACAATCATCGGACCACTGAAACTTAGTCAAATAAATTCGGAAATTACTGATCGTCCAGATTAACAACATGCAATCACTTTCAAGTATAGAACCAACACCATCAAGCTTATTGATGAACATGCATGTGTATATTTCGATCAAAGTAACTTATGGGTGTAGGGATTTTACCTTGGATCAGAGTTTTAACAAGGTTGAGGGAGAGATGGAGGTGCGACGGAGCTCATGCTCGGTTGAGATGAAAGTGGGGAGGGAGGAGCTCTTGGCCTCCTTGCAAACCTTAGAGAGAGGGAGGAGAGGAGATGGCTGCAGTCTGAATTTGGGGAGGGGAGAGTGTCGTGGGGGAGAAGGCTGAAGTGGGGAGTGTGGTGTTACATGGGGTGGTAGCTTAGGGGTGACAAGTGTTGTCCCATGACCTTGCATGGTAACACTTGTCCCTACACACACACCCCCTACGACACACACACACATGCACTATATATATATCTGATTTTAATTGCTTAGTTAGGTTATAATTAATCACATTGTCATATAGTAGATATATGCAAAAGAATAAATCAACAAATAAGTGCTTAGTATATATGTGTATATAGCTCTCGGCTATTACACTATGCCAAAGGGTCCAAATTTTATTTTCCATGCCAAACATTGATATATGTTATGACATATAGTTTAGATGATAAATAATATCATAGGATAAATTAATGGCATCATTTTATGCAACAAAATCGAGTTCGAAAATTAGGGTTTTCGAGCGTTTGACAAAATGGTAACTATCGAATCTTGTTGATCTAGCATTGATTTAATGCTTAATAATACTGTAATTACATATACTAATCATAGGAAATTAATTCCTATAATTTCTTGATCGATTAAAACGCTTTTCGTTTCATCTCAAAACGTTAACGTTTGAAAGCGTTAAAAGCGTTCATTATCGACTCATCTTGAAATGGTCGTCATCACTTTATTACATTATTCCATTAATAATGGAATTTAATTCTAAGCAATTGCTTAGAAAATATCATAATTTTAACTATCGATACGTGATCGACGTTAAAATAATCTTGTCGATATACTTCATATACTTTTATTTCTTAATTCACAATTCTCGGTGAATATAAAATAGAATTCATTTCCTCGTGATTAATCAAGTCATTATTCGATGTCATCTGATTGAATATCTCGGTGAAAACTCTAATTTACGGGTTTTAAATACCGTAATTAGGCATTTAATTCTGCGGTATTACAATAAATTGGTTATTTCATGATCTTCATACATGGTGTTCAAAAGAATAGTGTAGGTTGATTGTGTGCTTATATTTGATTATGAAGATATGCGAGAAGCGATTTATATTAAATATGAGTTTGACAACGAAAGTGATCGAGAGATTGGTTTGTTGTTGATAATTGATATATGTGGATATGGTTTTGCTATTGTGTGTTTTGTAGTGAAATATCCTTAGTAGTTGATGGTGGGGTGGTTGAGAGATCTCCCGTCATTAAGTTCGAGTCTAGCATTAGCGTGTCGAGAGATTAGTTAGTGTTGACCGTAGGGTGAGAAGCGTGGGTGTTTGATGCATTGAGTACGGTCATTGATTCAAGAATTGTGAGGATAGATTCGAACCTAGAACACCGTCTCCAATTCCGTGTATCGTCAATTCCTATTGTTGACCAAGTGCATCCGTTTTCCACCTTTATTTTATTTAGTGCTTCGTCTGCTTCGTGACCCCTTATTTTAGGGACGCTTGTATTTCTTTTACATACATGTTTGACATAAAACCGTAGCCTGTTAAGCCTTCCGAGAGATTCGACTTGGGTCGACCTTACCGTTCTATAAGGACCTCGTACTATTGCGAGCGACTGAAAAGAACAATTTGGTCGGAATAAATTTTGGCGCCGTTGCCGGGGAAGGCTTTAGGCTTTTGGTTTTGTGTTGTTTGTTTTTCGTGTTTCCTTTTGTTTTTCTGTTTCTTCCCCCGTGCTCCTTCTTTTTGTTTCTTTCTTTTTCTTTTTCTTTGTTTCTATTTTCTCCAACTGGTGCGTGTGATCTTGTGTTTGTAGTTGGTGTCTGTTAATGCAGGGTTACCGGCGATACGAATATGGTCATACAGGCCTGGAGGAGGAAAGCTCGTCGTATTGGGCAAATTCTTCCTTTGAAGAAGGGCCCAGTCGACTATTTTGAGGGATACCCGTCAGGCTGTGAGCATCAAGCCTATGATCCCTACTGGAGGCATCCTCAGAGTTCGTCATATAATCAGGACCTTTTCTTCCAACAACAGCCGATGAAGCCGACATTGGAGGAGTCATTGCAGGCGTTCCTTCAGGCGAGTCAGCCGGTGAAGCCGCCGGTGAAGCCGACATTGGAGGAGTCATTGCAGGCGTTCATTCAGGCGATTCAGCCGGTGAAGCCGCCGGTGAAGCCAACATTGGAGGAGTCATTGCAGGCGTTCATTCAAGCGAGTCCGTCGGTGAAGCCGACATTGGAAGACACATTGGCGTCCTTCGTGCGCACGAGTCGACAAAGGTTCGAGATTGTGGAAACACCTATCGGCGTTTAGAGACTCAAATCGATCGGTTAGCCGGGATAGTGGAAGAATTGGTCCACAACCAAAGTGTGGAGGAGATGCGAGACAAGCGGGCGGACTTCTTATGTCATAGTCGATGAAGATGGCGAAGTTAAGGGAGAATCGGGGAAGTTGAGGAAAGTAAAGAGTCGAGGTTTTATCAAGCGAGACTAAGTTTGAACAACTGATATATTCGATTCGGTTGAAGGATGAGGAGAGGACAAAAGTTGAGGTAGCATCTATAATTTTCAACATCCCGATTCTCCAAAGTATTATGCTTTTGGAGTTGAATTTATTTATTTTCTTTGGAGAATAGGATGTTTGATTTGAGTTTAATTAATTTATTATTTGCTACCTTAATTGTCCTTTGTGCTTACATTGTTACTATTGATGCTCGGTTGAGATGGTATTCCTGCGGTGAAGGACTATGGATAGTCCATTTTCATTGGTGTAGCTCGTGCCATTGAAGCGAGCGCGCGTGGGAAAGCAACCCACGAGTTTATTTGTTTTCTTTTCTTTCTCTTTCTTTTCGGGTTTTTAATAAGTGAGATGAGAATTGAGGCGAGTTGCATGGTATGAACACTCGAGCCATTTGGGACGGACGGAGCCCAGCGCGGGGCGAGTGGGAAGAGATTGCCAACCCGGCCGGACGGGCGGCGCGCGGACGCAAAGATCCACGAGCCGACACTTCCGGGGCAAGGTCGGTCTGGGGGGGCAAGACCACATGCTTGTTCTGACGCTGGAGATCTTGTCGCCGGACGGAATTGGCGGCCCGGGCGCAGGGCGTGGCGTCGCACGCGGAGGGCACTGGGAGATGTGGCGCTGGTGGCAAGGAAGCAGGCGCCGAGGGCGAGGAAGCGGGCGGGAAGGCTGGAGCAGCCAAACGCGTTTGGAGCTTTGGAACGCTCGCTGGGCGCTGCCCGGCGCCGACGGCGCGCAGCGCCGGACGCCTTCACGCGTCGCGCTGCGCGACTTCATGGTTTCGCTCGTTCTCTCGTCCGAATTCGAATTAAGATCCGTTTACGCCTAAGAACTCCTATCGAGATGCTATTCAATATAGGATAGATATTGGTAGATAAAATTCATCAGATTTAATGCCATTTTTCAGTAAAACATCAAAATAAACCAAATAAATCCGAATCGATAAATATTAATCAAACCAACGGCATAAATAGGACAAACCACTAAAATTGACATGTAAAAAAATACCAAAAATCATCACAAAATCATACTAAATAATCACCTCTGGCTGCTATACGACAAGCACGGACAGTCTATATTTCGCCTCCCCACACAGATCTCACCAGTTTAAGCAACTTTAGGCCGCCGGAGTCCAATTGGAACTTGAGCTCACGTGTTCACTACACATGGGCTCAGCGCTTAAATGCGCAAGGTGAGATAGAGGGAGAGCAGCAAGAGGAGGCAGCCGAGCAGGAGGTGGCACCCGAGACAGGCGGCACATTGCATCCGCCACCCATTCAAGGTGATCCCGGGATATATGAGCGCATGGATCGCATAGATGGTCGACTTGACCACATCGACGGGCGCCTAACATCCATATTGGCCCAACAGCAGGCCCAATTCGAACAACAGCAAGCCCTCTTCGCCCAACACCAGGCACATCAAGAACACCAACGACAAATGATGGAGATGATGCAGCCCTGGGATTAATGGCGAAGATTCTATCCGCCGCCGGAGTAGCGCGGCATATGAGGTAAGGTCTCTACCAATCACTCTCTTCTGCAAACCTTATTGCCTCCATTTCACACTGTTTACAATAAGTTTGGGGGGAGTGGACGAGTTTGTTTGGTTGAGAGTCATTTTTATGTTTTGCTTTGTCTTGTTAAGTTTTTATATTTTGGGGCTTTGGTCGTGTCTTTTGTTTTCGTTGTTGTGTCGGTCGATCAATGAGTTTAAGTGAAATGGGTTATTCCATGTAGCCAATGATGATAGAAATTTTCTGAAAAATATGTTGATAGTGCACATGATATGTTAGAAAATGACGCATGGATAACTTGAGATTGCTTAGCTTGTTGTTTTTCACCATTTGCTTAAATCGTGAGACTTGAGCTTCACTGTATAAACATCTTATTACAGTTTCTTTTAATTGTGTGATATCGTGCATGTAATCATCTTCTAGAACTTGCCGTGTTTCTGTGTCGAGGCTGCAATATGTGTTTCGAATATGGAAAGGATAAAATGCCATCTTTGTTAACCATATATTTACCCATACACTAACCCAATGATATATGTCGTTTGTCGCCTTCTTTGAGCCTTTATTAGACTTTATTTTTCTGTTAACCGGATGATAGGAGGTGAGGATGGATATGGGAATCAAGAGGGGTAATTTTGTCTCAAGATGTTTTAAGTTGGGATAAAAGATGGAGAGTTAACGAATGGTACCCGTGTGAAAATGAATGGACCCTATAAGCTCTATTACAAAGTCAAGAAATTTTTTATGAAAATGTGAGCATAAAGGGTTTAGTTATCAAAGTATAAGGTACCTTATGTTGCATAAACGTTGATTTAACATGTTGGAAATAAAAGGGGAAATGGACAAAGTCCATATGAGTTGAATGTATGAATGGAGGTGCTTGGAGTTATATTTGAGTCACTTAGCCATATATGACCCTACCTTAACCAATGTGCCTACATTACAACCTATGAAAAGAACTTTTTGATCCTAATTTGAACGCATTTGATATGGTGGAGATATTAGAGAAACGGCAAGCCTATGGTAAGATTTTGCATTGCATTGATCTTTGAGTGTATACACGTCCTTAATTTCCTTATGAGTTTGAGTGGATCCTATATTTTACACACATGCCGTTGTGAGGGTTGAATTGAATGAGATTTTTGTTTCAATGGTTGTACATTGTCGAGTTGACTAATGTCGTCATGTGCGCTAATGATTTTGAGCTTTGAAAGATTTCTGAGGCTTGATTATGGTAATCACCTTTGCTGACGCTCGTTGATCTTTCGTTGTGTGTTTCTTTCTTTTTTGTTTTTGTTTGAGGACAACAATGCTTCAAGTTTCGGGGTTTGATAAACGCGCTTTTTACACGTTTATTGTTGATAATTTAAGATGAATTTAGATCTATTCAGTGCGTTTATGTATTGGATCTTAATGCTTTTATATATTTTAGGAAGATATTACTCTTGGGTTCCTCTTTGGTGTTTTGTAGGCTTATAAGATGATAACCGAAGCATGGAACGAAACACAAGCAAAAGAAGGGCAAAAACAGGGGCTAGCGGCCACCTTCACGACCGCTAGCCCAGTCGCGAGCCGAAGATGGGCCTCTGGACGATGTCTCGCGACCGACCTAGCGACCGCTAGGTCGGCCGCGAGGAAAAACCACACGACGCGACCACGCCACGCGACCGCGAGACATGGGCGCGAGATGCCTCCGAAAAAGAGCTACTGCCCGATTTCTCTCGACCAAGGCTAGCAACCGTGAGCCCGGTTGCGAAGCACACCTAACGGCCGTAATTCTAGCCGTAAACCGAAGAAGACGCGCGCGCCCAGATTCCTCGCGACCAAGCTCGCGACCATGACTTCGGCCGCCAAGCAACGGTGGGCGAAAAATTAGGGTTTTCACCCTTTGCCTATAAATAGGGCATAGACCCCCCTCGCGTCCCCAGACCTAGAATACACGTTTTTACTTAGTTTTTCATAGTTTTTCCTATTTTTGCACTCTAGCTTTGATTTGGATCCATATAGCATTAGTTTTTACATTGTTTTACATTAGTTCTACGATTTGTTAACGCTTTGGAACGCTTTTATCCGAACAAATTCAATCTTTTTTCCATTTTCCGCCGAGGTTGGGATATGAACCCAACGATTGTTCTTCAGACGCCACATTACGGGTTTTATCTATATAATTTCTATTTCCATGATTATTTCGTATTTTATTCCGTTTATTATGTCTAGCTAAATTTTCGTTCTAATCCTAGGGTTTGCGTGATTCTATCCTAAATGTTGTGATTCCTGCTATTATTATTTACCTTCCAGGCATTGATTTATGATTCTTGGTGCTTAATTATATGTGTTAATTTCTGATCAATCTTGATGCATATTTAGTTGCCAGTTAATTACTTAACCGTTTTAATTGTCAATCGATCTTGAATGCATAATACGAATAAGCCTTGAGTTGTAGCTGAGATAGGAACATTCGTAGGAAGCATATTCTTTGTGATCCTTTTGCAGTTGCTTATTTTCACCTAGAGACATAACAGTAATAGGGAAAATTAGTAATCAACTGCCACAATTATCATAACTGAAATTGTTGGTTACATATGTGATCTTCCATCTTGTCTGGATTAAAATTGGTTAATAGGAAGCAGGATAAACATACGTTGTGGGTAGGATTAATGCATCCATAGGGTTAGTCTTTCTATCTTATTATTCTCTTTGAGTGTTTATTGCTTTTGTTTATTTTTAAGTTGTTACCTTTTGCTTTGGATTTAATATTCGAAGCCCTAAGCCCTTTTTAAACCAAATCTATTCTTGGATAATGATGAATTATTGTTGAGTTAGCTTCTGTGTTTTCGTATTACAATCCCTGTGGATACGATACTCGACTTACCTTTATACTTGCACGTTTTCGTGTTAGAAAAGTGAGCGATCAATCTCATACCATCGCGTAAGTAAATACTTAGAAATTAATGGAGTTCTTTGTGAATACTAACCCAACCTTTGAGACATAGGGATTGGCATCTTTTGTTTGAATCTTAGCTTACACTTTTCGACATTGTTTGTTTCTCTTAGCTCGTCGGAGATTGTGTAAGTTATATATTTGTTATTCGTATTGAATTGTCTTAACGCTCAATCTAATATCGTATTAGGTTGTCGTTGTTGAGCATTAACATTGTAAGTCGGCTTTTGGTTTCTTCAACTTAGGATTCAAGAAAAGGGTTTCTAGGGTTCAGAGCGAACAAGTGTTCTGATACCACTTTGTGACTACCCAACTTCTCAAAGAAGTACGGATCATATGGATCGTTACTGGTATGATAATGCAACGGATATATACATATCAATACAATTAACCATTTAACTACTCATAAATGCATGGACTCAAAGGAATAAGCTGTTTCAATACAAACCCAAGTCAGAGAAGGACTTGTCAAAAGGTTTAATATTCAAATATAACCCAATCAGGGAGCAATTCAAGGAACGAGGTACGACCTCAAGTTCAATATGATAATGAAAAGCAATTATAATCAAAAACACCAAAACAATCAGAGTTTAGCAGCAATAAACGTGTGGACATGCATATGACGATACATGCCCAAGGTTCTAGAAACCTTTCTATTATAGCAACAAAACACATGCCACTCGGCACAACCTCGCACTCAACGCCAATCCCGGCTCAACCTGCACATCAAAAACAAGATGCAGGGCTAAGTACAAAAGTACTTAGTGGACTCATTGCCGAAAATATTTTCTTTGTAAAGTTATTGAACTGCCCACAATAGCGCATGAGGATTTTAGTTGAAAAGACCCATGTCTATCAAATATTTTATCATTTTTCAAAATTGTCCGGCCGGACTATTTCATCCACGTTGTTCCATATCTGATCATTCATTCATTCATTCGCGCACTATGGAGGTGGCCACCTACACATAGTCGCTGTGACCGATCGAGGTAGCTAACCTTAACACACAGACACACGTGTACACAATCCGAGTTAGTCCTAAACTAAGTCGGATCCGATCGTTACCCTTTTTTAACGTTGGTGGACCAACACATTCTCATACCACGTTGGATATACCAACCTCAGATAGGATCACAACAAAACATAAACATTTGGTAGTCAATAACAGTTCATGCTATAATATTTCATAAAACTTTATTAAATCATGCTTTGAGGTATGCATAACATTTTTTTGTTTCAAGAGAGCCCACCTGCTAGTCCGAAGTTAATAGTTCTAAGCGGGGCAGGATGTCAATGTCCTTCCTTGCCGACTACGTACGATCAAGCCTTTCATAAGAAAATAGCTTTTCTTAGATTCCTTCTATCGATCGAAGGTTGTTTATAAATTACGACTTAAAGTTCCCAATTAGGTTTTCTTTATGATTTCATGTGATTGTTTTAAGATAATTTCTATTATCTTACATTCTCAATTCCTAAACTATATTACTTCATCGTTCATAGGTGAACTTCAACTTATGAATCACATACTCCGAGTCTATCCTCGACTCTTAACCTTAGTGTTCTTCTAAACGTTATTACGTTATAGATTGTTAGTATTCAAGTTGTGATTAGTATTTTAGGATATTCTCAAGCCACTAACTAGACTTAACAATTGTAGTTACGTCCTAGTAGGTTATGCTTGACGACTTGTCATATAGCACGATGAATAAAAAAGGAGTCTTGACTTATGATTCAAGCGAGCACATGCTATCATGTAAGTAAGTACTTAGGAATAGATGGATTTCTTCGGGAATATTAACTCGACCTTTGAGACATAAGGATTGACATCTTATGTTCGAATCTTGGTTTACACATTATGACATTGTTTGTTTCTCTTAACTTGTCGGAGATTATATATTTTGTATAATCGCTATTCGTTGTCGAGTTGTCTTAACGCTCAATCCAATATCGTATTAGATTATCGTTATTGAGTAGGAACTCACGTTTGAGTAACCTATTATTAATAGAAAACCTTAATTTGTGTCTAACTTCGATTCTCGTTAATTCCTTCTTAAATTATCGAAATTGGTCGATTACTTTTGGATTCTCGTACATAAAGTATTATGTTGTTTACGTTTGGGGTTTTGTTTGTCGGCACAACATAAACATAACCATTCAACACCATACAATACCATACACAACATAAACCATATTAAAGCATAAGAAAACCCTAATTTCTAACATAATGCAAAACTATTGTGTATGTGTGTATAAGTGTTCCATTCATTCATCACAATCACAACCATTCATTCAAGCTTATAGATTAACTATCATAGCATCCTTTATTATTGAAATTAAACTCAAGCTTAACCATTTTGCTTGGTTTTATGATAATTAGCAATAATTATCATATGTATCCAATAAATTCTAATAAAATCATATTATACTCCTATCATACTATAGAATTTAATTTCCAATTCAATATCATCATATAAAATTTCAAACCATAGGTTAAAACCTCAAAGTTTTCGGCATTCATGAATTAATGTGCATTGGTGTTCCATAAATTCCACAAAAATCATATCATACTTATATCATATACTAAACATGAAATATCATCTCATATCATACATTAAAATTATAACACATGCTTTTCACTACCTAATCATTTTCGGTAATCATGTAATATATGTATATATATTCAATAAATTTCATTCCTTCATAATATGTTTATATTATGCAATAACATGTAATATTTACATTAAACATCAATCAATATTTATAATATCACATATCATATTATTTTCAACAACAAAAATCAAATAAATCACTATATATATCTATATAGTTTTCGGTAATTATGAACAAATAGGAGTAGTGTCTCAAAATTTTAAGATTAATATATGATGTCCATATCATATATTAAACACTATACCTCAATTATTTTTCAACAAATAAAATCAAAATATTTCTCAAAATTTACATATACTTTTCGGTTATTACTTGAAAATAGGAAAAGTGTTCCAAAAAATTTCAAGATCAATATATGATGTTCATATCATATATTAAACACTATATCTCAACTATTTTCAACAAATAAAAATCAAAAGTAGATTAAAAATACATACATATTTTCGGCCCTTTTGAGAAAAATAGGAGATGTGTTTAAAAAATTTCAAGATTAATATATGATGTTCATATCATATATTAAACACTATATCTCAACTATTTTCATCAAAATAAAAATAAAAATGATGGCCTAAAAATGGCACAAAGCTCTTGGCCCTTTTGAGAAAAATACCAAAAATATTCTGAAAATTATGATATTTATTCTACGTACTTCTAATACATTAACAAGCAACAATATCAAATAATATTCACAGAAGAATGCTTTATATTCTATAAAAAGAATTAAAATATAAATCGAAAAATATTAAACTTGCTCCAAAAAATACCAAACTTTAACTACATGCTTAGAAAATATTTCTAAGAATATTTTATTCATCGCTTGAGAGCATTTGGTGGCTCAAAAGTCACGAAAAAAATGAGGAGCAAAACTAGGATTTTTCATGAAATAAATCAAGAAAAATAAAAAAAAAATTATACTCCATTATAAATGAAGAGAATGATGAATACTACCTTTTTATGGTCTTAGAATAATTATTTGAGGGTTGGAAAGGAGGATTAAAGATTAAAAGCTTGAAGAACAAAAGAGAGAAGTTTGAAAAAGAGAGAGAAATTGGTTTCTAAGTGTGAAGGCTGTAATGGACGACTCCCTACTGTCTTGGCAGCCTAAAGTGCTGTCATTAGCCCATTTGGGGTGGTCTTGGTGGTAGTTGGGAGAAGGAATGGTCAAATTACCCGTTTTGGCATGTTAATACCGACTCTTTAAGTTTTATCGCGTTTTCGATTGATTTCTCGGAACCTTAAGGTTTTATTTTCTTAAATAGCCTTAAAAAGACTTATTTCATTGTTTATAATAATTTCATGAAGTTCGGATGGCATCCGATAAGTCAATTCTGAGTTATCGCGGAAAAACAACGTTCGGCGATTAAATTATGCTCGTTCGAAATTCTATTGAATTCTTGAGTTTAATAATTAATTTGAGTCTTATAAATAATATTTTATTGGTTTAGACCCTTGGTTCAAGTTTCGGGTCGTTCGGATCAATTTAGGGTTTTCCCGGTATATTTTCCCGGCGTTCGGTTAAGTTCTTCAGGAATTTCTTTCAGAAATTGATTTTTATAAATTCTAAATTCATAATAATATATTATTTCATGATTTTTATTGTTATCATTAATTTTCATGATTAGCACGGAGTGGAAATTGTTCCGGCTCGTGAATAGTACTTTTAAGACTGACCGGGCAAGCATGCCCGAAAATTCTCATTCTTTGGCTTCTCGCATGTTTTCGTGAGAGGATTCTAGAAATGAAATCCTTTTGTTAATATTCATTCTCGATCTTTCATTCTATGTTCAGGCTATTTAGAAAACCCTAATCCGGTAGGACTAGTCACTAGTTTTTGATTTCTCTAGTTTTTGATCTCCAAATCGTTTCTAATTCGTTTTGTTGGTTACCTTAAACATAATTAAGGTCTAAGAAACACAAATAATTGGTCTAAGCATCACTAATAAAAGTTTTAAATTTTTCGGGTTATTACATACATCCCCCTTAAAATAAATTTCGTCCTGAAATTTGCTAACCTTGGAAAAGATCTGGGTATTTCTCTTTCATAGCTGATTCTAGTTCCCAGGTTGCTTCTTCCTGTCCATGGTGTCGCCATAGAACTTTCACTAACGATATCTTTTTGTTCTTTAGCTTTTGGATACGTCGGTCTAAGCTTTCCGTAGGCAGTTCTACATAACTCATATTTTCATCAAGGACAATATCTGTCGGTAGTATCACATGGCTGGGGTCATGTATGTACTTTCTTAGTTGAGAAACGTGGAACACATTGTGCACGTTTCCAAAACTTGGCGGCAATGCAAGTCTGTAAGCCGCTGGTCCTATCCTTTCCAAAATTTCATAGGGTCCTATGAAACGTGGTCGCCACTTCCCTTTGATTCCGAATCTCACGATTTCTTTTGATGGAGAAATCTTCAAGAAAGCTTTGTTTCCCTCTTCAAAATGCAGCTCTGTGCGACGTTTGTCGGCGTACGAATTCTGTCGGTCTTGAGCCTCCTTGATCTGTTGGTGGATCTGTCTAACAATCTCGATCATTTCACCCACAGAGTCAGGTCCGAATACTCTCCTTTCTCCCACTTCATCCCAGTAGAGTGGTGATCGACATTTCTTTCGATAAAGAGCTTCGTACGAGGCCATTTCAATAGTTGCTTGGTAGCTGTTGTTGTAGGTGAATTCCACAAGTGGTAACACTTGTTCCCAACTTTTTCCTCTATCGAGGACAACGGTTCTCAACATGTCTTCAAGAGTTTGAATGGTCTTCTCGGATTGTCCGTCCGTCTGTGGATGGAACGCGGTACTGAAATGTAGTCGAGTTCCCAATTCTTTTTGCAAGCTCGTCCAAAATTTGGATGTAAATTTTGAATCTCTATCAGACGTGATAGTCTTCGGAACTCCATGTAAACGTATGATTTCTCGAACGTACAACTGTGCTAGTCTGTCTGATCCATGTGTTATCGGAATTGGTAGAAAATGCACGCTCTTGGTTAAACGATCAATGATGATCCAAATAGAGGTATTTTCTCTTTGTGATTTGGGTAGCCGGTAACAAAATCCATGGCTATATCATCCCATTTCCATTCCGGTATGTCTAGCGGTTCTAATGTTCCATACGATCGTTGGTGGAGTGCTTTCACTTGTTGGTACGTCTCGCTTCATTCCATCCCATCAAAAGTTCTTCTTGAGATCTTGGTACATTTTGGTGCTCCCGGGGTGTGCGGTATAAGAAGTCTCATGGGCTTCCTTCAAGATCTCGCTCTTAAGCTCTTCGTCTTCTGGAATACACACTCTACCGTCATACAACAAGACGTTATCTATAGTTTCCTTGAAATTCTTGTGGTCGTTGTTGATACAATCCTCGCTGGTACGAAGGATCTATCAGCACGCGAACGGAAGAACGAACAAGATGGAATATCCCAAAACCTCTCGAATCTAACCCTCAAGTGATATAGGTCAAGATTTTACCCTACCCCAACTAGATAGTTGATGCGGTAACTCGGGGCGATGAATGACACACGAGCGAGGGATGGATATCTCGTCGACATCGTCGATAATTGAATTTCTTGGCAAATGCAAGAAAATTCAAGAGCTAATGAAGAGAGAATAAAACTCACATATATTCGTAAAACAAAAGTGAATATTTTCAGATGCTTACAAGCCTTTATATAGGCTGAAAATGAAGTCTAATCCTTATCAAAGAAGGACTCCTAATCAAAGTAGAACTCTAATTTACAAAAGAAGTTTTAATAGACTAGGACTCTAGATAATCAATCCTAAAAATCTCATAAAATCTTGATACAAAAACGTGGCCCATATGCCAAATAATAATTAAATTCACAAAACTTGGGTCAGATCATTCCCTTCTTTGAAAAGGATTTGTCTTCAAATCCAGTCATCACCTATATCAAACGGACTCACCCACTTCAATTCACTAGCCCTCGAAGATACCAAATGTGAGAATCCACCTTATATCCAGCCAGGATAAGCCTTCAAGGGCAATGTGGGACGATCATCCCCATTCCCCATAAGACTCGATTGCCTCGATCGGCGATCCGCGAACCCTATGAGACACCGACCCAACAAGGTCAGCTCGATACAAAATGATACGATCCTCGCTGCGAAGGATCTATCGACGCTGTGACGGAAGAGCGAACAAGATGGAATATCCCAAACCTCTGAATCTAATCCTCGAAGTGATATAGGTCGGTGTTTAGCCATACCCCAACTAGATAGTTGACGCAGTAACTTGGGGACGATGAATGACACACGAACGAGGGATGGATATCTCGTCGATAATTGAATTTCTTGGCAAATGCAAGAAAATTCAAGAGCTAATGAAGAGAGAATAAAACTCACATATATTCGTAAATCAAAAGCTGAATATTTTCGTATGCTTACAAGCCTTTATATAGGCTGAAAAATGAAGTCTAATCATTATCAAAGAAGGACTCATAATCAAAGTAGAACTCTAATTTACAAATGAAGTTTTAATAGAATAGGACTCTAGATAATCAAGCCTAAAAATCTCACGAAAATCTTGATACAAAAGCGTGGCCCATATACCACATAATAATTAAATTCACAAAACTTGGGTGTATCATTCCCTTCTCTTGAAAATGATTTGTCCTCAAATCCAGTCATCACCTATATCAAACGGACTCACCCACTTCATTCACTAGCCTCGCAAGATACGAAATGTGAGAATCCAAATTATATCCAGCCAGGATAAGCCTTCGCGGCAATGTGGGACGATCATCCCCACCCCATAAGACCGATGCCTCGGTCGGCGATCAGCGAACCCATGAGACACCGACCAGTGGAAGGTCAGCTCGATACCAAATGATACGATCCTCGCCGATGCGAAGGATCTATCGACCTTGAACGGAAGAGCGAACAAGATGGAATATCCCAAAACCTCGAATCTAACCCTCGATGTGATGTAGGTCAAGATTTTTAGCCTATACCCCAACTAGATAGTTGACGCTTGATAACTCGGGGACGATGAATGACACACTGAGCGAGGGATGGATGTCTCGTCGATCGTCGATAATTGAATTTCTTGGCAAATGCAAGAAAATTCAAGAGCTAATGAAGAGAGAATAAAACTCACATATATTCGTAAATCAAAAGCTGAATATTTTCGTATGCTTACAATCCTTTATATAGGCTGAAAAATGAAGACTAATCCTTATCAAAGAAGGACTCCTAATCAAAGTAGAACTCTAATTTACAAAAGAAGTTTTAATAGACTAGGACTCTAGATAATCAAGCCTAAAAATACTGCGAAAATCTTGATACAAAAACGTGGCCCATATGCCACATAATAATTAAATTCACAAAACTTGTGAGGGCTAGTGAATTGAAGTGGGTGAGTCCGTTTGATATAGGTGATGACTTGGATTTGAGGACAAATCCTTTTCAAGAGAAGGGGAATGATACAGCCCAAGTTTTGTGAGGGCTAGTGAATTGAAGTGGGTGAGTCCGTTTGATATAGGTGATGACTTGGATTTGAGGACAAATCCTTTTCAAGAGAAGGGCAATGATACAGCTCAAGTTTTGTGAATTTAATTATTATGTGGCATGGGCCACGTTTTTGTATCAAGATTTTCGCAGTATTTTTAGGCTTGATTATCTAGAGTCCCAATCTATTAAAACTTCTTTTGTAAATTAGAGTTCTACTTTGATTAGAGTCCTTCTTTGATATGGATTAGACTTCATTTTCACCTATATAAAGGCTTGTAAGCATACAAAATATTCATTTTGATTTACTTAATATATGTGAGTTTTATTCTCTCTTCATTAGCTCTTGAATTTTCTTGCATTTGCTAAGAAATTCAATTATCGACGTGTCGATGAGACATCCATCCCTCGTTCGGTGTCATTCATCGTCCCCGAGTTATCTGCGTCAACTATCTAGTTGGGGTATAGGCGAAATCTTGACCCATATCACTCGGTGGTTAGATTCGAGAGGTTTTGGGATATTCCATCTTGTTCGCTCTTCCGTCACAGGTCGATAGATCCTTCGCACCAGCGAGGATCGTATCATTTGGTATCGTAGCCGACCTTCCGCTGGGTCGGTGTCTCATAGGGTTCGCGGATCGCCGATCGAGCGATCGGTCTTATGGGGTGGGATGATCGTCCCACATCGCTCGCGAAGGCTTATCCCGGCCGGATATAAGGTCGGATTCTCACATTTGGTATCTTCGAGGCTAATGAATTGAAGTGGGTGAGTCCGCTTGATATAGGTGATGACTTGATTTGAGGACAAATCCTTTTCAAGAGAAGGGAATGATACAACCCAAGTTTTATGAATTTAATTATTATGTGGCATATGGGCCACGCTTTTGTATCAAGATTTTCGCGAGATTTTTAGGCTTGATTATCTAGAGTCCTAGTCTATTAAAACTTCTTTTGTAAATTAGAGTTCTACTTTGATTATGAGTCCTTCTTTGATAAGGATTAGACTTCATTTTTCACCTATATAAAGGCTTGTTAGCATACCTAAAATATTCACTTTTGATTTACGAATATATGTGAGTTTTATTCTCTCTTTATTTGCTCTTGAATTTTCTTGCATTTGCCAAGAAATTCAATTATCGACGTGATCGACGAGACATCCATCCCTCGCTCGTGTGTCATTCATCGTCCCCGAGTTATCAAGCACAACTATCTAGTTGGGGTATAGGCGAAATCTCGACTTATATCACTCGAGGGTTAGATTCGAGGTTTTGGGATATTCCATCTTGTTCGCTCTTCCGTTCACAGGTCGATAGATCCTTCGCATCCGAGGATCGTATCGCTTATCCTCGATCTTGGCTCGTGCATTTCCTCCGGCTTTGCTCTTCCTCCGAGCTTCCTAGATCCGGGCTCTTAAGTCCCGGATTGCAATCAACGTTGCAATACAGCTCTCTATCGTCAGATATGGGTCTATGACTTCGATATTCATCCTCTGAAATTCCTTTATAAGTATTTCCTCATGACTGAGGAGACATCCCAAACTAGGGTGGGATTTGTGACTCAAGGCATCAGCTACAACATTAGCCTTGTCTGGGTGGTAATTGATACCACAGTCGTAATCTTTCACTAGTTCTAACCATCTACGCTGCCTCATGTTAAGATCTTTCGCTCGAAAGAATACTTGTGCCTTTATGGTCAAGATAGATCTCACATCTAACTCCATAAAGGTGGTGTCTCCAAATCTTTAAGGCATGTACAACAACTGCTAATTCCAGGTCGTGCGTAGGATGGTTCAACTCATGTAGGCGTAACTGCCTTGAAGCATAAGCAATAACTCTGCCTTCTTGCATCAGAACACACTCTAGCCCATTCTTCGAAGTGCATGTGTAGATTGTGCACTCCTTATCTGCTTCGGGTACTGCGAATACAGGTGCTGTTGTCAGCAACTCCTTCAATCTTTGGAAACTAGATTCACACTCGGCGGTCCAAGTGTACTTGATTCCTTTCCCCAACAATTGGGTCATGGGTCGGGCTATTGTTGAAAATCCTTCGATAGTAGCCAGCAAGTCCTAAGAAGCTCCGAATTTCATTCGGGTTCTTTGGTGATTCCCATTCTCGAACAGAATCGATCTTCGAGGGGTCTACTTTGATTCCTTCGACGGACACGATGTGACCTAAGAATGTCACCTCGCCTTACCAGAACTCACACTTGCTAAACTTGGCGAAGAGTTGCTCTTGCCTTAATGTTTGCAGCACCGTTCTCAAGTGCTCTTTGTGTTCTTGGTTATTCTTGGAGTATATTAGGATATCGTCTATGAATACTAAGACAAACTTGTCTAAGTACGGGTGAAATACCCTATTCATGATATCCATAAATACTGCTGGGGCATTTGTAAGTCCAAAGGGCATAACGATGAATTCGAAAT
The DNA here is from genome assembly GCA_036937905.1 of Salvia rosmarinus. NCBI lineage: Eukaryota > Viridiplantae > Streptophyta > Magnoliopsida > Lamiales > Lamiaceae > Salvia > Salvia rosmarinus. The sequence goes on from CM072820.1 coordinate 18,838,937, forward strand.
GACCATGCCTTGTACGGAAAGCCGTTTTGGGTACATCCTCTGGTCTAATCCTTAGTTGATGGTATCCCACTTTAGATCTATCTTTGAAAATACTCCGCTCTCCTTGGTCGATCAAACAGATCGTCAATTCGGGGCAAAGGATACTTATTCTTAAGAGTTATCCTGTTTAACTCTCGATAGTCTATGTACATTCTCAGTGTACCATCCTTTTTCTTCACGAAGAGGATATGTGCTCCCCATGGAGATACACTGGGTCTAATGAAACCTAAGTCCAAGAGTTCTTGCAGCTGGATCTTCAATTCCTCCAGTTCTTTTGGTGCCATCCGGTATGGGGCTTTCGACACAGGGGCACAACCTGGTTCAAGGTCGATCGTGAACTCAATCTGTCGGTTTGGCGGTAATCCCGGTAGTTCGTCTGGAAATACATCGGGATACTCCTTCACGATCGAGACGTCTTCTATCATTCTCTTATTCTGCTCTTCCTCTTGGAGATAGACGAGGTAGGCGTGGTTCTCTATTTTTTCAAGAATGTCCTTGCTTGTAGCACGGATATGATTGGAACTCTCCTCCCCATGCTGATCCCGTGAAAGTCTGTAGGTTTCTCCCCGGATGTTGGAAAGAAATTTTTCTTTCGTTACACAGGATGGTCGCATTATGTTCGGTCAACCAATCCATTCCTATGATTATGTCCACATCTGTCATAGGTATGACGTGAAGGTTATCTGTCATGACCTTAAGTGAGCCTAGTCCAAGTTCTAGGTTCGAGCATAAGTGGGTTACCGTTCTTATGCCTCCTACTGGGGAAGAATTTTTCATAATTTGTTCAGCGCGTTTAGGATCTAATCCTAAGTTCTCTACGCATGCTTCAGCAATAAAAGAATGCGAGGCGCCAGTATCAAACAGTAGGATAACAGGGAATTGGAGGAGTATTCCTATACCTGCCAAGTTTCCTTGGTTCCTTGGCGGCTCCTGCGGGAACTCCCACTCTTGGTTGAGGGCGTAGGCCCTGGCTTGCTGTGGTGGTTGCTGTTGTTGTTGTTGTTGTTGTTGTTGCGGTTGTTGTTGCTGTGGCTGTTGGGGCTGTCGGTACTGCTACTGTGGCTGTCGCCATTGTTGTTGTCGTGGCCGCCGTGGTTGATGTGGTCGCCGATTCGGCTGATAGTACTGGACCGGGGGCTGTTGTTGGAACGATTGGGTTTGAATAGCCCGGACCGGTTGGACTTGGTTGGGCATATTGGGATGGCCATTTCTCCCTTGGCGTATCCCGGGACAGTCTCTAGAGTAGTGACCCTTCTGGCCACACTTGAAGCATCCATCATTGGTGAATGCGCACGCCCCCTTGTGACTCCTGTGGCACCTTGGGCACACCGGGAGCCTTATGAACTTTTGGTTCCCCCCGCTAGGTACGGGTACCATAATGCGTCCATTTCCTTGCCCATGCCCAGATGGCACGTTATTTCCTTGCCATGGCCTCATGTCGGCCTAGCCGGTGTTGGATCCTTGGCCTTGGTGGGGTCCTTCCCACTTCCTCTTCCCACGATCTCCTTGGTGATTCGGGGGGTGCACAGCGACAATCCTGTCCTCAGGCATAGTAGCCTCGATGTCCAATGCCCGACTGAGGGCCTCACGTTAAGTCAGATTTTCGTGACTAGCTAGCGATACCCTGATCTCACGGCGGAGTCCTGCCCCAAACTTCTCAGTCCTCTTCTCGTCGATGTCAACCACCTGAGGCGCATACCGTTACATCTCGCAGAATACACGGTCGTAATCTGTGACCATGGTCTTTCCTTGGCGCAGGTTGTAGAACTCATGTTCTTTCCTCTTCCGGTAGCTCTTAGGAATGTACTTCTCGTACACTTCCTCCTTAAATTCTTCCCAGGAGAAATCTTCCAATTCTTCCTCGGACAGAGTCTTCCTCTTCGCCTCCCACCAGAAGTCGGTGGCGCCAGTCATCTGGAAGGCAACGTATGACAAGCGTTCTTGAGATGTGCAGTGGAGGAAGTTGAAGATTCGCTCCAGAGCGCGAATCCAAAGTTCAGCATCGACGGGATTCCCAGTCCCGTTGAAAGTGGGCGGGTTCTGCCTGAGGAATAATTCCTCAATCCGCCTCGTCGGTGGTTGTGGTGGTGGAGGTGGAGTGTCTTCTCTCTCAGATGTTACTTCACGATTTCTTCTTCTCGGCGGCATCCTATCCTTCATAAACACAAAAAATTAAAAATCGCCTTATACTATCCATCAAGATCAATGTATACATATCAGCACGGTATTCATATAATTATGAGCATAAATCTAGCACATCATCGAACACCACATATCGTAATATTAAAATAAAAGGATCTCGAGGAGCTATCACCATATCATATCAATTGCCTCTCGAGGACTTTCATTGATTTTTAAGCTTTACAAAATACCGTGTGCAGTATGATGCCCAAAACAAATATCAAGATCACTCGTGTACTAGTCACGGTGCGCATAAAAATCTAAACGCCACCGTGGTAATCAAAATAGGGTTCATGTCGGAACGACTCATCGTTTCCGCATGCATCAAAAGATATACAAAGTATATAGACAAAAAGATAATCTAGTCCTAAGAACTAGATCCATGATCGCCCGGGGTGTAGATAGGGCTCCACGTGTCAGAGTCAGGACTGGAAGCATGGGAGCTATCCACTCCCTCCATCTCATTATCGGCTTCTAGATCCTTCTCGGGGTTTTCCTCGGGATCTTCCTCGGGGTCTTCCTCCGGGTCTTTCTCTGGATCTTCCTCGGGATCTTCCTCTGGGTCTTTCTCCACGTCGGGTGCGGAAGCCACGGGCTCCCGATCTCTAGCCGGCCTGGCTTCCTCCATAGCAGCTAGGTCTTGGTGGATCTCAGCCATGATCTCCTCGTAAACATCATCCGGAAACGGGGCAACAGCAGGGCGGACTTCGGTCTCTCACACGGTACCTGTAGCCATGTCACGTGGATCCTCACTCTTCACAGAATTGTGGTACACAGGTGCATGCGGGGGTGGCGGCGGCTGGACTGGGGAAGAGCCGGCAGATGGAAGTGGGGACGGGCTAGGATGGAATCCTACTGGTGGTAGGACCGGGAAGGTAAGCTGTCAGGGACGGGAAGGTCCAGCCTCGAACATGTTCCTGCCACTGCCAGGCAAGAACACAGGTCCGTCAGCTTCCAAACGGGGCACCTATGGATTGAGCCACTCCGGAATCTCATCACGCCAAGTGTATTCCCGTGCGGGAAGATACGGTCCACGTGGTGCAGCTCCGTACACCGTGAATACATTGCTCAGATGGCTAGCAAAGCGAGGCAGGTCCGCCTCCAGATCGAAGCTCTCTCGACGTCGATAGATGTAATCCGCTGATATCTCGCAGGCATACCCCTGCTTGTCGGATGGCAGTCTCATGATAAGTCGAAGCACACCGTCATAATGAGATGTACCTCGGGCGTGTGCAGCGGCCCAATGACGGGTGAAGTGTGCCAAGAACTCATCGAGGTCGTCTCTGTGGCACATCTGGTAGGAACAGTACGAACGTATAACCTCCTCGGGTGTGGCCCTAGAGGATAGAGGGCACCTAGTCGTGAAGACAGTCCGAGCCATCTGAAAAGGAAAGTATCATTATGGTCAGACACGGTAAACATAACGGTATATCTAGAAGAAAGTATGTACACAATAAACATCTGTATAAAGAAGGTTATAGCAATCTATATTATACTATGACCTATATTTCTAATTTCTTATGGCACGACTTTCATGGTTACGTCTCCGGGAAGAGGTGGTATGGTTCCTTAGAGTAGAGCAACGATCTATGCCTAGCCTTCGGGTAAGGGCTGAGTGGTCACCTTATCTTATTGGGTCATGGATTTCTTATTTCTACTCACGTTATAGAATCACATAATATCCGTTCTCATTATGCACTTACAATTCTTTTTTTTTTCATACTTCCTTAACGTTATACTTTGATTCTTTTCATTATTGTTACGATAGAGGCAACACGCATCCGAAATTCCTTCGTGTAGAGAGGTTGTGACTCATAACAGTGCGAACCTCCAGTTAAGCAATCGCTTCATCATCGTAGACTCATCGCGTTCTCATCATCGAATCCGTTCGGATTGTGATTCTTAAGATTTCTATGTTCTCGTTCTTCCTTAGTATTTCGTTCAATTGGGGATACCTTATGTTCTCATACTAAGTTCGGCGCAAAGGGATCATGCGTCTTAAGAGTCTATGTTCTCATGGGGAAACATACTCATTTACATCATGCTTTGCATACAACAGTAAACACAAATCGCGACACATTGTGCGATAATCAAGCATTCTCATTTACTCATTTACCAAGCCCCTAAGTTCGCAAATTTCTTTCAAACTAATGACCAATCTATTGAAACAACTTTTCAATTTCAAAATATTCTTCTTTCCAAAATATTTTCAACTTCCCAACAAGGCAATATTGAAATTCCAATTCACATTTCATATACTTCCATCATTTCAAAACAACTTTTAGTTGAGATACTTACGCTTCTTCCTCATCGAGCAGGACGACGATGGAGTGCAGTGCAGTAGCAGTCAAACATAAACAACTTAGGGTTCAAGGAAAGGGTTTCTAGGGTTCAGAGCGAACAAGTGCTCTGATACCACTTTGTGATGACCCGACTTCTCAAACAACTTACGATAATGCAGCGGATATATATATATATATATATATATATAACCAATCAATATAATTAACCAATCAACTACGAATATAAGCATAGACTGAAAGGAATAGGCTGTTCGATACAAACTCAAGTCATAGAAGGACTTGCTAAAAGGTTCGATGTTTAAACATATAACCCAATCAGTGCACAATTCAAGGAACGAGTTACGACCTCAAGTTCAATACGGTATAAAAACAGTTATAACCAAGACATCAAAATAATATCAGAGTTAGGCAGCAAATAAACGTGTGGACATGCATATGACGATGCATGCCAAAGGTTCTAGAAATCCCTTCTAATTAAGCAACAAAACAACTGCTACTCTGCACCACCTCGCACCTATCGTCAGTCCCTGCTCAACCTGCACATCAAAAATGAGATGCAGGGCTAAGTACAAAAGTACTCAGTGGACTCATTGCTGAAAACATTTTCTTTCTTTAAAGTTATTGAACTGCCCACAATAGCACATGAGGATTTTAGTTAAAAGACTCATGCCTACCAAACATTTTATCATTTTCCAAAAGCGTCAGGCCTGACTATTTCATTCACGTTGTTCCATATCTGATCATTTATTCATTCGCGCACTATGGAGGTGGCCACTTACACATAGTCGCCGTGACAGGTCGAGGTAGCTAACCTTAACACACAGTCACACGTGTACACAATCCGAGTTAGTCCTTAACTAAGTCGGATCCGATCGTTATCCTTTTTTAACGTTGGTGGACCAACACATTCTCATACCACGTTGGATATACTAACCTCAGATAGGATCACAACAAAACATAAACATTTGGCAGTCAATAACAGTTCATGCTATAATATTTCATAAAACTTTTGTAAATCATGCTTTGAGGTATGCATAACATTTTTTTGTTTTAAGAGAGCCCACCTGCTAGTCCGAAGTTAATAGTTCTAAGCGGGGCAGGATGTCAGTGTCCTTCCTTGCCGACTACGTACGATCAAGCCTTTCATAAGAAAATATCTTTTCTTAGATTCCTTCTATCGATCGAAGGTCATTTATAAATTACGACTTAAAGTTCCCAATTAGGGTTTCTTTATGATTTCATGTGATTGTTTTAAGATAATTTCTAATATCTTACATTCCCAATTCCCAAACTATATTACTTCATCGTTCATAGGTGAACTTCAACTTATGAATCACATACTCCGAGTCTATCCTCAATTCTTAACCTTAGTGTTCTTCTAAATGTTATTACGTTATAGATTGTTAGTATTCAAGTTGTGATTAGTATTTTAGGATATTCTCAAGCCACTAACTAGACTTAACAATTGTAGTTACGTCCTAGTAGGTTATGCTTAACGACTTGTCATATAGCACGACGAATAAAAGAAGAGTCTTGACTTATGATTCAAGCGAGCACATGCTATCATGTAAGTAAGTACTTAGGAATAGATGGATTTCTTCGGAAATATTAACTCGACCTTTGAGACATAAGGATTGACATCTTATGTTCGAATCTTGGTTTACACATTATGACATTGTTTGTTTCTCTTAACTTGTCGGAGATTATATAAGTTGTATAATCGCTATTCGTTATCGAGTGGTCTTAACGCTCAATCTAATATCGTATTAGATTATCGTTATTGAGTATTAACGTTGTAACCCGACTTTTGGTTTCTTTAACTTAGGAACTCACGTTTGAGTAACCTATTATTAATAGAAAACCCTAATTTGTGTCTAACTTCGATTCTCTTTTATTCATTCTTAAATTATCGAAATTGGTCGATTACTTTTGGATTCTCGTACATAAAGAATTATGTTGTTTACGTTTGGGGTTTTATTTGTCGGCACAACATAAACATAACCATTCAACACCATACAATACCATACACAACATAAACCATATTAAAGCATTAAAAAATCCTAATTTCTAACATAATGCAAAACTATTGTGTATGTGTGTATAAGTGTTCCATTCATTCATCACAATCACAACCATCCATTCAAGCTTATAGATTAACTATCAAGCATCCTTTATCATTGAAATTAAACTCATGCTTAACCATTTTGCTTAGTTTTTGATAATTAGCAATAATTATCATATGTATCCAATAAATTCTAATAAAATCATGTTATACTCCTATCATTCTATAGAATTTAATTTTCAATTCAATATCATCATATAAAATTTCAAACCATAGGTTAAAACCTCAAAGTTTTCTGCATTCATGAATTAATGTGCATTGGTGTTCAATAAATTCCACAAAAATCATATCATACTTATATCATATACTAAACATGAAATATCATCTCATATCATACATTAAAATTATAACACATGCTTTTCACTACCTAATCATTTTCGGTAATCATGTAATATATGTATATATATTCAATAAATTTCATTCCTTCACAATATATTTATGTAATAACCCGAAAAATTTAAAACTTTAATTGATGATGCTTAGACCAATTATTTGTGGTACTTAGAACTTAATTAAGTTTAAGGAAACCAATGAAACGAATTAGAATCGATTCGGATATCGAAAACTAAAGAAATCAAAATCGGTAACTAGTCCCTCCGGATTAGGGTTTTCGAGAGTAACTGAACATAGAATGAAAGATCAAGAATGAATCTCAACAAACGGATTTCATTTCTAGAATCCTCACACAAAAACATGTGAGAAGCCAAAGAATGAGAATTTTCGGGCATACTTGCCCGGTCAGTCTTAAAAGCACTATTTACGAGCCGGAACAACTTCCAGTCCGTGCTAATCATAATAAATTGTGATAACAATCTAAATAATGAAGGAATAAATTATTATGAATTTAGATATTATAAGAATCAATTTCTGAAAGAAATTCCTGAAGAACTTAACCGAACGCCGGGTAATATATACCGGGAAAACCCTAAATTGATCCGAACGACCCGAAACTCGAACCAAGGGTCTAAATAAATAAATTATGATTTATAAAATTCAAATAAATGTTGAAAGCTCAAAAATTCAATAGAATTTTTGAATGAGCATAATTTAATCGCCAAACGCCGTTTTCCGCGATAACTCAGAATTGACTTATCGGACGACGTCCAAACTTCATGAAATTTTGAAAGTAGCCTTAGAACATTATTATAAGAATTTTTCATTCATGGCTTGAGAGCATTTGAGGGCTCTAAAGTCACGAAAAAAATGAGGAGCAAACTAGGGTTTTTAAACCCAAAAATTCAAAATAAAAATTTCACTCCATTAGGATGGAAGAGGATGATGAATAATACCTTCCTATGGTCTTAGAAAGATTATTTGAGTGTGGGAGGGGTTTGGAAGGAGGATTAAAGGCTCCAAAGTGTGAAGAACAATGGAGAGAATTTGAAAATGAGAGAGAATTTTGGTTCCCAAGTGAGAGGCTGTAATGGCACGAAAATGCTGCTGTGTTACAGCCTAATGGGCTGTCCTTAGCTCATTTGGGGTGGTCTTGGTGGTAGTTGGGAGGTGGATTGGTCAAATTACCCGTTTTGGCATGTTAATACCGACTCTTTAAGTTTTAACGCGCTTTCGATTGATTTCTCGGAACCTTAAGGTTTTATTTTATTAAATAGCCTCCAAATGAATTATTTCAATGATTATAAAAATTTCATGAAGTTTGGACGTCGTCCGATAAGTCAATTCTGAGTTATCGCGGAAAAACGGCGTTTGGCGATTAAATTATGCTCATTCAAAAATTCTATTGAATTTTTGAGCTTTCAACATTTATTTGAATTTTATAAATCATAATTTATTGATTTAGACCCTTGGTTCGAGTTTCGGGTCGTTCGGATCAATTTAGGGTTTTCCCGGTATATATTACCCGACGTTCGGTTAAGTTCTTCAGGAATTTCTTTCAGAAATTGATTCTTATAATTTCTAAATTCATAATAATTTATTCCTTCATGATTTAGATTGTTATCACAATTTATTATGATTAGCACGGACTGGAAGTTGTTCCGGCTCGTAAATAGTGCTTTTAAGATCAGATGTCCGAAATTCTCATTCTTTGCTTCTCACATGTTTTTGTGTGAGGATTCTAGAAATGAAATCCGTTTGTTGAGATTCATTCTTGATCTTTCATTCTATGTTCAAAGCTACTCGGAAAACCCTAATCCTAGGTGGACTAGTTACCGCTGATTTCTTAAGTTTTCGATATCCGAATCGATTCTAATTGTTTCATTGGTTTCCTTAAACTTAATTAAGGTCTATACCACAAATAATTGGTCTAAGCATCACCAATTAAAGTTTTAAATTTTTCGGTTATTACATACCATCCCTTAAAATAAATTTCGTCCCAAATTTGCTAACCTTGAAAAGATCCGGTATTTCTCTTTCATAGCTGATTCTAGCTCCTGTGTTGCTTCTTCTTGTCCATGGTGTCTCCATAGAACTTTCACTAACGGTATCTCTTTATTCCTTTGCCTTTGGATACGTCGGTCCAAGATTTCGTAGGCAGTTCTACATAGATCATATTGTCATCGAGGACAATATCTGTCGGTGGTATCACATGGTTGGGATCATGTATGTACTTCCTTAGTTGTGAAACGTGGAACACATTGTGCACGCTTCAAAACTTAGCGACAATGCAAGTCTGTAGTGAGCCGGTCATATTCTTTCCAGAATCTCATAGGGTCCTATGAAACGTGGTCGCAGGCTTTCCTTTTATTCCGAATCTCACGATTCCCTTAGATGGAGAAATTTTCAAGAAGACCTTGTCTCCTCTTCAAATGTAGCTCTGTACGATGTTTGTCGGCGTACGACTTATATCGGTCTTGGGCCTCCTTGATCCGTTGGCGGATCTGTCGCACGATCTCAATCATCTCTCCCACAGAGTCAAGTCCTAATACTCTCCTTTCTCCCGCTTCATCCCAGTAAAGTGGTGATCGATATTTCCTTCTATAAAGCGCTTCATAAGGGGCCATTACAATAGTCGCTTGGTAGCTGTTATTGTAGGCGAATTCCACAAGTGGTAACACTTGTTCCCAACTTTCTCCTCTATCGAGGACAACGGTTCTCAGCATGTCTTCCAACGTTTGAATGGTCCTCTCGGACTGCCCGTCCGTCTGTGGGTGGAACGCGGTACTGAAATTTAGTCGAGTTCCCAGTTTCTTTTGTAAACTCATCCAAAATCTGGACGTAAATTTCGAATCTCTATCAGACGTGATAGTCTTTGGAACTCCATGTAGACGTATGATCTCTCGAACGTACAACTGTTCTAGTCTATCTGACCCATGTGTTATTGGAATGGGTAGGAAATGCGCGCTCTTGGTCAATCAATCAATGATGACCCAAATAGCGGTATTTCCTCTTTGTGATTTGGGTAGCCCGGTAACAAAGTCTATGGCTATATCATCCCATTTCCATTCCGGTATGTCTAGCGGTTGTAAGGTTCCATACGGTCGTTGGTGGAGTGCTTTCACTTGTTGGCACGTCAAACAACGTTCTACAAATGAAGCCACATTTCGCTTCATCCCATCCCACCAAAATTTCTCTTTGAGGTCTTGGTACATTTTTGTGCTGTCGGGGTGTGTGGTATAAGAAGTCTCATGGGCTTCCTTCAAGATTTCGCTCTTGAGCTCTTCGTCTTCTGGAACACATACTCTCCTGTCGTACAACAAAACGTTATTTGTTGCTTCTGTGAAATTCTTGTGGTTATTGTCCTTGATCTTAGCTCGTATTTCCTCTAGCTTTTTGCTCTTCCTCTGAGCTTCTAAGATTCAGACTCTTAAGTCTAGGATTGCAATCAATGTTGCAATACAGCCCTCTATCGTCAGAGACGGGTCTATGACTTCGATGTTCATCCTCTGAAATTCCTTCATAAGTATTTCCTCATGACTGAGGAGACATCCCAAACTAGGGTGGGATTTGCGACTCAAAGCATCGGCTACAACATTAGCCATGCCTGGCTGGTAATTGATACCACAATCGTAATCTTTCACTAGTTCTAACCATCTACGCTGTCTCATGTTAAGATCTTTCTGCTCAAAGAAATATTTCAGGCTCTTATGGTCAGTATAGATCTCACATCTAACTCCATAAAGGTGATGCCTCCAGATCTTTAAGGCATGTACGACCGTTGCTAATTCCAGGTCGTGCGTAGGATAGTTCAACTCATGTAGGCGTAATTGCCTTGAAGCATAAGCAATAACCTTGCCTTCTTGCATCAGCACACAACCTAGTCCATTCTTTAAAGCATCCGTGTAGATTGTGTATTCTTTATCTGCCTCGGGTACTGCTAGTACAGGTGTTGTCGTCAATAACCCTTTCAGTCTCTGGAAACTAGCCTCACACTCGGCTGTCCATGTGTACTTGATTCCTTTCCTCAACAATTGGGTCATGGGTCGGGCTATCGTTGAAAATCCTTCGATAAATCTCCGATAGTAGCCGGCAAGTCCTAAGAAACTCCGAATTTCATTCGGGTTCTTTGGTGACTCCCATTCTCGAACTGTATCAATCTTCGAGGGGTCTACTTTGATTCCCTCGGCGGACACAATGTGACCTGAGAATGTCACTCGCCTAACCAAAACTCACACTTGCTAAACTTGGCGAAGAGTTGCTCTTGCCTCAATGTTTGTAGCACGCTCTCAAGTGCTCTTTGTGTTCTTGGTTATTCTCGAGTATATCAAGATATCGCCTATGAACACTAAGACTAATTTGTCTAAGTATGGGTGAAACACCACTCATAATATCCATAAATCTTGTCGGGCATTCGTAAGTCCAAAGGGCATAACGATGAATTCGAAATGACCATACCTTGTACGGAAAGCCGCTTTAGGTACATCCTCCGTCTAATCCTCAATTGGTGATATCCCGACTTTAGATCTATCTTTGAAAAGACTCGCCTCTTTTGTCGATCAAACAGATCGTCAATTCGGGCAAGGATACTTATTCTTAAGAGTTATCTTGTTTAACTCTCGATAGTCTATGCACATCCTCGATGTACCATCCTTCTTTTCACGAAAAGGACGGTGCTCCCATGGAGACACACTGGTCTAATGAATCCTAACTCAAGAGTTCTTGCAGTTGGATCTTCAATTCCTCAAGCTCCTTTGGTGTCATCCGGTATGGAGCTTTTGACACAGGGGCAGAACCTGGTTCGAGGTCGATCGTGAACTCGATCTATCGGTTTGGCGGTAATCCCGGTAGTTCATCTAAAAAAAAACGTCGGAATACTCTTTCACGATCGGGACGTCTTCTATCCTCCTCTCATTTTGATCTTCTTCCTGGAGGTAGACGAGGTAAGCATGGTTCTCGGTCTTATTCAGCAACGTCCTTGCTTGTAGTGAGGATATAATTGGGACTCTTCTTCCCATGCTGATCCCGTGAAAGTCTATAGGTTTCTCTCCGGGGTGTTGGAAAGAAATTTTCCTTTCATTACACAGGATGGTCGCACTATGTTCGGTTAACCAATCCATTCCTAGGATTATGTCCACATCCGTCATAGGTATGACATGAAGGTTATCTGTCAAGACCTTAAGTGAGCCTAGTCCAAATTCTAGGTTCGAGCATATGTGGGTTATCGTTCTTATGCCTCCTACTGGAGAAGAAATTATCATGATTTGTTCAGCGCGTTTGGGATCTAATCCTAAGTTCTCTACGCATGCTTCAACAATAAAAGAATGCGAGGCGCCAGTATCAAACAGTAGGATAACAGGCAATTGGAGTAGTATTTCCATACCTGCCAAGTTTCCTTGGCGGCTCCTGCGGGAATTTCCTTTCCTGGTTGAGGCGTAGGCCCTAGTTTGCTGGGGCGGTTGCTGTTGTTGATGATGTTGTTGTCATTGTTGCGGTTGCTGCTGCTGCTGTTGTTATTGTTGGAGTTGGCGGTACTGTCGCTGCGGTTGTTGTTGTTGTTGTTATTGGAGTTGGCGGTACAGTTGCTGCGGTTGTCGCCATTGTTGTTGTCGTTTCCACCGTGGTTGATATGGTCGCTGATTCGGCTGGTAGTACTGAACCGGGGTTGTCATTGAACGGTTGAGTTGATAGCCCGGATCGGCTGGACTCGATCCGCTACATTGAGACAACCATTCTCTCATTGGCGCATCCCTGGACAGTCTCTGGAGTAGTGACCCTTCTGGACACATTTGAAACATTCATCATTTGTGAACATGTAGACTCCTTTGTGACTTCTATGGAACTTAGGGCATACAGGGAGTTTAACGAATATTTAGTTTCCTCCGCCAGGCGTGGGTACTATGTTACGTCCATTGCCTTGTCCGTGCCTAGATGGAAAATTACACCCTTGCCATGGCCTCATGTTGGTCTGGCCAGCATTTGATCCTTGACCTTGGTGGGGTCCTTCCCACTTTCTCTTTCCACGATCTCCTTGGTGATTCGGTGGATGTACAACGACAAATCTATGCTCAGGCAAGGCAACCTCAATGTCTAATGCTCTACTAACGACCTCGAGATAGGTCAGATTTCCATGACAGGCTAGCGACATCCTGATCTCATGACGGAGTCCCGCCCGAAATTTCTCAGTCCTCTTCTCGTCTGTGTCGAACAACTGAGGTGCATACCGCGACATCTCGCAGAAGGCACGGTCGAAATCTGTGACCGTGGTTTTTCCTTGTCGCAGATTTTAGAACTCGTGTCCTTTCCTCTTACGGTAGCTCTTAGGTATGTACTTGTTGTACACTTCCTACTTGAATTCTTCCCAGGTGTAAGCTTCTAGTTCCTAGCATATAAGGTCTTTCTCTTCACCTCCCACCGTAAATCGACGGCACCAAATATTTGCAAAGCAACGCATGACAAGCGCTTTAAGAGGTGCGATGAAGGAAGTTAAAGATTCGCTCTAGCGTGAATCCATAGTTCCGCATCCACGAGATTCCCAATCCGCTGAAAATTGGCAGATTCGCGTCGAGGAATGGCTCCTCAATCCTTCTTGCCAAGGTGGTGGTGGGTGTCCTCTCCTTCAAGTGTTACATCGCAGCTTTTCCTTCTCGTCGGCATTCTATCATTCTTAAATATACGCAATCAAATATCTTCTTATGCCATCCATCGTGATCATAAATATATTAGTGCGATATTTATATATAATCATGCGATAAGTCTAGCGCGTCGTCGAACATCACATAATACGACATCAAAACCAACGGCTCTCGATGAACTATCATCATCTCAAAGAAAATGCCTCACGAGGATTTTCATCGACGCTTTGAGATTTACAAAATGGGGCCAGTGCACGGAGTATGATGTTCCCAAAAGCTAATATCAATATCACTCCACGCACTAGTCACGGTGCTTTCAAAATATAAACGCCACCGAGGTCATCAAAATAAGGGTTCATGTCGAAACGACCTATCGCTTCCGCATGCATCACAAGATATACAAAAGTATATAAACAAAACATTATCTAGTCTTAATAACTAGATCCATAATCGCCTGTGGTGTAAATAGGGCTCAACGTGTCGAGTCGAACCGGGAGTATGGCTACTATCAACTTCGCTCATCTCATCGTCGGGGCGGTCCTCCTCCTCAACCTCAACATTGAGCGTGGGAGCCATGATCTTCGCACTCTAATGACTCTAGCTTCTTATATAGTAGCTGTGTCTCGTGGATCTCAACCATGATCTCCTCATAGGCATTGGTGGAAACGGAGAAACGGCAAGATAGCATAGGTTTCTCTCACGGCGCATGCGCTAGGCCACGTGAATCGTCAATCTCTGATGTGAATCGTCAATCTCTAGGGAGCGATAGGTCGTGGTACATGGGTCCGTATTTGGGGATGGAAAGATCCACGAATATGTTCTGCCAACTAGGGGAATCTCATCACGCCGTGTAGGTCGAGGAGATGGTCCACAAGGTATAGCTCCTTATACCATGAATATGTAGTTCAAGTGGTCATGGAATGATCGGCGATGCGATATATGTATTCGGATATCTCGGTATTGATGGCTAAAACACACTCAAATTCACTCGAATGCGGGCTCGAATCCACGAGTCGTCTCTCGAGGAAAACTTAATGGCGATTGTTCGTGTCGCGCCTGACCGAGGGTTGAAACATGCGGAATGAAATGGAAAATAAACAGCATTTGTCGAGGATGGAAAGATCCAGGTTGTCGATCCCTAGTTGAACTATGAATATGTTCAAACCTATACTTAGGGTTCCACTCTAATCTAAGTCTACTTGTAAATAAACCATAATAATCAATCAACCAACAAGAACAGAATTAATCGAAAGCGGGATAAATCAAAGCAATATAAATTGATAGGAACACGAAAACAATCCATTGTCACTATGGAATTGAATTCAATAGAAATCATCAAATAATAAACTATGAAATTGATTACGAAAGGCACTCAATCTATGAAACTAAAAATGCCTAAGAATTATCTGTTACTATGTTGTCGGGAATCTCATCACGCCGACAAACTTTGTGTATTCTCGGTTTAAGTTGGCGTGGGAGAATGCATTCACGGTCCTTGCGAGGGAATTGGCAAGGTATAGCGCTCAGATGAAAATGGAGTGAACTTTGTGATACCATGAATACATGTAGTTCAAGTGGCTGATGGAACCCGGGAACTAAGTCCACCTCATCACAACGATCGAAGCCTTGATTCTTCTCCAAAAGTCATGAGAATCATTGAAAGTGTTCATACTTGGGCGAGCGGAGTGCTCGCGTGCGCGACTTTGAAGAAATGATCCGTTCTCCCTCGTCCGAACTCCGATTTTCGATTCGCTTTTGCCTATGAACTCCTCTCGAGCCGCTCTTCAATTATATCTGATCCTTGGCAGATCCAATTCATCCTATTTTCTGCCGTTTTCCTACAAAACATCGAAACGAACGAAGTAAGTCCGAATCAATAAACATTAATCAAACCAACGACATAAATAGGACAAACTATAGAAAATGACACGTAAAACAATACCAAGAATCATCACAAAATCATACCAAACATGTATACCCCTGCCTTGGTGGTAGTATTGAAATCAGTCGTAGTATGACATACCACGGGCCTGTGTAGCAGCTCAGTGACTCATGAAGTGAGCAAAGAACATGCCTACATCGCCTCCTTGGCAAATCTAGTAGGAACGGCAGAACGCATAACCTCCTCGTGTGTGGCTCTACAGATAAAAGCGTCTAGTCGTAAAAATTATCCCACCATAATCTAGTATCCTATATTCCTAAGTTCTTATGAAACTACTTTCATGATTTGGTCTTCGGGAAGAGACTGTATGGTCTCTTAGGGTAGCACAAACTTTCAATGTCTAGCCTTTGAGTAAGGCTAAGTGGTCACCCTTTCTCATCAATGGGTTATGAATTCCTTATTTTCATTCGAATCATAACATTCAATCATATGCTCCCGCAATACTCCAAATTCTATCATTCTTTTATACATACTTTCTTAGCATTATGCTTTGATTCTTCGTTATCGCCACGATAGAGATAGCACGATAGTGTTCAAATTTCTTCACAGAGAGGTTGAGACTCATAACAATGCGAAACTCCGCTTAAGCAATCGCTCGTCATCGTAGAGTCGTTGAATTCTCATCCTCAAATCTGTTCGGATGGTGATTTCTTAAAATTTCTATGTTCTCGCTCTTCCTTAGTATTCCGCTCAATCGGGATACCTTATGTTCTCATACTAAGTTCGGAGCAATAAGGATCATGCGTCTTAAGAGTCTATGTTCTCATGGGGAAACATACTCATTTATATTATGCATCTAGCATGCTTTGCATATAGGAGTAAACACAACTCATAACATATATGCGATAAATGATATTCTCATATCATTCCTCTATCAATTTTCCAGAGTTTTCAACTCTTTTCAATCTAACAACCAGTTATTTTCAAAATAACTTTTCAATGTCAATCATTCATTTTTCCAAAATCCTTGGAAACAACTACTCCATTTGAATTTTTGAGACTTTTCTCCTTTCAAACATATTTCAACCTTCAAAATAATACGACTTTTGTAAGTCCATTTCACATTTCATAAACTCTATCATTTCGAAACAACTTTCAGTTGAAATAGTTACCTTCTTCCTCGTTGAGCAGGACGACGATGGGGTGCAGTGCAGAGGCAATCAAATACCAACAGTTTCAAGACTCAACTTTAAACTTAAGATTCAAGAAAAGGGTTTCTAGGGTTCAGAGCGAACAAGTGCTCTGATACCAATTTGTGACGACCCGACTATCCAATGAAGAGATCATATGGATCGTCACTAGTATAATAAAGCAGCGGATATAAACATAACTAATAAAGGCAATCAACCATTTAACTATTCAATAACGCATAGGCTAAAAAGGGATAAGTAATTCAATACTAACTCAAGTCGCAGAATGACTTGTCAAAAGGGGTTCAAGGTTTCAACATAACCCAATCGTGGCAAAATTCAAAGTACGAGGTACGACCTCCAATTCAATACAAAGATAAAAGCAATTATAATCAAAACATTAAACAATATCGAGTTAGGCGGCAATAAACGTGTGGACATGCATATGACGATGCATGCCCAAGGTTCTAGAAACCTTTCTAGTTAAGCCACAAAAAATCGCTACTCGCACCACCGCACCCATCATCGATCCTTGCTCAACCTGAACATCAAAAACGAGATGCAGGGCTAAGTACAAAAGTACTCAGTGGACTCGTTGCCGAAAACATTTTCTTTACCAAAAAGTTATTGAACTGCCCACAATAGCACATGAGGATTTTAGTTAAAGACTCATGCCTATCAAATATTTTATCATTTTTCCAAAAGTGTCGCCCGACTATTTTATCACGTTGTTCCATATCCGTAATTCATTCATCATTCATTCGTTCATTCATTCACAAGACTATGGAGGTGGCCACCTACACATAGTCGCCGTGACCGGTCGAGGTAGCTAACCTTAACACATAGTCACACGTGTACACAATCCGAGTTAGTCCTCAACTAAGTCGGATCCGATCGTTACCCTTTTTTAACGTTGGTGGACCAACTCATTCACATACCATATCGATATACCAATCAATTCTCATCCCACATTTGAACAAACCAACCTCGGATATGGACACAACAAAACATAAATATTTGGCGATCAATAACAGTTCATGCGATAATATTTCATAAAGCTTTTGTAAATCATGCTTGAAGTTATGCATAATCATTTTGTTTCAAGAAAAGCCCACCGCTAGTCCAACGCTAGTAAGTCTAAGTGAGCGGGCGTGGTTGTCCTCCTCGCCGACTACGCACGGTCAAACCCTTCATAAGAAAATAACATTTCTTAGATTCTTTCTATCGATCGATGGTCGCTTATAAATTACGACTTAAGTTCCCAATTAGGGTTTCTTTATGATTTCATGTGATGGTTTTAAGATAATTCTTATTATCTTACATTCACAATTCCCAACTATATTACTTCATCGCTCATAGCGAACTTTGACTTATGAATCACATACTCCCGAGTCTATCCTCGACTCTTCACCTTAGTGCTCTTTTAAACGTTATTACGTTATAGATTGTTAGTATTCTAGTTGTGATTGGTAATTTAGGATTATCTCAAGCCACCAACTAGACTTAACAATTATAGTTACGCCCTAGTAGGTTATGCTTGACGACTTATCGTATTCGCATCGAAAATTAAAAGATGAGTCTTGATTTATGATTCAAGTGAGCACATGCTATCATATAGCTAAGTACTTAAGAATAAATGAAGTACTTGAGAATATTAACTCGATGTTCGAGACATAAGGATCGACATCTTATGTTCGAATCTTCGCTTACTCATTACGACATTGCTTATTTAATTTACTCGTCGGAGATTACATATGTCGATAATCGTTATTCGTTAGCGAGTTATGTTAACGCCCAACTAATTATCGTATTGAGTTGTCGTTATTGAATATTAACGTTGTAGCTCGACCTTTGGTTTTTCTAACTTAGGAACTCACGCTTGAGTATCCTTTATTAATGGAAAACCCTAATTTGTGTCTAACTTCGATCCTCGCTTATTCCGTCTTAAGTTATCGAAATTGGTCGATTTCTTTTAGGTTCTCGTACATATAGTATTATGTTGTTTACGTTTGGGGTTTTGGTTTGTCGGTTCAACATAAATATAAACATAAACATTCAACATCAACAAAACCATACACAACATAAACTATACTAAAGCATTAGAAAACCCTAATTTCTAATGTAATACACCATCATTGTGTAAGTGTGCATAAGTGTTCCATTCATTCACCCTAATCACAACCATTTATCCAAAGTTTCATATTACTATCATAGCATCATTCATCATCAAAATTAAACCCATACTTAGCCATTCTATTACGCTTCGATAATTAGCAACAATTAGCATATGCATCCAATAAATTCCAATAAAATCACATTATACTCCTATCATATTATAGAATTTAATTACCAACTCAATATCATCATATAAATTTTAAACCATGGGTTAAAAGTCTCAAACTTTCACTCATTTCAAATTAGTAAGCTTTGGTGTTCAATAAATTCCACAAAATTATATCATGCTTATACTATATACTAAACATGAAATATCACTTCATATCATGCATTAAAATTTTAAAACCATGATTTTCATCTTTAAATCATTTCGGTAATTCCACATTTATATATATACATATTCAATAAATTCCAATCTTGCACAATATGTTTATAAATGAAATAAACATGTAATATTAACATTAAATATCAACTAATATTTATAATATGAACCAAATGCTTGAATTTTTTTGTCCTCACACATATTTTACATATGTGTTCAATAATTCCCAACAATGTATATTAGGTTCATATTATTTCTAAACATCATATATCCTATTATTTCCAACAAATAAAATCAAATAATGGCTTAAAAATACTTAAATATATTCTACCCCATTTTTAAAAAAATAGGAGTAGTGTTTCAAAATTTTCAAGATTAATATATGATGTTCATATCATATATTAAACACTATATCTCAACTATTTGTTAACAAAAAAATCAAACAAATACAAGAAAATTCCAAAAATATTCTGAAAATTACCATATTTATTATACATGCTTATAATACATTAACAAGAAACAATATCAAATAATATTCATAAAATCATGCTTTATCACATATAAAAAGAAATAAAGCATAAATCGAAAAAAATCAAACATGCTCCAAAAATTATGAAATTTTGACAGTAGCCTTAGAACATTATTCTAAAGCTTTTGTAAATCATGCTTTGAGTTATGCATAATCATTTTGTTTCAAGAAAAGCCCACCTGCTAGTCCAACGCTAGTAAGTCTAAGTGAGCAGGGTGTGGTTGTCCTCCTCGCCGACTACGTACGGTCAAACCCTTCATAAGAAAATAATATTTCTTAGATTCTTTCTATCGATCGATGGTCGTTTATAAATTATGACTTAAGTTCCCAATTAGGGTTTCTTTATGATTTCATGTGATGGTTTTAAGATAATTCTTATTATCTTACATTCACAATTCCCAACTATATTACTTCATCGCTCATAGGTGAACTTTGACTTATGAATCACATACTCCGAGTCTATCCTCGACTCTTAACCTTAGTGCTCTTTTAAACGTTATTACGTTATAGATTGTTAGTATTCAAGTTGTGATTGGTAATTTAGGATTATCTCAAGCCACTAACTAGACTTAACAATTATAGTTACGTCCTAGTAGGTTATGCTTGACGACTTATGGTATTCGCATGACAATTAAAAGATGAGTCTTGATTTATGATTCAAGTGAGCACATGCTATCATATAGCTAAGTACTTAAGAATAAATGAAGTACTTTGGGAATATTAACCCAAAAGTTTGAGACTTTTAACCCATGGTTTAAAAATTTATATGATGATATTGAGTTGGTAATTAAATTCTATAATATGATAGGAGTATAATGTGATTTTATTGAATTTATCGATGATATGCTAATTGTTGCTAATTATCGAAACGTAATAGAATGTCTAAGTATGGGTTTAATTTTGATGATGAATGATGCTATGATAGTAATATGAAACTTTGGATAAATGGTTGTGATTAGGGTGAATGAATGGAACACTTATGCACACTTACACAATGATGGTGTATTACATTAGAAATTAGGGTTTTCTAATGCTTTAGTATAGTTTATGTTGTGTATGGTTTTGTTGATGTTGAATGTTTATGTTTATGTTGAACCGACAAACCAAAACCCCAAACGTAAACAACATAATACTATATGTACGAGAACCCAAAAGAAATCGACCAATTTCGATAACTTAAGACGGAATAAACGAGGATCGAAGTTAGACACAAATTAGGGTTTTTCCGTTAATAAAAGGATACTCAAACGTGAGTTCCTAAGTTAGAAAAACCAAAGGTCGAGCTACAACGTTAATATTCAATAACGACAACTCAATACGATAATTAGTTGGGCGTTAACATAACTCGCTAACGAATAACGATTATACGACATATGTAATCTCCGACGAGTAAATTAAATAAGCAATGTCGTAATGAGTGTCGAAGATTCGAACATAAGATGTCGATCCTTATGTCTCAAACATCGAGTTAATATTCCCGAAGTACTTCATTTATTCTTAAGTACTTAGCTA
This sequence comes from Salvia rosmarinus, assembly GCA_036937905.1. Classification (NCBI taxonomy): domain Eukaryota; kingdom Viridiplantae; phylum Streptophyta; class Magnoliopsida; order Lamiales; family Lamiaceae; genus Salvia; species Salvia rosmarinus. The sequence goes on from CM072820.1 coordinate 18,860,160, forward strand.
TATGATAGCATGTGCTCACTTGAATCATAAATCAAGACTCATCTTTTAATTGTCGTGCGAATACGATAAGTCGTCAAGCATAACCTACTAGGACGTAACTATAATTGTTAAGTCTAGTTAGTGGCTTGAGATAATCCTAAATTACCAATCACAACTTGAATACTAACAATCTATAACGTAATAACGTTTAAAAGAGCACTAAGATGAAGAGTCGAGGATAGACTCGGAGTATGTGATTCATAAGTCAAAGTTCACCCATGAGCGATGAAGTAATATAGTTGGGAATTGTGAATGTAAGATAATAAGAATTATCTTAAACCATCACATGAAATCATAAAGAAACCCTAATTGGGAACTTAAGTCGAATTTATAAACCATCATCGATCGATAGAAAGAATCTAAGAAATTTTATTTTCTTATGAAGGGTTTGACCGCACGTAGTCGGCGAGGAGGACAACCACACCGCTTCACTTAGACTTACTAGCGTTGGACTAGCGGTGGGCTTTTCTTGAAACAAAATGATTATGCATAACTCAAAGCATGATTTACAAAAGCTTTATGAAATATTATCGCATGAACTGTTATCGATCGCCAAATATTTATGTTTTGTTGTGTCCATATCCGAGGTTGGTTTGTTCAAATGTGGGACGAGAATTGATTGGTATATCCAATGTGGTATGTGAACGAGTTGGTCCACCAACGTTAAAAAGGGTAACGATCGGATCGCACTTAGTTGAGGACTAACTCGGATTGTGTACACGCAGGACCGTGTGTTAAGGTTAGCTACCTCGACGTCACGGCGACTATGTGTAGGTGGCCACCCATAGTGCGCGAATGAATGAACGAATGAATGATGAATGAATTACCGATATGGAACAACGTGATAAAATAGTCGCCCGACACTTTTGGAAAATGATAAAATATTTGATAGGCATGAGTCTTTAACTAAAATCCTCATGTGCTATTGTGGGCGCTCAATAACTTTTGGTAAAGAAAATGTTTTCGCAACGAGTCCACCGAGTACTTTTGTACTTAGCCCCGCATCTCGCTTTTGATGTTCGTGTTGAGCAAGGATCGATGATGGGTGCGAGGTGGTGCAGAGTAGCAGTTTGTTTGTGGCTTAACTTGAAAGGTTTCTAGAACCTTGGGCATGCATCGTCATATGCATGTCCACACGTTTATTTGCTGCCTAACTCTGATATTGTTTAATGTTTTGATTATAATTGCTTTTATGCCGTATTGAATTGGAGGTCGTACTGTGCTTTGAATTTTGCCCGATTGGGTTATGTTGAAACCTTGAACCCTTTTGACAAGTCATTCTGCGACTTGAGTTAGTATTGAATTACTTATCCCTTTTAGCCTATGCGTTATTGAATAGTTAAATGGTTGATTGCCTTGATTAGTTATGTTTATATCCACTGCTTTATTATACCGGTGACGATCCATATGATTTGTAATTCATTGGATAGTCGGGTCGTCACAATTTATATTATGTAATAACATGTAATATTTACATTAAACATCAACCAATATTTATAATATCACATATCATATTATTTTCAACAACGAAAATCAAATAAATCACTATATATATATCTATATAGTTTTCGGTAATCATGAACAAATAGGAGTAGTGTCTCAAAAATTTCAAGATTAATATGTGATGTCCATATCATATATTAAACACTATACCTCAATTATTTTTCAACAAATAAAATCAAAATAATTCTCAAAATTTATATATACTTTTAGGTTATTACTTTAAAATAGGAGGAGTGTTCCAAAAATTTCAAGATCAATATATGATGTTCATATCATATATTTTAACACTATATCTCAACTATTTTTAACAAATAAAAATCAAACAGTAGATTAAAAATACATACATATTTTCGGCCATTTTTAGAAAAATAAGAGATGTGTTTAAAAAATTTCAAGATTAATATATGATGTTCATATCATATATTAAATACTATATCTCAACTATTTTCAACAAAAAAAATTAAAATTATGGCCTAAAAATGGCACAAAGCTCTCGGCCCTTTTGAGAAAAATACCAAAAATATTCTAAAAATTATGATATTTATTCAACATGCTCCTAATACATTAACAAGCAATAATATCAAATAATATTCACAAAAGCATGCTTTATATTCTATAAAAAGAATTAAAACATAAATTGAAAAATATTAAACATGCTCCAAAATTTACCAAACTTTAACTGCAGCCTTAGAACATATTTATAAGCATATTTTATTCATGGCATGAGAGCATTTGGTCGCTCAAAAGTCACGAAAAAAATAAGGAGCAAAACTAGTGTTTTTCATGAAATAAATCAAGAAAAAAAAAAAATCTACTCCATTATAAATGAAGAGAATGATGAATACTACTTTGTATGGTCTTAGAATAATTATTTGAGGGTTGGAAAGGTTTGAAAAGGAGGATTAAAGATTAAAAGCTTGAAGAACAAAAGAGAGAAGTTTGAAAAAGAGAGATAAATTGGTTTCTAAGTGTGAAGGCTGCAATGGACGACTCCCTACTGTCTTGGCAGCCTAAAGGGCTGTCATTAGCCCATTTGGGGTGGTCTTGGTGGTAGTTAGGAGAAGGAATGGTCAAATTACCCGTTTTGGCATGTTAATACCGACTCTTTAAGTTTTATCGCTTTCGATTGATTTCTCGGAACCTTAAGGTTTTATTTTCTTAAATAGCCTTAAAAGACTTATTTCATTGTTTATAATAATTTCATGAAGTTCGATGGCATCCGATAAGTCAATTCTGAGTTATCGCGGAAAAACAGCGTTCGGCGATTAAATTATGCTCGTTCGAAATTCTATTGAATTCTTGAGATTTCATAATTAATTTGAGTCTTATAAATCATATTTTATTGGTTTAGACCCTTGGTTCAAGTTTCGGGTCGTTCGGATCAATTTAGGGTTTTCCCGGTATATTTTCCCGGCGTTCGGTTAAGTTCTTCAGAAATTGATTCTTATAAATTCTAAATCATAATAATATATTCTTTCATGATTTTGATTGTTATCATTAATTTTCATGATTAGCACGGACTGGAAATTGCTTCGGCTTGTGAATAGTACTTTAAGACTAACCGGGCAAGCATGCTCGAAAATTCTCATTCTTTGGCTTCTCACATGTTTTTGTGAGAGGATTCTAGAAATGAAATCCTTTTGTTAAGATTCATTCTCAATCTTTCATTCTATGTTCAGGCTATTCAGAAAACCCTAATCCGGTAGGACTAGTCACTAGTTTTTGATTTCTCTAGTTTTCGATCTCCGAATCGATTCTAATTCGTTTCGTTGGTTACCTTAAACATAATTAAGGTCTAAGCACCAAAAATAATTGGTCTAGGCATCACTAATAAAAGTTTTAAATTTTTCGGGTTATTACATTTGCTAAGACACGCATGACAAGCGTTCTTGCGAGGTGTAGTGAAGAAAATTGAAGATTCGCTCCTATGCGTGAATCCAGGGTTCAACATCCACATGATTCCCAGTCCCGTTGAAAGTTGGCGGATTATGTCTGAGGAATAGCTCGTCAATCATTCTTGTCGGGGTGTTGGTGGTGGAGGAGTGTCCTCTCTTTCAGGTGTTACCTCACGGTTTCTTCTTCTCGGCGACATTCTATCTTTCATAAATATACGTAATCAGATATCTTCTTCATCGAACACCACATATCGAAACCTCAACAACTAAAGCTCTCGGGAGCTATCATCATATCAAATCAAAAGTCTCTACGAAGACTTTCATCCTCACTTTTTAGATCGACAAAAGGCCAGGTACGGAGCATGATACTCCAAAAATTTATATCATAATCACTCCATGTACCTAGTCAAAGTGCGTACAAAAATCTTAATGCTACTGTGGTCAGTAGAATAAGGGTTCATGTTGGAACGACTCATCGTTTCCGCATGCATCAAAAGATATAAAAGGGTATATAGACAAACACTATCTTGTCCTAATAAATAGGTCCATAATCGCCTAGGGTGTAGACAGGGCTCAACGTGTCGAAGTCGGCACCAAGAGTATGGGTACTATCTACTCCCTCTATCTCATCGTTAGTAGTCAGGTCCTCCTCTGGATCCTCATCCGAGTCTTCCTCTGGATCCTCCTCCTCTATGACCTCAACATCGAATGTGGGATCCATGGACTCTTGGACTCTAATAACCCTAGCTTCTCCCATAACAGCTAGGTCTCGGTGGATCTCAGTCGTGATATCCTTGAAAGCAGCGGCTGGAAACGGAGCAGCAGCAAGACGGGTACAAGCTCCTCTCACAGTACCTACAGCTAGGCCACATGGATCATCAACCTCCACAGTATCATGGTACAGGGGTCCATGCGGGGGTGGCGCGGCTGAGCTAGGGAAGCGCCGGTAGGTAGAGATGGATGCTGACATAGAATGATCGGTGGAAATGGCCTGGGCTGTTAATGATGGGGCTCGAATCCTACTAGCGGTAGGACCAAAAAAGTGAGCTATCGGGGATGGGAAGATCCCACCTCAAACATGTTCCTGCCACAGCCAGGCAAGAAAACAGGTATATCAGATGCCAAACAAGGCACCTCCGGGTGAAGCCATTCAGAAAACTCATCACGCCAGGTGTATTCCCGCTCGGGAAGATACAGTCCACAAGTTACAGCTCCGTATACCATGGATACGTAGCTCAGGTGGCGGACAAAACGGGTCAAGTCCACCTCAGATCGAAGCTCTCTCGGCGACGGTAGATGTAGTCTGATGATATCTCATGAGTATACCCTGCCAGTCTGGTGGCAGTCTCGCAATCAGTCGAAGTATGTCGTCGTAGTTTGTCGTACCACATGCATGTGCAGTTGCCCAGTGGCATATGAAGTGAGTTAAGAACTCGCTGATGTCGTCTCCTCGGCACATCTAGTAGGAATGGTAGGAACGTATCACCTCCTCGGGTGTGGCTCTAGAAGATAAAGGGTGCCTAGTCGTAAAAACCGTCTGAACCATCTTATATTCCTAAGTTCTTATGAAACTACTTTCATGGTTTGGTCTCTCGGAAGAGATTGCATGGTTTCTTAGGACAGAACAAACGTTCGATGTCTAGTCTTCGGGTAAAGGCTAAGTGGTCACCCTATGTTATTGGATTCTGGATTCCTTATTTCTATTAGCATTATAACATCCGATCATATTCGTTCCCGTCATATACTTACAATTCGATATTTCTGTTTTTATGCTTCCTTAACGTTATACTTTGATTCTTTTCATTATTGCCACGATAGAGGCAACACTCATGGTGTTCGGAATTCCTTCGCGTAGAGAGGTTGAGACTCATAGCAGTGCGAACCTCCAGTTAAGCCATTGCTTCGTCATCGTAGATTTATCTCGTTTTTCTCCTCAAATCCGTTTGGATTATGATTCTTAAAATTTCTATGTTCTCGTTCTTCCTTAGTATTCCGTTCAATCGGGGATACCTTATGTTCTCATACTAAGTTTGGCACAAAGGGATCATGCGTCTTAAGAGTCTATGTTCTCATGGGGAAACATATTCATTTACATCCTGCTTCTAGCATGCATTGCATACGGATTATATGGATCATCACCGGTATGATAATGCAGCGGATATATACATAACTAATCAATACAATTAACCATTTAACTACTCATAAATGCATGGACTGAAAGGAATTAGCTGTTTCAATACAAACCCAAGTCACAGAAGGACTTGTCAAAAGGTTCAATATTGTGTGTGTGTGTTGGCCTAGTGGTAGAGTGGTTAATGCCCGAGGGTTCAATATCCACCGTGACAAATATTTCGTATTACCCACCAAAAAAAAGGTTCAATATTCAAATATAACAATCGTATGCAACGAGGAACAGTGCGACCTCAAGTTCAATAGATAATGAAAAGCAATTATAATCAAAAGACACCAAAACAATCAGAGTTTAGCAGCAATAAACGTGTGGACATGCATCTGACGATACATGCTTAAGGTTCTAGAAACCTTTCTATTATAGCAACAAAACACATGCCACTCTGCATAACCTCGCACTCACCGTCAATCCCTGCTCAACCTGCAAATAAAAAACGAGATGCAGGGCAAAGTACAAAGTAATCAGTGGACTCATTGCCGAAAATATTTTATTTGTAAAGTTATTGAACTGCCCACAATAGCGCATGAGGATTTTAGTTGAAAAGACTCATGCCTATCAAATATTTTATCATTTTCCAACATTATCCGGCCGGACTATTTCATCCACGTTGTTCCATATCTGATCATTCATTCATTCATTCATTCATTCGCGCACTATGGAGGTGGCCACCTACACATAGTCGTCGTGACCGGTCGAGGTAGCTAACCTTAACACACAATCACACGTGTACACAATCCGAGTTAGTCCTTAACTAAGTCGGATCCGATCGTTACCCTTTTTTAACGTTGGTGGACCAACACATTCTCATACCACGTTGGATATACCAACCTCAGATGGGATCACAACAAAACATAAACATTTGGCAGTCAGTAACAGTTCATGCTATAATATTTCATAAAACGTTTGTAAATCATGCTTTGAGGTATGCATATCATTTTGTTTCAAGATAGCCCACCTGCTAGTCCGAAGTTAATAGTTCTAAGCGGGGCAGGATGTGAGTGTCCTTCCTCGGCAACTACATACGATCAAGCCCTTCATAAGAAAATAGTTTTTCTTAGATTCCTTCTATTGATCGAGGGTTGTTTATAAATTACGACTTAATGTTCCCAATTAGGGTTTCTTTATGATTTCATGTGATGGTCTTAAGATAGTTCCTATTATCTTACATTCTCAATTTCCAAACTATATTACTTCATCATTCATAGATGAACCTCAACTTATGAGTCATATACACCGAGTCTATCCTCGACTCTAGCCTTAGTGTTCTTCTAAATGTTATTACGTTATAGATTGTTAATATTCAAGTTATGATTGGTATATTAGGATATTCTCAAGCCACTAACTAGACTTAACAATTATAGTTACGTCCTAGTAGGTTATGCTTGACGACTTGTCGTATTAACAAGACGAATGAAAGGGAATCTTGACTTATGATTTGAGATATCTCATGCCATCGCGTAAGTAAATACTTAGGAATTAATGGAGTTCTTTTTGGATACTAACTCGACCCTTAAGACATAAGGATTGACATCTTATGTTTGAATCTTAGCTTACACTTTTCGACATTGTTTGTTTCTCTTAACTCGTCAGAGATTGTGTACGTTATATAATCGCTATTCGTATCGAGTTGTCTTAACGCTCAATCTAATATCGTAGTAGGTTATCGTTGTTGAGCATTAACGTTATAAGTCGGCTTTTGATTTCTTTAACTTAAGAACTCATGTTTGAGTTATCCTATTATTAATAGAAAGCCCTAAATTTGTGTCAAACTTCGATTCTCATTATTTTCTTTTTAAGTTATCGAAATTTATCGATTTCTTTTGGATTCTCGTACATAAAGTACTATGTTGTTTACGTTTGGGGTTTTGTTTGTCGGCACAACATAAATATAACCATTCAACACCATACACAACATAAACTATACTAAAGCATTAGAAAATCCTAATTTCTAACATAATACCCAACTATTTTGTATGTGTGCATGAGTGTTCCATTCATTCATCATAATCACAACAGTTCATTCTAAATTTATAAATTAACTATCATGGCATCATTCACAATTAAAATCAACTCATACTTAACCATTTTGCTATATTTTCGATAATTAACAATAATTAGCATAAGTATCCAATAAATTCCAATAAAATCATGATATGCTCCTATCATACCATAGAATTTAATTATCAACTGAATACCATCAATTAAAATTTTAAACCATGAGTTAACAACATGAAAATTTTCGGCAATTTCAAGTTATAGAACATTGATGTTCAATAAATTTCACAAAAATCATATCATGCTTATATCATATACTAAATATGAAATATCATTTCATATCATACATTAAAATTTAAACACATGCTTATTTTTCTTAATATATTTTTGGTAATTTCAAAATTTACACATTTAGGATCAATAAATTCTACCCATTTCACAACATGTTTATAATATGAAATAAACATGGAATATTAACTTTAAACAACAACTAAATATTTATAATATAAACTAAATGCTTGGAATTTTTTGTCCTTACACATATATTGTATATGTGTTCAATAAATTCCCAACAATGCATAATAGGTTCATCTTATTTCAAAACATCATAATCATATTATTTTTGACAAATAAAAAGCAAATAAACTTTAAAATATATTCTATTATTTTCAGCCATTTTGAGAAAAAATAGGAGGAGCGTTTCAATAATTCCAAGATTAATATATGATGTTCATATCATATAACACTATATCTCAAATATTTCTCAACAAATAAAATCAAACAATGGCTTAAAAATACTTAAATAAATTCTTCCATTTTGTGAAAAATAGGAGTAGTGTTTCAATAATTTCAAGATTAATATATGATGTTCATATCATATATTAAACACTATATCTCAACTATTTTCCAACGAATAAAATCAAAATAAATACAAGAAAATTCAAAAAATTCTCATATTTATTCTACATGCTCCTAACACATCAACAAGAAACAATATGAGATAATATTCACGAAAACATGCTTATCTTCTATGAAACAATTCTAACAAAAATCAAAAAATACCAAACATGCTCCAACAAATTTCAAACTTTAAACACAGCCTTAGAACACATTTCTAAGCATATTTCATTCATGAATTGAGAGCATTTGGTGGCTCAAAAGCCACGAAAAGGAGGGAGGCCAAAACTAGGGCTTTAAATGAAAAAAATTCTAAAAAAAAATTCCACTCCATTAAGATGGAAGAGGATGACGAATACTACCTTTTTATGGTCTTAGAAACTTATTTTGAGAGTTGGAATGGAGGTTTGAAGCTTGGAGAAGGTGAAGAAATTTGAAAAACAAAGATGAAAGTTTGTTCCAAATAGAGAGAATGAGAGACGCGGTTTAGCTACTGTATTTTGCAGAAAATTAGCTATTGTAAGCTCATATGGGATGCCCTTCGTGGTAGTTGGGAGAAAGACTAATCAAATTAACCGATTTGGCATGTTAATACCGACTCTTTAAGTTTTATCGCGCTTTCGATTGATTTCTCAGAACCTTAAGATTATATTTTCTTAAATAGCCTTAAAAGACTTATTTCATAGTTTATAATAATTTTATGAAGTTCGGATGGCATCCGGTAAGTCAATTCCGAATTATCGCGGAAAAACCGCGTCCGGCGATTAAATTATGCTCATTCGAAATTCTATTGAATTCTTGACTTTCATAATTAATTTCAGTCTTATAAATCATTTCTTATTGATTTAGACCCTTGGTTCGAGTTTCTGTTCGTTCGGATCAGTTTAGGGTTTTTTCGGTATATATTCCCGGCGTTCGGTTAAGTTCTTCAGGACTTTCGTTCAAAATTTGATTCTTATGAATTCTAAATTCATAATAATATATTCCTCCATGATTTTGATTGTTATCATTAATTTTCATGATTAGCACTGTAATACCCCGTCCTTCCTGAGCATCAGGTTTGCATGGCACGTTTTTCGAGAAAGGTCAAAAGGTTGACTTTTTGTTTCGGTGATGCGACCATCACAAAACCTCAGGCATTGTGAAGAGTGTCTTATGAAGAATTCATAGACACTAAGTATGCAGGTTTTCGACCACCCACGAAGGTTTAACACTCCGGAGAAGTTATCGAAAACCGAACTTTTCATGGGTCTTTTAAAAGCATATCTTGTTTATAGTCGTTATGTCCGGTATTTTATTTCGAGTCCATGGGTACTAAGTTTGCTAAATTTGGAGTCCGTTTGCAAAAGTTGCGTCGCTTTTTGCGTTTTCGAAAAAGGCATTGCAAGCGGCAATGTACCGCACGCCTCCTCTTTTCCTATAAATAGGAGGCTAGGGCCTTCATTTTCAACGCTCATTTCCTTCGCTCTCGGTGTTTTCGAGCGAGCCGAGCAGCTCAGTGCACGCTGCGAAGCCACTGGAGGAGTGGGGATCGAGCCGGGAGGCTCGGCGGCGCCTTCTTACTGCTACCGCCACCACCGATAAGCCCTCCCGGCAGCCCCATTTTTCTGTTTTATCATTTTCTTGTTTTGATTCCTCCTTTCAAGAGAACGATAGCATAGAACTCGGGATTCTAAAGGGACGGGATGGGAAAAGCAATGAGGTCGCCAATTTGGTCGCCGAACCTCCGTCGAATCCGCCGCCGCCGCCGCCGTGGCTGTTGGCCGCCGATTTGGTGGTCAACGGGCCACCTTTTGGCTACGGGTCCTTTAGGTTTTGAGTTTCAGGCTATGCATTCCACTAATGTACCGATTCCGCTTTTACATTTTTGCGTTTACGCATGTCGGGATGTTTTCCGTTGCTTTGAGTTTTCTAAAGGAAGACATGCCCGGTTATCCATTTTCAACATAGCTTGTCATTCCATGTTCGTCGTTATGCATATTTCTTATGTTTCCATTTTCATGCATCGATTTTGGATGGTTTATCCTAGATCCGAGGATAGCATCGATTTTGAAGCTTCTTCACGCTAAGATTTGAGTCAACTTGCATGCATGCATATTTTGAAAGTACCCTATTATAGGTCTTGATGCCTGAATATATTTCCTTCGCATCGAGTTGATTTGAAAACCGTGAGAGTGCCAAATGTGGGTTCGTAAAGTCAAAAACCCCGCTTTGCTTCGATCTTCGTTTGGATCACGATATTGCTTTGCTTTGTGGGATGTGACCCCAAAAGTTGTTCCGTCTTGTTACGTGTACCTACCAAGCAGGTGATCGGTGAAGTCATCGGATCCGTAGACATCTCCCGGTTGACGTTTTTATGCATTACGGTTGGGTTATATATGCTTATTTTGAGTTATTTACTACGATATTTCAAAATAAAACATGTGCGGTAAAATGTTTTGGTGAAGTTATTCTTGTTCTACGATCCGAGATGTGGTTCTATTGTGATTGTGCACGGATCTCTATTCGGTGGGTTGATCACCATCTTGAGTATTGATCGTGGGGATGGACCCCAACACGTGGTTATGGTTACGAAGGGATAGACCACGAAAGTCCACACGGAAATGGTAATGAGGTGGTTATGGTTACGTGACGGGATTTGACCCACAAGTCCACACCGAGTTAGCCACCGGATATGTTCCGGGCATGGGCTGACTGGATATGTTCCGGGCCGAGATATTGTGGGCTGGCTGGATATGTTCCGGGCCGAATGAGATGAGATGGGCTGGCGGGATATGTTCCGAGCCGTGGTTCTTTTGTTATATGATGAGAACAACAGTAATAACGGATCAGGTATCGAAAAACCAAAAATCTATTTTGCTTACATAGAAGTGGATTTACGTTTTAAAACCTTCTAAGGTAAGTGCTCTGAACACGGCATCATGATTCTTTTGATTTATGATAAAACCCAACTGAGTGCGTTAGTACTCACCCCAAACTCTTTTTCAAATCTTTTCACAGATGGAGGAGTGCTGGACGGGCGACGCTGAGGGGTGGAGCTGCGGGTTCTTCATGCTATGCTTCCGCGAAGTTGTGTTATATACGTATTCTGATGTTGATGTATTCTTGTCCCTTATTTTGCTTTCTGATTGGGAACAAGATTTGCTATTATGCTGTGAGTCTCGATATGAGCATGCTATGTGGTTGACCGGTCTAGTCAACAGGGTGATGCTATTTTTTTTTTCTTGCATTACTTATTATAAATCAAGATCATGTCCATTGAAGTTATGGTATCGATATTATTCTGTTGGTGGATTGTTTGAGCACCCCTCCCCTTCAGGATATGTCCTAGTTATAGAGGAGATGCTGCCCGATTTCATGGTCACATCTTCTTATCGTGTATGTTATATGTATTCCCCATTCTTCCCCGCTTCTTAATCCCCATCCCTAATCACACCCTGGTATTCGTGCCTTCCCTCGGGAATTGGGGCATGACAGCTTCGTATCAGAGCAGTGTTCTTGGCCCTGACATCTATCTTTGTTATCTGATACCAGCTTGGTATCAGAGCGATGTTCTTGGCACCTAGTTTTCATAGTTGTTTGATATCAAAGCAGTTCGTTTGCTTTATATCTTGTACGTTCTTGAAATTGGATGTTTAGAACTTGTTCTTCTAAACTGTTTATCAGGTACAGCTACCCTCAGCTCACCGTCAGGCCGCCTCCTATAAAAAGGGGATGAGGTATGTGTTTATTTGCTGATGCTTTATGTGGTTACGTGATGCTTGATATGATCTTGGTTTCATATGTTTTGGCCTGGTAAGAGTTTACGTGATGTGGATGAGATGTGGTTGGATGGTGATATGGATGTGGAAGTGATTGTCGATGAGACGAAAGGGCCTGTGTGGCTGTGATATGGGAACCATTGATGTGGTATGATGTGATTGATATGATCATGAATGGATGATGTGAATCTATGTGTTTACATAGAAATATGTGATTGATTGAAAATCTTGTTTATATTGATAAACGAGTACTTGTAAGTGAATCCTGTATTTTCTTACGTGATTATTGTTATGAATATCCATATCGATGCCGATATGTGTTGAAAGTGAATATGTGTCTTGAGACATGATTACCCAGATGACTGGGGCAGAAAAGGAAACGTGAATATTTGTTGTTATTTTGATGAACTAACATGTAGGTTTATGGATATTCAGTGGCCCAGACAACGCTGGTTAAGATCCCACAGGATGGATGAGCAGATCCGTAAGTTCAGGGAATGTACCAGGAATGTCCATGAGCCGTTGGGAGTGTTTCTGGGGAGATTTGTTGGTTTGTGGAGGAAGATTCGAGATAGTGGAAAGGTATCCGAATACGAGGCTTACTATCGGATGACAGAAAGGCTACCGACAGGTTGGTAACCATGGACAAGAAGGCAAGGGTACGTGATGTTCCGTCGGGATCCTATCACCAGACACCTTACCTTGGATTTCACGGAGTTCCCTGCTCGAGTATGGAGACAGTGGACCGATCATCGAGGTATACCATCTGAGGAGGATGTGATCGCGAGGCACCCTCGAGGATCGATCCAGATTGATGACATGGATGATGTTCCCGAATAGCCTTTGGGAGAGCAGCCATCGCTTAGACGATCGCCAGTTCATCAGGATACACCAGTCACTACACCTCCATCTACGATCCTCACTTTCAGACGGACCAGGAATGATTTTGAGGCAGGACCCTCCCAGGTGAGAGAAATAATCCACCCGACTGTGGCAGAGAAGAGACCCAGAATCAGAATCATAGTACCACCGAACAGTATCAGGTTGGCCTCCCGGGAAGGAGATTCTGAGGAGGAGGAAGACCCGGAGGAAGACGAGGAGGACAGTGAGGACTCAGAGGACCCGGTGATCCAGATAGCGGATGACTCAGATGAAGTCGAGCATGTTGAGGAAGGGCAAGCGCCAGAGACTGGAACCCAGGAACATCATTCACCTGAGACTCAGGCGATCAGGGCACAACTTGGATGGGATCATACCCATGAGAGGCTTGCTTCCATGCAGGATCGCTTTACCGAAGCAGCAGCCCGATTCCAAGCCCTAATAGGAAGGGAGAGAGAGGATGAGGAAAGGCAGAATGGAACCATTGAAACAAGCGGAGAGTAGTGGACGGATATGGAGGACAGAGATCTGGGTAGTCAGTGTGTACAGTGACAGTCGCAGAGTCTGCTATAAGCATGGACAGAGCGGCATCTTTTGGCAGTAACCGGAGTCAGATTCTTTTGCTCATATCTGACCTTTTTGACTGACATACCTTGATCTTATATTTTGACAGTCCTTTATGGACAATACTGATACTAACGCTGTCTATGACAGGATGTTTATGTTTGATGCTTATATGTGATATGAGCTATGCCATGATGATATATGATCTATGTGATGTGTGATGATGATGTTATGTGAAATACATAACGATGATGTGTTGGCAGATTGCATGTTTATATTTGATCGTGATATGTGGCATATGTGATGATATGTGGTTTTGGGTGATGATATATGTTATGCGATGATACCCGGTAATCTATGCGAAAGTGTTTCTAATGTTTCAAACGTCGGTACAGAATGCCGAGAACAAGGAACTAGGGGAACAATAACGTGGAAGAAGCCCAAGAACCACCTTTGGTTCAGCGGCATGCGATCGAGAGTTTTCATAGGCAGAATCCCCCTACGTTCGACGGTCTCGACGAACCGATCGACGCTGAGAACTGGATACGATCCACCGAAAGGATCTTCGAATACATCGGCTGCAAAGAAGCAGAGAAGCTGAATTGCACGATCTTTCGCCTAACCGATGGTGACTTCCGTGGGAACTGTAGAGAACCCTAACACCAGGACAGTGGGGAAGGTATACGTGGGAAGATTTCAAGGAAGAACTCATGGAAAAATACGTGCCTGGCGTTTATAGGCAGAGAAGGCAAAACGAGTTCTGGAATCTTCGTCAAGGGAGAAGGACGGTCACCGAGTACGATCGCTCGTTCAATCGTCTGTCGCGTTATGCTATGTACCGTCGGTGCGAGGCTGCCGAGGCGCATGTGTTCGAGAGAGGACTCACCGAGATCGAATTTTCTCGTCGATCGGGGAGATTTGACGTATGCGCAGTCCTTGAACCGGGCTTTAAACATTGAGTCAATGTTGCCCTAGGAGAGAACGATACCACCCGGACAGCCAACTGACGGAGGAAGAGGTAAGAGGAAATGGGAAGATCGAGGGAAAGGCAATCAGGTGTTCCAAGGGAACCAGAGCGGTCCAGTGATTCCGAGGAATCTGGGTATTCAGGAAAGAGAAAGGCAACCTTGGGGAAGGAATTTCCAACCCATGCGGCAGTGGGGGTAGGGTGTGGAAAAACCTTGGTGCCAGAAATGCCAGAGGAATCATTTGGGCGAGTGCAGGCAAGGTAACGTTGAGTGTTATCATTGTAGGAAGTCTGGACATTATGCCCGGGATTATCCATTTGGAGGTCCAGCAGTGCAGCCGCCAGTGAGACAGCATCCAGCTCCGCAGAGGCAGAACCAAGCTCCGCCGAGGACGAACCACGAGGGTGAGGTCACCCTAGGCCGACAAACCAAAGGTCACCACACAAGCAAGCGTGTGCGCGCTTGATCGCGGCAGCAAAGACAAGCTCCCAAAAATCTTGCAGGTATAATCCATATGAGTGATATACCCGTTTTCTCTTTGTTTGATACAGGAGCCTCACATTCTTTCATTTCGAGAATCGCGTGTGAGAGGTTGGGTTTGGTACCCAAGGAATCACAGAGTACCCTGGAAATTAGCATCCCATCAGGGGAAGTGCTAAAGTGGAAAAGCACAGGGCAACTATACGTTGTCTCGAGAGAGAAGTTGCTTTTCGAACAGCCGAAGGAGTGGAAGTTTGTTTCCACGACATAAGGATGGGTGTTTGCGTGCCTATGATCTCAGCACTGAAGGCAGTGAGGATGATCAGGAAGGGAAGCTGTCAAACTTTCTTAGTAAGTTTGATAGGGCACGATGAACCGCGCAAACAGTTGTAAGAGGAGCCAGTGGTGTGTGAATATTCGGACGTGTTTCTCGAGGACTTTCCAGGCTTGCCGCCTGATAGACAAGTCGAATTCACGATTGATCTGGAACCAGGAGCAGCGCCAGTATCAAAGCCACCATACAGAATGGCACCTAAAGAATTACAAGAACTGAAAGCGCAGTTGCAGGAGTTGTTGGATCTAAGTTTTATCCGACCTAGCGTGTCGCCGTGAGGAGCGCCAGTTCTGTTCGTCAAGAAGAAGGATGGGTCAATGTGGATGTGTATTGACTACAGAGAGCTGAATAAGCTGACGATCAAGAACAGATATCCTCTTCCAAGGATCGACGATCTGTTTGACCAACTCAAAGGAGCAAGTGTCTTCTCCAAGATCGATTTGAGGTCAGGCTACCATCAGCTGAAGATCAGGAAGGAGGACATTGTGAAGACCACGTTCAGAACAAGGTATGGGCACTACGAGTTCATCGTGATGCCATTTGGTTTGACCAATGCGCCATGGTCTTCATGGATCTGATGAATCGAGTTTTCATCGATCCGGATAGTTTCGTCTTGGTTTTATCAATGATATTCTCATCTATTCCAAGAATGCAGAGTTGCATAGAGAACACCTCCGTACCATTCTGGAAACGTTACGAGTAGAGAGGTTGTATGCCAAGTATAGTAAGTGCGAGTTTTGGCTCAAAGAAGTGATGTTTCTTGGACATCGTGTCGAGAAGGAATCAAAGTCGACCCGTGAAGGTTGAAGCGGTAAGTAATCGGAAGGTTCCGACTAATGCCAATGAGGTTCAAGCTTTCTCGGCTTGGCGAGGATATTATAGACGTTTCATCGAAGGATTTTGAAGTTGACAAGGCCGATGACGCAATGTACTCGTGAAAAGGATTAAGTTTTCATGGTCCGAAGCTTGTGAAGCAAGTTTCCAAGAGTTGAAGAAGAAGCTAACAACCGCTCCAGTGTTAGCCGTACCGGAAGGGAACGATGGGTTTGTGGTCTACACCGATGCATCAAAGCATTGATTTAGGTTGCGTTCTTATACAGAACGGGAAGGTTATAGCTTACGCGTCTCGTCAGTTGAAGCCGCACAAGTTGAGCTACCCAACTCACGACCTGGAGTTAGCAGCAGTCGTTCAAGCGTTGAAGATTTGGAGGCACTATCTCTATGGAGTTAAGTGTGAGATCTTCACAGATCATAAGAACCTCAAGTACTTCTTTGAACAAAAGGAGCTGAACATGAGGCAAAGGAGATGGCTAGAGTTGGTAAAGGATTATGATTGCTCTATCAGCTACCACCCGGGGAAAGCCAATGTCGTAGCAGATGCCCTTAGTCGCAAGTCGAGAGCAAAGTTGGGATATCTTCTTACGCGAGAGAAGGAGCTTATTCGAGATTTCGAGAAGCTCAGACTGAAGTGATTCACCCGCGGAATCGGTAAGGATTCGTCGCACTTTGACAAATGAACCGACTGAGAGAAGCCATCGTGAGCGCGAACGAGGAGACGAGTTCTTGGAAAGGATGCGTTTGAAAGCAAGGCTAGAAGATAGCAAGGGGTTCACTAAGCGAAGACAACGCTATTATTCCGAGGAAGGTTATGTGTGCCACTCAATAGGGAATTGAGAGATAAGATCATGAGTGAAGCTCATGAGGCACCATATACAGCTCATCCTGGAAGCACCAAAATGTACAGAGACCTTAAGAGGAACTTTTGGTGGGAAGGGATGAAAAATGATGTAGTCGCGTTTGTGGAACGTTGTTTGGCTTGTCAGCAAGTGAAAGCTGTGCACCAACGTCTGTCAGGTTTGTTGCAACCGCTACAAATCCCAGAGTGGAAATGGGATCATATCGGTATGGATTTTGTGGTGAGTTTTCCAAGGTCAGCGCGAGGAAACACCGCTATATGGGTTGTCGTTGATAGACTGACGAAGTCAGCTCATTTCTTACCGATTCGGATGACGTACGGGTTAGATAAGCTTGCTCAGCTTTACGTTAGAGAGATCGTACGGTTACATGGTGTGCCGGTATCGATTACATCATATCGTGACCCGAGGTTCACGTCAAGGTTTTGGAGGAGTCTGCAGGAAGCCATGGGGACCAAGTCAATCTCAAGATGACCTTCCATCCTCAGACAGACGGTCAGTCGGAAAGGACGATTCAGGTCTTGGAAGATATGCTGCGAGCAGTCGTGGCCGACAGAGGAGGAAATTGGGAAGAGGTACTACCTTTGGTGGAGTTTGCCTATAACAATAGTTATCAGGCCACCATAGGAATGGCTCCCTATGAAGCGTTGTACGGAAGGAAGTGTCGATCGCCACTTTATTGGGACGAAGTGGGCGAGATAAAGATGTTAGGACCCGAGATGGTTCAGCAGACGGTCGAGGTTATCGATCAGATCAAGCGAAGGATCAAGGAAGCTCGGGACAGGCAGAAGTCCTATGCGGACAAGCGTCGTACGGATCTTCAGTTCATGATCGAAGATCGCGTTTTCCTTAAGGTTTCCCCGACGAGAGGAGTCGTGCGTTTGGGGAAGCGAGGTAAGTTACGACCGTGGTTCGTTGGACCTTTCGAAGTTCTCGAGAGAATAGGCCCCGTTGCCTATAGGTTAGCTTTGCCGCCTAGCATCGGAGATGTGCATGACGTGTTTCACGCTTCTCGCCGAGAAAGCGTGTTCGACCCAAAACACGTGATCAAGCATGACCAAGTGGTTCTTGCTCAGGATCTGAGTTACGAAGAAAGACCAATGGCTATTTTGGAACGAGAAGTGAAGGAGTTGAGGAACAAGCAGATTCCGCTGGTGAAAGTGTTGTGGAATCACCATGGCGAAGAGGAAGCTACGTGGGAGTTGGAAGACAAGTTCAGGGCTCAGTACCCTGAGTTGTTTCATCCACGTGTTTGAAATTTTGGGGATGAAATTTTTTTTCTAAGGAGGGAGGGATGTAATACCCCGTCCTTCCTGAGCATCAGGTTTGCATGGCACTTTTTCGAGAAAGGTAAAAAGGTTGACTTTTTATTTTGGTGATGCGACCAACATGAAACCTTAGGCGTTGTGAAGAGTGTCTTATGACGAATTCATAGACACTAAGTATACAGGTTTTCGACCACCGACGAAGGTTTGGCACTCCGGGGAAGTTATCAAAAAACCGGACTTTTCATGGGTCTTTTAAAAGCATATCTTGTTTATAGTCGTTATATTCGGTATTTTATTTCGAGTCCATGGTTACTAAGTTTGCTAAATTTGGAGTCTGTTTGCAAAAGTTGCGTCGCTTTTTTGCTTTTTCGAAAAATGACCGCTTATGCATGCGGCTGCAAGACCCTTTTTCCTATAAATAGGAGGCTAGGGCCTTCATTTTCAACGTTCATTTCCTTCGTCTCTCTGTGTTTACGGACGAGCCGAGCAGCTCCAGGTACGCTGCGAAAGCGCTGGAGGAGTGGGGATCGAGCCAGGGAGGCTCGGCGGCGGTGCCATTGCGCTGCTGCCGGCCACCACCGCCGATCAGCCCCTTCCCGACAGCCCCATTTTTCTTTTTTTATCCTTTTCTTGTTTTGATTCCGCCTTTCAGTAGAACGTATAGCATAGAACTCGGGATTCTAAAGGGACGGGACGAGAAAATGGCCGGAGGCCGGCCAATTTGGCCGCCGAACCTCCGCCGAATCGCCGCCGCCGTCGTGGCTGTTGGCCGCCGATTTGGTGGTCAACGGGCCACCTTTTGGCTACGGGTCCTTTACGTTTTGAGTTCCGGGCTATGCATTCCACTAAAGTACCGATTCCGTTTTTCTGTTTTTCGCGTTTCTGCATGTCGGTTTTCCGTTGCTTCAAGTTTTCTAAAGGAAGTACATGCCCGGGTTATCCATTCTCAACATAGCTTGATATTCCATGTTCGTCGTTATGCATATTGCTTATGTTTCCATTTTCATGCATCGATTTTGGATGGTTTATCCTAGATCTGAGGATAGGCATCGATTTTTGAAGCTTCTTCGCTGCTAAGATTTGAGTTAACTTGCATGCATGCATATTTTGAATGTATCCTATTATAGGTCTTGATGCCCTGAATATATTTCCCTTCTGCATCGAGTTGATTTGAAAACCCGGAGAGTGCCAAATGTGGGTTCAGAAAGTCGAAAAACCCCGTTTTGCTTCGATCTTCGTTTGGATCACGATATTGCTTTGCTTTGTGGGATGTGACCCCAAAAGTTGTTCCGTCTTGTTACCAGGTACCTACCAGTGCGATCGGTGAAGTCATCGGATCCGTAGACATCTCCCTTGGACGTTTTCTGCTTCGGGTTGGGTTATATATGCTTATTTTGAGTTATTTACTCTGATATTTCAAAATAAAACATGTGCGCCGTAAAATGTTTTGTTGAAGTTATTACTGTTCTCTGATCCGAGATGTGGTTCTATTGTGATTGTGCACGAATCTCTATTCGGTGGGTTGATCACCATCTTGAGTATTGATCGTAAGGGGATAGACCCCGAACACGTGGTTATGGTTCTGAAGGGGAAAGACCCCGAAAGTCCACATGGAAATGGTAATGAGGTGCTTATGGTTCTGACGGGGATTTGACCCCTGAAGTCCACACCGAGTTAGCCGGCTGGATACGTTCCGGGCATGGGCTGACTGGATATGTTCCGGACAAGATATTGTGGGCTGGCTGGATATGTTCCGGGCCGAATGAGATGAGATGGGCTGGCGGGATACGTTCCGAGCCGTGGTTCTTTGGTTCTATGATGAGAACAACAGTAATAACGGATCAGGTATCGAAAAATGAAAAATCTATTTTGCTTACATAGAAGTGGATTTACGTTTTAAAACCTTCTAAGGTAAGTGCTCCGAACACGGCATCATGATTCTTTTGATTTATGATAAAACCCAACTGAGTGCGCTAGTACTCACCCCAAACTCTTTTTCAAATCTTTTCACGTATGGAGGAGGGCTGACTCCAGGCGGCGAGGGGTGGAGCTGCGGGTTCTTCATGCTATGCTTCCGCGATGTTGTGTTATATACGTATTCTGATGTTGATGTATTCATGTCCCTTATTTTGCTTTCTGATTGGGAACAAGATTTGCTATTATGCTGTGAGTCTCGATATGAGCATGCTATGTGGTTGACCGGTCTAGTCAACAGGGTGTAATGCTATTTTGTTTTCTTGCATTACTTATTATAAATCAAGATCATGTCCATTGAAGTTATGGTATCGATATTATTCTATTGGTGGATTGCTTGCGCACCCTCCCTTCGTGATATGTCCTAGTTATAGAGGAGATGCTGCCCGATTTCATGGTCACATTTTCTTATCGTGTATGTTATATGTATTCCCCCTTCTTCCCCGCTTCTTAACCCCCATCCCTAATCACTCCCCGGCATCCATGCCTTCCCTCGGGAATTGGGGCATGACAAGCACGGACTGAAAGTTGATCCGGCTCGTGAATAGTACTTTTGAGACTGACCGGGCAAGCATGCCCGAAAATTCCAATTCTTTGGCTTCTCACATGTTTTCGTGAGACGATTCTAGAAATGAAATCATTTTGTTGAGATTCATTCTCGATCTTTCATTTTATGTTCAGGCTATTCAGGAAACCCTAATTCGGTTGGACTAATCACTAGTTTTCGATCTCCGAATCGATTCTAATTCATTTCGTTGGTTACCTCAAACATATTTAAGGTCTAAGCACCACAAGTAATTGGTTTAATCTTCACTAATAAAAGTTTTAAATTTTTCGGGTTATTACAGAGAGAGATATTAACGTGTAGGATGGAAGAAGGAAGTTCATTCCATGAACATGTCTTTCACATGACTCATCTTATGGATAGTCTTGTTCAGTTGGGAGGAGGTATCGATGGTGAAGCCATGGTCGATATCATCCTAACACACTGCCAAGTCTTTAGAAAACTTTCACATAAACACGATCACGAGCAAGAAGGAGTATACACTCAGTCAGTTGCTCAACAATCTCGTGGCAGCGGAAGGCGTCATGGATAAATGAGCACATGCCCTTGCTCACACATCTAAGGGCTCCAATGTTCCATCGAAAGGTGGAAGGTGAAAGAAGGGTGCCAAAGGTGGTAAAGGCAAAGGAAACAGTGGAAGCAGTGAGAGCACGAGCATGAATGCCACCGGCGGCGTGAAAAAAGCCAATGGAAAGGGACAGGTGCTATAAAACTAGGCATTAGAAGGCTAAGTGCCCTATGCTCAAGGCTTAACGTACGATATTAGCTCTAGTAACGGAAACATGTTTAGTAACTTGTTCTACTCATTTATGGGTAGTAGATACATGTGCGACTGATCATGTTTGTTACACCTTGCAGGGATTCTTGCGGACAAGGCAGCTGAGTAATGGCGAGATAACCATCTCCATGGGTAACGCGGTAAAAGTCGAGGTTGTTGTTGTCAGAGATATTTCTTTATGCTTTGATAGGACAATTTTACTATTAAGAGATGTTCTTTATGTGCTAGAGTTTCGACGGAACCTTATTTCTGTTTCTAAACTATTTATTCATGGTTATTCTGTTCTTTTTTATAGTTGTGTTTCTATCATGAGAAATGACGAGTTTATTTGTGGAGACACATTATATAATTCTCTTTATACTATGTTACATCTACTACATCCAACCATAAGAGATAAAGTTTTCTTCCCAAGAGGACTATACATATCTTTGGCATCTTAGATTAGGTCACATCAATCTAAATAGGATCCAAAGAATGGCTAAGAATTGAGCATTGGGGGAATTCACGGTTACTCTGTTCCCAGTCTGCTAATCATGTATAGAAGGAAAGATGTCGATCATACCCTTCAAAGCGAAAGGGTATAGAGCCAAAGATGTGTTAGAATTAGTCAATTCTGACCTATGTGGACCGATGTTTACACAAGCTCATGGAGTGTACGAGTACTTTGTCACTTTCATTGACGATTACTCAAGGTACGGATATGTATACCTGCTTCATTGCAAGTATGAATGCTTTGAGAAATTCAGAGAATTTAAGGTGGAAGTGAAAACGAAGCTAAGTAAGAATATCAAGTCACTGCGGTCTGATCACGGTGGCAAATACCTCAGCAATGAGTTTATGGACTACCTGGTGCAGTGTGGGATTAAGTCCCAGCTCACTACACCGGGCAAACCGCAGTAAAAACGGTATGTCAGAGCGAAGAAATAGGACTCTCTTAGAGATGGTTAGATCAATGATGAGTTATGCAACCTTGCTTGTTTCGTTCTAGGGGTATACCTTAGAAACAACTACATATTTGCTCAATCTAGTATCATCCATGTCAGTCGACAAGACCCCTTTCGAGTTATGGTTTGGAGAAAGTCTAGTGTAAGCCATATAAGGATTTGGGGCAGTCCAGCACATGTGTTGAACAAGAAGGCTGATAATTCAGAGTATAGATCTGACGCATGACTGTTTGTAGGATATCCTAGAGGGATAAAAGGTGGTTATTTCTAAAGTCCTAAGGATCAAAAGGTCATTATTAGCACCAACATCCGATTATTAGATGAGGACTACAAGAAAAACCACAAATCCAGAGTTGAAATCATTCTTCAAGAAATGGAAAATGATCGTATTCCACCACTGATTCCGTAACATATACAAGATGTCGAGTCTAGTGGGAGGGATCGACGCCAGATACTTTAAGAGATTGAAGTGGGTCGAGATTCACTATGGATAATGGCTGTACAAGTGGCGCCTACCCAAAAAGTTGTGCAAGATAGGGCACCACAAGTTACTGCACTCACCGTTGCCATTGTGCTAGTAGTACCTTGTCGTAGTGGGAGGATTATGTGATAACCATATCGATTTATGTTCGTGGTGAATCTTTGGATTTAGTCCCAATAGACGAACAAGCCATAATCGACACATGGACATATAACGAGATGATACAAGATATAGATACGGAAGCATGACACACCGCTATGGACTTAGAGATTGAGTCCATAACCGCTATGGATGTATACAAGAAAATACCTCTACCAGATGACAAGGAAGCCATAGGTAGTAAGTGGGTATACAAGAGGAAAAGAGATTCTGATGGAGAGGTTTCGGCTTTTAATGCCAGGCTTGCGACGAAATGGTATAAACAGATTGAGGAGATCAATTACGATGATACCTCTTCGCTTGTAGCAATGCTCAAGTCCATCAGAATTCTTCTAGCCATAGTAGCTCATTTAAACCGAGAGGTTTGACAAATGGATGTGAAAATCGCTTCCTTAAACGGTTTCCTTGAGAAAAGTCGAGACATGTATATGCAGCAACCCAAAGGTTATATGAAGAAAAGTGAGGAGCATCTAGTGTGGAAGCTTAAGAAGTCCATTTATTGACTTAAGCAAGCTTCCCGATCATGAAACTTACGGTTGACGAGGTGGTAAAAACCAATGGTTTTACCTAGTTTCCTAGCGAGAATTGCGTGTATCGTTTAGATATCAATGGTGACGTGGTATTTCTTGCACTTTACGTAGATGGCATCCTTCTAGTTGGCAACAATCTGAAGCTGTTATCAAAAGAAAATAGTTGGTTATCCGATCAATTTCAGATGAAAGACTTAGGAGATGCAGCATATATTCTTGGGATCAAGGTTTACCGAGATCGCATGAGAAAAATATTGAATTTATCTCAGGTATCTTATGTTGATACTGTGATTACTCGTTTTAGCATGCAAACCGCTAAGAATGGATAGTTACCCTACAGACACGGCGTTCCTTTATCTAATGAGCAGTCGACGAAGATTGCAAAGAAGAGAGAGAGAGAAAATGAGACATGTTTCGTACTCTTTCACCGTAGGAAGTCTCATGTATATGATGTTGTGCACGAGGCCTGATAGCTGTTATGTGTTAGGCATTGTTACAAGATATCAGTCTAACCCTGGACAAGCTCATTGGACTGCAGTAAAGCATATACTCAAGTACCTGAAAAAGACTCAAGATTATAGGCTAGTTTACCAGGTAGATAGCCTAATACCTTTAGGTTGTTCAGACTCGGATTTTTAAGTTGACCGTGATGAGAAGAAGTCTACCTCAGGGTATGTGTTCACCTTGGGAGGTGGAGCCGTATCTTGGCGGAGTGCAAAATAGCAGTGCATTGCAGACTCCACCATGGAAGCCGAATATGTAGCCGCATCAGAGGCTGCTAAGGAGGAGGTTTGGTTCAAGAAATTCCTCATGGATCTAGATGTGGTACCTCGTTAGCTCAAGAGTATCATAGTGTTCTGTGATAACTCTTGTGCAGTAGCAAACTCGAAGGAACCACGAACCCATAAGGCGACAAAACACATAGAGAGAAAGTACCACATCATACGAGAAATCGTACGACGAGGAGATGTGCTTATAGAGAAGATTGGTAATGCGGACAATCTAGCTGACTCATTCACAAAACGTCTGCCGCAAATAGTCTACGAAGAGCATGTTTGAGGACTTAGATTGCGTAAAATGACACCCACTTAGAAAGGAAAGTTTTGTATAAGTGGGAAAACAAAGTGATGGTGTTGTTTGTAATAGCTAGTAGGGAGACACGTTGTATACTAAAAAGTTTCATTTAGTATAAGTAGAAGATTGTTGGATTTGTATACTGAAAGCATAATGGTTGAGCTTGTATACAATGTTTGCTATTACCACTATTATAATCATTTATCTAAATTGTTTACTTGATTGCATATGTTGTCACATTATCTCATACAATAGTTAGATCATATAGTGTGTAGAAGATCACAGAAGTTTGTATGATTGGTTAGGCTAGTTGAGATATAAAAAGGATCGCAACTGAGACAACTTGAGGATGAGTTGTCGGTATAGGCTGCAATATAGATAAGAAGTGACTGGACTTGGTAGCTTGTTGTAATATCCCTAAAAATTTTAAACTTTAATTAGTGATGATTAAACTAAATATTTATTGTGCTAAGACCTTAAATATATTTAAGGTGACCAACGAAATGAATTAGAATCGATTCGGAGATCGAAAACTAGAGAAATCAAAAACTAGTGACTAGTCAAACTGGATTAGGGTTTCCTGAATAGCCGAAATATAGAATGAAAGATCTAGAACGAATCTCAACAAAAGGATTGCGTTTCTAGAACCTTCTCAAGAAAACTTGTGAGAAGCCAAAGAGTTAGAATTTTCGGGCATACTTGCCCGGTCAATCTCAAAATACTATTCACGAGCCAGATCAAATTTTTAGTCAGTGCTAATCAGTGAAATTAATGAGAATAATTAATATCATTAAGGAATATATTATTAGGAATTTAGATTCCATAAGAATAAAATTCTGAACGAAATTCCTGAAGAACTTAACCAAATGGCCGGGTATATATACCGAAGAAATCATAAACTGATCCGAACGAACCGAACTCAAACCAAGGTCTAAATCAATAAGAAATTATTTATAGGACTCAAAATAATTATGAAAGCTCAAGAATTTAATAGAAATTTGAATGAACTTAATTTAATCGTCGGATATCGTTTTTCCGCGATAATTCACAATTGACTTACCGAATGCAATTCGAACTTCATGAAATTATTATAAACTATGAAATAACTATTTTTAAGTCCATTTAATAAAATTAAACCTTAAGGTTCCGAGAAATCAATCTAAAGCGCGATAAAACTTAACGATCCAGTATTAACATGCCAAATCGAAAAACTTTGACTAGTCCTCTCTCAACTACCATCAAAGACAGTCATAAGGGCTGCCCTAGCTCATTAATTCAGTCCCAAAAACCGAGCCCTCTCTCTCTTTCTCTCTTTGTAACCATTTTCTCTCTTTTGTTCTTCATTTTCCTAAGCTTTAATCCTTTATTCCCAACCATTCCAATCCTCCAAATAATTTCCTAAGACCATACAAAGGTATATCTCATCATTCTCTTCATTTATAATGGAGTATAATTTGTTTTAGATTTTGTTTTAAATTCTTTCATGAAGAATCCTAATATTCGTTCTTCATTTTTTTCATGGCTTTTGAGCCATCAAATGCTCTCAAGCCATAAATTAAATATGCTTAGAAATGTATGTTAAGGTTTTGTTAAAAGTTTAGAAATTTTTGGAGCATGTTTAGTATTTTTTGATTTTTTTAGAAAAGATAAAGCATGATTTTGTGAATGTTAGTTCATATTATTGTTTGTTGATGTATTAAGACCATATAGAACAAAGATGATAATTTTTTTTTTTTAAAGGCCAAAGCCTTTATGGGATTTTTGAGATTTATTTTGATTTTATTTGTTGAAAAATAGTTGAGATATAGTGTTTAATATATGATATGAACATCATATATTAATCTTGAAATTATTGAAACACTACTCTTATTTTTCTTCAAAGAGGCCGAAACATATATATATAATTTTTGAAGTTTATTTTTATTTTATTTATTGAAAAATAGTTGAGATATAGTGTTTAATACTCCCTCCGTCCACCAAAAACGTGCATCGATTTTGGTGGCACGGGTTTTAAGAAAACTGTAATGAGTTTAAAGTAAATGTGTATAAAAAGATGTGTCTTTGGGATAATAAATGAATATATTAATGGATTGTGAGTGTAAAAAGGTGGGCCATGAGTGTTTTTTTGTAAATAAGTGGATAAGTTGAGGGTAAAAATATAAAGTTTGTGTTTCTAAAAAAGGAAAGTGCACATTTTTGGTGGACGGACCGAAAAGGAATTAAATGCACGTTTTTGGTGGACGGATGGATTATATGATATGAGCATCATATATTACTCTTGAAATTATTGAAACACTACTCCTATTTTTTAAAATGGACCGAAAACTATATATTTATTTTAAGGTTTATTTTGATTTTTATTTGTTGAAAATAATATGATATATGATGTTTAGAAATAATATGCATCTATTATGCCTTGTTGAGAATTTATTGAACACATATACAATATATGTGTAAGGACAAAAAGAATTCCAAGCATTTAGTTCATATTATAAACATTTAGTTGATGTTTAAAGTTAATATTCCATGTTTATTGCATAATATAAACATGTTGTGAAGTGAGTAGAATTTATTAAGCCTAAATACATATATATTGTAATTACCGAAAATATTACTAAGTATTTAAGCATGTGTTTTAATTTTAATGTATGATATGAAATGATATTTCATGTTTAGTATATGATATAAGCATGATATGATTTTTGTGAAATTTATTGAACACCAATGTTCAATAAATAAAAATTACCAAAAATTTAATGCTTTTTAACTCATGGTTTAAATTTTATATGATGATATTGAGTTGGTAATTAAATTCTATAGTATGATAGGAGCATAACATGATTTTATTGGAATTTATTGGATACTTGCTAATTATTGCTAATTACCAAAAATATAGCAAAATGGTTAAATATGAGTTTGATTTTAATTGTAAATTATGCTATGATGGTTAATCTATAAGTTTAGAATGAATGGTATGTGATTATGATGGATGAATGGAACACTTATGCACACATACACAATGGTTGTGTATTATGTTAGAAATTAGGGTTTTCTAAAGCTTTATTATGGTATATGTTGTGTATGGTGTTGCATAATGTTGTATGGTTATATTTATGTTATGCCGACAAACAAAACCTCAAACGTATGAACATAGTAGTTTATGTATGAGAATCCAAAAAAAATCGATAAATTTTGATTACTTAAGAAGAAATTTATGAGAATCGAAGTTAGACACAAACTATGGTTTTCTATTAACAATAAGGTACTCAATTGTGAGTTCCTAAGTTAAAGAAACCAAAATCTGACTTACAAACGTTAAAACTCAACAACGATAACCAAATATGATATTAGATTGAGCGTTAAGACAACTCGAAACGAATAACGATTATATAATTTATACAATCTCCGACGAGTTAAGAGAAACAAACAATGTCGAAAAGTGTAAGTGATACACGCATTTTACTCCTTTATTAATGTTATATTAAGATGATTTAGATTGCTTTAAGTGTGTTTATATAGTCGATATTAATGTTTTTAGCTATCTTTGGAAGATACTGCTCTTGGGGTTCCTTTTTGTTGTTTTGTAGGCTTTCAGGTGATAATCGATGCACAAGGCAAAGATGTAACCAAATATTATGAAATGGATATGACAAGTATGGATATGAAAACTTTACAATGTTAAAGAGTATCTCGATAGGAGTCTATAGGCACAAACGGATCGTAATTCGAGAGTTCGGGGCGAGAGAGCAGGCGAAATAGCGGTCGCGCGTGCAGCGAGAGCTCGCGACCACCCTCGCTAGCCGCGAGAAAGTGCCCAGAACGTATCAGGAAGAGCTAGCGACCAGGCTCATGACGCGCGAGGCGTGACGGCCGGGCTAATTGGGGTTCAACCTGGCGCTATATATACCCCTAGGCTTGCCCATGCGCCCAACACGTAACATCACTATTTTACGTTTCCTTGAGTTTCAACATATTTTCACTTTCTTTCATTCTAGCTTTGATTTATATTCATCTAGGCTTTAGTTTTCTTTATTCTACGCATTGTAATCGCTTTGGAGAAGTTTCATCCGAAGGAATACATTATTTTCCGTTTTCTTCTTGGGTTTGGATACGAACCCAACCATTGTTCTTCCGACGCTACACTACGGGTTTTATCTATACAATTCTTATTTGTATGCTTAAATCGTATTTTATTTCAATTCATATGTCTAGCTAAATTCTTGTTCTAATCCTAGGGTTTGTATGATTCTATCCTAAGTGTCGTGATTCCTGCTAGTTGCTGTTTACCTTCCAGGCATTGATTTGTGATTCTTGGTGCTTAATAATATGTATTAATTTATGATCAATTTTGATGCATATCTAGTTGCCAGTCAATCGATCTTAAATGCAAAATACGAATAAACCTTGAGTCGTAGCTGAGATATGAACATTCGTAGGAAGCATATTCTTTGTGATCTTTTTGGTTGCTAATTTTACCTTGAGACGTATGATAATAGGAAAAATTAGTAATCTCTACAACAATTGTAAATGCTCGAAATTGTTGGTTACATATGTGATCTTCCATCTTATCCGGATTAAAATTGGTTAATAGGAGCGGGATAAACATACTGTTGTGGGTAGGATTAATACATCCCTAGGGTTAGTCTTTCAGTCTTATTATCTCTTTGAGTATTTGTTTATTTGTCTTTATTACTTTATTTTGTTCTTGACTTTGAATCTAAGATTTAAAGTCCCAAAACCTTTTCCAAAATCAAATTTGTCACTTGGATAATGATGAAGGATGATTGAGTTAGCTTTTGTATTTTCGCGTTACAATCCCTGTGGATACGATACTCGACTACCCTATCTACTTGCACGTTTTCGTGTTAGAAAATAGTGTGATCAAATTTTGGCGTCGTTGCCGGGGATTGTTTAGATTATATAGGAATAACTTGACGATTTTGAATTATTAATTCAAGTTGTAATTTTATTTTATTTGTTTTACTTGCCATAGCTAATTTCTCTCTTTCTCTCCAGGTAGTTTATGATCACAAGGTCCCAGGGACCTCCTGAGCAACCTCTAGATCCATAAATCGAAAATACCCAAAGGAGAAGGAGACGAGAAAGAAGAAGGCAAGAGATGGCAGCAATTCCTAACAACGGGGGTGAACCTCCCAAGCATGTTGCACATCTTCTGGTAGAATTTACTGAGATGCAGCGTTAGATGACGAACATGGGACTCCTCCCTGCTCCAAAGATGAGACCGCTGAACTACATGTACCGACCACCAACTGAGCAATTCCAAGGAGGTGGATGGGGCCCCGAATTAAATGCGAACAATTTCGAGCTGAAGCTGGCCCTCATAAGTATGGTACAAGGAGAGAAAATTCGGGGGAGGAGTGACTGAGGATCCAAATGCTCATCTGGAGACATTCTTGGATATATGTGACACCATCACGCAGAATGGGGTGCCACAAGATACGATCCGGATGCGCATGTTCGGATTTTCTCTGCGCAGCCAGGCGAAGGATTGGTTCAAGAGCCTGGACCGTACTGAAATTAACAGTTGGGGGAAACTTTGTGAGAGGTTTCTCTCGAAATATTTTCCGCCGGCTAAAGCGCATAAGATCATAGCCAAGATCTCCCATTTCTGCCAACAAGGATATGAATCTTTATTCGAGGCATGGGGAATTTTCAGGGGTTTATTGAGAAAGTGCCCTCAACATGGATTTTCCAAAGAGCAGCAGATAACGCAATTCTATAGTGGATTGACACTTCACACGAGAAGCATCGTGAATACGTCGGTAGGGGGATGCCTGTTGAATCGTCGAGTGGAGGAGGCCAGCCAAATTATAGAAGAGATGGCTGCCAACATTTATCAATGGCCCATGGAGAGGACGCCAGTGGTTAAAGCAGCTGCCGTAGAGGTCGACTCGAGATACGACGATCTCATGGAGAAGTTCATGTTTTTGAAGAGCCAGTTCGAGACGGAAGACGTAAATTTTATAAATCAGAGGAATCGTCCTTGGGGAAATCCGGCATACCATCCTAACAACAGGAATCATCCTAATTTGTCGTATGCCAACCCCAATAACTTCCAACAACCTCTAGCAGGTTTCACAGTGCAGAATGGGATGATTCAGGAGCCGAAGAAGCAGAGCTTAGAAGAGATGATGCAACAGTTGGTTATGAGCAACCAACAACTGGAGACGTTGTAGAACTCGTTCATCAGTACTACTGGTCAAAGGATTACGCATCTGGAATCCACCGTGGCAGCCATGGGCAAACACCTGAAGATAATGGAGAACCAGAACGGTTAGATAGCTGCACAGCAGAATGCACAACAAAAGACGGGCCAATTCCTTAGCACTACGGAAGTAAACCCAAAGAATCAGTGTTTGGCCATCCAACTGAGGGGTGGAAAAGCATATCAGAGTCAACCGGAACGAGAAGACGGACGTGCACGAAATGAAGAGGATCTCGCGACCGAGCTAGCGACCGCTAGCCTGGCCGCGAGGAAAGAGGCAGAACGTTTGCCCGAGAAGCTAGCGACCGGCCTAGCGGCCGCTAGGCCGACCGCGAGAAACAGTCCAGAGAGCCCTGACGAAGAGCTAGCGACCGACCTAGCGACCGCTAGGCCGGCCGCGAGGAAAGAGACAGAACGTCTTCCGGAGAAGCTAGCGACCGCCAGGCCGGCCGCGAGAAATAGTCCAGAGAGCCCTGCCGAAGAGCTCTCGATCGAGCTAGCGACCGCCAGCCCGGTGATCACTCACTTTTCTGTCTGGCGTGCAAGTATATAGGTAAGGCAGTATCGTATCCACAGGGATTGTAACACGAAAACACAGAAGCTAACTCAATAATAATTCATCATTATCCAAGCAACGATATTTGGTTTGAAAGGTTTTAGGGCTTGGATATTAAATCAAAGCAAAGGTAGCAAATTGAAAATAAGCGAAAGCAATAAATACTCGAGGAGATAACAATCTAGAAAGACTAACCCTAGGGATGCAAAATCCTACCCACAACGTATGTTTATCCCGCTCCTATTAACAAATTTTAATCCGCACAAGATGAAAGATCACATATGTAACCAACAATTTCGATTCGACAATTGTGGCGATTGATTACTAATTTTCCCTATTATTGTTACGTCTCTATGTGAAAATAAGCAACTCTAAAAGGATCACAAAGAATATGCTTCCTACGAATGTTCCTATCTCAGCTACGGACGAAAGCGTTCCGAAGCATCGACAATGCGTAAAACTAAAGTCGAACAATGGAAAACTAATGCTAGAATAAATCTAAATCAAAGCTAGAATGAAAATATATGAAAAATAGTGAAAAACTGAAGAAAGAGGTCTAAAATCGCGTTGAGTCCGGTTGGGGGCGCGAGGGGGCGAAGCCCTATTTATAGAATTAGGGTGGAAACCCTAATTTTTGACTTTGCCGACACGCTTCGCGGATGAGCTTGCGGTCGCGAGCTCGATCGCGGTCATCCTCGCTCGGTCTTCCTTCGTTTTCTCGGCTGGCACGCGCTCGCTAGTTAGCCTCGCGACCTAGCTCACGGTCGCTAGGTGTGGTCGCGAGAAATCGGGCAGTAGCTCTTTTCGCACGTTGGGTAGCTCGCGGGCACGTCTCGTGGTCGCTGGGAGTGGACACATCGCATGGAATTTACTCGCGGCCGACCTAGCGGTCGCTAGGATGTTCGCGAGCCATCAGTTTTGCGTAGTTCTCGCGCTCGTGCTCGGGCTGGCGGCCGCAAAGGCGGTCGCTAGGCCCTGTTTTCAGCCTTCTGTCGCTCGTGCTTCGTACCATGCTTCGATTTTCAACTTATAAGCCTACAAAACACCAAAAATGAACCCAAGAGCAGTATCTTCCAAGAATATGTAAAATCATTGAGATCTAAGACATAAACACACTTTATTGATCTAAAATCATCTTTAAATATCAACAATAAACGTGTAAAATGCGCGTTTATCAAACCCCCCAAACTTAAAGCATTGTTTGTCCTCAAATAAAAACAAAACAAAAAGGAAAAAGAGACACAAGAAAAGATCAACGAGCGTAAGCAAAGGTGATTAACACAATCAAGCCTCAGAAATATCTCAAAGCTCAAAATCATTAGCACACATGACGACATTAGTCAACTCGACAATGTACAGCCATTGAAAGCAAAAAATCCCATTCAATTCAACCCTCACAACGGCATGTGTGTAAAATATAGAGTACACTCAAACTCTTAAAGAAATTAAGGACGTGTATACACTCAAAAATTAATGCAATGTAAAATCTTACCATAGGCTTGCCGTTTCTCTAATATCTCCACCACATCAAATGCGTTCAAATTATGATCAAAAAGGGCTTTTCATAGGTTGTAATGTAGGCTCATTGGTTAAGGTATGATAATATATGGCTAGGTGACTTAAACTTTACTCCAATCACCCCTATTCATACATTCAAAACATATGGACGTTGTCCATTTCCCATTTTCTTTCCAACATGCTAAATCAACGTTTATGCACATAAGGTACCTTATACTTTGATAACGAAAACCCTTTATGCTCACATTTTCTCCAACAGGATCCGGTGCATGCAAATCGAAGGGCTGACCCCGTTGATATCAGAAATAGTCCACCCAATCGCAGACTTATATTGTTTCAGCACAACCATCAGTTTCTGTGACTCCTCATCTGTCAAAGTGCTACAAAGATGTGAGGAGAAGAATCTCGTTCTCAATTGGGAGAAGTGCCATTTCCTGATAAAGGAAGGTATGGTGCTTGGCCACAAAGTCTCGACCAAAGGTTTGGAAGTGGATCGGGCAAAGATAGTAGCAATCGAGAAACTACCTCCTCCCACAAATATCAAATCTGTGAGGAGTTTTCTCGGTCATGCGGGCTTCTATAGAAGATTCATCAAGGACTTCTCTGCGATCACGAAGCCACTGTGTGGACTGCTCTAGAAAGATACAAAGTTTGTGTTCACGAGTGAGTGCTTGGCGGCGTTTGAGAAATTGAAGCTAGCCCTGATATCGACCCCAATTTTGGTATCACCAGATTGGAGTCAACCATTCGAGCTGATGTGCGATGCTAGTGATTGGGCAGTGGGAGCTGTGTTGGGGCAGAAACGAGATAAACTTTTCCGAGTCATCTATTATGCAAGTAAGACGCTCGACTTAGCTCAAATGAACTACACTACATTACTTAGAAAGAATTACTTGCTGTGGTCTATGCTTTTGATAAGTTTAGACCTTATTTGGTGGGCACCCACACCATTGTCCACACTGACCATGCCGCCATTCGTCATCTGTTCGCCAAGAAAGACTCGAAGCCACAATTGGTGAGATGGATCCTCCTTCTTCAAGAGTTCGACATGGAGATTAAAGATAGAAAGGGCTGCGAGAATGTGGTTGCCGACCACTTATCAAGATTAGAGAAGCCAGTCGAATGAGAGGATAAGAAGATTGGGATCAAGGAGAGCTTCCCGAGACGAGCACATCTTGAGCATCGTTGATCACACACCATGGTATCTGATTTTGTAAATTACTTGGTGATTGAGTTTTGCCTCCATCGCATGCGATCCTCATCGAGAAAAAGTTTCTCCACGATGTCAAGTTTTATTATTAGGACGATCCCCATCTCTACCGCCGATGTGCCGATAGTCTGATACGTCGCTGTGTTCCCGAAGGAGAATGGGAGAACATAATCCACGAGTGCCATAGTTCTTTAAATGGAGGACATTTTGCAGCGGCCAAGACGGCGGAAAAGGTTTGCCAAAGTGGATTCTATTGGCCTTCGATCTTCAAGGATTGCCAGTCTTTTATCAAGAGTTGTGATCGCTGTCAAAGAATGGGAAACGTCACTAAGAAAGACGAGATGCTACAGAAGACCATCATGGAAGTGGAACTATTTGACGTATGGGGGATCGACTTTATGGGTCCGTTCCCCATGTCTTGTGGTTACAGGTATATCTTACTCGCTGTGGAGTATGTTTCCCGATGGGTAGAAGCAATTCCCACTACCACGAACGACTCCAAGGTAGTGATCAAGTTTCTCCACAAGAATATTCTGACTCGATTTGGAGTGCCGAGAGCGTTGATCAGCGATGGAGAGTCGCATTTCAATAATAAGTGGCTAGGCAATGTCCTAACTAAGTCTGGCGTGAAGTATAGAGTCACCTCCCCATATCATCCGCAAGCGAATGGGCAAGCCAAACTCGCCAACCGAGAGATAAAGAAAATTTTTGAGAAATCGGTTGTGAATAGGAAAGATTGGGCCAAGCAATTGGATGATGCTCTTTGGGCCTACCGGACTGCTTACAAAGCTCCTATTGGGCTATCTCCATATCAAATGGTATTTGGTAAATCTTGCCATTTACCGGTTGAATTGGAGCACAAAGCTTATTGGGCCACGAGGAGAATCAACATGGATTTCAAGTAGGCCGGGTTGATGAGAGGTGAACAACTGTTGAGCTTGATGAGTGGAGGAATGAGGCTTTTGAAAACTCCCGGATATACAAGGAAAGAGCTCGAAAATTCCACAACCTCCTCATTCGTCCCAAAGGATTCTCGCCGGGTAATGATGTTTTACTTTACAATGCTCGACTCCGTCTCTTCCTGGGAAAGCTTAAGTCAAGATGGTCGGGGCAGTACTGTCGTCAATCGAGCTCACGCCAATGGGAGTTATGAATTCTTGACTCGGTGGAAATATTTTCAAGGTGAGCGGCGGTACCTCAAATCCTACTTCAAGTCACACTTCGACCTAGAAGTCAAGGAGACCAAGCTCAATGAACTATGATGAGAGGTAACGTCGAGCTAGCGACGATAAATCTAGCACTGGTTGGGAGGTAACCCAATAGTTTTACGTGTTTTTTGTTTTGTCGTTTTTTTTTTGTTTTTGTTTGTTTGTGTCGTGTCTTGTTGGTCTTTGTTAAGTCCCAAGGTGTTTAATGGCTTTATATATAATAAAAAAAATCCTACCTAGCGACCACCCTCGCGACCGCGAGGCGTGGCCGTGAGAAGTCGGGCAGTAGCTAGCTGCGCTGAACGCCCACGCTTAACGATCGAGCTCGCGACCATGAGCCCGGTCATGAGGAATGACCCGACCCACGCCCGGACGTCGACCCGCGTGTTTTGGCTAGTTTTTTACCTCATTTCCTCCATTTTTGACACACACACACGGAAACTTTAGCAAATACACCCTCTCAAAGCAGCAAAACCCTAGTTCTTTACTTTGCTTGCAATTTCCACATATATTCCACTCAAGGTATGCTACATTTCCTTAATTCTTAATGGGTTTACGCTTTTTAGCATGATTTAGAAGAGTTTTGTCCATTATATATTCTTGTTGTGGGTTATTGAAGATTTGAGGAAATAGGGCTTCTATTGCTAAATTTACTTGGTGTTTGAGCATGTTTGTTTCAATGTTAGGTCTATTGATGTTCCTAGATGCATATTATTGGTTTAATTTGCCTAAATTGTTGAATTGGGTTGAACAATTTCGAAAAATCCCAAATTTTTGCTGTCAGTGCGAACCTCGAAAGCATAGCTTGCGGGCGCGAATTGCTACCTCGCGACCTCCCTCGCAACCACGAGGTTGGCCGCGAGGCATCCCCAGTTTCATGTTTTCATGCGTTTTTTATGTGTGTGCGTTTTCTCTCCCTTGTTTCACCTTGTTAGACCATATGTTAGTATAGGGGGGAAATTTTTGATAAGTTCAAGTTCGGGAGAGGTATATATATTGCTATGGGTTGCGTTTACATTTACATTCCTTTTAATAAAGTACATGAGCTAATGTTGAAATTTCTTTAGGTACATTATATCGCGTGCATCCGGTCAAGCGAAAGGGTAAGGAGGTGCGCCTCCTCTTCACATGATGAGCCACATGATGCATTCGACCGAAACATTTGGGGTGCGACTCGACTTCCTCATCGAGGATCGGTGGAGAGATTGGTGCAACTCTGGCACGGAACACTCACGATTTATGTGCATAGAGACGTGACAAGCCATGGGGATAGCCAACGATGTCACATGGCTAGCTGAGAGGGCCGATTTGTACTATGTTATCACGGCCAACTATATGACATACCGGGCCCTCACTCTAGAATTCCTGTCGATCGTCCGAGTACATAAGACATAAGGGTCGCCAGACTATATCACATTCCAGATGGACAATGAGCCCCGCCAACTCTCAGTGGATGAACTGCATGGTATCCTCCATGGTGATCTCGTGGGTCAATACATCGGAGATTTAGAGACCTCGCCACGCAGAATGTTTGGCCTTTGTTCGTGGACACAAATCTAGAAGCGAGAACCCGTCATATAGCGCCTCGAGCAGTAAGTTCCATAAGGAACCCGCGATCCTTCTTTCACCACCGCTAACCTTCACCATCCATGGCCTAACAATGCCGGCACGATCCTCTCATAGGACATGAGTCTCTTAATTGGGCTGCGACTCGACAAAGATGCATGCCGGCATGTTCCTTATACAAACACTTTCGGATGCAAGAGGTTTGGGGAGCGCAGGATATGCATAGGGGATTCGTTACCCCATTGTCGATTTTTCGGGGTGACGATCGTGAGAGTCCTATCTCTCTAGATATTTTTATGTACTCGCCACATATCGTCCGGGCGTTCTTGAAGAGACACCCGAGCTGTTACCTCACGGCGCTACGACAAGCACGGGTAGTCTATTTAAGAATGTGCGGGCGTATAGACGAGACTTGTCGAGGAAAATATCTTGAGAGATAGGACTCTCACGTATCGTTACCCGAAAAAATCGGCGATGGGGTAACGAATCTCCTATGCATATCCTGCGTTCCCGAAACCTCTGCTCTGAAAGTGTGGCAAGGAACATGCCGGCATGCATCTTTGTCGAGTCGCAACTCCAATTAAGAGACTCATGTCTGTGAGAGGATCGCGGCGCATTGTTGCGGCCGTGGATGGTGATGAGTGGCGGTGAAAGGCGGATCATGGGGTTCCCATGGAACTTGCCTGGCTCGAGGCTTACGACGGGTTCGCTGGATTTGTGTCCACGAACAAAGGCCACACATTCTGTGGTGAGGTCTCTAAATCTCCGATGTATCGACCCTGATCACCATTGAGGATACCGTTCTACCTCATCCATCGAGAGTTGATGGGCTCGTTGTCCATCCGAAATGTGATATAGTCTGGCGACCTGTGTCTTATGTACTCGGACGGTCGGCGAGTGAATTCAAGTGAGGGCCCGGTATGTCATATAGTTGGCGTGATAATAGAGTACAAACCGGCCCTCTCAGCTAGCCATGTGACATCGTTGGCTATCCCCATGGCTCGACACGCCTCTATGCACATATATCGTGAGTGCTGTGCGTGGTTGCACCAATCTCCTCCACCGATCCTGATGAGGAAGTTGGCGCCGCACCCCAAATGTGTTCGGTCGAATGCATCATGTGGCTCATCATGTGAAGAGGAGGCGACCTTCTGCCTCTTTCGTTGACTGATGCACGGACATAATGTACCTAAAGATAATACTGCGTTAGCTCATGTACTTTATTAAAAGCAATGTAAATGTAAACGGCAACCCATAGCAATATATATACCTCCGAAACGGCGCCAAAATTTGATCGCTCACTTTTCTAACACGAAACGTGCAGTATAAAGGTAAGGCAGTATCGTATCCACAGGGATTGTAACACAAAACACGAAGCTAACTCGACAATAATTCATCATTATCCAAGCAACATAATTTGGTTTGAAAAGTTTTGGGGCTTGGATATTAAATCCAAAGCAAAGGTAGCAAATTGAAAATAAGCGAAGCGATAAATACTCGAGGAGATAACAATCTAGAAAGACTAACCCTAAGGATGCACAAATCCTACCCACAACGTATGTTTATCCTGCTTCCTATTAACCAATTTTAATCCAGACAAGATGGAATATCACATATGTAACCAACAATTTCGATTCGACAATTGTGGCGATTGATTACTAATTTTCCTATTCTTTATTCGTCTCTAGGTGAAAATAGGCAACTCCAAAGGATCACAAAGAATATGCTTCCTACGAATGTTCCTATCTCGGCTCGACTCAAGGCTTATTAGTATCATGCATTCAAGATCGATTGACAATTAAAGCGGTTAAGTAATTAGCGGCAACTAGATATGCATCAAGATTGATCGAAATAAACACATATAATTAAGCACCAAGAATCATAAATCAATGCACGGAAGGTAAATAACGATAGCGAGAATCACAACATTTAGGATAGAATCATGCAAACCCTAGGATTAGAACGGAATTTAGCTAGACATAAATAACGAAATTAAATACGAAATAACCATAGGAATAGAAAATATATAGATAAAACCGGTAGTGTAGCGTCGGAAGAACAATAGTTGGGTTCGTATCCCAACCTCAGCGAAAAATGGGAAAACACGGAAATTGTTCGGACGAAAGCATTCCGAAGCGTCGACAATGCGTAAAACTAAAGTCGAACAATGGAAAACTAATGCTAGAGTAATCTAAATCAAAGCTAGAATGAAAATATATGAAAAATAGTGAAAAACTAAAGAAAGAGGTCCAAAATCGCACTGGGTCCGGTTGGAGGCGTGAGGGGGCGAAGCCCTATTTATAGAATTAGGGTGGAAACCCTTATTTTTTACTTTGCCGAAAAGCTTCGCGGCCACGAGATCGGTCGCGAGGGATCATCCTCGCTCGGTCTTCCTTTGTCTTCTCGGCTGGCACGCGCTCGCTAGTTAGCCTCCGACCTGGCTCGCGGTAGCTATGTGTGGTCGCGAGAAATCGGGCAGTAGCTCTCTTCGCACGTTGGGTAGATTGCGGGCACGTCTCGCGGTCGCTGGGAATGGCCGCATCGCATGGAATTTCCTCACGACCGACCTAGCCTGTTTTCAGCCTTCTTTCGCTCGTGCTTCGTTCCATCCTTCGATTTTCAACTTATAAGCCTACAAAAACACCAAGAAGGAACCCAAGAGCAGTATTTTCCAAGAATATGTAAAAGCATTGAGATCTAAGACATAAACACACTTTATTGATCTAAAATCATCTTTAAATATCAACAATAAACGTGTAAAATGCGCGTTTATCAAACCCCCCAAACTTAAAGCATTGTTTGTCCTCAAACAAAAACAAAACAAAAAGAAAAGAGAGACACAACAAAAGATCAACGAGCGTCAGCAAAGGTGATTAACACAATCAAGCCTCAGAAATATCTCAAAGCTCAAAATCATTAGCGCACATGACGACATTAGTCAACTCGACAATGAACAGCCATTGAAAGCAAAAAAATCTCATTCAATTTAACCCTCACAACGGCATGTGTGTAAAATATAGAGTACACTCAAACTCATAAAGAAATTAAGGACGTGTATACACTCAAAAATCAATGCAATGCAAAATCTTACCATAGGCTTGCCGTTTCTCTAATATCTCCACCACATCAAATGCGTTCAAATTAGGATCAAAAAGGGCTTTTCATAGGTTGTAATGTAGGCTCATTGGTTAAGGTATGATAATATATGGCTAGGTGACTTAAACTTTACTCCAAGCACCCCTATTCATACATTCAAAACATATGGACTTTGT
Organism: Salvia rosmarinus; assembly: GCA_036937905.1. Classification (NCBI taxonomy): domain Eukaryota; kingdom Viridiplantae; phylum Streptophyta; class Magnoliopsida; order Lamiales; family Lamiaceae; genus Salvia; species Salvia rosmarinus. The sequence continues at coordinate 18,900,689 of CM072820.1, forward strand.
CCATTTCCCCTTTTCTTTCCAACATGCTAAATCAACGTTTATGCACATAAGGTACCTTATACTTTGATAACGAAAACCCTTTATGCTCACATTTTCTCCAACAGGATCCGGTGCATGCAAATCGAAGGGCTGACCCCCTTGATATCAGAAATAGTCCACCCAATCGAAGACTTATATTGTTTCAGCACAACCATCAGTTTTGTGATTCCTCTTCTGTCAAAGTGCTACAAAGATGTGAGGAGACGAATCTCGTTCTCAATTGGGAGAAATGCCATTTCATGATAAAGGAAGGTGTGGTGCTTGGCCACAAAGTCTCGGCCAACGGTTTGGAAGTGGATCGGGCGAAGATAGTAGCAATCGAGAAACTACCTCCTCCCACAAATGTCAAATCCGTGAGGAGTTTTCTCGGTCATGCGGGCTTCTATAAAAGATTCATCAAGGATTTCTCTGCGATCACGAAGCCACTGTGTGGACTGGTCGAGAAAGATACAAAGTTTGTGTTCACGAGTGAGTGCTTGGCGGCGTTTGAGAAATTGAAGCTAGCCCTGATATCGACCCCAATTTTGGTATCACCAGATTGGAGTCAACCATTCGAGCTGATGTGCGATGCTAGTGATTGGGCAGTGGGAGCTGTGTTGGGGCAGAAATGAGATAAACTCTTCCGAGTCATCTATTATGCAAGTAAGACGCTCGACTCAGCTCAAATGAACTACACCACTACCGAGAAGGAGTTACTTGTTGTGGTCTATGCTTTTGATAAGTTTAGACCTTATTTGGTGGGCACCCACACCATTGTCCACACTGACAATGCCGTCATTCGTCATCTGTTCGCCAAGAAAGACTCGAAGCCACAATTGGTGAGATGGATCCTCCTTCTTCAAGAGTTCGACATGGAGATTAAAGATAGAAAGGGCTGCGAGAATGTGGTTGCCGACCACTTATCGAGATTAGAGAAGCCAGTCGAATGAGAGGATAAGAAGATTGGGATCAAGGAGAACTTCCCAGACGAGCACATCTTGAGCATCATTGATCACACACCATGGTATGCAGATTTTGTAAATTACTTGGTGATTGGAGTTTTGCCTCCATCGTGCAGTCCTCATCAGAAAAAGAAGTTTCTCCACGATGTCAAGTTTTATTATTAGGACGATCCCCATCTCTACCGCCGATGTGCCGATGGTCTGATACGTCGCTGTGTTCCCCAAGGAGAATGGGAGAATATAATCCACGAGTGCCATAGTTCTTTAAATGGAGGACATTTTGCAGCGGCCAAGACGGCGAAAAAGGTTTGCCAAAGTGGATTCTATTGGCCTTCGATCTTCAAGGATTGCCAGTCTTTTATCAAGAGTTGTGATCGCTGTCAAAGAATGGGAAACGTCACTAACAAAAGACGAGATGCTACAGAAGACCATCTTGGAAGTGGAACTATTTGACGTATGGGGGATCGACTTTATGGGTCCGTTCCCCATGTCTTGTGGTTACATGTACATCTTACTCGCTGTGGAGTATGTTTCCCGATGGGTAGAAGCGATTCCCACTACCACGAACGACTCCAAGGTAGTGATCAAGTTTCTCCACAAGAATATTCTGACTCGATTTGGAGTGCAGAGAGCGTTGATCAGCGATGGAGAGTCGCATTTCAATAATAAGTGGCTAGGCAATGTCCTAACTAAGTATGGCGTGAAGTATAGAGTCACTTCCCCATATCATCTGCAAGCGAATGGGCAAGCCAAACTCGCCAACCGAGAGATAAAGCAAATTTTGGAGAAATCGGTTGTAAATAGGAAAGATTGGGCCAAGCAATTAGATGATGCTCTTTGGGCCTACCGGACTGCTTACAAAGCTCCTATTGGGCTATCTCCATATCAAATGGTGTTTGATAAATCTTGTCATTTACCGGTTGAATTGGAGCACAAAGCTTATTGGGCCACGAGAAGAATCAACATGGATTTCAAGGAGGCCGGGATGATGAGAGGTGAACAACAGTTGGAGCTTGATGAGTGGAGGAATGAGGCTTTTTGAAAACTCCCGGATATACAATGAAAGAGCTCGGAAATTCCACGACCTCCTCATTCGTCCCAAAGGATTCTCGCCGGGTAATGAGGTTTTACTTTACAATGCTCGACTCCGTCTCTTTTCGGGAAAGCTTAAGTTAAGATGGTCGGGGCCGTACACTGTCTATCGAACTCATGCCAATGGGAGTTATGAATGGCTAGACTCGAGTGGAAATATTTTCAAGGTGAACGGCCAGTACCTCAAATCCTACTTCAAGTTTGACTTCGACCGAGAATTCAAGGTGACCAAGCTCAATGAACCATGATGAGAGGTAACGTCGAGCTAGCGACGATAAATCTAGCACTGGTTGGGAGGTAACCCTACAGTTTTACGTGTTTTTTGTTTTATCATTTTTGTTTTTGTTTTTGTTTGTTTGTGTCGTGTTTTGTTTGTCTTTGCTAAGTCCCAAGGTGTTTAATGGCTTTATATATAATATAAAAAAATGCCTACCTAATGACCACCCTCGCGACAGCGAGGCGTGGCCGCGAGAATTCGGGCAGTAGCTAGCTGCGCTGAATGCCCACGCTTAGCGACCAAGCTCACGACTGTGAGCCCGGTCGTGAGGCGTGACCCGACCCACGCCCGGATATCGACGCACGTGTTTTGGCTTTTTTTTTACCTTCTTTCCTCCATTTTTGACACACACACACATGCAAACTTTAGCAAATACACCCTTTCAAAGCACCAAAACCTTAGTTCTTTACTTTGCTTCCAATTTCCACATATAATCCACTCAAGGTATGCTATATTTCCTTAATTCTTCATGGGTTTACGCTTTTTAGCATGATTTAGAAGAGTTTTGTCCATTATATATTCTTGTTGTGGGTTATTGAAGATTTGAGGAAATAGGGCTTCTATTGCTAAATTTACTTGGTGTTTGAGCATGTTTGTTTCAATGTTAGGTCTATTGATGTTCCTAGATGCATATTATTGGTTTAATTTACCTAAATTGTTGAATTGGGTTGAACAATTTTGAAAAATCCCAAATTTTTGCTGTCAGTGCGAACCTCGCGATTAGCCTCGCGACCATGAGCCCGCCATGGCGTGTCAGGCGTCTTGCGTAATCATCCTCACGAGCATAGCTTACGGGCGCGAATTGCTACCTCGGGACCTCCCTCGCAACCGCGAGGTTGGCCGCGAGGCATCCCCAGTTTCATGTTTTCATGCGTTTTTTATGTGTGTGCGTTTTCTCTCCCTTGTTTCACCTTGTTAGACCATATGTTAGTATAGGGGGGAAATTTTTGATAAGTTCAAGTTCGGGAGAGGTATATATATTGCTATGGGTTGCCGTTTACATTTACATTCCTTTTTAATAAAGTACATGAGCTAATGTTGAAATTTCTTTAGGTACATTATGTCGCGTGCATCCGGTCACAAACGAAAGGGTAAGGAGGTCGCCTCCTCTTCACATAATGAGCCACATGATGCATTCGACCCCGAAACATTTGGGGTGCGACTGCCAACTTCCTCATCAAGGGATCGGTGGAGGAGATTGGTGCAACTACGGCACAGGCACTCACGATTTATGTGCATAGAGACGTGCCAAGCCATGGGGATAGCCAACGATGTCACATGTCTAGCTGAGAGGGCCGGTTTGTACTCTGTTATCACGGCCAACTATATGACATATCGTGCCCTCACTTTAGAATTCCTGTCGACCGTCCGAGTACATAAGACACAAGGGTCGCCAGACTATTGATCGAGCTAAAAACACACTCAAATTACTCGCAATCGTACGAGGTAATCGTAGCGTGATAAGTTAACACGAGTCGTCTCTCAAGGAAAACTTAACTGGGCCATTGTTTGTGTTGCGCACAGAAAGCGATTAAAACCTAAACATTCTAATACCAACGAGGGTTTGAACATGCAGGAATTGAAATACGGAGAATTAAACAGCATCCTAAGCTAGGGGTTGTCAATCCCGAGCTAAACTAATAAAGCGATAAATCTAAACCAGGGGTTGTCAATCCCTAGTTGAACTATGAAAGCTATAAATCGAAAGCGATAAACAAAGCAATAGCAAACATATTCTTAGGGTTCGTCAAGCCCTAATCTAAGTCTACTTGTAAATAAAAACATAATCATCAATCATTCTCCAAGAATATGAATTAAACGAAAGCAAGATAGATTAAAGCAACATGAACACAATCCACTGTCACTATGAATTGAATCCAATAAAACTGAGAAATCCCAAAGCATAAACTGATAAACTAAATATTCAATGATAAAACTGAAGACAAGAATTAAAACTAGAAATTATCTGTCTATCTCGATCTGTTGTAGAGCTCCTCAAGAATCCATGGTGAACAGGAAATGGCGAGAGGCGCCGCGGCTGCGTGCCAAAAGAAAAACTCAGAACTGAGAGCCGACGCCTTTTCTGTAAAACGTGTATATATATATTAACTGAAGGTGAGCGTCGGTTGCAAATGAGCGCCGGTTGGGAAAGTATTCTGACTTGAAAGCGAGCGCCGGTTCAAAGTGAACGCCGGCTGAAAAAAGTTTCTATCTCACAAATGAGCTAGCGTTGAGGTTGAACGCGCGTTGAAGATGGAGAACGCGCGCGGTGAGCGCCGGTTGACACGGAGCGGGTGCTGGGCTGCCGAGCACGTGCACGGAATGCGAGGCACTGGACGACGCAACGTCGCGCGGAGAGAGAGCGCTGGGCGCTGGGGTGCGGGAGTTGGAGGTCGAGGCGCGCGGCTGGGCGAGCGGCGGCGGGCGGGCGCGCAGGTGGTGAGCGGCTCACGGGCGAGCACGGGGCGGGCGAGGCGGCGGCCTTGGCGCGGGCGAGGCGAGGTGCGGGGTGAGCGATGAGCACCGTGGAGACCGGCGCGGAGATAAGTGCGGCCTGACCAGGCCCAGCGTCTGGGTGGCCGAGTCGCGTCGGCGCGCGGGAGTATATGAGGCTGTTGGGCGCGGGCGTTGATGCGGTGGGTGCGGGCGAGTCTGGGTGCGGCGGGCGGGCGCTGGCGCGCGGGCGGCACACGTGGTATGCCTTGGCGGGCGGCGGTGCGCACGGGCGTGTCGGCGCCGCGCCATGCGACGGGTGCCGTCTTGCGACTTTAACGTTTCGACTCGTTCTCCCTCGTCTCAACTCCGATTAGTGCACGGTTGTCACCTACGAACTCCTGTCGAGATGCTCTTCGTTATACTTGATTCTTGGTGGATCCAATTCATCCTATTTTCTGACGTTTTCCTACAAAACATCGAAATGAACAAAGTAAGTCCAAATTGATAGAAACTAATCAAACCAACGGCATAAATAGGACAAACCATAGAAAATGACACGTAAAACAATACCAAGAATCATCACAAAATCATACCAAACAACTCCCCCACACTTATCCATTTGCTTGTCCTCAAGCAAAGTCTATACTAATAAGAGTAGGGAAGATAATTCATGCAACTTCATTCTTATTCTAATCAATCAAATCTCTTTTGCAAATCCCCCAAATATGATGAATACATAATCAAAGTTAATGTGAAACAAATCTAAGATTGCGAAAATATCAAATAAACAAGTAAGTTATTTATGCTCAGACCCAACTCTCCGCTAGGAGTGAATTAAATAAAATGGTTACCTTTAGCAACAAGTTTCTTTTGAGAACGCAAAGAAAGTATAAACAAATTTTGGAACAATGTTCGAAAGATGAAGTCTCGATGAACTCGAGTCTCCTATCGTGGTGTCCCATGCCCATTTCTCAATTTACGAGAAAGAGGGGCAGAATCTCATCCTCCATTTATACAATCTCAACAATTCATTGGAGTTTTAATTCTCCTTATTTTCTTTTTCACACATATTTTTCTTTTTGATTTTTTTTATTTTGATTTGAAACGAGTATATAGGTAACCAAACTGTTAACACTACCCCTAGAATTAGCCGGACAAATCACGTCAATAACCACCGATTTAAAATCAATTCACACAACCCCGTCAATTCACATTGCACTTTAATCACATAACATCAAAATAAACGAGAAATACATCAAGGTCCGATCAATACCACAGAGTTCAGTTGCACAAATCAAAATCCTAACTTATTCGCATAGACATAAACTCAAGTCCAAACAATCAAAATAAGCACAAGGGCACGTCATTAAGCATACGAAAACTATATATCACGCCCACAAAACCAAATACTATCAACTCCCCACTTAATTCGAAAGATCGTCCCTGCTCAAAACAATAAAAGTGCAAATAATAAGGGGACGAGAACTTCCCTGAAGTTGGCTGAACCAATGGCTTGCCCATTCTCAACATATCATATTTCATAAGACATCTCCTGCACACAGACAAAGACGAAACACGGATTAAAAACAGGACACAGAAATAAAAGAAAAAGGAAAAAAGAAAACAAAGCCAAAACGTGGGTTGCCTCCCACGGAGCGCTTGTTTAACGTCATTAGCTCGGCGTGTTTATTAGAGCAACGGTGGTGGTCAATGTGGCGGTCCGCCATAATCATGATGCCATGAGCTCCATCCGGTGCCCAGCAGGACTATACCAAGTGTTGCTCGGATAGGGCATAGACACCCTTTATCGCCAGCCTTCAAAAACTGCTTTCACCACCTCTATAAGCACCGAGGTCAACTCCGTTTCTCCAAAATTAGAAACTCGATCGAAAAGATCACCGGCTTCCTTGCTCATCCTCCACGAACACATACTTCATCGGTAGTTCCTTCATACCATTGTGGGTGCGGCATGCTAACAAATTCCTTTCCCTATCCTCTTCATCAACTGAAACCGCATGAACTACTTCGACCGTGTTCTCAAGGGTCGGCTCATACTTGTCGGAGTCTAACTCGGAGACTACCACCTCTTCCTCCTTTTCTTGTAGTGGCAGATTATCTTCAGATGGCTCTTCCACAATACGATCATCTGCTCGATCACCTTGAAGGACAATGACTGCCTGAGCCTCACAAGGATGACTCGAAATTCTCTCACGCGCAAGTTGTCGTTGATACTCAACCAACTTCACAGACCATCGGTCCCACACGTGCCTCTAAGCGCCAAGAGTTGCGTCTTTATCATCCAATGGCGAACTCGATGGTCGGTGGTCGCCGAGCCTCATAGGGTGAGCTTGAGGCTCTCCTATGCATCTTGTTGCAAAGAACTCGTCCGACTTCTCGGTCATCATTTCTAATTTAGCACATAGCGCTTTGAGTTTGGTGTCATCAGCATCCAACCGTTGGTGGCGAGTCTGAATCAATTCGGTCTCCATATTATCCAACGGATACCTCTGAGGTGGTGGTGGAGGTGGTGGAGAAAAATACTCCTGTTGCGGGTGGTACCACTGTTGCTGTGGATGTTGTGGCTGTTGTGGATCATAATATCCATAGTCAGGTTGTGGGTCCCAACATCTCGAATCGGGATGTGGTTCCCACCATTCTGAATCGGACTGAGGAGGCTGTTGCTGCTGTGGATCCCACCATCCCAAATCGAGTTGTGGATCCCAATATTCCGGGTTGGGTTGATTCCACAACTCGAGTTGGGTTGGTTATTCCACCCCAACCATATTGTTCTTTGGTAAGGCTCAAATTCTGTCGGGTTGGAATCCATGTCGTCGTAGACCCGGCGTTGCCGTCAAAAGCATACATCTTCCATCAAACGGCGACAACCTAGCATTCACAACACTCACACAAAATGGATCACACGCAACTGGAGTATAACAAAATAAAAACGAAAAGAAAAACAGAAAATAAACAACACAAACAATACGCCTAAAGTTTTCCTCGGCAACGGTGCCAAAATTGATCGAGCTAAAAAAACACTAAAATTACTCGCAATCGTACGAGGTAATCGTAGCGTGATAAGTTAACACGAGTCGTCTCTCAAGGAAAACTTAACAGGGCCATTGTTTGTGTTGCCCACAGAAAGCGATTAAAACCTAAACATTCTAATACCAACGAGGGTTTGAACATGCAGGAATTGAAATACGGAGAATTAAACAGCATCCTAAGCTAGGGGTTGTCAATCCCGAGCTAAACTAATAAAGCGATAAATCTAAACCAGGGGTTGTCAATCCCTAGTTGAACTATGAAAGCGATAAATCAAAAACGATAAACAAAGCAATAGCAAACATATTCTTAGGGTTCGTCAAGCCCTAATCTAAGTCTACTTGTAAATAAAAACATAATCATCAATCATTCTCCAAGAATATGAATTAAACGAAAGCAAGATAGATTAAAGCAACATGAACACAATCCACTGTCACTATGAATTGAATCCAATAAAACTGAGAAATCCCAAAGCATAAACTGATAAACTAAATATTCAATGATAAAACTGAAGACAAGAATTAAAACTAGAAATTATCTGTCTATCTCGATCTGTTGTAGAGCTCCTCAAGAATCCATAGTGAACAGGAAATGGCGAGAGGCACCGCGGCTACGTGCCAAAAGAAAAACTCAGAACTGAGAGCCGACGCCTTTTCTCAGAAACGCAGCGTATATATATTTAAGCGAAGGTGGCGTCGGTTGCAATGGCGCCGGTGGGAAAGTATTCGACTTGAAGCGAGCGCCGGTTCAAAGTGAACGCCGGCTGAAAAAAGTTTATGTCTCACAAATGAGCTAGCGTTCAGGTTGAGCGCGTTGAAGATGGAGAACGCGCAGCGGTGGCGCGGTTGACACGGAGCGGGCGCTGGGCTGCCGAGCACGCGCGCGGAAGGCGAGGTGCTGGGCGACGCAACATCGCGCGGAGAGAGAGCGCTGGGTGTTTGGTATGATTTTGTGATGATTCTTGGTATTGTTTTACGTGTCATTTTCTATGATTTGTCCTACTTATGCTGTTGGTTCGATTAATATTTATCGATTCGGACTTACTTCGTTCGTCTCGATGTTTTATAGGAAAACGGCAGAAAATAGGATGAATTGGATCTGCCAAGGATCAGATATAATTGAAGAGCATCTCGACAGGAGTTCATAGGCGAAAGCGAATCGAAAATCGGAGTTCAAACGAGGAAGAACGGAGCGAAACGTCAAAGTCGCGCACGAGCGCCCGACACCCGCGCACCCGCGCCCGAGCGCCCGCACGCAACGCGCGCCCAGCTCTCGGTCGCCCAGCCAGCGAGCTAACCGAGCGCGCGTTCCCGCGAATTTACCTCGCGCGCTCAACAACAGCCGGCGCTCACCCGCGCGCCTTCCACCACTCCAGCGCCCGGCGCCTCCGCCACCCAGCGCGCCTCACTCGCTCTCTCCCGTCCGGCTGGCCGCCCGGCGCAGCTGCCTCCGCGCTCAACTCAGCGTCACCCATTTCGGCGCACGCCGCCCGCTTAGCGCCAAGACTCCAGCGCGTTCAAGTCCATGCCAACGCAGCGCCCGCTTTCCTCCGTCCGTCCGTGGCTGCCAGCGCCGCACGCCCTCGCATCTCGGCCCAGCGCCAGTGCGCCGCTGCCCATGCCAAGCGCCCCAGCAGCGTAGCGTCTCCCAGCGTTCATCACCCCACGCTCGTTGGCCTCCAACCGGCGCTCGCACCATGCCCAGCTGAAGCGCCCGTCCGGCGCTGCTTCACCGCGCGCGCTCATGCCCTTTTCACCTCAACCGGCGTTCATTCCCAGTCAGCGTTCATATTGAAGTCAGAATGTTTTCTGAGCGTAAGCTCATTATGAACCGGCGCTCACTCCTATTTTAATATATATACGCGCGTTTAGGGCTGAGAAAGGGTCCGCAATTCAGTTCTATTTTCTCACGCAGCGTCCGCTGCTCTTCAGCTTTCTTCCACAGCTCTTCAACAGATCGACACAACAGATAATTTTAGTTTCAATTCCTATTTTTAGTTTCATCTTTGAATGTTTGATTCATCAAGTTATGTTCTTGCAATTTATCAATTCTTGTGGAATCAATTTTACAGTTTATTATTTGATGATTTTTGTCAATTCAATTCATAGTGACAGTGGATTGGATTTTCATGTTCCGTTGATTTATATCGCTTAATGATTTACTGCTTTCGTTTAATTCTTGTTCTTGGAGAATGCTTGATGATTATGTTTTTATTTACAAGTAGACTTAGATTAGGGCTTGACGAACCCTAAGAATATGTTTGCTATTGCTTTGTTTATCGCTTTCGATTTATCGCTTTCATAGTTCAACTAGGGATTGACAACCCCTGGTTTAGGATTGCTGTTTAATTTTCCGTATTTCAATTCTTACATGTTCAACCCTCGTTTGGTATTAGAATGTTTAGGATTTTATTGCTTTCTGTGCACGACACGAACAATAGCCCTGTTAAGTTTTCCTTGAGAGACGACTCGTGTTAACTTATCACGCTACAATTACCTCGTGCGATTATCGGTGTGAATTTGAGTGTGTTTTAGCTCGATCAATTTTGGCGCCGTTGGCGGGAAAACTTTAGGCGTGTTGTTTGTGTTGTTTGTTTTCGTGTTTCTTTTCTTTCGCTTGGTTATTTTCTCCCCGCGCGTGTAATTTTGTTTTGTTGTTGGTATCCGCTAATGCGGGGTTATCAACAATGACGATTATGGTCAACCCGGTGGGGGAGGAAAGTTCATCGATTGGGCAAATTCTTCTTTGAAGAAGGAGCCCAATTCGACTTTTCTCGAGGATGTCCGTCGGCCACGAGCCACAAGCATATGATCCTTATCGATCCACAAAGAACAACAACAAATGCCTCACCACCCGATTTGGGATATTGGGATCCACAAGAAAGAACATCCGCCTCCACAACCCCGACCGGAAAATTGAATCCACCATACTTTGAGGATCAAGCCTCCAATCCCTACTGGGATCAACCGCCTCCGCGGTACTATGAGGATCAATCCTACAATGCCTACTGGGAGCAATCACACCCTCCACCTCAGTATGAGTACCCACAACAACCACCTCCACCTCATTACTCATACCTGCAGCAGCCACCTCCACCTCAGATGACAGCTTGGGAGGATGAGTTAACTCAAAAGAGAAGTCGTCCATTCAAAAACGGATGCTTTAGTCCAAGGTTTGGATGTCAAATGCCTCGACTTTGCTTGGAGACGCAAATAGGATATGTCGAGCACGCTGATAAGTCATTGCGCTAGTGGAGGAACTTCCAAACCAATCCGATCAGATCCAGTCGGTCACTGTTCTAGAAAGTGATCCAATAGTTGAAAATTGGATGGAAGAGACATCAGATGAGCTGCTGCAGTCACAGGGGGTGGAAAACGAGGAAGTGACTGAAATCACACCTTTCCCGCACCAACCCGATCAAGCTCAGATGGTCACCACTCTTGGAAGTGACCCAATTGTTGAAGATGGGGCGGGAGAGACACCTGAAGAGCCGCTGCAGCCAGATGAGGTGGAAAGTGAGAACGAGTGGGCACGTGAGGATGGGGAGCATAATCAGAGCCACGAGGAAGTGGTTACCAGGATGGTTGACGAGGAAGAGTGGGTACATGAAATAGATGACACGCCAGAACCCACTCTGGAGGTGATAGAACTACCCAAGCACGTGGAGGAGGATGAAGAGAGGATGAAGAAAGAGTGGGCACTTGAAGATACTCGAATACCAAAGCCCGCTCTGGAAGTGATTGCACTACCTCAACAATTGGAGTACGGGATCCCAGAGGAGGACACAATGATAACAAAGGTTGAGGTAACTTCAATAATTTGTCAACATCCTAATTCACCAAAGTATCGTGCTTTGGGAATTATAGTTATCTATTTTTCTTTGGAGAATAGGATGTTTGACTTGAGCTTAAATGATTCGTTGTTTGCTTCCTTTACTGTCCTTTGTGCATATATGGTTACTACTGATGTTCTGGCCGAGATGGTATTCCTGCAGGTGAAGGACTATGGATAGTCCGTTGTTGTCTGGTTTACGTCGTGCTCACGACGTTAAACTGAGTGCTCCGTGGGAGGCAACCCACGTTTTGGCTTTGTTTTCTTTTCTTTCTTTTTTCGTTTGGTTTTCGTTGTTCTTTGATCTGTTGTTGTTGAGTTTGTTTTGCTCAGATCTGGAAAGTTGTCAGCAGCGAGATGAAGCCGTGGTGCTCCAACTCTACAACAGCACATCTGCCGATTATCGTGGAAGTATCATCCTCTATTGTCATTTTGAGCTTTTAATGTTTTGAGCACTGGGGACAGTGCTCGATTTAAGTGTGGGGGATGTTTACTCAGTTTTGTGTGCGTTTCTTATATATTTTCGTATGCTTAATGACGTGCCCTTGTGCTTATTTTGATTGTTTGGACGTAAGCTTTGTCTATGCGAATAAGTTAGGATCTTGATTTGTGCAACTGAACTCTGTGGTATTGGTCAAACTGATTTTGAATTTCCGAAACTTTTGGTGATATATGATTTGAGTATAATGTGAATTGACGAGACTGTGATTGATAGAAAATGAATAGGGAGAAATTGATGTGATTTGTCCGGCTAATGTTAGGGGGAGTGTTAACATTGTGGTTGCCTATATACTTGTTTCATTTTATATATAAATAAAAAAATATGAAAAAGAAGAAGAAAATGAGGAGAATGAAAGCTCCAGTTTCTTGTTGAGATTGTTGAAATGGAGGATGGGATTACATCCTCTTTCTCGTAATTTGAGAAATGGACATGGGAAACCACGTTAGGAGACTCGAGTTCATCGAGAGTGCACCTTTCGAATATTATTCCAAAATCCGTTAAAACATTCTTTGTGCTTTATAAAAGAAACTTGTTGCTAAAGGTGACCACATTAGTTAGTTCACCCCTAATAGAGAGTTGGGTCTGAGCAGAGATTACCTTTTTATTTATTGGAAATCAATTACCGTTCTTGATTTATTTCGCATTATCTTTGAATTCGTAAACACCAAGTGTGGGGGAAATGCAATAAGGTTTGATTGATTAGAATAAGGGTTAAGTTGCATGAGTTATCTTTCGACTCTTATTATTATAGACTTTGCTTGAGGACAAGCAAATGGATAAGTGTGGGGGAGTTGTTTGGTATGATTTTGTGATGATTCTTGGTATTGTTTTACGTGTCATTTTCTATGATTTGTCCTACTTATGCTGTTGGTTCGATTAATATTTATCGATTCGGACTTACTTCGTTCGTCTCGATGTTTTATAGGAAAACGGCAGAAAATAGGATGAATTGGATCTACCAAGGATCAGATATAATTGAAGAGCATCTCGACAGGAGTTCATAGGCGAAAGCGAATCGAAAATCGGAGTTCAAACGAGGAAGAACGGAGCGAAACGTCAAAGTCGCGCACGAGCGCCCGACACCCGCGCACCCGCGCCCGAGCGCCCGCACGCAACGCGCGCCCAGCTCTCGGTCGCCCAGCCAGCGAGCTAACCGAGCGTGTTCCGTAATTTACCTCACGCTCAACAACAGCCGGCGCCACCGCGCGCCTTCCACCACTCGGCGCCGGCGCCCGCCGCCAAGGCCACTCGCTTCTCTCCCGTCGGCGGGCTTTCCGCCCGCCCCGGCGCTGCCGTCTCGGCGCTCAACTCCAGCGTCACCCATTTCGGCACGCCTCGCTCGCTTAGCGCCAAGACTCCAGCGTTCAAATCAGCGCCAGCTGCAGGCGCGCTTTCCTCCTCCGTCCGGCTGCTTGCAGCGGCCCACACGCCTCCGCATCTCCGGCCCAGCGCGTGCGCCACTGCCCTGCCACCCCAGCGCCGCGCGTCTCCCTGCTCATCACCCCGCTCGTTGGCCTCCAACCGCGCCGCACCATGCCCACCGAAGCGCCCGTCCGTGCCGCTTCACTTGCGCCATGCCCTTTCACTCAACCGCGTTTATTCCCGCCGCTCATATTGAAGTCGAATGTTTTCTGAGCGTGAGCTCATTATGAACCGGCGCTCACTCCTATTTTAATATATATAAGCGCGTTTAGGGCTGAGAAATGGGTCCGCAATTCAGTTCTATTTTCTCACGCAGCGTCCGCTGCTCTTCAGCTTTCTTCCACAGCTCTTCAACAGATCGACACAATAGATAATTTTAGTTTCAATTCCTGTTTTTAGTTTCATCTTTGAATGTTTGATTCATCAAGTTATGTTCTTGCAATTTATCAATTCTTGTGGAATCAATTTTACAGTTTATTATTTGATGATTTTTGTCAATTCAATTCATAGTGACAGTGGATTGGATTTTCATGTTCCGTTGATTTATATCGCTTAATGATTTACTGCTTTCGTTTAATTCTTGTTCTTGGAGAATGCTTGATGATTATGTTTTTATTTACAAGTAGACTTAGATTAGGGCTTGACGAACCCTAAGAATATGTTTGCTATTGCTTATTTTATCGCTTTCGATTTATCGCTTTCATAGTTCAACTAGGGATTGACAACCCCTGGTTTAGGATTGCTGTTTAATTTTCCGTATTTCAATTCTTACATGTTCAACCCTCGTTTGGTATTAGAATGTTTAGGATTTTATTGCTTTCTGTGCACGACACGAACAATAGCCCTGTTAAGTTTTCCTTGAGAGACGACTCGTGTTAACTTATCACGCTACAATTACCTCGTACGATTGCGAGTGAATTTGAGTGTGTTTTTAGCTCGATCACTGGGCGCTGGGGTGCGGGAGTTGGAGGTCGAGGCGCGCGGCATCGGGCGAGGGCGCGCGCGGCTGGCGAAGCCAGTGAGCGGGCGAGCGGGTGGGCGAGCGCGCTGGACGAGGCGAGGCACCGGGGCGAATGATGAGCGCCGGAGTTAATTATGAAGGCCTGCACTCGGACCAAGGCTGGGTGGCCGAGTCGCGTCGCGGCGTGCGGGAGATGAGTCTTGCTGGGCGGGCGTGCGGTGCGGCGGGCGCGGCGAGCTTGAGCACGGCAGCGCCGGGCGCACGGGGTGGGCGGGCGCAGGCGCGGCGAAGGCTGGGTCGCGCAGCGCTGGCAAGCGTGAGCGCAGGCGCGGCGCGAGGCGCCGCGCCATGCGAGGGTGCCGCGGCGCGACTTTGACGTTTTGACTCGTTCTCCCTCGTCTGAACTCCGATTAGCGCATGGTTTTCGCCTACGAACTCCTGTCGAGATGCTCTTCGTTATACTTGATTCTTGGTGGATCCAATTCATCCTATTTTCTAAAGATTTCCTACAAAACATCGAAATGAACGAAGTAAGTCCAAATCGATAGAAACTAATCAAACCAACGGCATAAATAGGACAAACCATAGAAAATGACACGTAAAACAATACCAAGAATCATCAGAAAAACATACCAAACAACTATATCACATTCCAGATGGACAATGAGCCCCGCCAACTCTTAGTGGATGAACTGTATGGTATCCTCAATGGTGATCCCGATGGTCAATACATCGGAGATTTAGAGACCTCACCACAGAATGTGTGGCCTTTGTTCGTGGATACAAATCTAGAGCAGAACCCGTCATATGACGCCTCGAGCCAAGGCAAGTTCCATAAGGGACCCGGTCGCCATTTTCCACCTACTCACCTTCGCGTCCATGGCGCAACAATGCCGACACGCCTCTCACAGACATGAGTCTCTTAATTGAGCTGCGACTCGACAAAGATGATGCCGGCATGTTCCTTATCTGACATTTCTAGATGCAGCGAGGTTTCGGGAACACAAGGATATGCATAGGGGATTAGTTACCCACATTGCCGATTTTTCGGGGTGACGATACGTGAGTCCTATCTCTCGAGATATTTTCTTGTACAAGCCACGCCTATACGCCCGCACGTTCTTGAAGAGACACCCGAGCCATTACCTCGGGCCGATATACGACAAGCACGGCGGTCTATTCAAGAACGTGCGACGTATGGACGTGACTTGTCCAAGAAAATATCTTGAGATAGACTCTCACGATCGTCACTCCGAAAAATCGACAATGGGGTAACGAATCCCCTATGCATATCCTCGCATTCCCCGAAACCTCCGCATCTGTGTTGTTCAAGGAACATGCCGCATGCATCTTTTGTTGAGTCGCAGCCCAATTAAGAGACTCATGTCCCGCGAGGATCGTACAAGATTGTTGCGCCATGGATGGTGCAGCGAGCAGCGGTGAAATTAGCGGACCGTGGGGTTCCTTATGGAACTGCGCTGGCTCGAGGCGCATATGATGGGTTCTCGCTTAGATTTGTGTCCACGAACAAAGGCCACACATTCTCGTGGCGAGGTCTCTAAATCTCCGATGTATGACCCTGGATCACCATTGAGGATACCATTCGCCCATCCATCGAGAAATGGCGGGCTCATCATCCATCCGAATGTGATTTGGCGACCACTTGTGTCTTATGTACTCGGACGATCGGCGTGAATTCGGTGAGAGGTCCGTATGTCATATAGTTGGTCGTGATAACAGTACAAACCGCCCTCTCGCCTAGCCATGTGACATCGTTGGCTATCCCCATGGCTTGCACGCCTCTATGCACATATATCGTGAGTGCTGTGCGTGGTTGCACCAATCTCCTCCACCGATCCCTTGATGTGGAAGTTGGCAGTCGCACCCCAAATGTTTCGGGGTCGAATGCATCATGTGGCTCATCATGAGAAGATGAGGCGACCTCCTTGCCCTTTCATTTGTGACCGGATGGACGCGACATAATGTACCTAAAGATAATTCAACGTTAGCTCATGTACTTTATTAAAAAGGAATGTAAATGTAAACGGCAACCCATAGCAATATATATACCTCCCCGAAACGGTGCAAAAATTTGATCGCTCACTTTTCTAACACGAAAACGTGCAAGTATATAGGTAAGACGAGTATCGTATCCACAGGGATTGTAACACGAAAACACAGAAGCTAACTCAACAATAATTCATCATTATCCAACCAACAGAATTTGGTTTGAAAGGTTTTAGGGCTTCGGATATTAAATCCCAAGCAAAGTTAGCAAATTGAAAATAAACGAAAGCAATAAATACTCAAGGAGATAACAATCTAGAAAGACTAACCCTAGGGATGCACAAATCCTACCCACAACATATGTTTATCCTGTTTCCTATTAACCAATTTTAATCCAGACAAGATGGAAGATCACATATGTAACCAACAATTTTAGTTACAACAACTGTGGCAGTTGATTACTAATTTTCCCTATTACTGTTACGTCTCTAGGTGAAAATAAGCAACTCCAAAAGGATCACAAAGAATATGCTTCCTACGAATGTTCCTATCTCAGCTACGACTCAAGGCTTATTAGTATCATGCATTCAAGATCGATTGACAATTAAAACGGTTAAGTAATTAACTAGCAACTAGATATGCATCAAGATTGATCAGAAATTAACACATATAATTAAGCACCAAGAATCATAAATCAATGCCTGGAAGGTAAATAACGATAGCAGGAATCACAACATTTAGGATAGAATCATGCAAACCCTAGGATTAGAACGGAATTTAGCTAGACATAAATAACGAAATTAAATACGAAATAACCACAGGAATAGAAAATATATAGATAAAACCCGTAGTGTAGCGTCGGAAGAACAATCGTTTGGTTCGTATCCCAACCTCAGTGAAAAACGGGAAAACACGAAAATTGTTAGAACGAAAGCGTTCCGAAGGGTCAACAATGCGTAAAACTAAAGTCGAACAATGGAAAACTAATGCTAGAATCAATCTAAATCAAAGCTAGAATGAAAATATATGAAAAATAGTGAAAAACTGAAGAAAGAGGTCCAAAATCGCGCTGCGTCCGGTTGGGGGCGCGTGGGGTGAAGCCCTATTTATAGAATTAGGGTGGAAACCCTAATTTTTTACTTTGTCGACACGCTTCACGGCCGAGCTCGCTGTCGCGAGCTCGATCGCGAGGGATAATCCTCGCTCGGTCTTTCTTCGTCATCTCAGCTGGCACGCACTCGCTAGTTAGCCTCGTGACCTGGCTCGCGGTCGCTAGGTGTGGTGGCGAGAAATAGTACAGTAGCTCTTTTCGCACGTTGGGTAGCTCATGGGCACGTCTCGCGGTCGCTGGGAGTGGCCGCATCGCATGGAATTTCCTCGCGGCCGACCTAGCAGTCGTTAGGATGGTCGCGAGCCATCAGTTTTGCGTAGTTCTCGCGCTCGCGCTCGATCTAGCGGCCGCGAAGGCGGTCGCTAGGCCCTGTTTTCAGCCTTCTTTCGCTCGTGCTTCATTCCATGCTTCGATTTTCAACTTATAAGCCTACAAAACACCAAGAAGGAACCCAAGAGCAGTATCTTCCAAGAATATGTAAAAGCATTGGGATCTAAGACATAAACACACTTTATTGATCTAAAATCATCTTTAAATATCAACAATAAACGTGTAAAATGCGCGTTTATCAAACCCCCCAAACATAAAGCATTTTTTGTCCTCAAACAAAAACAAAACAAAAAGGAAAGAGAGACACAACAAAAGATCAACGAGCGTCAGCAAAGGTGATTACCACAATCAAGCCTCAGAAATATCTCAAAGCTCAAAATCATTAGCGCACATGACGACATTAGTCAACTCGACAATATACAACCATTGAAAGCAAAAAATCTCATTCAATTTAAACCTCACAACGGCATGTGTGTAAAATATAGAGTACACTCAAACTCATAAAGAAATTAAGGACGTGTATACACTCAAAAATCAATGCAATGCAAAATCTTACCATAGGCTTGTCGTTTCTCTAATATCTCCACCACATCAAATGCGTTCAAATTAGGATCAAAAAGGGCTTTTCATAGGTTGTAATGTAGGCTCATTGGTTAAGGTATGATAAACTCCAAGCACCCCTATTCATACATTCAAAACATATGGACTTTGTCCATTTCCCCTTTTCTTTCCAACATGCTAAATCAATGTTTATGCACATAAGTTTCTCCACGATGTCAAGTTTTATTATTGGGACGATCCCCATCTCTACCGCCGATGTGCCGATGGTCTGATACGTCGCTGTGTTCCCCAAGGAGAATGGGAGAACATAATCCACGAGTGCCATAGTTCTTTAAATGGAGGACATTTTGCAGCGGCCTAGACGGCGGCAAAGGTTTGCCAAAGTGGATTCTATTGGCCTTCGATCTTCAAGGATTGCCAGTCTTTTATCAAGAGTTGTGATCGCTGTCAAAGAATGGGAAACGTCACTAAGAAAGACGAGATGCTACAGAAGGCCATCATGGAAGTGGAACTATTTGACGTATGGGGGATCGACTTTATGGGTCCGTTCCCCATATCTTGTGGTTTCACGTACATCTTACTCGTTGTGGAGTATGTTTCCCGATGGGTAGAAGCGATTCCCACTACCACGAACGACTCCAAGGTAGTTATCAAGTTTCTCCAAAAGAATATTCTGACTCGATTTGGAGTACCGGTTGAAATGGAGCACAAAGCTTATTGGGCCACGAGGAGAATCAACATGGATTTCAAGGAGGCCGGGTTGATGAGAGGTGAACAACTGTTGGAGCTTGATGGGTGGAGGAATGAAGCTTTTGAAAACTCCCGGATATACAAGGAAAGAGCTCGGAAATTCCACGACCTCCTCAATCGTCCCAAAGGATTCTCGCCAGGTAATGAGGTTTTACTTTACATTGCTCGACTCCGTCTCTTCCCGGGAAAGCTTAAGTCAAGATGGTCAGGTCCGTACACTGTCTATCGAGCTCACGCCAATGGGAGTTATGAATTGCTAGACTCGAGTGGAAATATTTTCAAGGTGAACGGCCAGTACCTCAAATCCTACTTCAAGTCACACTTCGATCGAGAAGTCAAGGTGACCAAGCTCAATGAACCATGATGAGAGGTAACGTCGAGCTAGCGAGGATAAATCTAGCACTGGTTGGGAGGTAACCCAATAGTTTTACGTGTTTTTTGTTTTGTCGTTTTTGTTTGTTTGTGTCGTGTCTTGTTGGTCTTTGTTAAGTCCCAAGGTGTTTAATGGCTTTATATGTAATAAATAAATAAATAAATAAAGACTACCTAGCGACCACCCTCGCGACCGCGAGGCGTGGCCGCTAGAATTCGGGCAGTAGCTAGCTGCGCTGAACGCCCACGCTTAGCGACCGAGCTCGCGACCGCGAGCCCAATCGTGAGGTGTGACCCGACCCATGCCCGGACATCGACCCGCGTGTTTTGGCTTGTTTTTTACCACCTTTCCCCCATTTTTAACACACACACACGCAAACTTCAGCAAATACACCCTCTCAAAGCACCGAAACCCTAGTTCTTTACTTTGCTTGCAATTTCCACATATAATCCACTCAAGGTATGCTACATTTCCTTAATTCTTCATGGGTTTACACTTTTTAGCATGATTTAGAAGAGTTTTGTCCATTATATATTCTTGTTGTGGGTTATTGAAGATTTGAGGAAATAGGGCTTCTATTGCTAAATTTACTTGGTGTTTGAGCATGTTTGTTTCAATGTTAGGTCTATTGATGTTCCTAGATGCATATTATTGGTTTAATTTGCCTACATTATTGAATTGGGTTGAACAATTTTGAAAAATCCCAAATTTTTGCTGTCAGCGCGAACCTTGCGACCAGGCTCACGACCGCGAGCCCGGCCGCGAGCGTCTGCCCGCGCACCTGCGTAATCGTCCTCCCGAGATTAGCTTGCGGGCGCGAATTGCTACCTCGCGACCTCCCTCGCGACCGCGTGGTTGGCCGCGAGGCATCCCTAGTTTCATGTTTTCATGCGTTTTTTTTTATGTGTGTGCGTTTTCTCTCCCTTATTTCACCTTGTTAGACCATATGTTAGTATAGGGGGAAAAATTTTGCTAAGTTCAAGTTCGGGGGAGGTATATATATTGCTATGGGTTGCCGTTTACATTTACATTCCTTTTTAATAAAGTATATGAGCTAACGTTGAAATATCTTTAGGTACATTATGTCGCGTGCATCCGGTCACAAACAAAAGGGCAAGGAGGTCGCCTCCTCTTCACATGATAAGCCACATGATGCATTCGACCCTGAAACATTTGGGGTGCGACTGCGAACTTCCTCATCAAGGGATCGATGGAGGAGATTGGTGCAACTACGGCACAGGTACTCACGATTTATGTGCATGGAGCGTGCGAGCCATGGGGATAGCCAGCGATGTCACATGGCTGGCGAGAGGGCAGTTTGTACTCTGTTATCACGACGACTATATGACATCTGGGGCCCTCACTCTAAATTCACGTCGGCCGTCCGAGTACATAAGACCTGAGGTTGCGGACTATATCACATTCGGATGGACAATGAGCCCGCCAACTCTCGGAGGATGGGCCGAATGGTATCCTCAATGGTGATCCGGTCGATACATCGAGATTTAGAGACCTCGCCACGAGAATATGTGGCCTTTGTTCGTGGACACAAATCTAGAGCGAGACCGTCATATGGCGCCTCGAGCCAGGCAAGTTCCATAAGGAACCCGCGGTCCGCTCTTTCACCGCCACCTTCCGCCATCCATCGCCGTAAGATTGCCGCAAAGTCCTCTCACGGGACATGAGTCTCTTAATTGGAGCTGCGACTCGACAAAAGATGCAAGCGACATGTTCCTTGCACAACACTTTCGGATGCCGCGCAGATTTGGGAACGCAAGGATATACATAGGGATTCGTTACCCCATTGATGATTTTTCGGGGTGACGATCGTGAGAGTCTATCTCTCGAGATATTTTCCTGGACAAGCCATGTCTATACGTCCAGACGTTCTTGAAGAGACAACCGAGCCGTTACCTCTGGCTGCTATACGACAAGCACGGGCAGTCTATTCAAGAACGTCTGGACGTATAGACAGGGCTTGTCCAGGAAAATATCTTGAGAGATAGGACTCTCACGTCGTCGCCCGAAAAAATCGCAATGGGTAACGAATCCCCTAGGCATATCCTCGCGTTCCCCAAACCTCCGCTGCATCTGAAAGTGTTGTGCAAGGAACATGCCGGCATGCATCTTTTGTCGAGTAGTAGCTCCAATTAAGACACTCATGTCCTGTGAGAGGATTGTGCCGTTATTGTTGCTGCCATGGATGGTGAAGGTGAGCAGACGGTGAAAGTAGCGGACCGTGGGGTTCCTTATGGAACTGCCTGCTCGATGCGTCATATGATGGGTTCTCGCCTAGATTTGTATCCACGAACAAAGGCCACACCTTCGCGGGCGAGGTCTCTAAATCTCCGATGTATCGACCCTGGATCACCATTGAGGATACCATTCGATCCACCGAGAGTTGGCGGGCTCATCGTCCATCCGAATGTGATATAGTCCGGCGACCTTATGTCTTACGTGACTCGGACGATCGGCGAGAATTCAGTGAGGGCCCGTATGTCATATAGTTGGCGTGATAACAGTAGTAAAACCGCCCTCTCGGCAGCCGTGTGACATCGTTGGCTATCCCCACGGCTGGCATGTCTCTATGCACATAAATCGTGAGTGCTTGTGCCGTAGTTGCACCAATCTCCTCCATTGATCCCTTGATGAGGAAGTTGGAAGTCGCACCACAAATGTTTCGGGGTCGAATGCATCATGTGGCTCATCATGTGAAGAGGAGGCGACCTCCTTGCCCTTTCGTTTGTGACCGGATGCACGCGACATAATGTACCTAAAGATAATTCAACGTTAGCTCATGTACTTTATTAAAAAGGAATGTAAATGTAAACGGCAACCCATAGCAATATATATACCTCCCCGAAACGACGCCAAAATTTTGATCGCTCACTTTTCTAACACGAAAACGTGCAAGTATATAGGTAAGACGAGTATCGTATCCACAGGGATTGTAACACGAAAACACAGAAGCTAACTCAACAATAATTCATCATTATCCAAGCAACAAAATTTAGTTTCAAAGGTTTTAGTGCTTCGGATATTAAATCCAAAGTAAATGTAGCGAATTGAAAATAAACGAAAGCAATAAATACTCAAGGAGATTACAATCTAGAAAGACTAACCCTAGGGATGCACAAATCCTACCCACAACGTATGTTTATCCTGCTTCCTATTAACCAATTTTAATCCAGATAAGATGGAAGATCACATATGTAACCAACAATTTCAGTTACGACAATAGTGGCAGTTGATTACTAATTTTCCTATTCTTTATTCGTCTACAGGTGAAAATAAGCAACTCCAAAAGGATCACAAAGAATATGCTTCCTACGAATGTTCTTATCTCATCTACGACTCAAGGCTTATTCGTATCATGCATTCAAGATCGATTGACAATTAAAACGATTAAGTAATTAACTAGCAACTAGAAATGCATCAAGATTGATCAGAAATTAACACATATATTTAAGCACCAAGAATCATAAATCAATGCCTGGAAGGTAAATAACGATGGCAGGAATCACAACATTTAGGATAGAATCATGCAAACCCTAGGATTAGAACAGAATTTAGCTAGACATAAATAACAAAATTAAATACGAAATAACCATAGGAATAGAAAATATATAGATAAAACCCGTAGTGTAGCGTCGGAAGAACAATCGTTGGGTTCGTATCCCAACCTCAGCGATAAACAGGAAAACACGTAAATTGTTCAGACGAAAGCGTTCCGAAGCGTCGAGAATGCATAAAACTAAAGTCGAACAATGGAAAACTAATGGTAGAATCAATCTAAATCAAAGCTAGAATGAAAATATATGAAAAATAATGAAAAACTGAAGAAAGAGGTCTAAAATCGCTACTGGTCCGGTTGAGGCGCGGGTGAAGTTCCTATTTATAGAATTAGGGTGGAAACCCTAATTTTTAACTTTATCGACACGCTTCTCGATCGCGAGCTCGGTCGCGAGGGATCATCCTCGTTTGTTCTTCCTTCGTCTTCTCGGCTGGCACGCGCTCGCTACTTAGCCTCGTGACTTGGCTCGCGGTCGCTAGGTGTGGTCGCGAGAAATCGGGCAGTAGCTCTTTTCGCACGTTGGGTAGCTCGCGGGCACATCTCGCGATCGCTGGGAGTGGCCGCATCACATGGAATTTCCTCGCGGCTGACCTAGCAGTCGCTAGGATGGTCGTGAGCCATCAGTTTTGAGTAGTTCTCGCGCTCGGGCTAGCGGCCGCGAAGGCGGTCGCTAGGCCCTGTTTTTAGCCTTTTTCGCTCGTGCTTCGTTCCATGCTTTGATTTTCAACTTATAAGCCTACAAAACACCAAAAAGGAACCCAAGAGCAGTATCTTCCAAAAATATGTAAAAGCATTGAGATCTAAGACATAAACACACTTTATTGATCTAAAATCATCTTTAAATATCAACAATAAACGTGTAAAATGCGCGTTTATCGCCCGGCCATGAGGAAGAAGGCAGACGCAGCTCCAGTGCCTAGCGACCACCCTAGCGGTCGTGAGGGTGGCCCGAGGTAGACCCGAAGAAGAGATATTCGACGTACACTCCTCCGATCCCGTTCCCGAGTCGGTTAGCCAAGCCCAAGCATGACGATAGGCTGACCCGATTCTTGGAGATGTTCCAGAAGGTGAATATCAACATCCTATTGCTAGATGCGCTCAAAGATATGCCGGGGTACATGAAATTTCTAAAGGATGTTGTCACCAACAAGAAGAAACTGGAAAAGTTCGAGACTATTAATTTGTCTCGAGTGCGATGTTGTCTTTGCAAAGAAGCGCCATTGAAGCGAAAGATCGAGCGACTTCACAATACCTTGTATTATTTGAGGGCATACTTTCTCCAGAGTTCTGTGCGATTTAGGGGCAAGCATCAACTTGATGCCGTTGTCCATATTTAACAAATTGGAGATTGGGGAGTTAAAGCATACTACAATTGCTCTCCAGATGGAAGATGCATCAGTCACCCGTCCAAAGGGGATAGTGGAAGATGTGCTCATCAAGGTCAAAGATTTTATCTTCCCAACGGATTTTGTGGTCCTTGACATGCCAGACGATGGGAACACGCCTCTCATTCTCGGGAGACCGTTCTTAGCCACAGGCAGGGCTCTGATCGATGTGCAGGATGGTGATCTCACCTTTCGTGTGAATAAAGAAGAGTTAACTATTTCAACCTATGATGCCATCAAGCAAAGTGATAACTCGGAGCATGAGGATTTTCATTCGATCATCACTGCCATAGCAAGCCCTGTCTCGCACTTGGATATCAACCGACCAGTCGATGAGGATGCTACAAAGAAGAAATAGACTCGGTATGGAACCCCGAGTGATTCGTTTAAGTTTGGGGGGGCACTTCCACACTCAGTGGTGGTCTGCTGTGAATATAAAGTATAAGAGCAACCACAAGTTTGGCAAGAAGGCAATTGCCAAAACACCGGATTGATCGAGGTATGTGATGGTCGACGTTAAATTAAGCACTTGTTGGGAGGTAACCCAATCTTTTTATTTTGTTTTGCTTTTGCTTTTGTTTTGTTTTCGTTTTGTTCGTTCTTGTTTTTTTTCTTGTTTTGTTTTATGTCTGTTTGGGGTTAAGTTGAATGACGAGCAGCCGATGATGAGAATTGTTTTTATTAGAAAATTTGATTGCAACTGATTTTGGGAGACGAAGCATGTTATGATTATTGTGAGTATTGAGCCTTTGAGAACTTGATCACATGTTTGAAACCTGTGAGACTTGAGCTTTTGACTGTCATATCTTTTCAATCTTGTTTCTTTCTATGTGAATAGTTTGAAATAGCATGTGTTTCTCTAGAACTTGCTCTGGATCCTTTTCGAGGTTGCATTGATGTGCTTGAGAATTGGGAGATGATATTAGGCATTCTTTTCTTAGCCTATATACTATCCAAACACTAACCTGTTATTCATATTATCCTTTGATGAGCCCGTTTGTGCCTACCTTATTCTTTCATATAGCTGTGGGTTGGGTTATGTTGTTAGTGCGAGATTTGACCGCTTTAATTGAGGGTTGATAAAAAGAAAATAGATTATGAAAAGTGATAATAAAAAAAAATAGTTGCTTACCCATATAAGTTCAAATTAAAAAAAAATTGAAAAGAAAAGAAAAAGAAAAAGTTGATGCTAGTGTGTGAAAAGAACATAAATGAGTAAGTAGCTAGTGCTTGAGATGAGTACATCATTTATATGATAAGCATGGTGTTCTTAAAAGAAAAATGACTTCTTGGTATGGAAAATTGAAATGAATTATGAAAGTTTGGAAATTGTGTCTTATGATACTTATGGTGTTTTCATTATGGGATTATGAGTCACTTAGCTTAAATATACTTTGAGAGTATACACATCCTCCTTGTACACTTGAGTGTTTGAGATTTATATATATATATATCCATGTCGTGAGGATTAAAGTTTGAGAAGGCTTGTGCTTATGGTTATTATGATATGTGGAGTTGAACGGAAGATGTTGTGATTCGATTCATTGATGTGAATCTTTTGTTGCTCATTGCTTTGAGGCGTTTTGCTGTTGTCGTTCGACTCATTCCTTGTCTTTAGTTTGTCTTTCGTTTGTTCTGTTTTGTTTGAGGACAAACAATGCTTCAAGTTTGGGGGTATGATAAACGCACTTTTTACTCGTTTATTAATGTTATATTAAGATGATTTAGATTTCTTTAAGTGTGTTTATATAGTCGATATTAATGCTTTTAGCAATCTTTGGAAGATACAGCTCTTGGGGTTCCTCTTTGGTGTTTTGTAGGATTTTCAGGTGATAATCGATGCACAAGGTAAAGATGTAACCAAATATTATGAAATGGATATGAAAATTATGAATATGAAAATTTTACAATGTTAAAGATTATCTCGATAGGAGTCCATAGGCGCAAACGGATCGTAATTCGGAGTTCGAACGTGAGAGAACGGAGCAAAACAGCGAAGTCGCGCATTCTGCGCATGAGCTCGAGACCACCCTCGCTGGCCGCGTGAAACTGCCCAGAACGTATCAGGCAGAGCTAGCGACCAGGCTTGCGGCGCGAGGCCGGCCGCGAGGCATGACGGCAGGGCGCGAATTAGGGTTCAACCCTGCGCCTATATATATCCCTAGGCTTGCCCATGCGCCTCCAACACGGAACATCACTATTTTTCATGTTTTTCTTCAGTTTTCAACATATTTTCACTTTCTTTCATTCTAGCTTGGATTTATATTCATCTAAGCTTAAGTTTTTCTTTGTTCTACGCATTGTAATCGCTTTGGAGAAGTTTCATCCGAAGGAATTCATTATTTTTCTGTTTTCTTCTTGGGTTTGGATACGAACCCAACCATTGTTCTTCCGACGTTATACTACGAGTTTTATCTATACAATTCTTATTTCTATGCTTAAATCGTATTTTATTTCAATTCATATGTCTAGCTGAATTCTTGTTCTAATCCTAGGGTTTGTATGATTCTATCCTAAGTGTCGTGATTCCTGCTAGTTGTTGTTTACCTTCCAGGCATTGATTTGTGATTCTTGGTGCTTAATAATATGCGTTAATTTCTGATCAATTTTGATGCATATCTAGTTGCTAGTTAAATACTTAACAGTTTTAATTGTCAATCGATCTTGAATACTGTCTGAATAAGCCTTGAGTCGTAGCTGAGATAGGAACATTCGTAGGAAGCATATTCTTTGTGATCTTTTTGGAGTTGCTAATTTTTACCTTGAGACGTAACAGTAATAGGGAAAATTAGTAATCTACTGCCACAATTGTCGTAACTGAAATTGTTGGTTACATATGTGATCTTCCATCTTGTCTGGATTAAAATTGGTTAATAGGAAGCAGGATAAACATACGTTGTGGGTAGGATTAATACATCCCTAGGGTTAGTCTTTCAGTCTTATTATCTCTTGAGTATTTGTTTATTTGTCTTTGTTGCTTTATTTTGTCTGTGACTTTGAATCTAAGATTTAAAGTCCCAAAACCTTTTCCAAAACCAAATCTGTCACTTGGGTAATGATGAAGGATTATTGAGTTAGCTTCTGTATTTTCGCGTTACAATCCATGTGGATACGATACTCGGCTACCCTATCTACTTGCACGTTTTCGTGTTAGAAAATGGTGTGATCAAATTTTGGAGTCGTTGCCGGGGATTGTTTAGATTATATAGGATACTTGATGATTTTGAATTATTAATTCAAGTTGTAATTTTATTTTATTTGTTTTACTTGCCAGAGCTAATTTCTCTCTTTCTCTCCAGGTAGTTTATGATCACAAGGTCCCAGGGACCTCCTAAGCAACCTCTAGATCCAGAAATCGAAAATACCCAAAGGAGAAGAAGGCAAGAGATGGCAGCAATTCCTAACATTGGGGGTGTACCTCCCGAGCATACTGTACGTCTTCTGGTAGAATTTACTGAGATGCAGCGCCAGATGACGAACATGGGACTCCTCCCTGCTCCGGAGACGAGACCGCTGAAGAATTATTGAGTTAGCTTCTGTATTTTCACGTTACAATCCCTTTGGATACGATACTCGACTACCCTATCTACTTGTACGTTTTCGTGTTAGAAAATAGTGTGATCAGTAAGCTAAGACTCAAACATAAAATGTCAATCCTTAAATCTTAAAGGTCGAGTTAGTATTCACAAAGAACTTCGTTAATCTCTAAGTATCCACTTACGTGATAGTATGGGTGTGACGACCCGACTTCCCAAGGAAGCACGGATCATATGGATCGTCATTGGTATAGTAAGGCAACGATATAAACACAACTAATCAATGCAATTAACCATTTAACTACTCGATAATGCATAGACTAAAAGGGATAAACTGCATTGATACCAACTCGAGTCACGAAGGACTCGTCGAAAGGTTCAAGGTTCAACAATAACCCAATCGGGGCACAATTCGAGGAGCGAGGTGCGACCTCAAGTTCAATCTGATGAAAGCAATCATAAATCAAGCATCAAAATAATATCGAGTTAGGCGGCAAATAAGCGTGTGGACATGCATATGACGATGCATGCCCAGGTTCTAGAAACCTTCTAATAAAGCATCAAAATAGCTGCTACTCGCACCACCGCACCCATCATCGATCCTTGCTCAACCTGCACATCAAAAAGCGAAATGCGGGGCTAAGTACAAAAGTACTCGGTGGACACGTTGCGAAAACATTTTCTTTGTAAAAGTTATTAGCGCCCACAATAGCGCATGAGGATTTTAGTTAAAGACTCATGCCTATCAAACATTTTATCGTTTTCCAAAAGCGTTCGGCCGAACTATTTCATTCACGTTGATTCCATATCTGATCATTCATTCGCGCACTATGGAGGTGGCCACCTACACATAGTCCCCGTGACCGGTCAAGGTAGCTAACCTTAACACACAGTCACACGTGTACACAATCCGAGTTAGTCCTTTACTAAGTCGGATCCGATCGTTACCCTTTTTTAACGTTGGTGGACCAACACATTCACATACCACAATGATATACCAATCTCAGATAAGATAACAACAAAACATAAACATTTGGCAGTCAATAACATTTCATGTGATAATATTTCATAAAGCTTTGTAAATCATGCTTTGAGATATGCATAACATTTTTGTTTCAAGAAAGCCCACCTCCTAATCCAAGCTAGTGGTTCTAAATGAGCAGGTGTGATGTTCTTCCTCGCCGACTACGTACGATCAAACCCTTCATAAGAAAATAGCGTTTCTTAGATTCTTTCTATCGATCGAAGGTTGTTTATAAACTACGACTTAAAGTTCTCAATTAGGGTTTCTTTATGATTTTAGGTGATTGTTTTAAGATAATTTCTATTATCTTACATTCTCAATTACCAAGCTATATTACTTCATCGTTCATAGGTGAACTTCAATTATGAATCACATATTCCGAGTCTATCCTCGACTCTTAACCTTAGTTTTATTATAACGTTATTACGTTATAGGTTGTCGGTAATCAAATTATGATTGGTAAATTAGGAAATTCTCAAGCCACTAACTAGACTTAGCAAATTTTAGTTACGTCCTAGTAGGTTATGCTTGACGACTTGTCGTATTAGCACGGTAATTAAAAGAGGAGTATTGACTTATGATTCAAGTGAACACATGATATCATATAAGTAAGTACTTAAGAATAAATGAAGTGCTTCGGGGAATATTAACTCGACTTTTGGGACATAAGGATCGACATCTTATGTTCGAATCTTTGCTTGCACATTACGACATTGTTTGTTTATCCTAACTCATCGGAGATTACATATGTCGTATAATCGGTGTTCGTCATCGAGTTGTTTTAACGCTCAACTAATATCGTATTGGGTTGTTGTTATTGAGTACTAACGTTGTAGCTCGGCTTTTGGTTTTTCTAACTTAGGAACTCGCATTCGAGTATCCTTTTATTAATAGAAAACCCTAATTTGTGTCTAACTTCGATTCTCGTTAATTCCTTCTTAAGTTATCGAAATTGGTCGATTTCTTTTGGATTCTCGTACGTATAGTATTATGTTGTTTACGTTTGGGGCTTTGGTTTATCGGCACAATATAAACATAAACATTCAACACCAAACAATACCATACACAACATAAACTACACTAAAGCATTAGAAAACCCTAATTTCTAACATAATACACAATCATTGTGTATGTGTGCATAAGTGTTCCATTCATTCACCATAATCACAACCATTCATTCTAAGCTTATAATTTCTCTATCATAGCATCATTTAACATTAGAATTAAACTCATACTTAGCCATTTTGTTACGTTTTCGATAATTAACAACAATTAGCATATGTATCCAATAAATTCCAATAAAATCATGTTATACTCCTATCATACTATAGGATTTAATTATCAACTCAATATCATCATATAAAATTTTAAACTATAGGTTAAAATTGCTTAAAGTTTTCGGTAATTCCAAATTCAATAGCTTTGGTGTTCAATAAATTTCACAAAATTTATATCATGCTTATACCATAAACTAACCATGAAATATCACTTCATATCATGCATTAAAATTTTAAACCCATGCTTTTTCACCACTTATGGTTTCGGTATTACTATAATATATGCATACATATTCAACAAATTCCATTCTTTCACAATATGGTTATATAGTGCAATAACATGTAATATTAACATTAACATCAACTAATATTTAATATATCACACATCCTATTATTCTTAACAACAAAAATCAAATAAATCACTATATATTTGGCGGTAATCCCGGTAGTTCGTCTGGAAACACATCGGGATACTCCTTCGCAATCGGGACGTCTTCTATCCTCCTCTCATTCGATCTTCCTCACGGAGGTGAGGCGAGGTGAGCATGGTTCTCGATCTGTTCGAGAATGTCCTTGCTTGTAACGTGGATATGATTGGAACTCTCCTCCCTATGTTGATCCCGTGAAGGTCGGTAGGTTCCTCTCCGGGATGTTGGAAAGAAATTTTCCTTTCATTGCATGATGGTCGCACTATGTTACGTTAACCAATCCATTCCTAGGATTATGTCCACATCCGCCATAGGTATGGCGTGAAAGTTATCTGTCGTGACCTTAAGTGAGCCTAGTCCAAGTTCTAGTTCGAGCATATGTGGGTTACCGTTCTTATGCCTCCCATCGGAGAAGAAATTCTCATGATTTGTTCAACAGCGTTTAGGATCTAATCCTAAGTTCTCTACGCATGCTTGAAAATAAAAGAGTGTGAGGCGCCATGTCAAACAAGAGGATAACAGTAATTGGAGGTATTCCATACCGCCAAGTTTCCTTGGTTCCTTAGCGGCTCTTGCGGAACTCCATTTCTGGTTGAGGCGTGAGCCCTCGCTTCTTGAAAGGCGGCCGTTGTTGCTGATAATATTGTTGTGGTTCTTTGCGGTTGTTCTTCTTTGTTGTTGTTGTTGTTGATGTGGTGTTGGGGTACGTCGATCAGTGCTTTGCGGTTGTCGCCATTGTTGTCGTCGTTGCTTGCCGTGGTTGATATAGTCGTTGATTCACCTGATAATCTTGGACCGGGGCTGTTGTTGTTGGATCTGAGCTTGGATAGCCGGACCGTTGGACTTGGTTGGGTACATTGGGACGGCCATTTCCTCCTCGGCGTATCCTGGCGATCCCTAGAGTAGTGGCCCTTCGGCCACACTCAAACATCCGTCATTCGTGAATCGCATGCCCCTTATGACTCCTATGACACAGGGCACACGGGAGTTTAAAAATTTTGGTTTCCCATGATCGCGGGTACCATGGGCGTCCATTCCTCGCCGTGCCGGATAGCACGTTATTTCCTGCCATGGCCTCCGTCGGCTGGCGATGTTGGACCCTTGTCCTTGGTGGGGTCCTTCCCACTTTCTCTTCCCACGATCCCTTGATGATTCGGTGGATGCTTGGCGACAATCCTGTCTTCGGCACATCGACCTCGATGTCGATGCCCGTCGAGGGCCTCACGGTAAGTCGATTCCGTGACCAGCTAGCGACACCGATCTCATGGCGGAGTCCCTTGAAAAACTTTCGATCCTCTTCTCGTCGGTGTCGACCAATCTGCGGTGCATACCGCGACATCTCCTGAATGCTGCGGTCGTGTCTGTGACCGTCGTCTTTCATTGGCGTAGGTTGTAGAATTCATGTTCCTTCTTTTTCCGGTAGCTCTTAGGAATGTACTTCTTGTACACTTCCTCCTTAAATTCCTCCCAGGAGAAATTTTCCAGTTCTTCTTCAAATAGAGTCTTCCTCTTCGCCTCCCACCAGAAGTCGGCGGCACCAGTCATCTGGAAGGCAACGCATGACAAGCGTTCCTGAGAGGTGCAGTGGAGGAAGTTGAAGATTCGCTCTAGAGCGCAAATCCATAGTTCAGCATCCACGGGATTCCCAGTCTCGTTGAAGGTCGGTGGGTTCTGCCTGAGGAATAATTCCTCAATCCGTCGCGCAGGTGGTGGTGGTGGGGGTGGAGTGTCTTCTCTCTCAGGTGTTACTTCACGATTTCTCCTTCTCAGCGGCATCCTATCCTTCATAAACACACGTAATTAGAAATTTTCTTATATTATCCATCGTAATCAATTCATACATATCGACGGTATTCATATAATTACGAGCATAAATCTAGCACATCATCGAACACCACATATCGTAATATTAAAACAAAAGGCTCTCGGGAGCTATCATCATATCATATCAATTGCCTCACGAGGACTTTCATCGACGTTTGAAGATTACAAAAGACCGGTGCAGTATGATGCCCAAAACAAATATCGGCATCACTCCGTGTACCTAGTCACGGTCGTATAAAAATCTAAGCGCTACCGTGGTCATCAAAATAGGGTTCATGTCGAACGACTCGTTGTTTCGCATGCATCAAAAGATATCTGAGTATATAGATAAAAGACAATCTAATCCTAAGAACTAGTTCTATGGTCGCTCGGGGTGTAGATCGGGCTCCATGTGTCGAGTCGGGGCTGGAAGCATGGGAGCTATCCACCCTCCATCTCGTCGTCGGTGATAGATCTCCTGGTCTTCCTCCGGTCTTCCTCGGGGTCTTCCTCTGGATCTTCCTCGGGGTCTTCCTCTGGATCTTCCTCGGGATCTTCCTCTGGATCTTCCTCCTCTTCAGCGTCGAGTGTGGGAGCAACGGGCTCTCGGTCTCTAACGACCCTGGCTTTCTCCATAGCCGCTAGGTCTCGGCGGATCTCAGCCATGACTTCCTCGTAGACATCATCCGAAAAAGGGGCAACAGTAGGGCGGACATCGGTCTCTCTCACTATACCTGTAGCCATGTCATGGGGATCATCAATCCTTACAGCATCATGGTCCAAAGGCTCAGGCGGAGGTGGCGGTGGGCGGGCGGGGAGAGCCGGTGGGTGGAGGTGGATATGGGCACGGCATGGTGGCGGTAATGGCTCAGGCGGGCAATGGCGAGATGGAATCCTGCGGTGGTAGGGCTCGGAAGGTGAGCTGTCGGTGCAGGAAGGTCCCGCCTCGAACATGTTCCTCCTTTCGCCAGCAAGAACACAGTCCGTCACCGCCAAACGAGGCACCTCTAGATGGAGCCACTCCGAATCTCGTCACGCCAGTGTATTCCGTGCGGGAGATACGGTCCGCGGTGTAGCTCCGCACACCGTGAACACATAGCTCGATGGCTAGCAAAGCGAGGCGGGTCCGCCTCGAGTCAAAGCTCTCGGCGGTAAATGTAGTCATCCGATATCTCACGGGCGTAACCCTACGGTCGGATGGCGGTCTCATGATCGGTGAGTACACGTCATAATGCGATGTACCGGGCATGTGCGGCAGCCCGTTGGCGTGTGAAGTCGCCAAAACTCACCAAGGTTGTCTCGTGGCACATCGGTAGGAGCGATACGATCGTATAACCTCCTCTGGGGTGGCCCTAGAGGACAGAGGGTGCCTAGTTGTGAACACAGTCCGAGCCATCTGAAAAGAAAAGTATCACTATGGTCAGACACGGTAACATAACGGTATATCTAGAAGAAGGTATGTACATAATAACATCTGTATAAAGAAGGCTATAACAATGTATATCGTACTATGACCTATCTACCTCAATTCCTATGGTGCGACTTTTATGGTTGGGTCTCCGAAAAGAGACGGTATGGTTTCTTAGAGTATAGCAGCGATCGAGGCCTAGCCTTCGGGTAAAGGCTAAGTGGTCACCTTATCTTATCGGGTCTTGGATTTCTTATTTCTATTCACGTTATAGGATCATATCATATCCGTCCTCATTATGCACTTACAAATCATTATTTCCTTTTATGCTTCCCGATAGTTATACTTGATTCATTTCATTATTGTTACGATAGAGGCGACACGCATGACGTTCGGAATTCCTTCGCATAGAGCGGTTGGGACTCATAACAGTACGAACTTCCAGTTAAGCAGTCACTTTGTCATCGTAGATTCATCGCGTTCTCATCATCGAATCCGTTCGGATTGTGATTCTTAAGATTTCTATGTTCCCGTTCTCTCTTAGTATTTCGTTTAATTGGGGGTACTTATGTTTTCATACTAAGTTCGGCGCAAAGGGATCATGCGTCTTAAGAGTCTATGTTCTCATGGGGAAACATACTCATTTACATCATGCTTCTATCATGCTTTGCATACAACAGTAAACACAATTCGCGACACATTGTGCGATAATCAAGCATTCTCATTTACTCATTTACCAAGCTCCTAAAGCTTGTAACTTTCATTCAAGCTGATGACCAATCAATTGAAATAACCTTTCAATTTCAAAAATTCCCACTTTCCAAAATATTTCTCAACTTCTCAACAAGACAATATTGAAATTTCAATTCACATTTCATATACTTCCATCATTTCAAAATAATTTTTAGTTGAGATAGTTACCTTTTTCCTCGTTGAGCAGGACGACGATGGAGTGCAGTGCAGTAGCAGTCAAACACAAACGATTTCTAGACTCAACTTTTAGCTTAGGATTCAAGGAAATGGTTTCTAGGGTTCAGAGCAAACAAGTGCTCTGATACCACTTTGTGACGACCCGACTTCCCAAGGAAGTACGGATCATATGGATCGTCACTGGTATAGTAAGGCAGCGGATATAAACACAACTAATCAATGCAATTAATCATTTAACTACTCAATAATGTATAGACTAAAAGGGATAAACTGTTCAATACCAACTCGAGTCACAGAAGGACTCGTCAAAAGGTTCAAGGTTCAACAATAACCCAATCAGGGCACAATTCGAGGCGGTATGACCTCAAGTTCAATCTGGTATGAAAATAATCATAATTCAAGCATCAAAATAATATCAGAGTTAGGCAGCAAATAAACGTGTGGACATGCATATGATGATGCATGCCCAAGGTTCTAGAAACCTTCTAATAAAGCATAAAAATAGCTGCTACTCTGCACCACCTCGCACCCATCATCGATCCTTGCTCAACCTGCACATCAAAAACGAATGCGGGGCTAAGTACAAAAGTACTCGGTGGACTCGTTGCGAAAATATTTTCTT
Organism: Salvia rosmarinus; assembly: GCA_036937905.1. Taxonomy (NCBI): domain Eukaryota; kingdom Viridiplantae; phylum Streptophyta; class Magnoliopsida; order Lamiales; family Lamiaceae; genus Salvia; species Salvia rosmarinus. The sequence goes on from CM072820.1 coordinate 18,936,354, forward strand.
TGTCAAAAGTTATTAGCGCCCACAATAGCATGAGGATTTTAGTTAAAGACTAATGCCTATCAAACATTTTATCGTTTTCCAAAAGCGTTCGGCCGAACTATTTCATTCACGTTGTTTCCATATCTGATCATTCATTCATTCATTCGCGCACTATGGAGGTGGCCACCTACACATAGTCCCCGTGATCGGTCGAGGTAGCTAACCTTAACACACAGTCACACGTGTAAACAATCAGAGTTAGTCCTTAACTAAGTCGGATCCGATCATTACCCTTTTTTAACGTTGGTGGACCAACACATTCACATACCACAATGATATACCAATCTCAGATAGGATAACAACAAAACATAAACATTTGGCGGTCAATAACATTTCATGTGATAATATTTCATAAAGCTTTGTAAATCATGCTTTGAAATATGCATAACATTTTGTTTCAAAAAGCCCACCGCTAATCGAGCTAGTGGTTCTAAATGAGCGGTGTGATGTTCTTCCTCACGACTACGTGCGATCAAACCCTTCATAAGAAAATAGCGTTTCTTAGATTCTTTCTATCGATCGAAGGTTGTTTATAAACTACGACTTAAAGTTCCCAATTAGGGTTTCTTTATGATTTTATGTGATTGTTTTAAGATAATTTCTATTATCTTACATTCTCAATTCCCAAGCTTTATTACTTCATCGTTCATAGGTGAACTTCAATTATGAATCACATATTCCGAGTCTATCCTCGACTCTTAACCTTAGTTTTATTATAACGTTATTACGTTATAGGTTGTTGGTAATCAAATTATGATTGGTAAATTAGGAAATTCTCAAACCACTAACTAGACTTAGCAAATTTTAGTTACGTCCTAGTAGGTTATGCTTGACGACTTGTCGTATTAGCACGGTAATTAAAAGAGGAGTATTGACTTATGATTCAAGTGAACACATGCTATCATGTAAGTAAGTACTTAAGAATAAATGAAGTGCTTCGGGAAATATTAACTCGACTTTTGGGACATAAGGATCGACATCTTATGTTCGAATCTTTGCTTGCACATTACGACATTGTTTGTTTATCCTAACTTGTCGGAGATTACATATGTCGTATAATCGTTGTTCGTCATCGAGTTGTTTTAACGCTCAACTAATATCGTATTGGGTTGTCGTTATTGAGTACTAACGTTGCAGCTCGGCTTTTGGTTTTTCTAACTTAGGAACTCGCATTCGAGTATCCTTTTATTAATAGAAAACCCTAATTTGTGTCTAACTTCGATTCTCGTTAATTCCTTCTTAAGTTATCGAAATTGGTCGATTTCTTTTGGATTCTCGTACGTATAGTATTATGTTGTTTACGTTTGGGGCTTTGGTTTGTCGGCACAATATAAACATAAACATTGACACCAAACAATACCATACACAACATAAACTACACTAAAGCATTAGAAAACCCTAATTTCTAACATAATACACAATCATTGTGTATGTGTGCATAAGTGTTCCATTCATTCACCATAATCACAACCATTCATTCTAAACATAATTTCTCTATCATAGCATCATTTAACATTAGAATTAAACTCATACTTAGTCATTTTGTTACGTTTTCGATAATTAACAACAATTAGCATATGTATCCAATAAATTCCAATAAAATCATGTTATACTCCTATCATACTATAGGATTTAATTATCAACTCAATATCATCATATAAAATTTTAAACCATAGGTTAAAATTGCTTAAAGTTTTCGGTAATTCCAAATTCAATAGCTTTGGTGTTCAATAAATTTCACAAAATTTATATCATACTTATACCATAAACTAACCATGAAATATCACTTCATATCATGCATTAAAATTTTAAACCCATGTTTTTCACCACTTATGGTTTCGGTATTACTATAATATATGCATACATATTCAACAAATTCCATTCTTTCACAATATGGTTATGTAGTGCAATAACATGTAATATTGACATTAACATCAACTAATATTTAATATATCACACATCCTATTATTCTTAACAGCAAAAATCAAATAAATCACTATATAAATATATATATATATATATATAGCTCACGGTTTTGTTGAAAAAATAGGAGGGGTGTTTGATTAAATTCAAGGTTAATATATGATGTTATATCATACCTTAAACACCATATCTCAACTATTTTCAACAAACAAAAATCAAACAATACTCTAAAATAAATATATATGTTTCGGTCAAAATAAAGTAAAATAGGAGATGTGTTTCAAAAATCTCAAGATTTATATATGATGTTCACATCATATATTAAACACCATATCTCAACTATTTCTCAAAAAGAAAAATCAAATCACGGCTTAGAATTGCCATGGAGCTCACGGTTTTTACAAATAAATTTCAAAAGTATTCTGAAAAATTATGATATTTATACTACATGCTTATAATACATTAGCAAGCAACAATATCAAATAATATTCACAAAATCATGCTTTATCATATATAAAAGAATTTAAGCATAAATCGAAAAAATTCAAACATGCTCCAAAAATTTTGAAATTGTAACAGTAGCCTTAGAACATTATTCTAAGTATTTTTCATTCATGGCTTTAGAGCATTTGATGGCTAAAAAGTCACGAAAAAAAATGAGAAGCAAACTAGGGTTTTTAAACCAAAAAAAATTCAAACAAACATTCCACTCCATTAGGATGGAAGAGGATGATGAATAATACCTTCCTATGGTCTTAGAAATATTATTTGAGTTTTGGAAGGGTTTGAGAAGGAGGATTAAAGGCTCCAAAGTGTGAAGAGCAATGGAGAGAATTTGAAAATGAGAGAGAATTTTGGTTCACAAGTGAGAGGTTGTAATGGCACTAAATTGCTGCTGTGTTACAGCCTAATGGGCTGTCCTTAGCTCATTTGGGGTGGTCTTGGTGGTAGTTGGGAGGTGGATTGGTCAAATTACCCGTTTTGGCATGTTAATACCGACTCTTTAAGTTTTAACGCGCTTTCGATTGATTTCTCGGAACCTTAAGGTTTTATTTTATTAAATAGCCTTTAAAAGGCTTATTTCAATGTTTATAAAAATTTCATGAAGTTCGGACGTCGTCGGATAAGTCAATTCCGAGTTTTCGCGGAAACACAGCGTTCGGCGATTAAATTATGCTCATTCAAAAATTCTATTGAACTCTTGAGCTTTCATAATTAATTTGAGTCTTATAAATCATATTTTATTGATTTAGACCCTTGGTTCGAGTTTCGGGTCGTTCGGATCAATTTAGGATTTTCCCGGTATATTTTTCCCGACGTTCGGTTAAGTTCTTCAGGAATTTCTTTCAGAAATTGATTCTTATAATTTCTAAATTCACAATAATGTATTCCTTCATGATTTTGAGTGTTATCAATAATTATCATGATTAGCACGGATTTGGAAGTTGATCCGCTCAGTAAATAGTGCTTTTAAGACTGACCGGGCAAGTATGCCCGAAAATTCTCATTCTTTGGCTTCTCACATGTTTTCGTGAGAGGATTCTAGAAATGAAATCATTTTGTTAAGATTCATTCTCGGTCTTTCATTCTATGTTCAGGCTATTCAGAAAACCCTAATCCGGTAGGATTAGTCACTAGTTTTTGATTTCTCTAGTTTTCGATCTCCGAATCGATTCTAATTTGTTTCGTTGGTTACCTTAAACATAATTAAGGTCTAAGAATCAAAAATAAGTGATTTAAACATCACTAATAAAAGTTTTAAATTTTTCGGGTTATTACAATGGGATAACTTGAATCATAAGTCAAAATTCCCCTTTACTCGTCGTGTTAATATGACAAGCCGTCAAGCATAACCTGCTAGGACGTAACTATAATCGTTAAGTCTAACTAGTGGCTTAAGAATATCCTAATATACCAATCATAACTTGAGTACCAACAATCTATAACGTTTAGAAGAACACTAAGGTTAAAGTCGAGGTTAGACTCGGAGTATAGGACTCATAAGTTGAGGTTCATCTATGAATGATGAAGGAATATAGGACTCATAAGTTGAGTTTGGGAATTGAAAATATATGATAATGGAAATTATCTTAAAACCGTCACATGGAATCACAAAGAAACCCTAATTGAGAACTTTAAGTCGTAATTTATAAAAGACTCTCGATCAATAGAAGGAATCTAAGAGAAGCTATTTTTTTATGAATGACATGTTCGTACGTAGTTGCCGAGGAAGGACAACCACACCTTGCTTACTTAGAACTTATAGCTTCGGACTAGCAGGTGGGCTCTCTTGAATGCATACCTCAAAGCATGATTTACAAAAGCTTTATGAAAAATTATTGCATGAACTGTTATTGATTGCCAAATGTTTATGTTTTGTTGTGATCCTGTCTGAGGTTGGTATACCCAACGTGGTATGAGAATGTGTTGGTCTACCAACATTAAAAATGGTAACGATCGGGTCCGACTTAGTTAAGGACTAACTCGGATTGTGTACACGTATGACTGTGTGTTAAGGTTAGCTACCTCGACCGGTCACGACGACTATGTATAGGTGGCCACCTCCACAGTTCGCACATGAGTGAATGAATGAATGATCAGATATGGAACAACGTGGATGAAATAGTTCGGCTGGACACTTTGGAAAATGATAAAATATTTTGATAGGCATGAGTATTTTCAACTAAAATTCTCATGCGCTATTGTGGGCAGTTCAATGACTTTACAAAGAAAAATTTTTCGACAATGTGTCCACTGAGTACTTTTGTACTCAACCCTGCATTTCATTTTTGATGTGCAAGTTGAGCAAGGAATGGCAATGAGTGCGAGGTGGTGCAGAGTGGCAAGTGTTTTGTTGCTATAATAGAAAGGTTTCTAGAACTTTGGGCATGCATCGTCATATGTATGTCCACACTTTTAATGCTGTCAAACTCTGATATTATTTTGGGTCTTCTGTTTATGACTATTATTTACTTCCGTTATTGATTTGGAGGTCGTACCTCGTCTCTTGAATTACGCCCTGATTGGGTTATATTTGGTTATTGAATCTTTTGACAAGTCCTTCTGGGACTTGGTTTGTATTGAAACAGCCTATCCATTTCAGTTCATGCATTTATGAGTAGTTTAATGGTTAATTGTATTGATTTAGTTATGTATGTATCTGCTGCATTATCATACCAATGGCGATCCGTTTAATCCGTACTTCCTCGAGAAGTAGGGTCGTCACACTTGTTTATGTTGGTACGTCTTGATATATTGATGGATCATAGCGAGATGAATCTTCTATTTGACAGTCGTGAAGAACCTAGATCTCATTGACTTTACGTTGATCTAAACTTCGATAAGATTTTAGGTGAGTATGAGTTATTGACCATCACTTTGACCTATTATGGGTGAGTGTTACATGAGATAACCCAAGATTCTCCGTATCTTGGGTGGTGTTAGTGCTTGTATGTCATGCTAGTTACCTATATCGAGTCACCGTATCAGTTTAGAATGATTATGTCCCCTTAAGGAGCTCAAAATTTTTATTGTACTAAACCCTGCAGGTTGAGTTAGCTCAAGTATAATAATAAGGTTGAGTACTACTACTTAAGGAATTAAAGAGATTAATTATTTTAAGAAGTGAGAGTACTATAAATAATAAATGGACGTTTGATATCTTAAATATGGGGATTCATAAGTCTATGTGCAAGCCCGACTCAACTTCAGTAATAAAGTGGTAAGTCATCATTTGTTCTCTTGTAGAATGAATAAATTTTTATGAATTAATTTATGTTCTCAGTGAACATAAGATAATTAATTCATTTTAGGCTCACCTTTATTCCTTGCATTTGATCTCTGGACTGGCCCATCAAGGCCTGTTACTGTTGAAAATTATGTCACCCCCTATGTAGAGTCCCACTAGGACTCTGTTCTGATTAATGTATTATTTTAATACATCTCCTATTCTAGATAGATATCATCTTATATTATTAGATATCAAGAGATAATTATTTTAGATATGAATTATCTTCAGGGATTGAAGATAATTATTGTATTTATTAGAAATGTAAGGATCCTATCTAAATAGGACTCTAGAGCATGCATTATAAATGCAAGGTGAGAGAAAATAAGATTATCCTATGTCATTACAGTTATTTTCGTCCACATCCTATGAGAGTCCCATTGGGACTCTGTTCTAATTTATGTATTATCACTACAAGAATTTAGCTTATAGACCACATGTATTAGACCACATACATTAATCTAAAGTTGTCATTATGATATATCTGACGTCGAGGGTGAAAGCAGCGTGGTCTATAATCGTTTTTCAATCGGTTATACACGACGGTATTGCAAAATCAGTGATCTATTAGCGTGGTTTTCGTATTATGAATCACGGGGTTCGTTCCGCGTGGTCTATTAACGGAAAAATTCCATAGACAATGGGCTTTAGTCGTCTTCCTCTCGTGTTAATTAAATACCACGGATTATTAACCGCGTGATCTATCGCCTCATTATTTAAATATATATAATATATTACTAAAAAAAAACTAAACCCTAATGCACATACATACTCCTTCCTTCTGCGCCCTCCACCAACACAACACTCATTCTCATTCATAGAAATCCAATTCACTTCTAATTTCTAACAGGTAGTTGTGAAAGCGAATGCCACACATACACAATATCTGTGTTTCATTATTGAATCGATGTACATGCCCACATATATAGTAGCATATAAAATTCCCAACAGCAAATCAAGTAGTTTCATTCGCAAGAGTAGGCCATGGATGATCTTGTTGGAGAGATTTTAGGAGTTCTGAATCAACTATCTTCTGAGGATATATCTTATGTGGTCATGAATGAATCGCTTGATTTGAAAATCAAACAGCTTAGTCGTCCTTCATCCCCTGTCGGCAAAGCTCAAGTAAGTTCTCTTCCTAATTTCAATTTTTAGCAATTGTTATCGTTGAGATTTACACTATAATTGAAGTGGTTGCTAATTAATTCCATGAAATTTCAATTTTATCCATTTAATACGGTCACAGGTATGAAAAATATGAGTTTTGAAATTCTTAAATCGATCAAATTTCCATTAGTGTTTAATGGAAGGTTGCAATTTAAAATTTCCCGTTCAATAATTGTGGGAAATCTGCAAAATCAATTTAAAATTTCCCGTTCAATAGTTGTGGGTTTCGACTGTTTTCTTTCAGATCAAAATGGAACAAGGCTTGCTTTTGGATTGAGCCGTAAACTCTTTAAGGATTGCATTGTTACGCACAGACTGATATTAGCTTGCTTACGCCCTTTCTTGCAGGTGCCCAATGACTGCCTGGGTTTTGCAGGACCTCTACTGCTCAATAAGCTAATTCGTTTTCTTCAGCAAAGTAGCATCTAGGTGTGACGTGGGTAAAACCAAAAGTCAGGCAATTTTTGATAAATAAATTGTTATCTGGGGAGTATATCATAGAGGTTTATATTAGTTGAGAACTATAAAAGTTCTAAAGGTTCTCATCCCTTTGATTTGTTATAAATTAAACAGAATTTAATACTTAAAAAATGAGGTGCAAATTATTGACATATTTATGTTTCATTAAACAGGTGCCAGAAATGTTGATGGTTATGTTCTTGCAATATCCTTGGGTTTGGTATCAATTCTAAAGTAATTTTCCTTCTCACGAAGTATATTATTCTCTACTTGTATTTATCATCCTTTTGGTTTGAAGCCCATTGTAGTCATCTCTAGTAGGTCAACATATTCATGCTTAATGTAATGAAAGAGATTGTGTTACTTTTTTTGTCTATGTCGTTTACTTTCACAACCTCTTCAATTAGAAAGCATTCGAAGAAATTATGTCTAGGGTGTTTACAAGTTTGGTTGCCTTAGTTGATCTTCAAACTTACTCTAGCCATACAAAAGAAAGGGGTAAAGAGAAGAGGGGGTTCATCATTCTTGGATATCGTATTATGAGTGGATTACGAAATAATGTCTTGTTTCCCGTTCAAGTATTTTTCTAGGTTACGATTGGTTGAAAATATGCAGCAACCACGATTTATGCTTGAGCTGTGAGTGAGAGCAAACAAGAACTCAAAGCAGTAACTAGGAGTTTTTCTTGTATATTCAATGAAACAATATCACACAGCTAAAGTTTACATTGTGTGTGTATCCACATTAATAATGGACGCATGCATGTGCTTGTCTTCAATGCTATTGCAGCTCATTGTGCTCGATTCCTTGATTCATATGTGATTTTATGTTAACAATATAAACTCTTGCATTCATGTACTACTATAGTAAAAGTTAGTGCATTTTCTTAAAAAGAATCCGAGAGAAGAATTTCTTAGTATTATACCGTAATGGTGCGGATCATTTCTTGACACACAATATTCATTTCGTCTTGCACAACTCAGATTGAAGTTGAGATCTGGTATTATGACAATTATCTACCGGAAGGTATTTTTCTTAGAATAGCTGCACTAAAGAGTGCAACTCATAGTATTTGTCGGAAGAAAAGTTAATGACATGTGCATGCATGAGTATGTTTAGCTTTCGTTGTTAACTCATATTCAATGCAAATTTTGTTTATTAGTCATTTCATGAAGATTCACACCTACGGAATGTTAAATTTGATCCTTCTGCAGTTTAGACCTTTTATGTGATGAGATACTGTTTTTCACACACGAGTTTATGTTATATGGTTTATGGAATGTCTTTCTCTCTCACTGTCTTCATGTAAGCTTAGCAGAGAGATCAAAATTTTCTAAAGGAGAAATTCAGACATTCATGTCGGTGTATGCAGATCGAATTGTAAACCTGTGCAACAGTGTTCATGACATGTGGAGGTTATATTTCTTAACATCTTTAGAGCACTCAAAATCAAGTGAGACACATGTCTGTACTAGATCGAATACTTTGAGATGTGAATGGCCCATTTAGTTTCAATTCATAACTAAGGTGAATGACGTCTTTCTTATTGAAAGAGTTCTTTGAAAGTTCACATCAACTGGCACTATAACATTTGACATAACAAACTCTTAGAACATTGTCTAACATAAGCTTAGAAACTTATGTTTGGAGTAGATTACGATTCATTGCACCTTTTTGGTTGATGGGGTTAGTGCTACACATACTATTGAGCTTAGAATTATTTGTTCTATTGAGCAATTCCTATATTGTTTCATAATAAAATTTCGTTTTTTTTCCCTTCTTGTGTAATTGCTTCAGCTTGCCTTTGCAAATAGGAATCGCTCTCTACCTGTTATACATACAGGTCAAATTTGCCTTTGTTTCTGGGATAACTATATTTCTGGGATAACTATAACAATTTTGCTGATACCAGGTATGTAATGAGCTATGTTATTGTCATGCATTCACATTAAAACCTTTCAAATTATGGTTCGGATAACACCATTGCACTTCCTTTTTTTGTAATTATAACGTGATAATTTATCCAAAATTTTCTAAATACTTATTCTTTAATATTTTTTAGTAATGAAATATGTCTATTTTGTTTATTTAATAGTTTTCGAAGGCTTTTACTCGAAAAAGAAATCGATGAAGTCCGGTATAGAGTGGGCGAGTTAGTTCTTGATTCTATGGTTGTTGATGATGGTAAGTTTGATACCTTTATCGAATTGAATATTTTGAGGTATTAAATTTTATTTACGAACATATTGCATCTTATTTTGATCATGTAGATGGAGGCGAATTAGATGATTGATGTTGGAGCGAGAGATGGTGAAATGAAAGGTTCGAAGATGGTGAAATTGATGTTTTGTGGACCAATTTAATTAGCTAGGTAGATAATATTTGTTGTGCTACAATTGTTGATTGGAGATTTTCCTGGTATATAAAGTTTATGTATTGTACCTTGATTTCTCTATTTATGAGACAATATATATTTTATATCTATTTTGTATTATTGTTTTTTAATGGCAGAAACAAGTATTTTGAATTATATAATAAATAAATAAATTTATTTCATTGATTGATCAATAGACAACGGGCTTCTCCCCGTTGTCTATTGATATATAGACAACGGGGACGTCTGCGTGGTCTAAAACACAATAGACAACGGGGTTTAACCATTATATAAAGCTAGAACACCGTTGTCTATAACAACATAGACAACAGGTAAACCCACGTTGTCTATGATGCTATAGACAACGGGGAATATACATTGTATATTACAAGGCCTCCGTCGCCTATAACATGATAGACAACGGGAAAATTCCCGTGGTCTATATTGTGATAGACGACGGGGATTTCTCCGTGGTCTATAGCCGGCCCTAATAGACTATACCTTGATAGACAACGGGGTTTTCTGTAATAAACAATGGGGATTTCCGTGGTCTATAATCGAAATTCTTGTAGTGTATTTTAATACATTTCTTATATTTAGATAGATATTATCTGATATTATTAGATATCAAGAGATACTTATTCTATATATGAATTATCTTCATGGATTGAAGATAATTATTGTATTCATTAGAAATACAAGGATCCAATCTAAATAGGATTCTAGGAATTCATTATAAATACAAGGTGATAGAAAATCTATAATATCATATGCTTATTATGATTTTCGAAAATCACATAGAAAGATATAGAAGGTAAAATTTTACAGTATTCTCTATAGATTGCTCTCGCTTATTATTGAAGAATAGACATATGGGATACAGTCCAGAAGATCAGAGCTGGAGTCCGCAATAGATCTATTATCCTAGAAATTCACAGGTAAACACGAGTAAACACATATGTGTTGCAACTAATTATATAGATGTATACTAGGAATATAATCAATATATGGTGAATTAAACATCCAAAATAGATCATCGAGAGCATGGGTAAAATAAAATTTTCCAACAAGCTTAAGTATAATAATAAGGTTGAGTGGTACTACTTAATGAATTAAAGAGATAAATTATTGTAAGGAGTCAGAATGCTATAATTAATTAATGGGCGTGCAATATTTTAAATATGGGGATTCGTAAGTTTAAGTATAAGTCTGACTCAACTTTAGTAATTAAGGGGTAAGTCAGCATTATTCTCTGTTGGAATGAATAAATGTTTATGAATTAATTAATGTTATGGGCTAAACATAAGATAATTATTCATTTTAGGCTCATCTTTATTCTTTGTATTTGATCCATGGGCTGACCCATCAAGTCCTGGAGCTGCAGTATTTTCGTCCAACCCTAGTAGGATCCCACTGTGATTCTGTTCTGATTTGTGTATTATTTTAATGCTTCTCTTATATCTAAATAGATATTATCTGATATTATTAGATATCAAGAAATAATTATTCTAGATAAGAATTATCTTCAGAGATTGAAGATAATTATTATATTTATTAGATATGCCAGAGTCCTATCTAAATAGACTTCAAGGGAAAACATTTTAAGTACAAAGTAGGAGAAAATCATATAATCATATGTCACAGCAGTGATTTTCGAAATCACAAGAGAAACATAGGGAACAGAATTTTGTAGTATTCTCCATAGATTGCTCTCACTCATTATTGGAGGATAGTCATCCGAGAAACAGTCCAGAAGGTCAAAGTTGGAGTATGTAATTGATCTACCGTCCCAGAAATTCGTAGGTAATACGAGAAAACACCTATGTGTTGTAATTAATTATATAAGAGCATGTTAGTAATATAATCATTGTATGGTGAATTAAATATCCAAGATATATTCTCGGGGGCACGGGTAAACTAAGTTTTCCTTGAATTGGTATCAGAGCCTGAGATCAGTAACTTGGCTCTGTTGGATTAATTCACATTTGATTATTACATGCATTATAATTAATTGTGGATCCGTCGTTCATAGTGGCTCAATTATTATTTTTTTCGTTGGAATCATTTTCATCACGAGAAAATCTGTGGTTAGATTGAAATTTATTTTTATGTAAATTATATCGGTAAAAACGAAGAACTAAGATGAAGAACGAGATGAGAAGATGGAGTCCTATTGTGTGACTCGACGGAAGGCACGCTGGCGGCAGCGAACTGGCGGCACCCGCAAACAAGCACACAACGATCGGCGACAATACCGAATGTCGGTCGAGCGAGAAGCGACATCGAGCACTACCTCGCTCACGGGTACCCATCGTGCACAACGTGGGGGACCAGGCGCACGGGGCATGCGTGGATATTTGAGGCGCTTGGTAGGAGAGCAGTCGGACGGACGACGGCACGCGCACGCGGGGCATGCGCACATCGTGCAACCCTTAGTGCATGCATGCGGTGCGCTCGGTGCTCGCGAACGATGGGGCATGGGACGTGCGCTGGGTGCGCGCAACGTGCGGCCTCAACACGAGACCCGCTACACCCACGTACAGCACATGCACTGGCGAGACAGTCAAGGGCGACGTACGGCTGGACGCGCGCTAGGATATGCCCTAGAGCTCAGGCCCACGCGTATGGCCCAGCCCACCCTACCTGACCCGACCCGTTTCGACCTGACACGACTCATTTTTCCGACCCGACTCTACCCTAATCACTGTTCCAACCCAGTTTTGATTTTTTGACATAAATCAAGTTTTGAATAGTCCGGTCCATGTTCGTGCATGCAAGGCCCGTTTTAAAGAAAAATTAAAGATCTGTATTGTGCAAATTTATGTAATAAATTTGACAGGGACGTACAAGATCCACGAATGGGCCGCGATGTAAGAATTTTATTTTATTTTTTATCGTTCATAGCATGTCGGGGATGTTTAAATTATGCAGTAGCATGCGATGTATGTTTAATTACGCAGAGAAACATGGATATATGTTTACGTGATTAACTGCGTTTAGCAAGCATGCTATGATTATCACGTTTTAAAGAATGTTTTAGAATTTTATGAGCATATTTTACATGTTGAGTTCTAGAAAGAGCATGTTAGAATTACGTGATCTGCATGGACAAACCTTTTGATATAAAAAGACTAAGAAAGAAACTCGATGTTTAATTCTTAAATTAAAAAGTCAAGACCTCCATATTTTGATCTCTAAACAAAGTGATACACATTGTGAGTAAACATCCACACACGTGGCTTGCGTGCACTATTTATCATAAGTTTGTTAGATTATATTTCTAAATAAAATATTTTAATCTAATGAGAAGTGGGAGTTTCACGTGTACACGTCCACGCGCGTGGCTTGCATGTGCGATTTTCATAAGTTCTCTATAGATAGATGTAAAATGAGATGACAAACGAAATTGAATTGAAAGCGGTATGGTCCGCATGAGTACGCAAATTATAAGAATTCGATTTTTTGCTGTCAAAATTATGGTCAATGCTTAAGCATCACCTCAATTACAACTTTTCTCGAAGTCCCTTCTCGTGATATTGATGTGGTATAGTTATGGTCCAATTATTAATTTCATTTGTCATAAGGATACGTTGACATGTATTGAAATTAAATGACTAAAAAGTTTGTCTTAGTTTGGTCGAGGGGTTCATATGTAAATGTAGGGATGTCAATGGGTGGATTTTATCCGGACCGATCCGAAACCGTTCAAAACCCGTTAAATTTTAAAGCGTGTTACGGTTACGGTTCGGGTTCGGACCGCTTTAGACCCGGACCGTTTAGATCCATAGTTTGATAGTGCAGTGCAGTCCGTCCGAATCGGTTACGGTCCCGTAACCAAAACCTATACTTATTTATTGGTTCTGGTCTGAGTAAAACCCGTCTATTGACAAGCCTAAGTTTAAATAGGCTTGTCAATGAGCTAGTTTTATCCATATCGATTCAAAATCACTCATAACACATTAAATTATAAAGCAACGGTTTCGATTCTAGTTACGGTTCTTGTCGGATTACAGTGCGGTTACGGTTCCGGACGGAGATCCAGACCGCTTAAAACCCATAGTTAATGGTCCTGGTCCGGTCCGGTCCGGATCCAGTGTCTAATGGGTCGGTTCTAGAACCAGAACCATTACTTATTTATTGGTTCTGGTCCGGGTAAAACCCATCCATTGACATCCCTATGTAAATGTCCACACGTGTGGCTTGCATATGGGATTCATAGGGATGTTGGAGTTTTCAACCAATATTGTTTTATCAAAAGGTTACAATATTATTATTACGAATTATGTGCAATCGTATGCTTATTTGTTTATATTACTTTTTAGATATATCTCTACTCAGATTATCAATATGCTCGTACAAAACCCTTTATCCGGTCCAAAATATATCGAGTGGAAACGAAACATGGAGTATGTTCTTATCACAGAAGAACACATGTTAGTGCTCATTAATCCCAAACCCGCTGCCCTTATTGGCACATCATTGATGAGCAGCGAGAGTCAAGCAGACTTTGGCATAAGTCAAAAAATATGGCTAAGTGTTATATGATGACTACAATGTCAAAGGACTTGCAGCTGCAGCATCAGTCGATAGTAGACGCGACTGAGATCTGGTCAAGTCTTGAGAGTAAGTTCGGGTAGTTGGATCGAACAGTTCGCTTCCACACAATGAGAAAGATCTTAGTGTGTAAGATGGAAGAAGGAAGTTCGGTCCATGAACATGTCTCCCACATGATTCATCTCATGGATAGTCTTGATCAGTTTGGAAGAGGTATCGACGGTGAAGCCAAGGTCGATATCATCCTCAATACACTGCCCAAGTCTTTTGAGAATTTTCACATGAATGCGATCATGAGCAAAACGGAGTGTACACTAAGTCAGTTGCTCAATGATCTCGTGGCAGTGGGAGGCGTCATAGGTAAAGGAACACATGCCCTTGCTAGCGCATCTAAGGGCCCAAATGTTCCATTGAAACATGGAAGGGGAAAGATGGGTGCCAAAGGTGGTAAAGGCAAAGGAAACAGTGAGAGCAAGTGCATGAATGCCACCGACAACGTGAAGAAGCCAAAGGAGATGGGCAGGTGCTTCAAGTACGGTAAGACTGGACATTGAAAGGCTAAATGCCCTATGGTCAAAGCTCAAGGTACATCATTAGCTCTTGTAATGAAAACATGTTTAGTGACTTGTTCTACTCATGGATAGTAGATATGGGTGCGACTGATACGGGTGTGACTGATCATGTTTGTTACACTTTGCAAGGGTTTCTGCAGACAAGGCAGCTGAGTGATGATGAGACAACGATCTCCATGGGCAACCCGACGAAAGTTGAAGCCATTGTAGTTGGAGATGTTTCTTTATACTTTGATACAACAGTTTTAGTTCTGAGAGATGTTCTTTATGTGCCGGATATTCGACGGAATCTTTTTTTTTTTCTAAGCTATTTGTTAATGGATATTCTGTTATTTTTAGTAGTTTTGTTTCTATCATGAGAAATATCGAGTTTATATGTGGTGACACATTATACAACTCTCTTTATTCTATTTCTGCTAAGAATAATACCTATAACTATGTTGCATCTACTACATCCAACCATAAGAAGAGGAAGTTTTATTCGCAAGAGGACTATACATATCTTTGACATCTTAGATTAGGTCACATCAATCTAATTAGGATCCAAAGACTGGCTAAGAATAGAGCGTTGGGTGAATTCAGAGTTACTCTGTTCCCAGTCTGTGAATCCTATTTAGAGGGTAAGATGTCGATCAGATCCTTCAAATCGAATAGGTAAAGAACCAAAGAGGTGTTAGAATTAGTTCATTCTGATTTGTGTGGATTGATGTCCACACAAGCTCGTGGAGGGTACGGGTATTTTATCACTTTCATTAACGATTACTCAATGTACGGATACATATACATGCTTCACCATAAGTCTAAATGCTTTGAGAAATTCAATGAATTTAAGGCGGTAGTGGAGACAAAGCTAGGTAAAAGTATCAAGTTACTGCGGTCTGATCGTGGTAGCGAATACCTCAGCAACGAGTTCATAAACTACCTGGTGCAGTGTGGGATTATGTCCCAGCTAACTACACCAGGCACACCGCAACAAAAAGATGTGTTAAAGCGAAGAAATATGACTCTCTTAGAGATGGTTAGATCAATGATGAGTTATGCAACTTTGCATGATTCGTTATGGGGGTAAGCCTTAGAAACAGCGACATACTTGCTCAATCTAGTACCGTCCATGTCAGTCGACAAGACCTCTTTCGAGTTATGATTTGGGCGTAAGCCTAGTTTAAGCTATATAAGGATATGGGGCAGTCCAGCTTGAGTCGAAAAAATTGGCCCTGCCCGATGGGTTGGCTCGGGGTACCTGGAATTAGGGTCGGGTTGGGCTCGTAAAAATAGTGGCCCGAAAAAAAATCGAGCCTAAAAAGCCCGCCCACATGGCCGGCGAACTATCGGGCTTTGGGGCTAAAAAGCCGAGGTTTCGGACTAAAAGCCCAGATTATTTGTTCGTATAATACTAATAAGATGACTTATATAAGCGCCTTCCTAGGTATATAAGTGTTTTTTAGGTATATATGAAACTAATAAGACGTTTATAAGTGTCTTGTTACGTAAACTATGTGATATATTACAGTATCTAATAAGACGCATACAAGTGTATTAAAAAGTTTCCTCAAGTATCATACTATAATATCTAATAGGACACATACAAGTGTCCTATTACCTTACGGATGGGCTTAGCCCGGTGGCCCGAATAGGGTTGGGCTAGGCTCTTAAATTTTCGGCCCAATAACACTGTATGGGCGGACCGACTCGACGTGCATAGTACTGAAGCATGGTGGACCGGGCTGGCCCGGCTCGACCCGCCTATTTTGCCACCTTTATGTCCAGCACATGTGTTGAACAAGCAGGTTGACAAGTTGGAGGCTAGATCTGAAGCAAGACTATTTGTAGGATATCCTAAAGGAACGAAATGTGGTTATTTCTATTGTCCTAAGGATCATAAGGTCGTTGTTAGCACTAAAGTCCGATTCTTGGAGGAGGACTACATGAAAAATCACAAATCCAAAGTTGAAATCATTCTTCAAGAAATGAAAAATAATCATGTTCCACAATCGATTCCGCCAAAGGTATAAGATGTCGTGTCTAGTGGGAGGGATCGATACCAGATACTTCAAGAGATTGAAGTGGGTTGAGTTTCACTTGGAAAATCGGCTGCACAAGTGGTACATCAAGTTGCGAAAAAAATGACACCACAAGTTACTACACCCACTGTTGCCATTGTGCCAGTAGCACCTCATCGTAGTGGGAGGGTTGTGCGATAACCTGATTGATTTATGTTTGTGGTGAATATTCAGATTTACTCCCAGTAGGCGAACATGCTATAATCGACCCTTGGACTTACCGCGAGGTAATACAAGACATAGATGTGGGAGAATGGCTTATGGAATCAGAGATTAAGTCCATAACCGCTATGAATATATACGAGAAAACACCTCTACCTGATGGCAAGGAAGCCATAGGTAGTAAGTGGATATACAAGAGGAAGAGAGATTCCGATGGTGAGGTTTTGACTTTTAAAGCCAGGCTTGTGGCGAAAGGGTACACTCAGATTGAGGAGGTCGATTACGATGATACCTTTTCACATGTGGCAATGCTCAAGTCCATGAGAATTCTTCTGGCCATAGCATCTCACTTGAACCTTGAGGTTTGGCAAATGGATGTGAAAACTGATTTCTTAAACGGTTACATTGAGGAAGGCCGAGACATCTATATACAGCAACCTGAAGGTTATGTGAAGAAATGTGAGAAGCATCTAGTGTGGAAGCTTAAAAAGTCCATTTATGAACTCAAGCAAGCTTCTCGATCATGGAACTTACACTTTGATGAGGTGGTAAGGACCTATAGTTTTAACTAGTTGCCTAGCGAGAGTTGCGTGTATAGTTTAGATGTCAACGGTGACGTGGTATTTCTTGCACTTTACGTAGGTGACATCCTTATACTTAGCAATAATGTGAAGCTGTTATCAAACGTAAAGAGTTAGTTATCCGATTAGTTTCAGATGAAAATGTAGGAAAATCTTATTTTACCCTCTTCCCGAGGATCTATCTTGGATGCTTAGTTCTTCATACATTGATTAGTACCTAGCACGCATAGGTGTTTACTCGTGTTTACCTGTAAATTTCTAGGATATGAGATCAATGACAGACTCTAGCTTTTATTTTATTGACTGTATCCCGGATGTCTATTCTCCAATACTGAGTGAGAGCAATCTATGGAGAACAATGCAAAATTTCACCTCCTACTTATGTCTATGAGATTTTCGAAAAGCTCAAACAAAATGAATAGGATTATTTCTTATTTTCTCTCACTTTATATTTATAATGCATTCCTAGAATCATGTTCAGATAAGATCCTTACATATCTAATAAATACAATAATATCTTTATAGATAAAACATATCTAAAATAATTATCTCTTGATATATAATAATATCAGATAATATATCTTGATATCTAATTATATCAGATAATACCTCTTGATATTTTATAATTTTAGATATTATCTAACTAGATATTGGAGATGTATTAATATAATACATAAATTAAAACAGATTCCCAGTGGACTCTCCATAGGTAGTGGACAAAATTCTCAGCAGCTACAGGCCTTGATGGGTCAACCCAGAGATCAAATGCAAGGAATACAAATGAGCCTAAAATGAATTAATTATTTTATGTTCACCCAATAATATAAATTAATTCATAAACATTTATTCATTCCACTATACAATAAATATTGACTTACCCCTTTATTACTGAAGTTGAGTCGTGTTAGAGTAGGTAAACTCTGACTAAGTCTCCTCGTGTTAAGGAGTTAGTTATTTGTTAGTGTTTTGCCTTTTCTTCTCTTTGGTGTGCAGGTTACGAAATGTTTCGCGGGATGCGATTGTAACACACCGAAGAACATAAAAACAGATCGCTAGAGATCAGGTGGACTAAGTTTGTTCAGTTCCTATTTTCCAGGTGCAAGTTAAGCAACCATCTACCACGACTTAGTCACTACCTAGTGGGCCAGATCGTGGTCCAAGACATGCAGTTGAAGGCCTCTCAACGTCTATAAAAGGAGAGGCAAAGCGACTGCAAAAGTGTGCAATTCCTGAAGAATCAACTGAAGATCTGTTTATGTTGTTGAGTCTGTTTTAATAACATTTCCAAAATCACACGAGTGTTTTGACTTCTAATGGTGTTAGAAGGTTGTTCTTTTTAGTACACAAGTGGTGTGAGGAAATCTTTAGTAGTTTTCATATATCTTGAGAGATAGCTTCTTAGCTTTTTCATAGATCTCGATAGATAGCTTTTGTGCTCAACTTTCCGACTTTATCTTGTGATAAAGTAGTGAGTTTTTGTAACGTTCGCTGTAAATCTTATAGTGAATAATTTCGCCATATCGGCATCTACAGATTATAATTTAATCTGTGAAAAGTTTACCGGTGTTCTTCAAGGTTTTAATTCATTTGTTTTACTACGTGTGTGGATAACGATCGCATAACGATTTTGTGTTTAGGCGAGCAACACTTTCAATTGGTATCGAGCTTCCACTCGATACAGAGTGAGATCTGTCGGTATCTTCGCTATAATTTCGCCATGGATTCAAAAATTACGGGTATTATCGACCACCAATCTTGGATGGATCGAATTATTATCTTGTAAGACCGAATTCGCTCATACATCAAGTCCATTGATGTCAAAGCATGGCGATCCGTGGAGAGCGGATGGTCGGTCCAAAGACCACCGATGTTCGGGCGATGTTACTCCAACACCGTGCGCACGGTGGACAAGAGATCGGGTTGACGACGCAAACTTCAGCGAGAAGGCCCTCAATGCCATTTATGCATCCGTGGACATGACTATGTTCAAATTGATCAAAACGGTAGCGTCTGCGAAGATGCGTGGGATGTTCTTCAGCGGCATTGTGGGGTGATACAAGTATAAAGGTCTCGACTTGGCATTCTCACTTCAAATTCGAGAATATGAAGATGAGAGGAGGAGAACATCAACGACTACACGAGAGGATATTGGATATTGCCAATGAATGCGAAGATCTTGGTGACGCGATAAATAACAAGTTCTTGGTGTCGAGGCTCTTGAACCGTACCATGAGATTTGAGATGAAGGTCACGGCTATTGAAACATGTCAACGGTTGCAGCCATTGAGTTCATGGATCTCATGAATTCACTCAAGATATATGAGATGAATCGGAGGAGAAAGGTGCGATCAATAAGAAGCCGATTGTTGCCTTCTTCTTTGGCGCAACATCGATGGAACATCGCGGAGATAATCGAGTTAGATGATGAAGAGGAGCTGCGGGAGATCAATCTTGGCGATGATGTTGCTCTAATCACCAGGAAATTCAACACTATGGTAAGAAAGATGAACAAGGCAAAGGTTCAAGCTAGGCCTATGGATCAAAATAATCGGATGGTAGAATATCCGCCTTCAAAACCTCAAAGCTTCACTCCACCAAGACCAGTGAGGAAGTCCTTTTCCTCAGACACGTTTAGGTATGATTCCTCCAACATTGATGGTATCGATGCCGTGAATGCAAAGGGTATGGTCACTATCTTGAATCAATGTGCGAACACGCTAAAAAGAGAGGAAAATCGTCTTGGGTATCATGGAGTGTGATGAAGTGAGTTCTTCGAAGAGGTAAATAATGGCTGCGACACTGCGACCAACACTGTTGCCACAGCACTCCACGTCGCGGTTGCCAAAACATTGTCGAGCGATGAGGAGATGCGATCGGTTTTGATCCGATATCAAGCGGTATGGTCTCGACTATTATTGAGTTTGTTTTGCTTAAATGCTCTTGTGAATGATCTGATTGTGAGGCGATTATAATGAAGACACTATCGCCATAGTACAAGAGTTGAAAAAGCTATACGACGAGCTACTTGAGAAATGGAAAAGACAAAGTCGAGATCTTGAGCTCACATCAAGAGAGAATACGAGGCTGAAAGTATTTTTGGCTAAGTTTGAAGTCTTGAAAACACAAAGGGAAGTCGAACTAAACAAGGTGACTTGTCAACTTGAAGTGGCACAAGTAAGTTCATAAAGTGGAACACAGGTACGTCTAAATTAGATTATGCTTTGTTAATGGGTAAAACAGATACTACTGGTTTAGGTTTTACGCATGTTCCTAACACTGTTGTTCCCACAATTGTCGCCACAAATGGGAAACCATTCGTTAAAGAAAGTGAACCGGTAAAAAGGGTAAAAATGACACGAAGAAAACATAGAAAATATGTATGTCATTACTGCTCTACACCTGGTCACATTAGGCCTTTCATTATAAGCGAAGGCTGATTTTAATGGACATAGGATGATGCCTAGGTCATATTATATGAACACTTGCGTGCGGACCCGAGCTGCGCTTCACACACTGCGGCAAACCACGACCAACAAGGGAACCGACTCGAAGAGTTTGGGTCGGGAAAGATGATATAAAATGCCATGTTGTTTATCTTGCATTGAAAACTAACATTTCGGGTTCATGGTATTTTGATAGCGGTTGTTCCGTCACATGATTTGATATGAAGTCGCCTTGCCAACTATGAGTCGTATGATGGGGTAGTGTATCATTTGGAGGTGGTTCTAAAGGAAAAATCATAGGAAAAGGACTCATAAATGTCCAGGTTTACCTAGCCTCAAGAATGTCTTGCGTACAAGGTTTAATGGCAAATCTTATAAGCATAAGTCGATTATGCGACGAAGAGT
The DNA here is from genome assembly GCA_036937905.1 of Salvia rosmarinus. Lineage (NCBI taxonomy): Eukaryota > Viridiplantae > Streptophyta > Magnoliopsida > Lamiales > Lamiaceae > Salvia > Salvia rosmarinus. The sequence goes on from CM072820.1 coordinate 18,957,880, forward strand.
TCAAGTGAAATTGACAAAGATTCTTGTGAGGTCTATGATGGTAAGAACACATGTCTCATGAAAGGACGGAGGTCGACCGATAACTTCTATATGACCGACGAACCAAAGTGCAATAAGGCACAAATCGATGAGAGTGTGTTATGGCATCAAAGTTAGGACATACTAACTTTAGAAATCTTGACGAGTTGAACAAGATAGAAGCGATCGTGGACTACCCAAGTGGCGAGTGGAAAGGTGGTCGGTGGTGATTGTCGAAGGGAAAAGCAGACCCATGTTCCCAGCATGTTGTACAACATCGCGAACAACATTATGGTACAACACGTTGTTTTGAGTGCTTCACATGGATTTAGTAGAGACTGTCGAGATTGAAAGCTTGGGTGACAAGAGGTATACATATGTCGTTGTGGATGATTTTTCAAGGTACACATGGACATTCTTTTACGAGAAAAATCGAACACGTTTGAAGCGTTTAAAATCCTCTTTGTTAGAATTTTAACATGTTTGGTGTTCAGTGTCGAGGATCGATCGGATCATGGAAGAGTTCGAGAATATCTCTTTCACAAATTTTGTGAGAAAATGGAATTTTCAAGAATTCTCCGCCAAAACACCCCAACAAAATGGTGTGGTGGCGCAAGAATCGAACTCTAATAGAAATGGCACGAGTCATGTTAAGCTCGAAGGTGCATCTAAACGTTTTTGGGCGGAGGTCATTAACACCGCATGTCATATTAACAATCGCGTGAACATTCGACCAGGTTCCTTCAAAACACCGTATGAAATTCTAAAATGAAGGAAACCTAATCTCAAATATTTTCATGTGTTTGGGTGTGTTTGCTACATCTTGAATGATAGAGAGTATCTCACCAAGTTTGATGAGAAAAGGTGATAAAGGAATTTTCGTAGGGTACTCTCTAAATAGTCAAGCATACCGTGTGTATAATCTGAGATTACGGACCATTCAAGAGTCCGTAAATGTTGTTTTTGATGATCTTGCTAATCTCGCGGGGAAAAGGCGAAGATGAGAATGTGGTGAATTGATAGAAGATTCGAAACTCACATCCAGCAGGATGTTAGCGGTAGTGATGTCACCTTCTTTGGAGCCACGACCTTTGGAACAACCACACAAACATCGAAGGTTCGGTGACACGGAGGATAAAACTGAAATTGACGTCCAACAACAAGAAAGACGAGATCCTCCAGGAAGAATACGTAAGAATCATCTAATCTCTCAAGTCATAGGTGATGTTCAAGATGGTGTTCGAACACGAGGTACAACACCATTAAACTACAGAGAGATGGTATGTTTTTCATCCATATGTGCTTCAATGCCAGGTTTTATATGCTTCGTCTCTAAAATTGAGCCTAAGAACATAAAAGAAGCTTTGGGTGATGAGTTCTGGGTCATTGCTATGCATGATGAACTTAACCAATTTGTTCGAAATGATGTGTGGTATCTTGTTTCGAGACCTGTTGACAGGAATGTTATCGGAACAAAGTAGATTTTTAAGAACAAATCGGACGAATTTGGTGTCATAATTCTCAACAAAGCCAGACTTGTCGCACAAGGATATACTCAAGTGGAAGGCATAGACTTTGACGATACATTTTCACCGGTTGCATGCATTGAGTCCATACGGTTGCTCCTAACCATTGCATGTTATTTGAACATCAAGCTATATCAAATGGATGTCGAAGGAGCATTTCTAAATGGTGAACTCAAAGAAGAGGTATATGTCGAGCGCCCGAGGATTTGAAGATCCACATAAGCCTAACCATGTTTTCGAGTTAAAGAAAGCATTATCGGTCTTAAGCAAGCAAGAGCATGGTATGGTCATTTAACAAAGTTGTTAATTGATTTCGGGTTTGTTCGAGGAATCTTGATAGAACATTGTTTATAAAATGAAATCGGCACAACATTCTTATCACACAAATTTATGTGGACGATATGATTGTTGGATCTACCTCACAAAAAATGCTTGATGAGTTTGCAGGTGCTATGTCGTCTAAATTTGAGATGAGCATGGTAGGAGAACTAACATATTTCTTAGGTCTCCAAGTCAAGCAAATGGATGATGGAATTTTCGTGTCCCAAAGCAAGTATCACGAGGATATGGTGAAAAAATTATTTGGAAGGAGCAAAGCATATGAAAACTCAATGGGGTCAAGTGACAAGTGACCGAGAGATGATCTTGGAGAATATGTTGACCCAACCCTCTATAGATCAATGATAGGAAGTCTCCTATCTCTCGACCACCGACCAGTTTAATGTTCGTGTGTGTTTGTGCAGTACAAGCTAAGCTAAAATGTCACATCTTAAAGTCATCAAACATGTTATCGGTATGTTTACGGAACACTTTGGACCTTGGCATTTTCTTTTCAAAAGACACGAACAATTTGGTTGGATTTAGTGATTCGGATTGGGTGGGGATCTTGATGATAGAAAATGCAGTGGGGCTGTTTTATCTTGGAAATAATTTGGTGTCTTGGCATAGTCGTAAGTAAAATTATGTTTCTCTATCTCTTGCCGAGGCGTGCGTGTAGCAGGGAAGTTGTTGTACACAACTCCTTTGGTTAAAACAAATGTAACGACTATGGTATTGTGAGCACCGAGCTTTTAGTATCTTGTGATAACATATGTGCAATCAATATCTCTAAGAACCCGTTCGACATTCGAGAATGAAACACATAGATATCGACACCACTTTATAAGAGATTTGGTGGAGGATGAGGTAATCAAGTTAGATTATGTGAAAACCGAAAACCAAATCGTGATATTTTCACAAAGCCCTAGATCACGAGAGGTTTACAGTCTTCGTAGATCTCTTGGTCTTTCTTTCAATAAAGCTTGAATATGGTTTGTTTGTATCACATAAATTGAAATATCTGAAGGTGATACAAGCTGTTTATTTGATAACACTTACGTGTTAAAATTTGTTATCTAACATGTTCTCTAATAGACACTCAACATGATGAAGAATATTTAGTGTCTGAGAAAAATACCAAAGTAGTTTGGGGGCACGGCGTTCGCGTGACGATGCTACCTTACAAAGCAGTGCAGCCATGATTGCTTTTGAAAGCGACAACGGTCTGTCGAATTTTACATGGAATTGTATTTATATGTTTTATTACGATTAAAATGAGCCTATGTTTATGAAGATGTTATGATAACAACCTGTGTAATACCCCTATAAATCCGTGAGTAATCCCAGATTTTTCGGAACATTTTGTTCCTTACGCCCTATATCTTTGGAGATATCAGCGAGAATTGGTTAAGGGTGTAACACATTTTATCTGAATCTGATTATATCTCATCTAATCCCCTTTTGTCTCCTATTTTAGTGGCACCATATACTGTGTTTTCGGTTCTTAAAACTAGGGTTTGGTTAAAGAGATATATTTGTATTTATGTCAAATCGGCAGTGTGCTCATCCAAATGACTGTAGCTCTGCGTATAAAGCTGCCGCACTGACACAACGATCAAATCACCGAGCTTTTACTCATTGCAAAGGTGAAAGCGTTTCATTTATCTCTTTCATTTAGTTTGATCGTTTAACCATTTTTTCTCTCCAAAAAAAAAATGGATCCAGCCACCTCTGCTCGCCGGTCTTGCCAAGTTCCTGGAAAGTTCTCCCGAATTTCAACAGGCATTGGCGTCGACACCAAAGCCATCCACAGAACCAAGCCCTACTACGACGCCGGAAATTGCACTGAAGAGGACTCTAGCGTTGCAACTGGAACCGTTAAAACCAACACCTCTTCAAATCATATATCCCGAAAATGGAGAGCCCTCTAATCCTAAAGAAACGGGGAAGAAAAGGAAAATGACGAGCGTGCAAACAAGAAGGTCAGAGCGTATACCTCGCCAATCACACCTATGAGGCCCGGGCTCACCGATTCACATTGACATTACTGGTGATTCACCGGTAATTTCTTTACCGTCAAGGCCCAAAAGGAAAAGGAAGTTCCACCTCCCAGAGAACCTACTCCAGAATCTGGCGACCCTCGTGATGGCCGGACTGCTACTGAGACATCCTCTGAATCAAAGGCAGAAACATGGGTATCCCATAGTGACTCCTCGGACACTCTGGAAGAAGACGTAGGCTCGAAACCAAAAGAGCACGGCCAGCCGATTCAAACTCCGATGATGTGACGTTTCACTAGGTAAAATTTTAAAAAGACTGAAGAGAACAATGATCAAGAAAGGAAAGCAAAAAGAAAGTGTTCCAGAACCAAAAACCAAACCAGATATTCCACCGGTTGCCCCTGTCACAGATGAAGCAATAGTGCCTCCAACACCACCTAGCCCATATTCCGAGGAGGAAAATTAGGACTCTAGCTCGGAGAATCCTTCAATCTTTGCAGATTCTGATGTTGAAGTTGATAGAGCAATTTCTTTTAGATTCTACTCAAAAGAAGCTGAAAAAAGGTGGGAACAATTGAAGCATTCGAAGTGCTTGAACAAGCGAAAAATTGATGAGGTAACTTTTGCCCAAAATAATCTTGTTGATTTCTTGAAAGAACGTGGTCTACTTCAAACAGTTTTGGCTAATCATCCCTATCCCAAAAACGTGATAAGACATGTTTATGCAAACATGGATAAATCTTTCGCTGATTGTACCTCAAACAAATATTGTAAGGTATATTTTAGGCGTCGAGTTTTTCATATTACAGCCTGTGAGGTCAACGCATTTTATGGGATTGATGAGCTGATTAATGATGTGTCTGTTGATGACAATGAAGAGATCGCAAAAGAAATAACAGGAGGAAGGGTTAAGAAGTGGAAGAGTCCTATGTGTTCAACCAAAAGTATACTCTTAATTGACTCATGATAAATGCGAGGTGTTATAGTAGGAAAGCTAACCTAGTCGTCTCTCAAGGAAAACTTAACAGGCCTAATGTTCATGTTGCTCACGAAAAACGATTAAATCTAAACACTCTAATACCATATGGGTTTTGAAACATACGAGGAATCGAACACGAGAATTAAGCAACAAACCTAAGCGGGGTTGTCAATCCCTAGATGATAAACTACTAAACACGAATCGGAAACAAATCAAAAGCAATTAAATAAATTCTCCAAGCAAAAGCGATGAGATTCAACGAAGAGCGATTAATCATGAAATCCGAGTTCAACTCCACTTGCATAAAATTCAAATAATTAAAGCGGAAAGCAAGAACTAATCAAGAACCCGACAAGAGCAGGAATTAAGCGAAGCAAGATAAATCGATACGTAAGCGAAGCGATCAAGAACAATAGAACAAATAACAGAAATTACTTTCAATCGATCAGAAAATAACACATCGATATTGCTAGAATCCATAAATCAACACCGATATTGCTAGAATCAGTAAATCAAATAGCGGCGTTGCTATAATTCATAAAGAAATAGAGTACCAATGTGAATCAATGTCTGAATTGTAACAAATTGAAGAACAACTCCAGCTGCGCGATGGCGACGAAATCAGAAAAATACGTAATGTCGGACTCGGAAAATAACCTAAAATAGCCTATATATAGGAAGGCAACCGCGCCGGCTGGAAAAAGCAGCGCATAGAGGCGGCGTCTTGGCGCGGGTGTGCGGGCGGGCGCGGGTGAAGCGATGAGCGGCGTTCAATCCGAGCACGCGAGGGAATGAAATCTTGCGCTCGGAGTGAACCGGCGTTCGCGCGTGGCGTGTGCGTGGGCGCGGCGGGCGCGGATGGTGGCGCTAGCGCTGGGCGTGCAAGGCGTGCGGTGTGCGCGCTCGCTCTGGCCGCGAAGTAAGTCGGCGCTTTCGAGTGGCGCTGGGCTGGGATGCCGGGCGTGCGGAGAAGTCTTGGTAGCGGTGATGGCAGCAGGCGTCCGGTGCGTCTGACGGAAGTCGTGCGCAACTTTGTCGTTTGCTCCGTTCTTCCTCGTTTGAACTACGATTTGCGATCCGCTTTCGCTATGAACTCTGTCAGCTCTTCAATTATACATTATTCTTGGTAGATTCAATTCATCCTATTTAATGCCGATTTTCTGCAAAACATTGAAACGAACCAAGTAAGTCCGAAGCGATAAACAATAATCGAACTAACGGCATAAAAGGGATAAACTAATGAAGACAACATGCAAAACAACACCAAGATTCAGCACAAATTCAAACCAAACAACTCCCCACACTTATTCATTTGCTTGTCCTCAAGCAAAGTCTATACTAATAAGAGTAGAAAATAACTCATGCAACTTAAACTCTTAATCCAATCAATCAAACCTCTTTTGAAATTTCCCAAATATGATGAATACATAATCAAAGTCAATGCGAAACAAATCTAAGATTGTGAGAAAGTCGAATAAACAAGAGGATCATTTTTGCTCGGACCCGACTCTCCGTTGGGGTGAATTAACTAAAATGGTTACCTTTAGCAACAAGTTTCTTTTGAGAACACAAAGAAAATATTAATGATTTTGGAACAATGTTCGAAAGGTGAAGTCTCGATGAACTCGAGTCTCCTATCGTGGTTTCCATGCCCATTTCTCAATTCACGAGAAGAGGCGAAATTCCATCCTCCATTTATATAATCTCAACAATAAACATAGAAAGTCTTATGATTTTGGAACAATGGTGAAAGGTGAATTCTCGATGAACTCGAGTCTCCTATCGTGGTTTCCATACCCATTTCTCAATTTACGAGAAGGAGGCGAAATCCCATCCTCCGTTTGACAATCTCACATAAAAACAATATTATTATTATTATTATTTTTTTTTTTTTTTTTTTTTTAAAGAAACAAGTATATAGGTAACAAGCTGTTAACACTCCCTAACATTAGCGGACAAATCACATCAATAACCCCGATTTAAGATTTATTCACACAACCTCGTTCATTCACATTGCACTTCAATAACGTAACATCACGATAAAGAGAACACATCAAGGTTTGACCAATACCACGAGTTCGGTGCATAAATTACAATCCTAACTTATTCAAGCATAGACAAAAACTTGAGTACAAGATGAAAAATAAGCATAGATCTATGGTGTCAATCATGCACATACCCCGAGCACAACATATACAACATATCATCAACAACTCCCCCACATATAGATGAGCCTTGTCCCCGAGCTCTAAACATGAACAACAAAATAAGGCGAAAGAGAACGAGACTTCCACGATAACGGTGAGAGAAAGGAGGTCGGGCGGACATCGAGTTCTAAGGATAGTCCTGCAGCAAGCACCAGAAAAGACAAGGAAAAACAAACAAACTGTTTGGTATGATTTTGTGATGATTCTTGATATTGTTTTATGTGTCATTTTCTTTAGTTTATCCTATTTATGCCGTTGGTTCGATTATTATTTATCGATTCGGACTTACTTCGTTCGTCTCGATGTTTTGTAGGAAAACGGCAGAAAATAGGATGAATTGGATCTATCAAGGATCAAATATAACAGAAGAGCATCTCGACAGGAGTTCATAGGTGGCGGATCGCAAATCGGAGTTCGAGCGAGGGAGAGCGGGCCAATCTTCAAAGTCGCGCGTGCACTCCGCTCGCCCAAGTCGCGCGCCGGCGCTGAACACTTTCAATGATTCTCATGAATTTTGGAGAAGGAATCAAGGTTTTATCCTTCATAAAAGTAAATTAAGTTGTGATAGGGTCCATAGGCGAAAACCTTGTGCAAATCGAGTTCAAGCGAAGGAGAACGGGCCAAAACAAAAACACTGCGCAAGCGATGTCGCGCGCTCTCGCCCGCGCGCCCTTGTGCGCAAATGCACGCCCAGCGAACGCCGGTTCATTGTGAACGCCGGTTCACCTGGTTTCAGCCTCCAACTGGTAGCGTTCACATTTGTGAACGCCGGTTCCTGCTGCCGCTTCCATCTTGGCGTAGCGTTGACCAATCTTCACCCGTCTCGGCGCCATCTCATATGCGGTAGCGCTCAGCCACACCCATTTCAGCGGCTCGCTCCCAGACCGGCGCTCGAAGCCATCCGGCATTCAGGATGAATACAGAACATATTTCCCTCGCGCGCTCATTTTCATCCGGCGTTCAGGCTGAATACAGAACATATTCCCCTCGCGCGCTCATTTTCACCCGGCGTTCATTTTCAAGGCAGAGTGTTTCCTGAGCCGGCGCTCCTTATAAGCCGGCGCTCACTCTTTAATTTATATATATAACCGCTAGGTCAAAGCGTGAGGGGAGTTCTTAATTTTCTTTTCGGACGCAGCCGCGGCCGAACTCCACCATGGTTCTTTAGGAAGCTCTTCAACGACTCGACACAGATAAACTTTAGATCAATTTCTGTTCTTAGTTTTCATTGAATAATCTTATTTATCAATTTATGCTTTGGGATTTCTCAGTTTTATTGGAATCAATTTCATAGTGTTTTGTTTGATGGTTTCTGTGGGATTCAATTTCATAAGTGACAATGGATTGTTCTCGTGTTTCTATCAATTTACATTGCTTAATGATTTCCTGCTTTCGTTTAATTCCTGCTCTCGTTGGTTGATTGATGTTTATTGTTCATTTACGAGTAGAATTAGATTAGGGCTTGACGAACCCTAAGAATAGGTTTGCTCCTGCTTTTGTTTACCGCTTTTGATTTATCGCTTTCGTAGTTCAACTAGGGATTGACAACCCCTAGTTTAGATTTATCGCTTTATTAGTATAGCTCGGGATTGACAACCCCTAGCTTAGGTTCGCCGTTTATTTCTCGTATTTCTATTCTTGCATGTTCAACCCTCGTTGATGTTAGAATGTTTAGGATTTAATCGCTTTCTGTGCGCAACACGAACAATGGCCCTGTTAAGTTTTCCTTGAGAGACGACTCGTGTTAACTTATCACGCTACAATTACCTCGTACGATTGCGAGTGAATTTGAGTGTGTTTTTAGCTCGATCAATTTTGGCGCCGTTGCCGGGGAAAACTTTAGGCGTTTTGTTTGTGTTGTTTATTTTCTGTTTTTCTTTTCGTTTTTATTTTGTTATACTCGAGTTGTGCGTGATCCATTTTGTGTGAGTGTTGTGAATGCTAGGTTGCATTGTTTGATGGAAGATGTATGCTTTTGACGGCAGCGCCGGGTCTATGACGATATGGATTCCAACCCGGCGACAGGAATTTGAGCCTTACCAGCAACAATATGGTTCGGGGTGGAATAACCAACCCAACTCGGAGTTGTGGAATCAACCCAACCCGGAATATTGGGATCCACAACCCGATTTGGGATGGTGGGATCCACAGCAGCAACAGCCTCCTCAGTCCGATTCAGAATGGTGGGAACCACATCACGATTCGAGATGTTGGGACCCACAACGACTATGGATATTATGATCCACAACGACCACAACCTCCACGACAGCGGTGGTACCACCCGCATGCAGAGTATTTTTCTCCACCACCTCCACCACCACCTCAGAGGTATCCGTTGGATAATATGGAGACCGAATTGATTCAGACTCGCCACCAACGATTGGATGCTGACAACACCAAAATCGAGGCGCTTGCAAGCAAAATTAGAAATGATGGTGAGATGATGGATGAGTTGCTGCAACAAGATGCAATAGGGGAGCCTCCAAACCCTATGAGGCTCAGGCGACCACTGACCATCAGAGTTCGCCATTGGATGATAGAGACGCAACTCTTGGCGTTTAGAGGCACGTGTGAGGCGATGGTCGTGAAGTTGGTTGAGTATCAACGACAACTTGCGGTGAGAGAACTTCCGAGCCACCCCGCGAGGCTCGGTGATCGTGTCCTTCAAGGTGATCGAGCGGATGATCGTATTGTGGAAGAGTCATCCGAAGATATTACGCCTCTACAAGAAAAGGAGGAAGAGGTGGTAGTCTCCGAGTTAGACTCCGACAAGTATGAGCCGACCATGAGAACACGGTCGAGGTAGTTCATGCGGTTTCAGTTGATGAAGAGGATTGGGAAAGGGAATTTGTTAGCATGCCCAGACCCACAATGGTATTGAAGGAACTACCGATGAAGTATGTGTTCGTGGAGGATGAGCAAGGGAAGCCGGTGATCTTTTCAGCCGAGCTTCTAATTTTTGGAGAAACGGAGTCGACCTCGGTGCTTATAGAGGTGGTGAAAGCAGCTTTTCTGAAGCTGCTGATAAAGGGTTGTCTATGCCCTATCTGGAGCAACACTTGGTATAGTCCTCTGGGGCACCGATGGAGCTCATGGCATCATGATTATGGCGGACCGCCACATTGACCACCACCGTTGTTCTAATAAACACGTCGAGCTAATGACGTTAAACAAGCGCTCCGTGGGAGGCAACCCACGTTTTGGTTTTATTTTCCTTTCTTTTGTTTTGTTTTGTTTTGTTTTGTTGTTCTTTGATCTATCTGTTGTTGTTGAGTTTGTTTTGCTCAGATCTGGAAAGCTGTCAGCAGCGAGATGAAGCCGTGATGCTCCAACTCTACAGCGCACATTCATCGATTATCAGGGAAGTATCATCCTCTATGGCCATTTTGTGCTTTTTATGTTTTGAGCACTGAGGACAGTGTTCGAATTAAGTGTGGGGGATGTTTACTCAGTTTTGTGTGCGTTTCATATATAGTTTTGTATGCTTAATGATGTGCCCTTGTGCTTATTTTGATTGTTTGGACGTAAGCTTTGTCTATGCGAGTAAGTTAGG